>JAFEKR010000024.1:0-600000 GCA_019022495.1 Epichloe hybrida
AGGTAAAGAAAACCTTATAGCCCTAAGAAAAACATTAGCCTAATTTAGCTTTATATACTTATAAATAAAGATTAGGAGGAGGCTTTTATTTAAGAAGCTATAGCTAAAGGGATACTAAATATAGTATTCCTTATAGTAAAGGAAAAGGCTAATTAAAACCTTACTCTTTAACTCCACTAAGAAGGGAAGATTATAACCCTAGGAAAACCCTTTAAGTAATTTAATTAAGCTAAGATTAACGCTTTATAAGCTTGTAATATGTTTAAATTTGTTAAGTATAACCTAGTAAAGCACGGAGGTTATAGAATCTTTAATTCTTATATAGTTAGAGAGATTAAAGGTAAAGGAATGGACTTACTATATAAGAAATCCTATCTTGTTATATAAGGCTATAATAATAAAGGAAAGGAATTTATCCTAACGCAATTACTAATGATTTAATAAGCAAGCTAATGACTTATTGTAGCTATTACTTTATTATTAAGAAGAAGAGGTATTTACCTTTGGATTTGCGATATTACATAAGCTTACACTTAATTACACATAGTGCTAATAAGGCTAATTATTGTGAGATTACTAAAGCAAATTACATATCTCTTTTTAGAAGGGACTGTAATTAAATTAATTAGACCTCTTTATAGGATTATAAAGGCTAGAACCTACTAGTAGGTAATGTACTTCTGTTACTATAGGGATAACCTTAATATAATAACCTTAACCTATAATCCCTGCTTGTTAATTATAGCCCTAAATAATAAGAATCTCTTTAGTATTATTAGAATATAAACTAATGATATATTAGGCCTAAGTAATAATAACTTCTTCTAAAAAGAAGAGAAAGAGCTCTAGAAGGCTAATTTCATAGCTAAAGAAAAACAACAATTAACCACTAAGAATCCCCTTATCTTTAATAGTTATATCTTAACCTAGAATACTAATAACTCACGAATATTAACCTAGAAAGGCTAGAGTTAGAAGATTAAGGAAGTTAATTCTTAATCCCTAATAGTAAAGAAAGACTACATAGAATAATAAGCCTAAGAAAGCTACATTATAACTATATATTAACTAGAAGCTTCCTATAACTTATTAATTATAGCTTAACACTAAGAACCCTCTAAGGAAAATATTACATACCTTAATAAATACCTTAAGTAGTAAATTAAGAATTAATAATATAAACTATAATATATTCCTTTAGTTCTTAAGGAGGCAAAGCTCTTTGTGTTCGTAAATAGATTGCTTGCTAATAACAAGGATTTAAGCTTATAGATTAGATACGTGATTATAATTAGTAACAAGATAATACAAGACAATAATACCTTTATTATAAAAGGCAACATTATCACATATAGCTTAACAAAGAGTAAAAGAGTTACTTATAGCGCGCTTACCTTTAGTAATATAGCATAGTTTAAGGCATAGATATTGCCTACGCGATTTCTATAACTTTACATTAGATTATAGATTAATTAAAGATACCTTAAATTCCTATAATTCTCTGTACTAATTCCTTTTTATTATATAAATATCTTATAAAGCTAGGAACTATAAAGGAGAAAAGACTAATAATTAATATTATAGCTTTTCATTAATCATATAAGAGGCATGAGATTTACGAAGTTAGGTGAATTAATAGCAATAATAATCCAGCGGATGCAATAATAAAAGCATTACTAAATTCATTACTTTTCTCTTTAATTAATTCAAATAAATTAACAATTCGTGTTAAAGGATAGGTAAAGAGACTTATAATATTAGGAGACAGGAGCTTAGGTAAGAACTAATAGATTAATTTAATTAACCAATGCCACAACGGCTAATTAAAGGAATAGATTCCTATTAAGGGATTTACTTATATATACTTTCCTTTAATCTGCTTTTTATTACGTTTTTAAGCTCTTTAGCTATAAAAGAAAAAGAGAGATTACTAGTGTTAATTCCTTCGGATCTTTATTAGTTTAATCGTGGCTAAAGACTAGACTAAATTATAGGTCTAGCGTAATCAGAGCATTACATTACATTACATTACATTGTGTAATGTTTGTAATGTAATGTAATTATTACACATTACATTACATTACACATTACATTACATTACATTACACCCCCCTTTCACACATTACATTACATTACATGTAATTATTTGTAATTAAATGTAATTATTTTTTATTTTTTAATATTTAGGTTAAGTAATTAGAAATTAATAGTAACAAATAACTTAAATAATTAGAAAAGTATCTATTAGGTTTCTAAAAATATAGATTAAGGTTAAATTACTATATAAATCTTAATTATAACTTATAAAACTAATAAAACTTACTTTTTAAGCTTATTTCTTAGAAAAATATTAAAAACTTACTTTTAAGTATACTTTTTTAATAGAAAATCATATATTGTTGGAACAAGCATGATATCAACAAGGGTGCGCGCCTCTGATTAGGTGGGCGCGTTGCATCGCGGACCTACATGTCTAGCCTAACCGCGCCGCGATCGGAGTTAGCACATATGGCCTCTTTACTAATAACCCTAATTAAGGCCCCTTTTCCTATGATAAATAGCGCACCCTCTTTGCTTTTATTTAATCCCTCTTTTACTTGCTTTAATAGATTAGAATATATAATAATTATATGCACTTTAGTCTACCCTAAAAACCCTATATATAGGTTAATAGTATCCTATAAATACTAATACTAATTAGTAGTTATCTCTATAAATACCATAGATTAGCAAGGTTTATAGAAGAGATATTAGTATTAAGGACTTACCTTATAAAAGAGGAAGTGCTACTCTAAGATACTAAATATACTAAGGAAAAAGTATATTCTAGCTCTCCTTTTACCTTAAGTAACTATAACTAGCTCTATGCTAAATCTAAGCTTATTAACTTAATTAAGGCCTAGTTAGTAACTAACCTAACCTATTTTTATTTATTTAATTAGTATGTCTATTACGTAAACAAACCCTTAGAAGTATGTTTATTAAATAATTAAGGCCTAGTTAGTAACTAACCTAACCTATCCTTAATTATTTAATTAAACTTACTAAGGGGTAAAGATAATAGCTTTACTTATAATCCTTTAGACTTCTATTAATTCTCTATTTCCCTTACCCCCCTATTTACCACTAATATTATAGTAAAATATTACGTAATAAGCACTAGAGAATAAGGAATTATTTAATCTTAAAGTAAATACTACCCCTAAAGAACTTATAGCCTAGATTCTTATTAAGAAAGCAACCTATAAATATAAGAACCTATACCTATAAACCCTATCCACTATCTTTAGTAATAACTTTAGAGAATAGAAATAAGAAATATTCTAAGTAGTAAATCCTAAAGCTATAAAGAGTCTTTAAGACTTTCTCTTCTTTAGTAGTATTTACATAAACCTATAGAGTTACTATAAGATAATAGTCTTGCTTAAAGATATTATTAACTATAATAGATTCTATAATTAGAAAGAAGAAGAAATATAGGAAGTTACTAGGAAGTATTCCCCCTTTAAGAGGTAAATAGTAAAGAAGGACTTCTATAAAGACCTCCTTCCTATTAGTATCCCTTCTTTTAGAGATTAACTAAAGTAACTAATTACTTTATATTATCCCTAATCCCCTTAACTACTATAATCACTCCTATTCTATTCCTAGATTCTATTACACTAATCCCTAAGTATGCTAAGTGTAAGGCAAAGGCGTAATAGCAGAGGTAATCCCCTTATTATAAGCCCTTAACTATAACCCTAGACCCCCCTTATTTCCTCTCCTATAATAAGGTATTATAATCCCCCTCTATAATCTAGGACTATAGTACCTCTTTTATAAGATTTAATTATCCCTATTCCCCCTTAGGAGATAGGCTAACCCTTATTAAAGTAACTACTTAATCTTAATAAATTCTATAGTAATAAGAGTATTAAGTATAGCACTAAGAAGTATAACATTCTTAATATTAAGCTCTTAACCTATTAAAGGAAGTATAAAATACTAGGAATTACATAAGAATAGTTAGGCTATGGTTTTAAGTTTATACTAAAAGAAAGACCTTTATAGTACTTCTTAGAGAACCTTTTAGGCTAAGGAGACCCCTAAGATCTCCTAACTCTTATCTATAGGATTAGGCAAAAGTTTAAGATAGATAATACGTATTAAAAGAACTATCTATTATAGGGAAGATTATAACTACTTATAATTATCTAAGAGAACCCTAGTAAATTAAAGATTAAGTGCTTTAAAGACCTTATAATAAAGCTTTTAAATCTCTAAAGGGCAAATCCTTATGGATCCTAGTTAGAATTAGACCTCTATAGTTAGATTCTAAATGCTTGTAAAGGAATCCTAGAATATAGGGCCTGTATTATTAATTCTCCTGTTAACCTCTAATGCTTTTATGAACAGATAAGGATGTTAATTAGTAAATCTAAAGCTTTAATTAATTAGTAGTAGTTTCTTATAGAAGCTAGCACTAAGGAATACTTTTAGACTAACTATAAGTATAATAGAAGAGGCAAGGAAGCCTAGTATAGTTAATCTTTATTAAAGAGCAAGCCTTAATGCTTAAAAAAGTATTATATATATAGTAAAGAAGGTTATTAGTTAACTAAACACTTAGATAAGGACTAGAAGAAGGTATTCTAATGATTTAAGAATTACTCTTATATAGACTTAATAGCTTCTTTATATAATACGTTCCTAATATAGTATAAAGGCAATAATAATTCTAAATTAGCTAAGAATAACAATATTAACTAATATCTAATAGAACTTGGTTTTAGTAAAGAAGATAGCGATAGCTAAGTGCCCACAAGCTTCTTCACATATAGGACTACCTATAATAGCTATGTGACTACTAAGATTCTTACTAGTAAAGTAATAACTTATACTCTAGTTAAGAAGGATTTATTTAATCTTTAGGAACTAGATAAGGTACTAAGCGTATTTACACTTAAAGGATAATATTTATCTAGAACCTTTAAAGGTATTATAGCTAATATAAGTGCTACGGGATGTTTATTAGTAAGCTACCCTTAATTCTTAGCTTTATAAAGTGTAATACTAACTATTATGCTTAATAAGTTAGATAATAGGAAGATAAAGATTAAATTTAGCCTTAGAGAACTAATTAAGGCACTTAGATTAATTAAAGTACTAACTTTATTCGGAATTATTCTCTTTTAGGTAATCCTTATAAACACTCCCTTTCTCTTATACCTTAATAATATAACCTACCTAAAGATTGATTTTTATATATTAGAGAACGTTCTATAGTAAGGGAATATTAAGGTTCCTATTGTGTGTAAATAGGGGCACGCGTAAATGCTTCTTAATAAAGAAGAAAGTATTGCTTAGAGTTATCTTATAGAGATTAAGCTTTGCTAATTATATTAATGCTTTAGACACCCTTTAGTTTAATATCTTTATAATTTACTATGTAAATTAGGGCACGAGGTTAAGTTTAAAGCTATTAAGAAACTAACTAAGGTTTACTAGTAGTGCTAATTACACGCGGATAGCTTACATTAGTTTAAATTCACTCTTCAGAATAAATATGCCTATAATTACAAAATCATTGTAGATATTATATATCTTAATAGTAACCGCCCTATTCTACAAGTTATTAATATGGCTATATCCTTTAATATAGCTAGATTCGTTAAAGATATCTTTATAAAGACTACGTAGGAAGCACTTTGTCTTTGCTAGATTAACGTCTATCTAGGCCCCCTGGATTTAATTATTATAGATGCTAGAACGACCTTTAGAGGCAAGGAATTTAAGTAGCTTACGTTATTAATAGCAATTAAGATTAAAGATATCCCTATTAAGGCTTACCATAGTATTAGTAAGGTTAAGTAATATTATAGGCCGCTCTAAAGAGCCTATAATATTATCTGACGGGAATGCCTAATAATGCTAGAGCCTGTGGTATTATAAATAGTAGTTAAAGCTATGAATAACACCGTAGGATTAAATAGTCTTATACTAATAGTCCTTGTTTTTAGCGCGTATTCTCGCATAGTTAAGGAATCACCTCTATCACTAGATATCACGTAGCAAGCCCTTGCGATCTAACTAGTAATAAAGGAAGTTAAGCGTATTTATACCTAGCGGAAAGTTAGTGATACCCTTGCTGCAAGGAATAGTCCTAATACCTCTATAACTATTAGCCTCCTACTAGGATTGCTTGTACGCGTGTAGCGCGAAGGTGAGGGATAGGTAGGCCCTTATAAGCTATTAGCTATAGAGAGCAAGACCTACACTCTTAAGCTCCCTTAAGGCCCTAAGGCCTTTAGATTAATATCTATTAGGCCTTTTTACAAAGATCCTAATAAAGAGAGACCTCCTAAGAGCATAGATAACTAAGATACCTCCCTATAGCCTATAGCTACCCCTCTTACTAATCCCCTAAGGTAAGGACTTAGAAGACCTTAGAAGAACCCCCCTATTATTATATCTAATGTTAATTACATAGATTAAATGAAAGATAAGACTAATATCTTTCTATTAGCTAAGGAAAGCTCTAACCTTAAGCTTATAATCTAATTGCATAAGGAAGGAATTATTAAGACCCCTAGCGAACCCTTTAAGCTATTCACTAAAGCTAAGATTAATTCTCTAATTAAATAAGGCGTGTTTAAATTTATTAAGTATAATAAAAGAGAGTATAGTAGAGTTCGAATTTTTAATTCCTATATTATTAATAAGGTAAAGGGTAAGATAACGGATCCATATAAGAAGTCAAGGCTTGTAATCTAAGGTTATAGCAATAAGAAGAAGCTAGCAATCCTTATATAGGCCCTAACAATCCAGCAAGCTAGCTAGCGATTAATCCTTACAATAGTACCTATGTTATTATTACTAGGCCTTATTCTCTAGCTTTATAATATTACATAGGCCTATATGCAAGCACAAATGCTTCTTAGTTATATGATCCTAGCCCGAATCCCTATCTAAATCCATTACCTATACTCTATAGGCATAATAATACAAGTAATTAAGCCTCTATATAGTATTATAAAAGCTAGCACCTACTAGTAAGTAACGTATTATCATTACCACAGAGAAATGCTTTAGATAATAACCTTTATGTTTAACCCATGCCTACTTGTGATAATAAAGGAGAACCTAACCTTTGCGTGTATAGGGATATAGACTAATAATATAATTAGACTATCTAACTACAAGTTCTCTTAACAAGAGGAAGATTAATTAAAAGCTACTTCTTTTGCTACTAAGCTAAAGCAAATCCTTTCCATAGGGAACCTACTAACCTTTAATAGTAGCATTATTACTCTTAAAAATAATATAATTACACTAAGGCAGAAGGGCTAGAGTAAAAAGCTTTAGTTAATCCTGCTAACTAATTTAAAACAGGCATACATAGAATAATAAGCTTAAGGTACGTATATTACCTTAATCTGCTAACCTAAAGCTTGCTTTAACCTCTCTATTACTACATAATACTAAGAGCTATCACCTTAAGATATAAAGAGCCTAAACTAATAGATTTAATAGTAAATTAATAATCTAAGCTAAGGATTAAGGTTTATACTATTTAATCTCAAAAAGATAAAGCTTTTTGTATTTATAGATAGATTATTTACTAATAACTAGGACCTTACTTCCTAGCTAGGCTACGTGCTTATCCTAGCTAGTGAAGTCTAAGAGGAAAGTACCTTTATAATCTAAGGTAATATTATACACTATAGCTTTACTAAGAGTAAAAGAGTTATAAGAAGTGTGCTTGCCTCTAAGATCTATAGTATAGTTACTAGTGCTAATATGGCTTACATAGTCTTAATAACACTTAGGTTAATTACCAATTAATTAAACCTCCCTATGATTCCTATTATTATCTATACTAATTTATACTCTTTATATAAATGCCTTATTAAGCTTAGTACTACAAAGGAGAAGCGTCTTATAATTAATATTATAGCCCTTCATTAATCATATAAGCAATAAGAGATTTACAAGATTAAATGGATTAATAGGAATAATAACCTTACTAATGTATTTACAAAGGCATTACTAAATAAGGCATTTAAGAGGTTTATTACGAGCAATAAGGTAACTATTAGGATAGAAGGGTAGGTTATGCAATCGTAACATTTGTGTTAATCTAATAAGATTAAAGGTGTTAAGAATTAGGCCTACTTATCCTTACATAGGCTTATAGATTAGATTTTGTTGTTTATTATACCCCTTCCCCTTGCCCTTTTCTTATAATATTATTTGCGATTATTTAATCTTATTCATTCCTTAATTCCTATTCACTTCTCTTATTAATATTATATATTAATAATTATATTAAAAAGAGAGAGTTTTTAGTGTTAGAATAAGTATAATATTAATAAAGATGCGCGCCTCTAATTAGGTAGGCACGTTGCATTGCGGACCTACATATCTAGCCCGACCGCGCCACAATTAGAGTTAGCATATATAGCCTCTTCGCTAATGACCCTGATTAAGGCCCCTTTTCCTATAATAAATAGCGTACCCTCTTTACTTCTATTTAATCCCTCTTTTGCTTGCTTTAATAGATTAGAATATATAATAATTACGTGCACTTTAGTCCACCCCGAAAACCCTACGCGTAGGTCAATGGTATCCTGTAGATACCAACATATATATTTAAGTAAATAAGCTATAAAGAAGTTAATACTATTATTAGTTAGACTTACTTTAGACCTAGTTTTAAGTATACTATCTTTTTAAGAGAAAATCATATATATCTAAGCTAATAAGCTATAAAGAAGCTAATAGTATTATTAGTAAGACTCACTTTAGACCCACTCTTATATATACTTCCTTTTTTAAGAGAAAATCATAAATATTTAAGCTAATAAGCTATAAAGAAGTTAATAGTATTATTAGTAAGACCCACTTTAGACCCACTTTTTATATGCTTCCTATTTAAGAGAAAATCATAAATATTTAAGCTAATAAGCTACAAAGAAGTTAATACTATTATAAGTAAGACCCACTTAAGACCCACTTTTATATATACTTGCTTTTTAAGAGAAAATCATAAATATTTAAGCTAATGAGCTATAAAGAAGTTAATACTATTATTAGTAAGACCCACTTAAGACCCACTTTTATATATACTTCCTTTTCAAGAGAAAGTCATAAATATTTAAGCTAATAAGCTATAAAGAAGTTAATACTAGTATTAGTTAGACCCACTTTAGACCCACTTTTATATATACTATCTTTTTAAGAAAAAATCATATATATCTAAGTAAATAAGCTATTAAGAAGTTAGTACTATAATTAAATAGACTTACTTTAGACTTACTTTTAAACTTACTTTAGAAAATACCTTTTATTTAAAATAAAATTATATATAACTAGGTAAATAAGCTATAAAAAAGTTAATTATATTATAAATAAACCTTATTATATACTTAATTTTTATTTATACTTTAAATAAACTATATTATTATTTTATAGCTTTAAATTCTTATAAACCTATATTACTTATAAGCTTTTTTAATTCCTTTACTAAAAAGAAATAAACTTTTATTTTAAAAAGTATAATATTTATTTATTAACTTTATAAAATTAGATTTTAGATTTTATCTTAAATTAATTTACTTTTAATAATATAGGCTTTTTAAAGATTTCCTTATTAGTTCTTAATATAATTATTTAGACTTATAATATATTATTTTATATTAAATTTTAAAGTATATATAGGGTATGATTTAGTAAAATAAATACTTAGGTTAAATAATATAATATTAAATCTTAGAAATTAGATTTATTAGTATTTTAAAATCGTATAATATAAAACAAAATTCAAGGATTTCTATTATACTCTTAAACCTATATAGTATACCCTACACCCTAATATATAACTAAGAATCTAAAACTAAGGAAACTTTAATAATTTATAGTAAATAAACTAAAATAGTTATTAAATTAACACTAATATTAACTTAATAAAGAAAAATCCATATAATATTATAGGATCTTAATATACCCCACTTTTATTTTCCCCTAACATTACATTTGTAATGTTTGTAATGTAATGTAATGTAATATGTAATAATTACACATTACATTACATTACATTACACATTACATCCAAACCCCAAATATTACATTACATTACATTACATTACATGCTCTGAGCGTAATATATAAAATGCAATTGGCTGCATTAATTCGCTACCCTCTCTTTTGCCTTACATACGGGCAGAGCATTGCAATACAATACAATACATTTGATGTATTGTGTATTGTATTGTATTGTATTGACAATACAATACAATACAATACATTACACAATACAATACATCTAAAATTTTATAATACAATACAATATATGTATTATTTGTATTGTTTTGTATTTTTTTTTCTTTTTTTTAGTTTTAAGTAAATTCCTTAATTATAAGGTATATATAGTTAATATAATAGCTTATAATAGCTTATAATAGCTTATAATAGCTTATAATAGCTTATATATATTATTATAATATATATATTACTTTTATTACTTATATAACTTATATAACTTAAAATTTCTTAAGTGTTAAAGTTTAATTAAAATAAATAAGTAATAAATAAATATAATATAAATATAAGTATTTATAAGTAAATTACTATAGAAAAAGCTAGACTTTTTAGTTATTTAGTATTTAAAGGTTTTTTAAAATATTAATAAAATAAAATTCCTTTCTTTTTTATGTTTTTTAATATTATTGTTAGAACAAGCATGATATCAACAAGGGTGCGCGCCTCTGATTAGGTAGGCGCGTTACATCGCGGACCCACATGTCCGGCCTGACCGCGCCGCGATCGGAGTTGGCACATATAGCCTCTTCGCTAATAACCCTCATTAAGGCCCCTTTTCCTATAATAAATAGTATACTCTCTTTGCTTCTATTTAATCCCTCTTTTGCTTGCTTTAATAGACTAGAATATATAATAATTATATGCACTTTAGTCCACCCTGAAAACCCTACGTATAGGTTAATAGTATTCTATAAATACTAATACTAATTAGTAGTTATCTTTATAGATACTATAGATTAGCAAGGTTTATAGAAGAGGAATTAGTATTAAGGACTTACCTTATAAAAAAGAAAGTGCTACTTTAAGATACTAAATATGCTAAGGAAGAAGTATATTCTAGCTCTCCTTTTACCTTAAGTAACTATAACTAGCTCTATACTAAATCTAAGCTTATTAACTTAATTAAGGCCTAGTTAGTAACTAACCTAACCTATCTTTATTTATTTAATTAGCGCGTCTATTACGTAAATAAACCCTTAGAAGCGTGTTTATTAAATAATTAAGGCCTAGTTAGTAACTAACCTAACCTATTCTTAATTATTTAATTAAACCTACTAAGGGGTTAAGATAATAGCTTTACTTATAATCCTTTAGACTTCTATTAATTCTCTATTTCCCTTACCCCCTTATCTACCACTAATATTATAGTAAAACATTAAGATTAACTAGAGGGATCTAGAGCCTAAGATATTCCCTCTAATTATAAACATACCTTCCCCCCTAAGAATACTAGAAGAGAAGCTAATTTATAAGTTATATCTTACCTCCTTAACTACATATCCCCTAATTTACACTAATACATTACGTAATAAGCACTAGAGAATAAGAAATTATTTAATCTTAAAGCAAATACTACCCCTAAAGAACTTATAGCCTAGATTCTTATTAAGAAAGTAACCTATAAATATAAGAACCTATACCTATAAACCCTATTTACTATCTTTAGTAATAACTTTAGAGAATAAAAACAAGAAATATTCTAAGTAGTAAATCCTAAAGCTATAAAGAGTCTTTAAGACTTTCTCTTCTTTAGTAGCGTCTATATAGACCTATAGAGTTACTATAAGATAATAGTCTTACTTAAAGATATTATTAACTATAATAAATTAATAGTATTCTATAAATACTAATACTAATTAGTAGTTAATAGATACTATAGATTAGCAAGGTTTATAGAAGAGGAATTAGTATTAAGGACTTACCTTATAAAAAAGAAAGTGCTACTTTAAGATACTAAATATGCTAAGGAAGAAGTATATTCTAGCTCTCCTTTTACCTTAAGTAACTATAACTAGCTCTATACTAAATCTAAGCTTATTAACTTAATTAAGGCCTAGTTAGTAACTAACCTAACCTATCTTTATTTATTTAATTAGCGCGTCTATTACGTAAATAAACCCTTAGAAGCGTGTTTATTAAATAATTAAGGCCTAGTTAGTAACTAACCTAACCTATTCTTAATTATTTAATTAAACCTACTAAGGGGTTAAGATAATAGCTTTACTTATAATCCTTTAGACTTCTATTAATTCTCTATTTCCCTTACCCCCTTATCTACCACTAATATTATAGTAAAACATTAAGATTAACTAGAGGGATCTAGAGCCTAAGATATTCCCTCTAATTATAAACATACCTTCCCCCCTAAGAATACTAGAAGAGAAGCTAATTTATAAGTTATATCTTACCTCCTTAACTACATATCCCCTAATTTACACTAATACATTACGTAATAAGCACTAGAGAATAAGAAATTATTTAATCTTAAAGCAAATACTACCCCTAAAGAACTTATAGCCTAGATTCTTATTAAGAAAGTAACCTATAAATATAAGAACCTATACCTATAAACCCTATTTACTATCTTTAGTAATAACTTTAGAGAATAAAAACAAGAAATATTCTAAGTAGTAAATCCTAAAGCTATAAAGAGTCTTTAAGACTTTCTCTTCTTTAGTAGCGTCTATATAGACCTATAGAGTTACTATAAGATAATAGTCTTACTTAAAGATATTATTAACTATAATAAATTCTATAATTAGAAAGAAGAAGAAATATAGGAAGTTACTAGGAAGTATTCCCCCTTTAAGAGGTAAATAGTAGAGAAGGACTTTTATAAAGACCTCCTTCCTATTAGTATCCCTTCTTTTAGAGATTAACTAAAGTAACTAATCACTCTATATTATCCCTAATCCCCTTAACCACTATAATCACTCCTGTTTCATTCCTAGATTTCGTTATACTAATCCCTAAGCATACTAAGTATAAGGCAAAGGTATAATAGTAAAGGCAATCCCCCTATTATAAGCCCTTAACCATAACCCTAGACCCCCCTTATTTCCCCTCCTATAATAAGGCACTATAATCCCCCTCCATAATCTAGGACTATAGCACCTTTTTCATAAGATTTAATTATCCCTATTCCCCCTTAGGAGATAGGCTAACCCTTATTAAAGTAACTACTTAATCTTAATAAATTCTATAGTAATAAGAGTATTAAGTATAGCACTAGGGAGTATAATATTCTTAACATTAAGCTCTTAACTTATTAAAGGAAGTATAAGATACTAGGAATTATATAAGAATAGTTAGGCTATAGTTTTAAGTTTATACTAAAAGGAAGACCTTTATAGTACTTCTTAGAGAACCTTTTAGGCTAAGGAGACCCCTAAGATCTCCTAACTCTTATCCGTAGGATTAGGTAAAAGTTTAAGACAGATAATACATATTAAAAAAACTATCTATTATAGGGAAGATTATAACTACTCATAATTATCTAAGAGAACCCTAGTAAATTAAAGATTAAGTGCTTTAAAGACCTTATAATAAAGCTTTTAAATCTCTAAAGGGTAAATCCTTATAGATCCTAGTTAGAATTAGACCTCCGTAGTTAGATTCTAAATGCTTACAAAGGAATCCTAGAATGTAAGGCCTGCATTATTAATCCTCCTATTAACCTCTAATGCTTTTACAAACAGATAAGGATATTAATTAGTAAATCTAAAGCTTTAATTAATTAGTAGTAGTTCCTTATAGAAGCTAGTACTAAGGAACACTTTTAGACTAACTATAAGTATAATAGAAGAGGCAAGGAAGCCTAGTATAGTTAATCTTTATTAAAGAGTAAGCCTTAACGCTTAAAAAAGTGTTATATATATAGTAAAGAAGGTTATTAGTTAACCAAACACTTAGATAAGAACTAGAAGAAAGCATTCTAACAATTCAAGAATCACTCTCGCATAGACTTAATAGCTTCTTTATATAATATATTCCTAATATAGTATAAAGGTAATAATAATCCCGAATTAGCTAAGGATAATAATATTAACTAATATCTAACAGAACTTAGTTTTAGTAAAGAAAATAGCAATAGCTAAGTGCCTATAAGCTTCTTCACATATAGGACCACCTATAACAGCTATATGACCACTAAGATTCTCGCTAGTAAAGCAATAACTTATACTCTAGTTAAGAAGGATCTATTTAATCTTTAGAAACTAGATAAGGCACTAAGCGTATTTACACTTAAAGGATAATATTTATCTAGAACCTTTAAAGGCATTATAGCTAATATAGGTGCTACGGGATGTTTATTAGTAGGCCACCCTTAATTCTTAGCTTTATAAAGTGTAATACTAACTATCACGCTTAATAAGTTAGATACTAGGAAGATAAAGATTAAATTTAGCCCTAGAGAACTAATTAAGGCACTTAGATTAATTAAAGTGCTAACTCCGTTTAGAATTATCCTCTTTTAGGTAATCCCTACGAACACTCCCTTTCTCTTATACCTTAATAATATAACCTGCCTAAAGATTAATTTCCACACATTAGAGAACGTTTTATAGTAAGGGAATATTAAGGTTCCTATTATACGTAAATAGGGGCACACATAGATGCTTCTTAATAAAGAAGAAAGTGTTACTTAGAGTTATCTTATAGAGATTAAGCTTTACTAATTATATTAACGCTTTAGACACCCTTTAGTTTAATATCTTTATAATTTACTATGTAAATTAGGGCATAAGGTTAAGTTTAAAGCTATTAAGAAACTAACTAAGGTTTGCTAGCAGTGCTAATTACATGCGGATAGCTTACATTAGTTTAAATTTACTCTTTAGGATAAATATGCTTATAATTACAAAATCATTATAAACATTATGTATCTTAATAGTAACCGCCCTGTTTTACAAGTTGTTAATATAGCTACATCCTTTAATACAGCTAGATTCGTTAAAGATATCTCTGTAAAGACCATATAGGAAGCACTCTGTCTTTGCTAGATTAATATCTATCTAGGCCCCCCGGATTTAATTATTATAGATGCTAGAATAACCTTTAGAGGCAAGGAATTTAAGTAGCTTGCGTTATTAATAGTAATTAAGATTAAAGACATCCCTATTAAGGCTTACTATAGTATTAGTAAGGTTAAGTAATATTATAGGCCACTCTAAAGAGCTTATAATATTATCTAACAGGAATGCCTGATAACACTAGAGCCTATGGTATTGTAAATAGCAGTTAAAGCTATGAATAATACCGTAGGATTAAATAGTCTTATACTAATAGTTCTTATTTTTAGCGCGTATTCTTGTATAGTTAAGGAATTACCTCTATTACTAGATATTACATAGCAAGCCCTTATAATCTAACTAGTAATAAAGGAAGTTAAGCGTATTTATACCTAGCGGAAAGTTAGTAATGCCCTTACTATAAGGAACAGTCCTAACACCTTTATAACCATTAGCCTCCCGCTAGGATTGCTTATACGCGTGTAGCGTAAAGGTAAGGGATAGGCAGGCCCTTATAAGCTATTAGCTATAAAGGGTAAGACCTGCACTCTTAAGCTCCCTTAAGGCCCTAAGGCCTTTAGATTAATATCTATTAGGCCTTTTTATAAAAATCCTAATAAAGAGAGACCTCCTAAGAGCGTAGATAACTAAGACGCCTCCCTATAGCCTATAGCTACCCCTCCTACTAATCCCCTAAGGTAAGGACTTAGAAGACCTTAGAAGAACCCCCCTATTATTATATTTAATATTAATTACGTAGATTAAATAAAAGATAAGACTAATGTCTTTCTATTAGCTAAGGAAAGCTCTAATCTTAAGCTTATAATCTAATTACATAAGGAAGGAATTATTAAGACCCCTAGCAAACCCTTTAAGCTATTTACTAAAGCTAAGATTAATTCTCTAATCAAATAAGGCGTGTTTAAATTTATTAAGTATAATAAAAGAGAGCATAGTGGAGTTTAAATTTTTAATTCCTATATTATTAATAAGGTAAAGGGCAAGATAACAGATCCATACGAGAAGTCAAGGCTTGTAATCCAAGGTTATAGCAATAAGGAGAAGCTAGCAATCCTCACATAGGCCCTAACAATCTAGCGAGCTAGCTAGTGATTAATCCTTATGATAGTACTTGCGTTATTATTGCTAGGCCTTATCCTCTAGCTTTGTGACATTACATAGGCCTATGTGTAAGCATAAATGCTTCTTAGTTATATAATCCTAGCCTAAATCCCTATCTAAATCTATTACCTATACCCTATAGGCATAATAATATAAGTAATTAAGCCTCTATATAGTATTATAGAAGCTAGCACTTACTAGTAGGTAATGTATTATTATTACTATAGAGAAATGCTCTAGATAATAACCTTTATATTTAACCTATACTTACTTATAATAACAAAGGAGAACCTAACCTTCGCGTGTATAAGGATGTAAACTAATAATATAATTAGACTATCTAACCGCGAGTTCTCTTAATAAGAGGAAGATTAATTAAAAGCTACTTCTTTTACTACTAAGCTAAAGTAAATCCTTTTTATAGGGAACTTACTAACCTTTAATAGTAGTATTATTACTCTTAAAAATAATATAATTATACTAAGGCAAAAGGGCTAGAGTAGAAAGCTTTAGTTAATCCTGCTAACTAATTTAAAATAGGTATATATAGAATAACAAGCTTAAGGCGCGTATATTACCTTAATTTACTAACCTGAAGCCTACTTTAACCTCTCTGTTACTATATAACACTAAGAGCTATTACCTTAAGATATAAAGAGCCTAAACTAATGAATTTAATAGTAAATTAATAATCTAAGCTAAGGATTAAGGTTTATACTATTTAATCTTAAAAAGGTAAAGCTTTTTACATTTATAGATGGATCATTTGCTAATAACTAGGACCTTACTTCCTAGCTAGGCTACGTGCTTATCCTAGCTAGTAAAGTCTAAGAGGAAAGCACCTTTATAATCTAAGGTAATATTATACACTATAGCTTTACTAAGAGTAAAAAAGTTATAAGAAGTATGCTTACCTCTGAGATCTATAGCATGGTTACTAGTGCTAATATAGCTTACGTGGTCTTAATAACGCTTAGGTTAATTACCTATTAATTAAACCTCCCTATAATTCCTATTATTATTTATACTAATTCGTACTCTTTATATAAATACCTTATTAAGCTTAGTACTACAAAGGAGAAGTGTCTTATAATTGACATTATGGCCCTTTGTTAATTATATAAGCAACGAGAGATCTATGAGATTAGATAGATTAATAGGAATAATAACCTTGCTAATGTATTTACAAAGGCATTACTAAATAAGGCATTTAAGAGGTTTATTATAAGTAATAAAGTAACTATTAGGATAGAAGGGTAGGTTACGTGATTGTAATGTTTATATTAATCTAATAAGATTAAAGGTATTAAGAATTAGGCTTACTTATCCTTATATAGGCTTATAGATTAGATTTTGTTGTTTATTATACCCCTTCCCCTTGCCCTTTTCTTATAATATTATTTGTGATTATTTAATCTTATTTATTCCTTAATTCCTATTTACTTCTCTTGTTAATATTATGCGTTAATAATTATATTAAAAAGAGAGAGTTTCTAGTGTTAGAATAAGCATAATATTAATAAGGGTGCGCGCCTCTAATTAGGTAAGCGCGTTATATCGCGGACCCATATATCTAGCCTAACCGCGCTGCGATCGGAGTTAGTATATGTGGCCTCTTTGCTAATAACCCTAATTAAGGCCCCTTTTCCTATAATAAATAGCGCACCCTCTTTACTTCTATTTAATCCCTCTTTTACTTACTTTAATAAACTAGAATATATAACAATTACGTGCACTTTAGTCCACCCTGAAAACCCTACGCGTAGGTCAATGGTATCCTGTAAATACCAACAATTATACTATTTATAATTTTATACTAATAAAAAGTAAGTCCTAATATAACTATAAGACTTACTTAAGTATATTTCTCTCTTTTAAACTAAAATTATATAACTAAGTAAAGAGATTACTATATTTATAGTATAACTAATAAGACTTACTTTTAGACTTACTTTTTTATACATATTTCTTTTTAGCTAGAATTATATAACTAAGTAAAGAGATAATACTAGGTTTATAGTGTAACTAATGAGGCCCATTTTAGACCCACTTTTGTATATATGTTTTTTAAGCTAGAATTATATAACTAAGTAAAGAGATAATACTAGGTTTATAGTGTAACTAATGAGGCCCACTTTTAGACCCACTTTTGTATATATGTTTTTTAAGCTAGAATTATATAACTAAGTAAAGAGATAATACTAGGTTTATAGTATAACTAATAGGACCCACTTTTAGACCCACTTTTGTATATATGTTTTTTAGCTAGAATTATATAACTAAGTAAAGAGATAATACTAGGTTTATAGTATAACTAATAGGACCCACTTTTAGACCCACTTCTGTATATATGTTTTTTTAGCTAGAATTATATAACTAAGTAAAGAGATAATACTAGGTTTATAGTATAACTAATAGGACCCACTTTTAGATCCACTTTTAAAAACACTTTATAACTAAGTAAGTAAGCTAAAAGTAGTATAAATAATTAAACTTACTTTTAAAGCTTATTTATTTATTTACTTAATATTAAAAAAATAGTATATATATTATAATTATTCTTTATATAATATTTTAACCTTTCTTTATAAACTTTTCCTAGGTTTTTTCCTTCTCTTTTAGTTTAAAGAAGGTTAAAAGCTAATATAATTTATTATAATTATAATAAAATAGTTTAATAGTAAAAGAAGTATGTATTAAATAAGGATTAATTTTCTCTTTATAATAAATTCCTTATATATATAAGTATATTTTTATTAGAGTTTTAATCTTATTTATTTAGAATTATAAATTATTTCTTTAGGGTAAATATTATATTTAAAGCAAAAATACTATATTAAAATGCATAGTAAATCCTATAAAAAAGCTAGAAAGATAGGATAACCTTTAAAATATAAAGAATAAATATTACTATAAGTTAAGTTTAGATAATACTATTTATAGCTACCCTATATATATATATAGCTTAATAGTCTAAATTAGCTAAAACTTTATAATTCTATAACTAAATACCTAAATAGTATAAGAATTTAAGGATATCTTATTTAGATTATATGAAAAATCTACTATATAATAAGTATATATACTACCTTACCCTTTTAACAATATATTGTATTGCATTGTGTTGTATTGCATTGTAATGTATTGTATTGTATTGTATTATAATGTATTTTTATATAATAAATAATTATAATAAATTATAGAAAATAGATGTAAGCATAGGAAGACCCTTAATATATTAAGAAAAAAGCATTCTTTAAATTAGATATAAAAGAATATTACTAAGATATTATATATTTAAAATAATCTATCTATCATTATTTTAGAGGACTAAAACCTTCGCATAAACTTCCGCACCGCTTTAAAGGTCCGGAACCGCCTCTAAAATACAAACCACATTAATATTTAAATTCCTTGCCTCCGTTTACCCCCCCCTATAATATTGCATTACGATAAAGCTAGTGGTAGGAGTGCGAATATGCTAATAGTAATTAACTTAGGAGAAAGGGGGCTAGTATAGAGCTACTACTACCTAAATATAGGAATAGAATAGTTTAACGTTTAGAGTAGTAAGAATAACCCTATGACAGACTAGAACTAATTTAAATATCTAGATAATATAAAATACTATAATAAAATCATAAGCCTTATCCCTAGTAATAAAGTTACTTAGGTATAGTGTATTACTAAAGCTATTACTAGATAGGTAGCGGACTATGCCTAAGCTAAAGCAAAGGTAATAAACTATAATAATAGTAATATTTACACTACTAAAGAAGCCCTTAAATAAGCCCTTAAAGAGGCTATTAAAGAAAGAGCTAAAGGAAGTAACACTCTAACCTAGGTAAGTATTACCACTAGCCTAGCCCCTAAATAAATAAATAACTTACCTCCCTCTCTCTAGATCCCTAGTAGATAGGACTAAGAGGTACTTATTAAAGGGAATACTATCTAGGAATTACTTTAGTCTAGGGGCGCGAAAGATATAGTAATAGTAGTAAATAAAGCTATAGGCTAGACTATAGTAGTAGTAGCTAGAAGACTCCCTAGTAGGGATATAATTATTACCTTTAAAGGAAACACTACCTAACATAAAGAAGACTAAAAATGGATTACTAAAGCATTTAGGCTAGAGGTAACCCTTTACTATTATGTACTTAGCGTTATTATTAAAGGATTCCTAACTAAATATACCTCTCTTAAGAACCTAGTAATAGAAATCAGAAAGGCTAATAAGGTAAATATAGTAAAGGTAATAGTAAGATAACCCTAGGGTAAAGGCGCCTAAAGAACTACTCTAATACTAGGCCTAGCTAAAGTAAAAGATACTAATAAGATATACTAAGATAATATAGTCTTTAAAGCAAAGCTTTTCTAAACTAAACTATATAACAAGACCCTATAACCCTAATAGTGCTATAATTACTTCTAAACTAGCTATATAGCTAAGTTTTATAAGGTAGTACTAAGGTATAGTAAGTGCGGAGCTAGCTATTATAAGGATAGAGAGTCCTCCTACCTAGTAAAAGATAGATAGGTAAAAGAGAACTATATCCTATACTCTAGACCGCACCTAGCCTAGTTAAGGGACTATCCTATCCTAAAAGAGAAGTAAAATACTGCTAAAAAGAGAGAACGCCTTATAGCAATACGGAATAAAGCGCTAAATAACTAAGATTAGGAAGCATTAGATAGTATACGGAGCGACTTAGAGCTAGAATAGAGCTAGCATAAGATAGTAGTAACTAATAACCCCCCTAATTAATATAATAATATTATAAGTCCTTTTCTAGAATATAAATAAGAAGAATAAACTAGTATATATAGCGCTTTATTACTAGACTAATATAGATGTAATCACAATCTAAGAATAGGAACACATAAGAAACCTATAGCCCCTAGCACTAGGCCTTGCCTAGTTCTAACTCGTGTATTATAACAGATGTAACGTAGTATATATAAATAAGAAACACGGAGTAAGGTTATGGTTAGCCTAGGGAGAGACTAACTAGTTACTAGTAAAGCTATAAGGAGTTAATATTTACTCCCTTTACTTAGAGAGATATAGTAATAACTAAAACACCCCTATTTATATAATTAACCTAGAGGAGCCCTATAACTAAAGCGTATTTATAGGTAACTTTAACTAAAAGCACCCCCTCTAGGATAAGCTAGATAGGAAAACTAATAGAGTGGACGAACTACTAGAGTTTATAGACTAGTAAAGGCTCGGACTTGTTATACCCTAGGGCAAGCCTATAAGATAATATAAAGATAATAAAGATAGCACTATTAATCTAGTATAGGCTACACTAGATATTAGAGTTTACTATAAAGGCACTAAAGACATCCCTAGATCTAACTATATCCTATAACTAATTAGCATCTTTAATAAATAGTAGGAAGCTATCCCTTAGGTCCTTAGATATATATAGGGAGCTATAAACTAACCACACATAAAGGCAGAGGCTGTAATTAGACTCTAGCCTAAGAACGCGCTAGACTTATGTAATAAAGAGGGAATAGATAACTATATAATATAGCTTATTATAAGCCTATAATAGATTATAGATAAGGTAGTCCTAAAGAAGGCCTAGGGACTCCCTAGCCTAGAGGTATAGTGGTTAAGGAAAGCCTAAGAGTTAGTTAGTAAAGCAAGGCAAGCTAAGAGATAATAAAGATACTAGAGGACTAATGTAAACTAGTAAGCCTATACTAAGGTAAATAAGGACTAAGAACGCGTTATAAGGGAAGAGAAAAAAAATATATAGAGGGATGTATTATAAAAGGCTAATATATAGGAAAAAGACAAAGGGGTCTAGAGGCTTAAGAGATAAGCCTAGCTTTAAAGCTAGGCCCCCCTAGAGCTCCCTAGACTCCTTAAGCTAAAAAGAAGTAAAAACAACCCTAACCTAGCTACTATATATAATAATAAGGCTAGTGTACTAGCATAAAGATTCTTCCCTAAGCTAATAGTAAACCTCTTGTATATACTAAACCTCTCCTTCCTAGAGCTAGAAAACGCACTATTACTAGATAAAGAATAATTTAGGTAAGAGGAGATTAATAATATCCTAGTAAATATAGCTAGTTAGAAGGCACTAGGGGATAATAAACTCCTAGCAGGCCTTATTAAAGCCTATAATAACCTAGCTAAAGATGCTATAGCTAGGCTCCTAAATATAGTCCTAGAAATAGGATACTTCCTAGCCTACTTCTAAACTATAAGGGTAGTAGTAATTAGGAAACCTAGTAAAACCACTAAGGAAATAAGGAGAGCTAATATATAAAGACTAATCTTATTACTTAATATAGTAGGAAAGATTATAGAAGTAGTAATAGTAAAGTAACTTATAGCCTTTACTAAGGTAAAGGGGCTACTCCCTAAACTCTAGATAGGTAATAGGATAAATAAATTAATAGAAACTATAATAAAAGTTCTTATTAAATACATTAGGGAGGCCTAGGGTAGGGGTAGTATTGCCTTGCTAGCGTAAATAGATATATCTTTAGTGTTTAATAGAGTTAGCTACCTATACCTAATATACCTGCTTATAAAAATAGAAGTCCTATAATAGCTAATAGTAGTAATATAAAGCTTCCTTATAGATAGAATAAGCTAGCTTAGCTTTAATAAAGGACTCTCTAGACTATTTATAATTAAGGCTAGCACCCTATAGGGTTTACCCCTCTCCTTAATTCTTTTCTTACTTTACTTAGTAAAGCTTTATGTCTATCTCTAGGCTATTCTAAGCATAGTAGCTATAGGATTTATAAATAATATAAATATAGTAGCCTTTAGTAAGAATATAGTATAGACCTAGAGGAGACTAGAAGCTATATAGAAGATTTATAAGAAATAGGTAAAGTAAGTAAGAGTTAAGTTTAACCTAGCTAAAACTAAACTTATATACTTTAGTAAGTCCTATAGACTTCCTTAGGCTAAAGTCTAACTTAGAGTAGAGAAAATAGTGCCTATAGAATTATATAAATTCCTAGGAGTATAAGTTAATAGAAAACTTAACTAAAGCGCCTATAGAAATATCCTTAAGGGTAAGCTAGCCTAGTAGTAGCTTATACTCTCTAAGCTAGTAATATTAGCCTAGGGATATAGCTTTAGAGATACTAGACTTCTATATATATAAGTAGTCTAGCTTATCCTTACCTATAAAGTAAGCGCTTACTACACCCTTACTAAGAAGGGAGGAAAGCTAAGAGAAGTAGTAAAAAGCTTTATAGTAGATTAATTAGCTTACCTCTAGATTATTATAAGGGCGTTTAAGGCTATACCTATTATATAACTAGAGGTTAAGACTTATATCCCCCCCCTTAACCTCTACTTAAATAAGATAAAGTAAAGGTTTAAAGATAGAATTATTAATAGTAAGATAGCAAGAATAATCCAAGCTATAGCTAACTTAGTTATAATAGTACTATACTATAGAAGAAGACCCTTACCTATTAATAATAAGCTAGATATAAATATAAATAAGGAATAGAAGAAATATTAGGAGGACTAGTATAATAAGGAGAGGCTAGCCTAGAGTAAACGCGTTAGAGAACTAACTAAAGACTAACCACCCTCCTATAACCTAAAGGAAATCTAGGAATTCCATACTAACATAGATAAGCATGTCTCTTTAATAATTATCTAACTATGTATAGGAAAGATAGGCTTAAATAAGTTCCTATTCTAAAGAAAGGTTCCTAGGGTGGTTTCGCCCCTATGTAGCTGTGGTTAAGCTATAGAAGACTAATACTATATACTAGTTAATTATAATAAATACAACCATAGGCAACCTTAGTAGCGATAGCCTGCTAACGCACAGGAGGCAAGGCTAGCCCTAAATAAACCTTAAAAAGTAAAATATTTAGCTAAATAGTTCCTTAGCACAAGACAACTCTAATATTACTTATTAGCATAGGAGCTAGCTATAAGATAGCTTAGAATACCTCTGGACCTAGGCTAACTTTATTAATAGATAGAAAACCTCCTAATTATAAATCTAGTATAAGGGATAGAATGGATAGTATAGGCATAGAGGCAGGCTAGGGGAGGGACTAATTTTATAATTTATAATTATAATAGAGAATATTTAGGCCTAGAACTATTATTAGATTAATTTTAACTATAAACTCTAGGTATTATAAGTCTTACTAGCCTACTACTACCCTTACTCTAAACTAAAATTAAGCTACTACCTTATTCCTTCTCTAGGAAGGGGGTTATACTTATAGCCACCTAGTTATAACTTTTTATAGGGATAATAGTAAGCAGGAGATAGTTTATCTTTACTACACACGCGTTAAGGTATGTAAGCTAAAAGATAAGCTTAGTATGCTATTTCTTAGAGAAACTAGCCTAGTCTAGGCCTACTACTAAGGCGCTTTATTTCTTCTTTGCTTAATTACTAGTATAAAGCTTCTTAACCTAGTCCTAGAAGCCTTCTAGAGTCTATTAAGGAGGATATTAGAGCTAGAATAAACCCGCCACTAGGCTAGAGTAGACTTACCTTACCCCTATTAGCTATAGAAGCCTAGGTCTTAACTAACTACTAGTGCTTATTCTAGTTACTAGATATATTTAGCTACATAGTAAATTAAATATAAAACTAAGCTAGAATAAAGGTGATTATTACCTAGTGGTATTAATAGTTCTAAACCTAATAGTTAAAACACGCATTAGTGGCTACCCCTATTTAGTAAGTTAGCCCTATTACTAAGCTAGAGTAAGGCTAACCTACTAACAATAAGATAGCACTAATGCCTAAGGTCCTAAATTAAATAAGACTTATAGGACATGTATTAGACTTCTCTTAGTACACTAAGCTAAGGCAAATTAGTAGCGGACTAGGCCTAGAATAGAGGCGAACATAACTTATAGACAGACCCTTTTCTATTACTTATGTATATTGCTTCTTAGTTATAGACTTCCTTAGGAAGTTCTTATACTTATGGGATTCCTAGGCGAATTAGAGTTAGATAAGTAGTAATACTAGAGTACTTATAGCTTCTAGCGCTATTATACTAGATTTGTTCTAAATCTATAGTAAATGTTAGTAAATAACCTAACCCTAGCCTAGGATAGCCTTAAATAGCTAGAAAGAAAAGAAAAACCTATAGGAAGTTTAATATAAAGAGAAAAAAGAGACTAGGACCCTAGGGGGGGGAGAGCTCTCTTTTATACTTATAGAGGGGGGGGGGGGATAATTTAGATAACTTACTTAAAAACGAAGCATAATATGATTAACAAATCTAATAACACATAAGTAATCTTATCCTAGGACTATACTAGTCTAGGGCTATAACTACCCTCCCCCTATGCTAATTAAACAAAACTAGGTACTTAGACTTTACTAAATATATAAGGTAAAGGTAAGCTAGAGATAGCTAAAAAGTAAGGCTATAGAAGAGTTAGCGCGAAAGTGAATAAGAAGTGAATTAACGCTACAAATCTGGATTTACTTTACCCTAGCCTAAAGTAAAGAGACTTAGGATAGATATGTTATTACACTAGAATAGGACTAGAAAAGGCTTATTTTATATATTTTTCCTTTCTTTTTTCTTTTTAATAGGATAAGGCTAGCGTAAGCTAGTAATAAACACCTATAATAGGAAACACACTAAGTAACGCAAACCTGTCACAGGGCTAGCGCTAGCTTGTACACAGATATAAGGGGGTTTTTCTTCCTAGTATAGGGTTTTCCCTTTTGACTTAGTAGTAGGAGTACTAGTAATAGCCATCTATAGAGCTAGCTAGCGTAAATAATATATATATATTTAAAATAAGCTTACTTTTCTAAATAAGCTAAAACTTTATAGATTTTTAAATAAATAACTAAATTATATATAAAATTAAGGTTACTATAATTAGATTACTTAAAAAAACTACTATATAATAAATTTATATAAGACCCCACTTTTAATTTTCCCTAATAATACATTGTATTGTATGTATTGTATTGTATTGTATTGTATTTTTAATACAATACAATACACAATACAATACATACGGCAATACAATACAATACAATACATCGAAGGGCCAAAAAATACAATACAATACAATACAACAATGCTCTGAGTGGAAAGCTATATAACTTCTTAACACTAAAGATTACGCTCTTTGAAAACAAGTGTGATAGAATTAACCTTCCTTAAACGCATTATTAGAAGGCTTTCCCTATTATGTTAATAGGTAATACTAAGTAATACTACCTTAATTACCTCTTTAGGAATAACTATTCCTATAAAGAGATAATTACTTACATTTATTAGCGCTTTAAGATAGAAAGTAACTAGTAATTCTATTACTATAAGTGAAGTAGTATAATGCTAAAGAGTATAATTAAGAAAAACCCTAATAAAAGCAAGCTTAAGTGCCTTAAGATTATATTATTAACCCTTAAGAAAATCCATAGAGGCTTGTACCTTGCTAAGATAGTAAATACTAAACTCTATAAGCAAGCCTTAAACACTATAGCTAGTGTGCTTAAATATTAGATAGTGGAATATATACACTCTATAGGCTTTAAAAGTCTTACTAGAGACCTCTATAAGGTAATTACTATTACGGAATTAAATAAGAAGTCCTCCTAATACCTTTAGTACTAATAAGAAGACTCTCTAGAGGCTATGTTTACTAATTATTAGTATAAATAATAATCCTATAGCAGAGAAAGCTATTATAGGTAAAGCCCTAGGCTAAGCACTAAGCGCTACTTTATATATAGTAAAAGTAGCTACTAGTTCTTTAATTACTTTACTAAAGAATATTAAAAGGAGAAAGACTACTAGTAGGCTAGTAAAACATATTATACACCCCCTTTAGAGAAGAGATTCTAGGCATTCCTTACCTCCTATAAAGGGTAAAATAATAATAAGCCTAATAAAGGCTTAGGTAAGAATTAGGAAGCATATCTTATAGCTTATATAGAAGCTAAAGATAATAATATTAATATTAAGGAGCTACTATTAATAGCATATCTAAGCATTATATAATTCTTCTATTTAGGACCATAGACTAACCACAACACCGCTGATGTTAATGTCCTAGCAACCTTGCATAATCAAGCTTTTTAACACGCATTCCTTAAATAAGAGCTTTACAAGCTATAAGAGTACAACAAAGGCTTAATCTATTACGTCTCTGAAGAACGTTATTCCGAAGAGGTCTTCAGAGGGATTATGCCTAATACTAGCGCCGTAGGGAAATTAAGTGTAGGAGAGGCATAAGTAAAGGCTTTGCTAAGATTGATGCCTTTACTAAAAGTAATCCCCTGCAAGCCCTAAATCATCACATTTAGCGCTGGATTAGTAGTTATAAAAGGAATTCTTTGTGTGCTTACAGAGCTTAGAGAGCTTGAATTTTATATCCTTAATATAGCTACCCCTTTTCTCTTATTAATTACTAACATAGATAAGATATAAGTTAAGATTAATAACCTTGCTAATATGCTTATCTAAGGCAATAAAACTATCCCTATTGTGTAACAATAGGGACATCCTTAGTGATTGCTAGAGGCGAGAGAGACAGTTACCTTCCACCTTTTAAAAGAAGACATCTGTTAATTACATTATTAACTTAGTTACCCTTCTGTTTAATAGCTTATAAAGATCCTTTACTAAGCTAGTTACGAAGTTAAACGCTAGGTAATTAAGGAATTAACTAAAGTCTGCCACTATTGCTAGATATATAGAAAGGCCCCTAGTTAATTTAAGTTTATAATCAAAGATAACCACGAATTTAACTATAAGATCATCGTTAATATTATGTAGATCGATAGCTAACTAGTACTTTACATTATTAATTTAGCAATATTATTCTAGGTAGCCTAATTCCTTAATCTAAGAAAGCAAAAGGCTTGAGATATCTAGGACGCTATCCACGAATATTAGATTAACACTTATCTTAGACCTCTAGAATGAATTATACACAACGCTAGCAATAACTTCGCTTCCGCTAAGTTTAAATACTATACTTAACTAATATTAATTAAGACTAATAAGATGCTAATTAAAGCCTATAATAGCATTAGAAAGGTTAAGAGATATTACAGACCTCTACGCTAAGCTTATAATATTATTATAGACTTAATTAGGGTAGAACTTACGCTAGAGTAATGTCTTTAAATAGCTATTAAAGTAATTAATAACTCTGCAAGCTTAAATAGTATTATCCTAACCTTACTAGTCTTCAGAGGCTACCTATAAATAATAGATAAGTTACTACTAAGCGTCTTTATTATTTAATATACTAAAGTAATTTATAAAGCTACTAATAAAGTCTATTACTATCTAGCTTTATAGCAGGTTTATAATGCCCTTAAAGCCTAGAATAGCCCTAATATAGCGCCTATATATTAGCTACCCTTGTAAGCTAATATATATATGTAAAGAGAGAAGGGTAGCTAGTATAGCCCTTATAAGCTACTTGTTACTAATAGAGAGACTTATATAGTTAATATGCCCTATAGCCTAGTAAAGTTTTGCTTTATAGTAGTGAAGCCTTACTATAAAGACCTATGTATTATAGAGGGACTAGAGTAGTAGGAGATAAAGCCTAATAATGTAGAGGAAGAAGTAACTATATAACTAACTACTACTACCTAAAAGAGATCCCTTAATAGAAGAAGGTAAAGAGCTATAGGCACTAGCTAAGAGAAGATAAAGGAGACTAAGAAAGGCCCTTATAGTCTAATTTATAAGCGCGGAAGAGTCCGAAGAAGAAGCTTATAAAGCCTAGAAGGCCCTAAAGGAAAGCTATTAAGTTAAAGACTTGCCACCTTGCCCTAAAGGAATAAAAGCAAGGAAAAGAAAACCTTATAGCCCTAAGAAGAACATTAGCCTAATTTAGCTTTATATACTTATAAATAAAGATTAGGAGAAGGCCTTTATTTAAGAAGCTATAACTAGAGGGATGCTAAACATAGCATTCCTTATAGATTAGGAGAAGGCCTTTATTTAAGAAGCTATAACTAGAGGCTAATTAGAACCTTACTCTTTAACTCCGCTAAGAAGGGAAGATCACGACCCTAGGAAAACCCTTTAAGTAATCTAATTAAGCTAAGATTAACGCTTTGCAAGCTTGCGATGTGTTCAAATTCGTTAAGTATAACCTAGCGAAGCACGGAGGTTATAGAATCTTCGATTCTCGTATAGTCAGAGAGATTAAAGGTAAAGGGATAGACTTGCTATATAAGAAATCCTGCCTTATTATATAAGGCTATAATAATAAAGGAAAGGAATTTATCCTAACGTAATTGCTAACGATTTAACAAGCAAGCTAACGACTTATCGTAGCTATTACTTTATTATTAAGAAAAAGAGGTATTTACCTTTAGATTCGCGATATTACATAAGCTTACACCTAATTGCATATGGTGCTAACGAGGCTAATTATCATGAGATTACTAAAGTAAATTATATATCTCTTTCTAGAAGGGACTATAATTAAATTAATTAGACCTCTTTACGGGATTGTAGAGGCTAGAACCCACTAGTAAGTAATATACTTCCATTACCATAGGGATAACCTTAATATAATAACCTTAACCTACAATCCCTGCTTGTTAATTATAGCCCTAAATAATAAGAATCTCTTTAGTATTATTAGAATGCAAACTAATAATACATTAGGACTAAGTAATAATAACTTCTTCTAAAAAGAAGAGAAAGAGCTCTAGAAGGCTAATTTTATAGCTAAAGAGAAGTAATAATTAACTACTAAGAATCCCCTTATTTTTAATAGTTATATCTTAACCTAGAACACTAATAACTTACTAATATTAATCTAGAAAGGCTAGAGTTAGAAGATTAAGGAAGTTAATTCTTAATCCCTAATAGTAAAGTAAGACTATGTAAAACAATAAGCCTAAGGAAGCTATATTATAACTATGTGTTAACTAGAAGCTTCCTATAACTTGTTAATTATAGCTTAATACTAAGAACCCTCTAGGGAAGATATTATATACCTTAATAAACGCCTTAAGTAATAGATTAAGAATTAATAATACGGACTGTAATATATTCCTTTGGTTCTTAAGGAGGCGAAGCTCTTTATATTTGTAAATAGATTGCTTGCTAACAACAAGGATCTGAGCTTATAGATTAGATACGTGATTTTGATTGGTAATAAGATAATGTAAGATAATAATACCTTTATTATAAAAGGTAATATTATTATATATAGCTTAATAAAGAGCAAGAGAGTTACTTATAGCACGCTTGCCTCTGAGTTGTATAGTATAGTTTAAGGCGTAGACATTACCTACGCGATTTCTATGACTTTACATTAGATTACGGATTGATTAAAGATACCTTAAATTCCTACGATTCTTTATACTAATTCTTTTTTATTATATAAATATCTTATAAAGCTAGGAACTATAAAGGAGAAGAGACTAATAATTAATATTATGGCCCTTTGTTAATTATATAAAAGGCATGAGATCTATAAAGTCAAATAGATTAACAGTAACAATAATCTAGCGGATGTAATAACAAAAGCATCACCGAATTTATTACTTTTCTCTTTAATTAATTTAAACGAATTAATAATTTATATTAAAGAATAAGTAAAGAGACCTATAATATTAAGGGATAGGAGCTTAGGCAAGGACTAATGGATTAATTTAATTAACTAATGCCGTAATAGCTAATTAGAGTAGCGGATTCCTATTAAGGGATTTACTAGTATACACTTTCCTTTAATCTAATTTTTATTACGTTTTTAAGCTCTTTAGCCACGAAGGAAAAAGAGAGACTACTAGTGTTAATTCCTTTGGATTTTCATTGGTTTAATTATGGCTAAAGACTAGACTAATTGTGGGTCTAGCGCAATGCACGTAATATAATTAGCTGTATTAATTCGCTACCCCTCTTTTGCCCCACATACGGATTTCGCTTACTTTTCTAGCATCTAGACTTTCCCTCTCTTCTCTCTCTTTCCTAGCTAGCTAACTAACTAATTATTATCGACTTCAATCATACGGGATTTATTACCTGCGCAGGACCTTAGTGAATCCAACAATTATAAAGCTAAAAGTAATGTTTAATTAGTTTAAATAGTAAATAAATTATTTAAGCTTTTTTTAAGTTTTTATCCTATTAATTATAATATATAAGTACTAAGTATATACTTTATTAACTTCTAGTTATTTCTTCTAAGTTACTAATTAATTTTATTATATTAGTTTAGGGTATTATTACAATTAGAAATAATAATAATAATAATAATAATAGAAAATAACTCTTAGTAATAGTAAATAAAATAATAAAAAGGGTTTTCTTAAAGTTATATTAGTAAAGAAAAGTATTAAGAATAATAGTCTTATAAAAAACTTATAATAGTACTTATAACCCTAGTTATAATAAAATCTATAAAAGGTTATAATCTTATAACTTAAATAACTAATTTAATAAAATAGCTAATAATATAAGTATAAGAATAATAGCTTTCTTCTCATTAGTATATTAATACTACCATATAAAAAGACCCACTTTTTATTTACCTAATACTACATTTGTAGTTTTTGTAGTGTAGTGTAGTTAGTGTAGTTAGTAACTACACTAACTACAAAAAAAAAAACTACACTACACTAAATACTAGCTAAAAAAAACTACACTATAAATACAAAATTTTCCCAAAAACTACACTAACTACACTACAAACAATGCTCTGCTAATCTTAATTATAACTTATAAAACTAATAAAACTTACTTTTTAAGCTTATTTCTTAGAAAAATATTAAAAACTTACTTTTAAGTATACTTATTTTAATAAAAAATCATATATATTTAAGTAAATAAGCTATAAAGAAGTAAGTACTATAATTCATAAGGCTTACTTTAAACTTACTTTTAAGTATACTTTCTTTTTAATAAAAAATCATATATATCTAAGCAAATAAGCTATAAAGAAGTTAATACTATTATTAGTAAGACTCACTTTAGACCCACTTTTAAGTATACTATCTTTTTAAGAGAAAATCATAAATATCTTAGTAAATAAGCTATTAAGAAGTTAATACTATAATTAGTAAGACTCACTCTAGACCCACTTTTATATATACCTTCTTTTTAAGAGAAAATCATAAATATAGCAAATAAGCTATTAAGAAGTTAATACTATAATTAGTAAGACCTACTTTAGATTTACTTTTAAGTATACTATCTTTTTAATAGAAAATCATATATATCTAGGTAAATAAGCTATAAAGAAGTTATTACTATTATTAGTAAGACCTACTTTAGACTCACTTTTATATATACTGTTAAAAATAAGACTTATTTTTAGCCCTTTTCTAGTTAAAGAACCTTCTTATTACTAGCTTGCTTTGCAAGTCTGACAGCTGCACTGCAGCTATCAACGGTCGCGAGGGCAGCTGTTAATGGCTGCGTCGCAGCTGTCAACAGCTACGACCGACCGTGTAGATAACTAATTAGTCAATTGCGTTGTGGCTGCAAGTGTGGCTACAACCACGCCACTAGTAATTAGGTAAGCTAGGGTAACGTAAGCTAGGGTGACGTAAGTAGGTTACCCTACACATAACTTACCCTATAGCTATCTTTAACAACGATTTTCTCTTTATCTAGAGGTTATACAAAAGTTTTATATATAGCAAATTAAAGCTTAAAGATAGGGCTTTCTCTTTATGCAAGGTTATTTTTTGGACTAAAAGTTAGTACATATGGGTTGCTAGCTAGTATGGTGGTGAGTTGATTTTTTGGTTTTTGTATACAAATGAATTTTGCAGAAAATCAAAAGTGGCCCGTAAGACCCTGTTAGCGGCCCGGATCCACCGATACGGTCAGTAGGTCTATGAGAGGAAGAAGATCTTTTTAACTAGCTAGATAGCTAGTCCTCTCAACCAACAATAGCTATATTGCCCGTATAACGTATCTAAAATCAATTCTATTACTCTATAAGATATTATAAAAGTAATCTAAATTAAATTCTATTAGTTAATAACTACCATAACCTTCCGTTACGTTACGTTAATTGATTTAATGTTACAGCCCTATTGGTCCCCGACCGTAGAGCTTACACCTGTATAGCTATTGCTAGCTAGCAACTAGCTCCCTACATTTTAATAGGTTATAAGCCCGGTGGCGCAGTGGTTATAGCTTACTATAGCGTACACGCCCACCACAGTGGAGCACTGCTCTGCAAGGTAAGGTTATAGGTTCAAACCCTGCCGAAAAAACAACTAAAGAAATTTAATTACTAGTATAAGCCTAACCTCCAATAGGGCACCTAGATGTACAATTCCAGGGGGAGTGTTAAAAATATATAAGGCTTTGTAATCCTAGGTTCAGTCGGATCGGTCCACTCTTTTGATTTCAACATCGGATCGGTCCACTCTTTTGATTTCAACAGGTTATGAGCCCGGTTCTATCACTATAGATTCTTTTTAGGTCACTTTGTGTACGATTACAGAAGACTTCCCTTCTATAAAAAAGGAAGGACCTGCGAGAAAGAAGCTTTTCACTTCTATAAAAAGGAATCAATTGTGGCTACAGAAGACTTCCCTTCTATAAAAAAGGAAGGATCCGCGAGATAGAAGCTTTTTCCCTTCTATAAAAAGGAATAAATTTCAAATACAGAAGACTTCCCTTCTATAAAAAAGGAAGGACCCGCGAGATAGAAGCTTTTCCCTTCTATAAAAAGGAAAATGGATACCAAAGGAAAGGGAAAGGGACCTGTTATCCCTGACCCTAGTGCGTAAGAGGTTCTAAATAACCAGCTAAAAGAGCAGGCTATTAAGCAACAAGCAACTATAGACTAGTTATTAGAGAAGCTAGAAAGCCTATCTATAACTGTAAATAGTCGTATGGAGGGTGTGGAATCTGATAAGCCCGCTAGTCAGCAGCAAGATCAGCAGCCTGTTCAAGAAAATCAAGCTGAATCTAGCTCTGTACAAGCAACCTTTAATAATTCAATTATTAAGGAATTTAATAAAAGGGTTTATAGTTTTCCAGAGACTGCTAGGCTTAAAGGAGCTGAAAATTTCGAACAATGGAAACAAGCCCTAACTATCCAATTTAGAGCTTTAGGCATGCCTAATTTTCTAGATAATCCGGAGAGTTCTAGGGCGCTAGGGGATCCAGATCAAGCTATTATCCTTATGTTACTAAGGGATAGTTGTACGGAAGGACCCCAAGCCGCTATAACTTGGCAAAAATCACCTGAAGAAGCCTATAATTTACTTGTAAGGCAATATTCACATAGCGTTGAAATCCAGAGGGGGTCCCTATATTCAGAATTTCATAACCTGAATTTTCAAGAGTTTAAGGGGACTCTAGAGTCCTTTAATGCAGTCTTTAATAATCTACTAGCTAGATTATCGATTTCAGGGGTACTGATTGCTCCGATAGATTAGGTTAATCAATATCTTCAATCCCTAAAATCAACCTTCCCTCAGTGGGCTGAGAGGCAACGATTCAGCATGCGCACGAATAGGGCTATAGGGGCTCCCCTAGAAGCCCTAAATCTTCAATTCTTGATGGCAGACCTTCTAGCAGAACAGAGGGATAAGTCATCTACGGTATCCAAAGCCCTGAATTATAGGGCTAAAAACCTTGAAAAGGGTGCCAAAGAAAAAGAAAAGGCCCCTAAGGATCAGAAGAAGAAAGGAGGCTCTGAAGAAAATAAGGGCTCTTCTAATTCTAATTCTTCTTCTAATAAGAAGAAGAAGAAGAAGCAAAAAGGTCAAAAATCAGATAAAAAGGATAATAAAGAGACCTCTGGAGAGGGATCTTTTATGCTAGGAAATTACAACCTTTCTAACGGTGCTCTTAAACCGTACAAGAAGCCTAGCCTTCATAAGACTAGTTATAAGAGCTCTAGTGATAGCAGCTCTGATTCTAGCTCTAGTGAATCGGATGATGAAAATCAAGAAATTAAAACCTTGAATGGTTTTAATTATTACAGCAAAGACATGAAAAAGGCCCTATTATATGATACAGGTTCGACTGTACATATTGTTAATTCTAGGGAGGTCTTTAGGGATTATACCCCCTATAAAAAGGGGGAATCCGACCCTATTATAACTGGTGGTGGCCCTATTTACGCTAAGGGTCACGGTAGTGCTGTTTTTGAGGTCCTATATCAGAAAAATCCAGCTAAATATAGGACCTTAGTGCTTAAAGATGCGCTATATTTTCCTTAGCTTAATGTTAATATAGTTAGTGGACTTATGCACTATATATCTGGTGGTTGCCTTATAAAAAACCTACTTTATCTTAAAGATAGGTCTCTTATTGCAACCTTAGATATAGAAAAACATGGTTTTTTCTTCCACGTTAAAAACCAATCTACGCCTAAGTTATCTAAAGGGCCCTGTAATAATTCGCATTATATCCGACCTTTTACCTACGCCGCTTTTAAGGGTCATAGCAATCCGATTAGCTACCCTATAGAGGTTCAAATTCCCTCTAAAAAGCCGGATTGGGCTTCTGATTTAGACGAAATCGACGAAAATGATGATGATATTGAAGAAATCGTACGGGATGATTTAGGGGAATTAGTCCCTTTCTTCTTCGCCTATAGCCCCAGGTTGGGTCCCTTATAAATCTAAGGAAATAGATTTAGGGGTGTTAGAGGGCCCTAGTGGAGGAAAAGGGTCCCTAATACCTCTCCAAGAGGCCTGTGGTTCTCAAGGGGCCCAGCAGGGGACTAGTGAAGAGGGCCCTAGTCTAGATCCTAATTCAGACCCTAAGGATCTTCAATATCAACGGTTGTTAGAACTAGCTGGCCTATGGCATGTACGATTAGGGCACCTAGGTCTTCCTTTGCTAAAGAAAACTAGCCTTATAACTAAAGGAATCCCTGATTTTTCTAAAATTAAGGATAAGGATTTTAGATGTATTGCTTGTGATCAATCTAAGGCAGTTAGAAGACCTAGGAAATTAGCTATCCCTGACCCCCCAAGAGCTCTAGATCGAATAGAGGGGGATACGCTAAAAATCAGTCCTACGCCGTACAATAAACAGTCAATTTGCTTATTTTTAGTTAATCGAAAGACTAGATATAAGTGGGTTATCTTATTACCTAATAAGGAAGGCACAACTGTTTATAAGGCTATCAAAGGCTTCTTTAGAGGGCTTAAAAATCAACTAGGTTAATATCCTAGGCACCTTCACTTCGATGGGGGCCAGGAAATCGATTCTAGTTGTCAAGCTTGGTTAAATTCTAAAGGGATCAAATTTACAACTTCTAGTCCCTATATCCATGAGCAAAATAGATTAGCAGAACGTTCAATTCGTACTATTCTAGATCGATTAAGGGCTACTATCTAGTGGGCAAAATTACCGTTATTTTTATGGTGTTTTGTATTACCTGCAGTTGTTAACCTAGTTAATATAACTGCTAATACCACTAAGGATGAAAGCCCTGAACAGCTGCTATCTAGGGAGCTAAATCAGCCTTATACAACTGATATTAGCAGTATTAGAGCTATAGGATCTCACTGTGAGATTCTAATCCCCCTTGAAAAACGACCTAAAGCCCAGAAGTTAGCAGCTAGGACTATCCCTGGAAGACTTTTAGCTACACTAGGTTCCAACACCTACCTAGTGTACATCCCCTCTAAAAGGCTAGTTACAAAGACTAGCTTTATTAAGATTATAGAACCTATAGGCCCTGTTTCTAAAGGCTTACCTAGGATTTCTATAGGGGATAACCCTTTAGAGGGGGAAAATGATCTAGAAAATGAAAATCAACAATATCTAGACCAAGGTTCAAAGGATTATCCTATAGACAACATAGGTATCCCTATAGGTCAAGAAAAGACACCTATAGGCCCCAAAGAACCCCCTAAAGGCTTAATTCCAGCGGATCCCATACAGGCGCAGCCTATAACTCAACCAGGAAATCAGATTTCGACTTCGGACCTCGATTTTAACAAAATTATTGATTTCGACCCTAATATCGACCCTATGGATGTTGATATTAGTTCCCCTTCTTCTCTAGATTTCATAAAAGAAATCTGCTTTAAGGTACGGGAGAAGCTAAAGGAAAAGAATCCTATTAGCCCCGAGCCTAAGACCTGGAAGCAGGCTATATCTAGCCCTGAAAGGGATAAATGGATAGAAGCCACGTACAAGGAATACGAACAGCTTCTAAAGGCTGGTACTTTTAAATTTATAGGGAAAGATCAAATCCCTAAGGGCCGAAAAGTACTAAAGAATAGGCTTGTTTATAAGCTTAAAAAGGATAAAGAAAATAATCCTTTAAAATATAAGGCTCGACTCGTTGCTAAGGGATTTATGCAAATCGAAGGCCTAGATTACCTAGAGACCTTTGCTGCCACAAGCATTCCCCCTAGCTGGAGGATTTTACTAGCCCTAGCGGCTTGGAATAACTGGGAAATCGAACAAATCGATTTTATAGGAGCTTTTCTTAATAGTAAGCTACAACAACAGATTTATATGGTTATCCCAGAAGGGTTTATTGAATTCCTTGAGGCAAATCCTAAATTAGCTAAATTAGCTAGAAGTTTTGGCTGGAAACCTTCTAAAGATCAAGTAATTTTATTACAGAAGTCTTTATACGGACTAAAACAAAGCTTAAGGGAATGGCAACAAGCGCTAATATTAGTGCTTAAATCCCTAGGATTTAACCCTTTAATATCTGATCCAGCTATCTTCTTCAATCCTTCAACCAAAACCTTTGTCATTACGTACGTTAATGACTGTCTTCTAATTGGACCGGATTTATCTTATATCCAAAGGCTTAAAAAGGAACTTCATAAAGTCTATCCAATAGAAGATAGGGGGCCTGCTGAATTCTTCTTAGGGGTTCAAATCGTACGAGATAGGCCTAATAGAATACTGAAAATTCATTAATCTCAGTATATATTAGAAGCCTTAAAACGATTTAATATGCTAGATAGTAAGCCTATTAGCATACCTCTTCAGCCAGGCGTTTTAGCTACGCAGACAACTAAGCTTTTAATAGCTAGCGAAATCAAGCTTTATCAGTGCATTATAGGGACTATAATGTACCTAATGTTGCTTACAAGGCCTGATACAGCTTTTACGCTACAGTGGTTATCTACTGCACTAGCTAGCCCTTATATAGAACACCTAAAAGCAGCTAAAAATCTGCTAAGGTATCTATTAGGGACTAGATTCCTTGCTATTATCTATAGGGGAGACCCTAAAGGTTTAGTTAGCAAAAGCCTAATAGGTTATTACGATAGTGATTTTACAGGGGATAAAAAGACCTCAAAATCAACCTATGCTTATCTATTCAAGCTAGCTAGCGGACCTATTAGCTGGAAATCAAAGAAAGCTAGTACAATAGCTCTATCAACACTAGAAGCTGAAGCTGATGCTATCTGCGAGACCTTCCGGGAGCTTCAGTGGCTTCAGGGCTTATTTAAGGAGCTAAAAACCCCTATTTCTCCCCCTATCCAGATATATTGCGATAATCAAGGCGCTATAACTACTGCTTATAACCCTGCTTTACATAGTCGTACAAAGCATACATTGCTAAAGTTCAACTATATTAGGCAACAGGTTTTAGAGGGTTTAGCTAAGATCGAATATCTAGATACGAAGTCAATGCCTGCAGATGGTCTTACGAAACCTCTTTCTAGACCTCTTCATCAGGCTTTTATTAAGCTTTTAGGGCTTAATAATTATTAAACTAACAACTAATTCCCTTCAACAGGGAACCAAAAAACAACGTCAAAAAGGGAGCTATATTTAACAATAGCTAGGATTTCAAAAGGGGGTCTTTTATTTTTCCTGTTTTTCCCTTTTATCTGTTATTATCAAAAGTTGTTGTTTTTACCCTATAGTCTCTTTGTACACTTCTAATTGCTTTAAATGTAATTCTTTTGTAGAGGGGGTGTTAAAAATAAGACTTATTTTTAGCCCTTTTCTAGTTAAAGAACCTTCTTATTACTAGCTTGCTTTGCAAGTCTGACAGCTGCACTGCAGCTGTCAACGGTCGCGAGGGCAGCTGTTAATGGCTGCGTCGCAGCTGTTAATAGCTGCGACCAACCGTGTGGATGACTAATTAGTTAATTGCGTTGTGGCTGCAAGTGTGGCTACAACTACGCCACTAGTAATTAGGTAAGCTAGGGTGACGTAAGCTAGGGTGACGTAAGCAGGTTACCCTACACATAACTTACCCTATAGCTATCTTTGACAACGATTTTCTCTTTATCTAGAGGTCGTACAAAAGTTTCACATATAGCAAATTAAAGCTTAAAGATAGGGCTTTCTCTTTATGCAAGGTTATTTTTTGGACCAAAAGTTAGTGCATACGGGTTGCTAGCTAGTATAGTGGTGAGTCGATTTTTTGGTTTTTGCATACAAATGAATTTTGCAGAAAATCAAAAGTAGCCTGTAAGACCCTGTTGGCGGCCCGGATCCACCAATACGGTTGGTAGGTCTATAAGAGGAAGAAGATCTTTTTAACTAGCTAGATAGCTAGTCCTCTCAACCAATAACAGCCGCATTACCCGTACAACGTATCTAAAATCAATTCTATTACTCTATAAGATATTATAAAAGTAATCTAAATTAAATTCTATTAGTTAATAACTACCATAACCTTCCGTTACGTTGCGTTAATTGATTTAACGTTGTAGCCCTATTAGTCCCCAACCGTAGAGCTTACACCTGTACAGCTATTGCTAGCTAGCAACTAGCTCCCTACATTTTAATAGGTTATAAGCCTAGTGGCGTAGTAGTTATAGCTTACTATAGCGTACACACCTACTATAGTAAAGCACTGCTCTGCGAGGTAAGGTTATAGGTTTAAACCCTGCCGAAAAAACAACTAAAGAAATTTAATTACTAGTATAAGCCTAACCTCTAATAGGGCACCTAGATATACAATTCCAGGGGGAGTGTTAAAAATATATAAGGCTTTGTAATCCTAGGTTCAGTCGGATCGGTCCACTCTTTTGATTTCAACATATACTTTCTTTTTAAAAAGAATTATAAATATCTAAGCAAACAAGCTATAAATAAGTTATATTATTTAGTAATACTTACTTTTAAACTTACTTTAGAAAATACCTCTTTTTTAAAAGAAAATTATATATAACTAGGTAAATAAGCTATAAAAAAGTTAATTATATTATAAATAAACCTTATTTTTATACTTAATTTTTATTTATACCTTAAATACACTATATTATTATTATATAGCTTTAAATTCTTATAAACGTAAATAACTTACTAGCTTTTTAATTACCTTTACTAAAAAGAAATAAACTTTTATTCTTTAAAAGTATAATATTTATGTTGGTTGCACCAAGGTCCTGCGCAGGTAATAAATCCCGTATAAATTGAAGTCAATGATAGTTAGTTAGCTAGCTAGGAAAGAGAGAGAAGAGAGGGAAAGTCTAGATACTAGAAAAGTAGGCGAAATCCGTATATAAGGCAAAAGAGGGGGTGGCGAATTAATATAGCTAATTATATTACGTGCATTGCGCCGGACCTACAATTGGTCTAGTCTTTGGCTACGATTAAACTAATGAAAATCCAAAGGAATTAACACTAGTAGTCTCTCTTTTCCTTCGTGGCTAAAGAGCTTAAAAACGCAATAAAAATTAAATTAAAGGAAAGTGTACACTAGTGGATCCCTTAATAGGAATCCGCTACTCTGATTAGCTGTTGTGGCATTAGTTAATTAAATTAATCCGTTATTCCTTGCCTAAGCTCCTGTCTCCTAATATTATAAGTCTCTTTACCTATCCTTTAATATAAATCATTAATTCATTTGAATTAATTAAAGAGAAAAGTAATGAATTTAGTAATGCTTTTATTATTGTATTCGCTAGATTATTATTGCTATTAATCTATCTAACTTCGTAGATCTTATGCCTTTTGTATAATTAACAAAGGGCTATAATATTAATTATTAGTCTCTTCTCCTTTGTAGTTCCTAGCTTTATAAGATATTTATATAATAAAAAAGAATTAGTATAGAGAATCATAGGAATTCAAGGCATCTTTAATTAATCCGTAATCTAATATAGAGTTATAGAAATCGCATAGGCAATATCTACGCCTTAAACTATACTATATAACTTAGAGGTAAGTGCGCTATAAGTAACTCTCTTACTCTTTATTAAGCTATATGTAATAATATTACCTTTTATAATAAAGGTATTATTATCTTGTATTATCTCATTACTAATCACAATCACGTATCCGATCTGTGAGCTCAAATCCTTGTTATTAGTAAGCGATCTATTTATAAACATAAAGAGCTTTACCTCCTTAAGAACTAAAGGAATATATTATAGTCTATATTATTAATTCTTAATTTACTACTTAAGGTATTTATTAAGGCATATAATATCTTTCCTAGAGGGTTCTTAGTGTTAAGCTATAATTAATAGGTTATAGGAAGCTTCTAGTTAACACATAGTTGCAATGTAGCTTCCTTAGGCTTGTTATTTTATGTAATCTTGCTTTACTATTAGGGATTAAGGATTAACTTCCTTAATCTTTTAACTCTAGCTTTTCTAGGTTAATATTAGCAAGTTGTTAGTGTTCTAGGTTAAGATATAACTATTAAAGATAAGGGGATTCTTAGTAGTTAATTATTGCTTTTCTTTAGCTATAAAATTAGCTTTCTAAAGCTCTTTCTCTTCTTTTTAGAAGAAGTTATTATTACTTAGTCCTAATGTATTATTAGTTTGCATTCTAACGATGCCAAAGAGGTTCTTATTATTTAGGGCTATAATTAATAAGTAAGGGTTGTAAGTTAAGGTTATTATATTAAGGTTATCCCTATGGTAATAGAAGTACGTTGCTTACTAGTAGGTTCTAGCCTTTATAATCCTATAAAGAGGTTTAATTAATTTAATTACAGTTCCTTCCAGAAAGAGGTGTGTAATTTGCTTTAGAATCCTTATAATAATTAGCCTTATTAGCATTATATGCGATTAAGTGTAGGCTTACGTAATATCGCGAATCTAAAGGTAAATGCCTTTTCTTCTTAATAACGAAGCGATAGCTACGATTAGGCGTTAGCTTGCTTGTTGTATTGTTAGCGATTACGTTAGGATAAATTCCTTTCCTTTGTTATTATAGCCTTATATAATAAGACAAGATTTCTTATATAGCAAGTCCGTTCCTTTACCTTTAATTTCTCTAACTATACAAGAATTAAAGATTCTATGACCTCTGTGCTTTGCTAGGTTAAACTTAACAAATTTAAACATATCACAAGCTTGCAAAGCGTTAATCTTAGCTTAATTAGATTACTTAAAGGGTTTTCCTAGGGTTATAATCCTTCCTTCTTAGCAAAGCTAAAGAGTAAGGTTTTAATTAGCCTCTTCCTTCGCTATAAGAAATGCTATGCTTAGTATCCCTCTAGTTATAACCTCTTAAATAAAGGCCTTCTCTTAATCTTTATTTATAAGTACGTAGAGCTAAACTAGGCTAACATCTTTCTTAGGGCTATAAGGTCTTCTTTTCCTTACTTTTATTCCTTTAGGGCATAGTAATAAGTCTTTAACTTAATAGCTTCCCCTTAGGGCCTTTTAGGCTTTATAAGCCTCTTTATTAGACTCTCCTACACTTATAAATTATACTATAAGGGCCTTTCTTAGTCTCCCTTGCTTTCTCTTAGCTAGTGCCTGTAGCTCTTTGCCTTTTTTTATTAGAGAATCTCTTTTATTAGTAGTAGTTAGTTATATAGCTTCTCCTTCCTTTACGTTGCTTAGCTATTACTCTAGCGGATTATAGGGCTTTATCTCTTACTACTCTAGCCCCTTTATAGTATATAAGTCTTTATAATAAGGCTTTACTACTATAAAGCAAAACTTTACTAGGCTATAGGGTATGTTAACTATATAGGTCTCTCTATTAGTGGTAAGTAGCTTATAAGGGCTATGCTAGCTACCCTTCTCTCTCTATACGTATATATTAGCTTGTAAAGGTAGCTAATGTATAGGCATTATATTAGGGCTATTCTAGGCTTTAAGGGCATTACGGACCTACTATAAAGCTAGATAGTAGCGGACTTTATTAGTAGCTTTATAAATTACTTTAGTATATTAAATAATAGAGATACTTAGTAGTAACTTATCTGTTATTTGCGGGTAGCCTCTAAAGACTAGTAAGGTTAGGATAATACTATTTAGGCCTATAAAGTTATTAATTACTTTAATAGCTATTTAAAGGCATTGCTCTAGTGTGAGTTCCGTTCTAATTAAGTCTATGATAATATTATAAGCTTAGCGTAGAGGTCCGTGGTATCTCTTAACCTTTCCAATGCTATTGTAGGCTTTGATTAGCATCTTACTAGTTTTAATTAATATTAATTAAGCATAATGCCTGAATTTAGCGGAAGCGAAGTTATTACTAGCATTGTGGATAATCTAATCTAGAGGTCTAAGATAAGTATTAATCTAATATTCGCGGATTGCATCCTAGATGTCTCGAGCCTTTTGCTTCTTTAGATTAAGGAATTAGGCTACTTAGAACAAGGTTACTAAATTAATAATGTAAAGCACTAGTTAGCTATTGATTTGCATAATATTAACGATGATCTTATAGTTGAATTCGTAGTTATCTTTAATTATAAACTTGAATTAACTAGGGGCCTTTCTATGTATCTAGTAATAGTAGCAAACTTTAGTTAATTCCTTAATTACCTAGCGTTTAACTTCGTGACTAGCTTAGTGGAGGATCTTTATGAGTCATTAAACGGAAGGGTGACTAAGTTAAGAGTTCTGCTAATCGGAGCTATACGGAAAAACCGCAATGATCCGTACCTATAATTGTGATGCGCCCACATCCCACATCCCACCCCTTCGCACCCAATTTATATGGGGCGCCATGGCAAAAAAAATATTACCTAATATCGCAAGGCTACGCAAGGTAGTCCGCCCACCCGCTTAGCTAGGCAAATTTCTTCCTCCTTTAACATTAGAAATCGCGTTTTTAAGCGAATTAGCTGTAGTTATAATTGAATTAATAAATATAACGGACTTCATTATATGTACGGCAGTAATGTGCCATAACTATAGGTGTGATTTACGTGTGGGTGTGTGGCAAGTAACCTTTCCATCCGAAAACGGCTAGTCACAGCTGTGACGGTTTTTCCGTACAGCTCCGATTAGCAGAACTCCTAAGTTAACAATGTAATTAACAGATATCTCCTTCTAAAAGGTGGAAGGCAACTGTTTCTCTTGCTTCTAGTAACCACTAAGGATGGCCCTATTATTATATAATAGGTATAGTCTTGTTGCCTTAGATAAGTACGTTAGCAAGGTTATTAATCTTAACTTACATTTTATCTATATTAGTAATCAAGAAGAGGAAGGGGGTAGCCGTATTAAGGACGTAGAATTCAAGCTCTCTAAGTTCTATAAGCATATAAAGGATTCCTCTTATAACTACTAATCTAGCGCTAAATGTAATAATTTAGGGTTCGTAAGGGGTTACCTTTAATAAAGGTATTAATCTTAACAAAGCCTTTACTTATGCCTCTCCTATAGTTAACTTTCCTATAGCGCTAGTGTTAGGTATAATCCCTTTAAAGACCTCTTTAAAATAGCGTTCTTTAGAGATATAGCAAATTGAGCCTTTATTGCACTCTTATGGCTTATAGAGCTCTTGTTTAAGGAATGCGTGTTAAAAAGCTTAATTATATAAGGTTACTAGGATATTAACGTTAGTAGTGTTATAGTTAGTCTATAGTCCTAAACAGAAAAATTATATAATACTTAGATATACTATTAATAGTAGCTCCTTAACATTATTATTATTGTCTTTAGCTTCTATATAAGCTATAAGATATGCTTCCTAATTCTCACCTAAGCCTTTATTAGGCTTATTATTATTCTACCCTTTATAGGAGGTAAGGAATACCTAGAATCTTTTCTCTAAAGGGGGTGTATAATATGTTTTACTAGCCTACTAGTAGTCTTTCTTCTTTTAATATTCTTTAGCAAAGTGATTAGAAGACTAGTAGCTACTCTTACTATATATAAAGTAGCGCTTAGTGCTTAGCCTAGGGCTTTGCTTATAATAGCTTCCTTTACTATAGGATTATTATTTATACTAATAATTAGTAAACATAGCCTCTAGATAGTCTCCTTATTAGTACTAAAGGTATTAGGAGGACTTCTTATTTAATTCCGTAATAGTAATTACCTTGTGAAGGTCTCTAGTAAGACTTTTAAAGCCTATAGAGTATATGTATTCTACTATCTGATATTTAGGCACACTAGCTATAGTATTTAAGGCTTGCTTATAGAGTTTAGTATTTACTATCTTAGTAAGGTATAGGCCTTTATGAATTTTCTTAAGGGTTAATAACATAATCTTAAGGCACTTAAGCTTGCTTTTATTAGGGTTCTTCTTAATTATACTCTTTAGTATTATACTACTTTACTTATAGTAATAGAATTACTAGTTACTTTCTGTCTTAAAGCGCTAATAAATATAAGTAATTATCTCTTTATAGGAATAGTTATTCTTAAAGAGGTAATTAAGGTAGTATTACTTAGTATTACTTATTAATATAATAAGGAAAGCCTTCTAATAATATATTTAAGGAAGGTTAATTTTATTACACTTATTTTTAAAGAGCGTGATCTTTAGCGTTAAGAAGTTATATAGCTTTTCACTATAGTAGTTACTATCCTTATATATCTTCATAAGCTCCGAGATTTTCTTTATAATTTAATCTTTAGAGGGGAATTACTATAAAGGCATAATTTATTGTGAATGACAGTCCACTAGTTATTCTTAATAATAATTATCTAGGTAAAGCTATTAGTATAATAGGGATTATTATAGGGGTTTGTGTGAGGGTTTAAGCAATCTCTAAGGTTAAGGAAGGTTAATTTCTAGGGTAAGTTATTAGGGCTATTAATGTTAAGGCTCTAGGGGTTTAGAAAATTATAGTCTTTCTTGTAATCTTTCCTATAACTAAAGGGGTATTAAGGTTTAATAAAGCACTTCCTTAAGCAATACTAGGATTAAATATCCTAGGCCTTGCCTAACGAGGACGCTATAATCTCGTAGAGAATTACGTAATTCTCTAATAATATCCTTAGATGCCCTTTTAAAGGTGTCTTTAAACTAGCCTTTAAAGTCTTCTTAGAATGATTCCTATAGGTTATTATCTCTCTATCCTTAATGCTTACTAAGGTTAATAAATCTTATAATTTAGTTATTAAGCTTAAGCTATGTAGTAGTGTCTGGATTTAGCTTAATAGATTCTTTCTAGTTATGTAAGAAGTCGTAAGTAAGCTATTAAAGGCATAGGGGTAATTCATGCCTTTAAGGTCTCTCGGGGGTGATAATTAAAGCCTTGCTATTACTAGTAGCCCTTTCTCTTATAGAAGGTCTAGATTTCTTTGCTATTTTTAACTATTAAAGAAAAAAGTAGTAATAGGAGTAAATTAATAAGGATAAAGAAAGTAATAGAAGTGCTAAAAGTAGGCAAAAGTAACTAGAAAAATAACAATAAAATAATAGGAATTACCCTTCCTGTTTTTTATAAAAAGAAGGGAAGGAGGTAATCTCTTTTTCTTACTAATAAGTACAGGGCGAATAGCACTAATAATAAAGGGGGCAAAAAACAAGCTATAAATGCTTATACAAACAAATTAAAGGTCTGTTAGATAAAGGGAATATTTATAGAGAAGTTATAGATGTGTTAGCTAGCTTAGCTAAGGTTATTTAACGTTAGGTTTGAAATAAATGCCTTGTAGTAATAGATTTAGTTATTTAGTTAGTTTTCTTATGATAGACAATAGAATTAACAATTAATAACAATATCCTAGATAAATATAATAAAGTTATATCCCTAAGCCTAAGGGTTAATAAATTAATTCCTTAGAAGCCTAACAAGCCTATAACTAGGATTCTAGTCTCTTCCTTTAGTATACTTATGTAGTTATACCTCTTTACTATAATAACTATTACGGTATAATAAGGGGTAGTAGCAGTGGCATTTATAGAAATATCTCTTCTTATAATACCTAGCTTATCTATAGTTATAAAGTTAACTACTAATTAGTGTTAGTTACACTAAGGTCTTACGTAAGTAATAAATCCTATATAAATTAAAGTTAATAATAGTTAGTTAGCTAGCTAGGAAAGAGAGAGAAGAGAGGGAAAGTCTAGATGCTAGAAAAGTAGGCGAAATCTATATATAGGGCAAAAGAGGGGGTAGCAAATTAATGCAGCTAATCATATTGCGTGCATTGCGCTAGACCTACAATTGGTCTAGTCTTTGGCTACGATTGAACCGATGAAGATCCGAAGGAATTAACAATTTATTTATTAATTCTAAAAAAATAGATTTTATATCCTATTTTAAATTAATTAACTTTAAATAATATAAGCTTCTTAAAGATTTCTATATTAGTCCTTAATATAATTATTTAGACTTATAATATATTATCTTATTTTAAATTTAAAAGTATATATAGGGTATTATTTAGTAAAATAACCACTTAGGTTAAATAATATAATATTAAATCTTAGAAATTAGATTTATTAGTATTTTAAAATCTTATAATATAAAAAGAAATTCAAGGATATCCATTATACTCTTAAACCTATATAATATACCCTATACCCTAATATATAACTAATAATCTAAAACTAAGGAAACTTAAATAATTTATAGTAAATAAACTATTGGTATTTACAGGATACTATTGACCTATGCGTAGGGTTTTCAGGGTAAACTAAAGTGCATGTAATCGTTATATATTCTAGTCTATCTTAGCAAGCAAAAGAGAGATTAAATAGAAGCAAAGAGAGTGCGCTATTTATTATAGGAAAAAGGGCCTTAATTAGGGTTATTAGCGAAAAGGCTATATATGCTAATGCTAACCGCGGCGCGGTTAGGCTAGACATGTGGGTCCGCAATGCAACGTGCCTAGCCAATTAGAGGCGCGCAGCCTTATTAATATTATACTTATTCTAACACTAGAAACTCTCTCTTTTTAATATAACTATTAACGCATAATATTAACAAGATAATTAAAAAGAATTAATAAACAAGTAAGATCAAATAATCACGGATAATATTATAAGCAGGCAATTGTACTCGTGTAATGTAATTGTTTTGTAATTGTTTTCTTTATTTTTATATCTAACTTATGATTAAAGATATTATCCTAATAATTATATAATCTTATAGAGTAAAATTCAAAGAAAAATACTCTATATAAAAGTGGGTCTGAAAGTGGATTGTTAAGCTATAAAGTAGAAAAATAACTTTTGTACTTATTTTTAGTGCTAAAATGTAATTGTTTTTAGTATTTGTAATTACAGACGTACGACCCACTTTTGGACCCACTTTTATATATTATCCTTTACTTCGATTTTAACTCTATAAGATTACGTGATTATTAGTATAATATCTTTAATTATAAGCTAGATATTAATTCTTTAAGAAAAACAAACAATTACATGATGTAATTGTTTACAATACTCTGGCTGCACTGCAGCTGTTAACGGTCGCGAGGGCAGCTATCAATGGCTGCGTCGCAGCTGTCAATAGCTACGACTAACCATGTAAATAACTAATTAGTTAATTGCGTTGTAGCTGCAAGTGTGGCTACAACCACGCCACTAGTAATTAGGTAAGCTAGGGTAACGTAAGCTAGGGTGACGTAAGCAGGTTACCCTACATATAACTTACCCTATAGCTATCTTTAACAACGATTTTCTCTTTATCTAGAGGTTATACAAAAGTTTCACATATAGCAAATTAAAGCTTAAAGATAGGGCTTTCTTTTTATACAAGGTTATTTTTTAGACTAAAAGTTAGTGTATACGGGTTGCTAGCTAGTATAGTGGTAAGTTGATTTTTTGGTTTTTGCATACAAATGAATTTTGCGGAAAATCAAAAGTAGCCTGTAAGACCCCGTTAGCGGCCCGGATCTACTAATACGGTTAGTAGGTCTATAAGAGGAAGAAGATCTTTTTAACTAGCTAGATAGCTAGTCCTCTTAACTAATAACAGCCGCATTGCCTATATAACGTATCTAAAATTAATTCTATTGCTTTATAAGATATTATAAAAGTAATCTAAATTGAATTCTATTAGTTAATAACTACTATAACCTTCCGTTGCGTTACGTTAATTGATTTAACGTTGCAGCCCTATTGGTCCCCGACCGTAGAGCTTGCACCCGTACAGCTGTTGCCAGCTGGCAACTAGCTCCCTATATTTCAATAGAGTTAGGAGATCTTAGGGGTCTCCTTAGCCTAAAAGGTTCTCTAGGAAGTACTAGAGAGGTCTTCCTTTTAGTATAAACTTAAAACCATAGCCTAACTATTCTTATATAATTCCTAGTATCTTACACTTCCTTTAATAAGTTAAGAGCTTAATATTAAGAATATTATACTCCCTAGCACTATACTTAATACTCTTATTATTATAGAACTTATTAAGATTAAGTAATTACTTTAATAAGGGTTAGCCTATCTCTTAAGGGGGAATAGGAATAATTAAATCTTATAGAAAGGGTGCTATAGTTCTAGACTATAGAGAGGGATTATAATGCCTTACTATAGAAGGGGAAGCAAGGGGGGTCTAGGCTTATAGTTAAGGGCTTGTAATAAGGGGATTGCCTTTACTATTACACCTTTACCTTATACTTAGTATACTTAGGGATTAGTATAATAGAATTTAGGAATAAAATAGAAGTAATTATAGTGGCTAAGGGGATTAGGGATATTATAAAGTAATTAGTTAATTTATTTAATATCTAAAAGAAGGGATACTAATAGGGAGAAAGTCTTTATAGAAGTCTTTCTTTGCTATTTACCTCTTAAAGGGGGAATACTTCCTAGTAACTTCCTATATTTCTTCTTCTTTCTAATTATAAAATCTATTATAGTTAATAATATCTTTAAGTAAGACTACTATCTTATAGTAACTCTATAAGTCTATATAAACACTACTAAAGAAGAGAAAGTCTTAAAGACTCCTTATAGCTTTAGGATTTACTACTTAGAATATCTCTTAGTTCTATCCTCTAAAGTTATTATTAAAGATAATAAATAGGGTTTATAAGTATAGGTTTTTATATTTATAAGTTACTTTCTTAATAAGAATCTAAGCTATAAGTTCTTTAGGGGTAGTGTTTACTTTAAGATTAAATAATTTCTTATTCTCTAGTGCTTATTATATAATATACTAGTATAAATCAGGGGAGATATAGTTAAGGAGGTAAAATATAACTTATAGGTTAACTCCTCTTCTAATATCTTTAGTAAGGGAGGTATGTTTATAATTAGAAGGAATGTCTTAGGTTCTAGATCCTTCTAGTTAATCTTAGTATTTTACTATAATATTAGTAGTAAATTAAGAGATATAGGTGTTGGATTCACAGGGTATTGAATTCAATGTAATACAGTCGTGAGCCCGAAGAATAGTATTATCATTGATTATTTATTCTAGGCTGCGTTATCTATTGTCTTGATTGATTGAGTTTTTTTTAGGAAAAGAGAGGTAAAAAGCTAGAAGTTACGATACATAAAGGGAAAAGGGGTTGCGCGTTTATGTCCCCACATTTCCTAGCTAATTAACGTGCTAGGTTATAGGTCACGTGTAAGGTCCGCGCGCAGCCTAAGCTTTTACTAGGTAATTATAGCTATGACGCGTGATTAATATTACCTTTATTCTAACACTAGAACTTCTCTCTTTTAATATAATTATTAACGCGTAATATTAATTATAGAAATAAAAAAGGAAAGACAGATTAAGAATATAATTAATAGGAGATGTAAGGAAAAGAACTTATAGCTTATCTAGGCGTATAGTTACTAATAAAAGGGAAATAACAATCTTGCTTAGCTTATGAGCCTATGTAAGAATAAGTAAGACCTTCTAAATCCCTTCTTTTCCTTAAAATAACATATATACCACACTATAGCGTATATATAATATCTTCCTCCTCCTTAGCAACACCTTTATTCTCCTATGCACTACTATTAATTTCTATAGTCTACTAGGAGGGCCTAGTAAGCTAGCGTAGTTATAGCTACTAGGGATATTAACTATAGGGACGTAAATCCCTTACGTATTGCTATCTTGTCCCTATGGCTATTCTCCTAGAGAATCACCTTTTCCTCTTACCACACATATGTTACGCACAGGTAACCTATCCCTCTATCTAGATAGTTATCTAGTTAGTTAAGATAAAGCTCTTAAGGGCCTTATTAGGTAATACCTTTATAAAAGCATTAGCTAGGTTATTCTCTCTATTAATCTATTAGATCTTATAGAGTTCTTAGCGTTTATATAACTATTAAAGGGCTATAATATTAATTATTAGGCATTTCTCCTTTATTATACTAAGCTTAACAAGGCACTTATATAAGGAGTATAAATCCGTATATATAATAACTAGGATCTTTAGGAGCTTTAGTTAGTTAGTAACTAAGTTTAGGGTAGTTATAATTACGTAAGCTATATTAACACTAGCTACTATACTATAGACTTCTAAGGTAAGCACACTTTGTGTAACTCTCTTACTCTTTATTAAGCTAAAGTATATAATATTACCTTTAATTATAAACTTACTATTAGTGTAGTCTTCGTTTGCTAGGACAAGTATATATCCTAGTTATAAGGATAGGTTTTAGTTATTAGCAAAGGATTTATTTATAAAGGTAAAGAGCTTTGCCTTCTTAAGGTTAATTAGGATAAACATTAGACCTCTCTCTAGGTAATTTATTTACCACTTTAGGCAGTAATTAAGGGCTTTTATGTCCTCTAGGGTTAGCTCCTAGTATTATATAGTAATAAATAAGTTAAAGCAAGCCTCTAGTTAGCAGATTAAGGTAATGTAAGCGCCTTAGGCCCTTTACTTAACATATTTACGCTTTAAGTTAGTTATTAGAACTAACTCTAACTTATTACTTTACCCTTTCTACTAGATCTTAATAGTATTATTCTCTAGCAAGATAATGCTACTATTAAACATAAGAGAGTAGTCCTAAGTTAGGAATTGCTTTAGCTTTACGTTAAAGCCTACTGTAGTAAGCTAGGTCTCTTCCTTCTTAGAGAATTTCTTATCTAAGAGGCTAATTATATTATTAGTCTATATTCTAATATAGGTAAAGTTAGGGCTTTCCTTTGTAATTATAAGCAGGCAAGGATTATACGTAGAGGTTTTTATCTAGAGGTTCTCTTTATGATGCTTATAATACGTAACCTACTAGTGTGTTCTTACCTTTACAAGCCTATAGAGGGGTTTTATAACCCTTAAGATTATACCTAGCAGGTAAAGATACTATATCTAAATTAGCAAGCGCGCTAGGATTAGCTGCTCTAGCAATATATAGGCCTATATATAAGCCTAATAGATATCTCTTAGCTAGATAAGGAATTTCCTTAATCTTACTAATAAGGCTATCATAAGAATAAGACGTTAGCTCGCGCGTTAAATCATTAGGGCCTATATAAGAATAGCCTATTTCCCTTTATCCTCACACCCTTAGATTACGAGGCATAACTTTTTATAGGGTTCTATTATCTTACCCTTAATCTTATTAATAATCTAGGAATTAAAGATTCAAATTCCACTATATTCTTCCTTATTAAATATAATAAATTTAAATACACCTTACTTAATTAGAGTATTAATTTCCGCTTTCATTAATAGCTTAAAAGGTTCGCTAGGGGTCTTAATAATTCCTTCCTTATATAGCTTAATTACAAGAGCTAGGTTACTATGTTCTTTTACTAATAGGAAGGTATTAGCACCTTAAGGTATTATAGGAGGGTTCTTCTATAGCCTTCTATGTCCTTACTTTAGTAGTATTAGTAGCACTATATTTTTATTATAGGCCTCTTACCCTTTTTCTCCTTTCTCTTTACTAGGCTTTACTATTTTCTTTACACTAGGATTATTATAGTAAGGCTTAATAAATATTAACCTAAAGGTCTTTAGGCCTCTAGGTATATTAAGTATATAGCTTTCTCTAGTAATCGCTAGTAGCTTATATAGACTTACCTATCCCTTGCCTTCTTACTAGACCTTAACCTTTAATCTAAGCGGTAGGCTAAGGGTCTTCGAGGTATCTAGGCTATTGTATTTAGTAAGGGCCTTATTAACCTTCTAGATAGCGTGAAGTCTCTTAATCTCTTTAGTAGCTTTCTATACTATAATTACACACTATGTAATATTAAGTAATAGTAGGGACTTATTTATTATATATAAGTAGGCTTTAAAGATAAGGAGGGTTAGGATAAGACTATTAGGGCCTATAGTGTTATTCAAGGCCTTAATTACTATTTAAAGGGCAATAGGTTCTAGCATTATAGGGCATTCATATCTAATTATATCATAGGCTCTTCGGAGTAGCCTATAATACCTTTTAACCTTCCTTATACTATAGTATGCCTTAATAAGGACTTCCTTAATTAAAATTAATATTAAAGCTATAAATTATCTAAATTTATTACTATAGAAGTTCGTTCTAGTATCTATAATAATAAAGTCTAGGGGGCCTAGGTAAGCATTAATCTAGCACATTTAGAGGGCTTCCTAGGTTATTTTCGCAGAGATATTATTAAGGAATTTCGCTATATTAAACACTATAACTATATCTATAGCGTAAAGTGTAGGGTAGTTACTATCTAGGTAGAAGATATTTACTATTACTTTATAATTAAAGTTACACTTATCCTTAAGGGTAAACTTAAAGCAATTAGGGCTATTTACATACATTTAGCATTAGTAGCAGATTCTTATTAGCTCCCTAATAGCTTTAATATTAACATTATGCCCTAATCTATAAAGGACCTTATGTAAACATCAGATTAATAGATACCCAAAGCAGTAATATAATCGCTATAGCTTGCCTTCTATAAGGTAGCTCTAAGTAACTACTTTTTCTTTCTATATAAGAAGCATCTAGGCGTAGCCCTATTTGTGTATAACAAGGACTTTAATGTTTCCTTATTATAGTGTGTTCTTAGAGATGTTAAAGTTAATCTTTAGATAGTCTATATTATTAAGGGATAAGAGAAATAGAGTGTTTATAAGGATAACCTAAAAGAGAATATTTCTAAAGGGAGTAGGCATATTAGCTAATCTAAGCGTAATAATTAGGTCTCCCACGCCAAATCTAACTAATGCCTTCTTCTCTATTAATTTATTAAGCTATAATATAGGCATCTAATGTTATAAAGCAAGAAATTAAGGGTGCCTTACTATAGAGAACTTTGCGGCTCTTGTATTAGGCATAATCCCTTAGAATATCGCATAGGAATAGCAATCTTCTAACATAAATATTACTAGGGCTTTGTTTACAAGTTCCTGCTAAAAGGGGTCTTTTTTACTTAGGCTATAATATGCTACTTGCCTTATTAGGAATTAAACCGTTTTCTTACTATTAATATAGGTTTTATATATAAAGAAGCTTGTAGGTACTAGCCTATCTGTATTATTAGGGCTATCATTAAATCTAATGCTTTTTATATACTAAGCGATTTTGTTATTAATAGGGGGTTAGGACTTGTGTTCTCCCTTATACTAAGTGAGGAATAAATAATATAAGTTATTAGTTAGATCCGTAAGGTAGTGGTTCTTAAAGTATTAAAACGCCTTCTTATAGTCCTCTTTAGGGTGCTTAGATAACTAGCATCCTTCCTTGCTATATATATAGCACTTCTTTGTGTAAGGAGTACCTCCTCTTCCTTATAGTTTTAAGGGGTATTAGGTCTCTTTCCCCTTCCTATTATATCTTTAGTTAGTCTAGAATTACTCTAGGGTTATAGGTTTAGTTAGGAACTATTAATAGTTCTTCTTCTTTTCCTTAATAAGGTAAAGGGTTATTCTAATCTATTTATAAAACTCTTATAGTCTATCTAGTGAATTTATAATCACTTCTTTACACTCTAGAATACTATAATAGGCTCTAATAAGTTAATTCTAGAGTGCCCTTTTAGTTTAGCTTACTTTAAGCACTACTTATTATAAGATAGCTAGTCTTTTAGTAAGTTTATTAAAGTATTTAATTATTAACTTACTTAGGTTATTATTTATTATTCCTTATAAGGAAGTGTTATTCTACTCTAGTAAATATCTTTGCTATATATTCTTAGTTTTAAATTATTCTCTTATATAGCTAATAAGCATAGGGAGATCTTATAGTTATCTAGGTTTAGAGAGGTAGTTTATATAGTATTATAGTGCTTTACCTTTAAGTATAACCTTAAAAGCATAACTAGCTTATTTAGGCTAGATATTAAGTAACTTACACTTTCTATAGAATATTTAAAGCTTTAATTTAAGAATATTATAGTTATTAGCGCTATAGAGTTATTCTTTAGGGTATACCTTAGATAGGTTAATAATTTACTTTAGCAAAGGTCTCTAGGTCTATAGGGGTTCTCTAGGTGTTTCCTTTTGTATTTATAAAAGAGGTAGTAAGGTCTTTAGGAAGTAAGAGAGTAGCTTTATAAGTAGCACCCTTAGGGCTTATTATTCCCTCTAATCCTCCTCTTCCTTATATTAGGAAGGAGAAATTATAGCTCTTTAAGCTATGCTAATAAGGGCACTACTAGCCCTAGATAGCATAGGTTACCTTTATTAGTAACTCTCCTACTTAGGGGCATTATTAGTAGTATTATTAGGGTAATACTACTTACTTACCTCTAGTAAAGGTATAGGTAAGGGAGTTACCTATAGATGCTTGTGGATAGCATCCTTAGGTGGTCTTAACTCTAGGTTAATTAACCTTCCTAGGGGAGATTAGCTAGGCCTTCCTAGAGGGGATTAACTTAGTTTTCCTAGGGGAGTCTAGCTTATTAATCCTTTTAATAGTAATTATACTAACAAATAGGGTAACAGGGTAGGTTACCTAGTTCTAATATTATTATTATCTAGTAAATTACAGAAGAACTCTTTATTCTATAGGTTCTTTTAGAAGCCTATATACTTCTTCCTAGCCTCTTTAATTTCTTTAAGAGTCTAAAATCTAAATTTTTCTTAGTTTGCTACTTCTTTAAGGTTATTTACTATCTTAGTGCCTCCTCTAATAGTTATATATACTCTATTATAAAGAAAATAGTCTTGAAGTCTGTTTTATAAAAGGTCTCTCCCTTCCATAAACTTATCCCTTAACTATCTATAGAAGTTATTACTAAATTTAGAGAATAGTATTCTTCTAAATAACCCTTACTTCTTATATTATTTAGTCTTTATAAGGATATAGAGACTAATTTCCTTAGGTATTATTATCTTTTTATATTTAGAACTTCCTATTTATTAGAGTAGTTCTTCTATAATATGTTATTAAAGCCTTATAGAGATATAAGGGTATAGGTTAGTGTAAATAGGGGTTTTTCCTTTGTTAAGGTATTTATTATCATCTCCTATTTTAATACCTTCTATAGTATTATTATAGCTATTAGTCTTACTAGGAACTCTAAATTAACTAGAGGTCCTAGATAGTCTAGCTATATCTAATATTCTAATTAATTAAGGGAGGTAGATCTTATAGTGTGAGGAGAAAAGGGGTATAACTATGATTATATAACGTATTTTAGATATAAAGGATCGCGAGGTAAGGTAGTTAACTTTAAATGTATAATAGAATATATAATAAAGAAAGATAAGGGGATAGCTTAGTTACTAGTATTAAACCTTTCTTTATTATTTCAAAGTCCGTATAAATATAAATGTTAATACTAAAGTAAGAAGAGAGCTATATTATACCTTTCTATTAGCATAACTTATTATCAAACGTAACCCTCCTATTTTATAGGGCGAGTTATTATTAGATAAGCTACCTCTTCTAATTAACCTTGCTAATTTACGGTGTTTGAAGACTACGTGGTTATCTGTGAAAGTAACCACTGATTAGTGTTAGATTCACAGGGTATTGAATTTAATGTAATATAGTCGTGAGCCTAAAGAATAGTATTATCATTGATTATCTATTCTAGGTTACGTTGTCTATTATCTTAATTAATTGAGTTTTTTTTAGGAAAAGAGAGGTAAAAAGCTAGAAGTTATAATATATAAAGGGAAAAGGGGTTACGCGTTTGTGTCCCTATATTTCCTAGCTAATTAACGTGCTAGGTTATAGGTCACGTGTGGGGTCCGCGCGCAGCCTAAGCTTCTGCTAGGTAATTGCGGCTGCGACGCGCGATTGATATTACCTTTGTTCTAACAATAGGTAATAGAGAAATTATAAAGGTTTAAAGGATTATAAGTAAAGCTATTATCTTTGCCCCTTAGTAAGTTTAATTAAATAATTAAGAATAAGTTAGGTTAGTTACTAACTAGGCCTTAATTATTTAATAAATACACTTCTAAGGGTTTATTTATATAATAAATACGCTAATCAAATAAATAAAGATAGGTTAGGTTAGTTACTAACTCGGCCTTAATCAAGTTAATAAGCTTAGATTTAGTATAGAGCTAGTTATAGTTACTTAAGGTAAAAGAAGAGCTAGAATATACTTTTTCCTTAGCATATTTAGTATCTTAGAGTAGCACTTCCTCTTTTATAAGGCAAGTCCTTAATACTAATACCTCTTCTATAAACCTTGCTAATCTATAGTATTTATAAAGATAACTACTAATTAGTATTAGTATCTATAAGATACTATTAACCTACGCGTAGGGTTTTTAAGGTAAACTAAAGTGCACGTAATTATTATATATTCTAGTCTATCTTAGTAAGTAAAAGAGAGATTAAATAGAAGCAAAGAGAGTATGCTATTTATTATAGGAAAAGGGGCCTTAATTAGGGTTATTAGCGAAGAGGCCACATGTGCTAATGCTAACTGCGGCGCGGTTAGGCCAGACATGTGGGTCCGCGATGCAACGCGCCCAGCCAATCAGAGGCGCGCAGCCTTGTTGATATTATGCTTGTTCCAACATAAACTAAAATAGTAATTAAATTAACGCTAATATTAACTTAATAAAGAAAAATCTATATAATATTATAAGATCTTAATATACCCCACATTTATTTTCCCCTAACATTACATTTGTAATGTTTGTAATGTAATGTAATGTAATATGTAATAATTACACATTACATTACACATTACATCCAAACCCCAAATATTACATTACATTACATTACATTACATGCTCTGGCTATAACCACACTACTAGTAATTAGGTAAGCTAGGGTAACGTAAGCTTGGGTAACATAAGCAAGTTACCTTACACGTAACTTACCCTATAGCTATCTTTAATAGCAATTTTCTCTTTAACTAGAGGTTATATAAAAGTTTTACATATAGCAAATTAAAGCTAGAAGATAGGGCTTTCTCCTTATATAAGGTTATTTTTTAGACTAAAAGTTAGTGTATACAGGTTACTAGCTAGTATGGTAGTGAGTTGATTTTTTAGTTTTTGCATATAAATGAATTTTGCGAAAAATCAAAAGTAGCTTGTAAGACCCCTCTAGTAGCCCGGATTCACTAATATAGTTAGTAAGTCTATAAGAGAAAGAAAATCTTTTTAACTAGCTAGATAGCTAGTCCCCTTAACTAACAATAGCTGCATTGCCTATATAACATATCTAAAATCAATTCTATTACTCTATAAGATATTATAAAAGTAATTTAAATTAAATTTTATAAGTTAATAACTACTATAACCTTTCGTTACGTTACGTTAATTAATTTAACATTGCGGCCTTATTAGTCCCTAACCGTAAAGCTTCCACCTGTACAGCTGTTTCCAGCTGGCAACTAGCTCCCTACATTTCAATAATTACTACTAATAAACTCCTTATTTACTAGTAGCTTATAAGTTATAAGGCCTTTCTAAGCTATAAATAAAACCTTATTACTATTAAAGGGGGGGCTTATAAGTAAGGGTTTTTACTTAATCTAGATTAGTGTAAGTACTATATTTTATGTATTAGCTAAGTACTAGATTTATACTACTTACTATTTTACTTATTATTATAGAAGTGCTAACTTATTATTATTTATTATATCCAGTAGTAATAGTATATTCTCTAGCTAGGTTATTTCTATAGTAAAGAATAATATATATTATAAACTAGCCTTATAACTACTATATATAAGTATTTAGAATAAGAATATTATTCTTATAAAAGGAAAAAGAAACTTTACTAGTAATTATATAGTATCTAGATATAAAGCCCCTTATGTGCGGTCTATGCATAGTTTACGCAAAGCCCTAACCTATTCCCACAAAGTACATATACTTTCTAGGGCCTTCCCAGAGCCAAACTTAACTTAAGCTCACAGCTCGAGTCCATAATAATAACTTAAATAACTAATTTAATAAAATAGCTAATAATATAAGTATAAGAATAATAGCTTTCTTTTAATTATTATATTAATACTACCAAATAAAAAGACCCACTTTTTATTTACCTAACACTACATTTGTAGTTTCTGTAGTGTAGTGTAGTTAGTATAGTTAGTAACTACACTAACTACAAGAAAAAAAAACTACATTACACTAAGTACTAGCTAAAAAAAACTACACTACAAATACAAAATTTTCCTAAAAACTACACTAACTACACTACAAACAATGCTCTGCTTACCTCTAAGTTATATAGTATAGTTTAAGGTGTAAATATTGCTTATATAATTTCTATAACTTTATATTAGATTATAGATTAATTAAAGATGCCTTAAATCCCTATAATTCTCTATATCAACTCTTTTTTATTATATAAATACCTTATAAAGCTAGGAACTATAAAGGAGAAGAAACTAATAATTAATATTATAGCTTTTTATTAATTATATAAGAGGTATTAGATTTATAAAGTTAGGTAAATTAATAGTAATAATAATCTAGTAAATATAATAATAAAAGCATTACTAAATTTATTACTTTTCTCTTTAATTAATTTAAATAAATTAATAATTTATATAGAAGGATAGGTAAAAAGACTTATAATATTAAGGGATAGGAACTTAAATAAGGACTAATAAACTAATTTAATTAACTAATACTATAATAGCTAATTAAAGCAGCGAATTCCTATTAAGGGATTTACTTATATATACTTTCCTTTAATCTGATTTTTATTATATTTTTAAGCTCTTTAGCTATAAAGGAAAAAGAGAGACTACTAGTATTAAATCCTTTAGATTTTTATTAGTTTAATTGTAGCTAAAGACTAGACTAAATTATAAGTCTAGTGTAATATATATAATATAATTAGCTATATTAATTTACTACCCTCTTTTTTACCTTACTTATAAATTTCGCTTACTTTTCTAGCATCTAGACTTTCCCTCTTTTCTCCCCCTTTCCTAGCTAGCAAACTATCTCTCATTAACTTCAATACTACGGAATTATCCTACTTGCGCAGGCACCTTGGTGTAACTAACAGAAAAAGATATAAAATTATTAGGAAATAAAGAAAGATAATTAAGGGGAGAAACAACTTAAAGGATAGCTAAGAATAATTACTAGCTTATAGTATTATAGTTAATACTATCTTAAACCTTACTAGCTTATTAAGGTAAAGAATAGCTAAGGTAATTATTAGTAGTATTATTGTAAGGAATATAGTAGCTAGATAACTAAACAAGATAACCTATATTATCCCTATCAATTTTGGTACTGCTTCACCTCCCACATGCAAAATGTACTACGCATCTTGAACAGTAAAGTGGAAGTTAGCGCACGAAAAAAGGTGGAAGAGGGAAGTGTATTTCTAGCATGTGATTGCTGCTTGATAATCTTGACACTGGTCCTTGCTTCGAATCGTTATCGAGAAAAGAGCAGACCACTTGGCCATAGCCTCACACATACATATCAGCGGGTAAGATCTTAGCTTTGTGGGTTGGCAGGGGTGGATTCCAGGGCGCTAATTCCAGTGGCGGCAGGGTGGCCGGGGCCGGGCGAATCATCGAATGCACGTCAGCGAGGAAAGCGTGGGGACAGGCATTGACTAACAAGGCGGGCGGCCTTGGGGGCTGAGGCCCGTTGTTACCCTCGCTCCGTCTGCCTGTCCTGTCCTGTCCGGGATTGAGTATTGAATTGCGTGATATTGGCTGGAGTGGGCTTTGCTACTCTTCAGCTCGCTCAGCTCCAGGCAAAGAAAAGGCGTCTCGTCCCGTCCGGCAGTTCGGAAAGGGGGGGATCCTTGCCGGCAAACCTACTAGTGCTGAGAAGTGCTGAGAAGTTGCTGACTGGCCCCCCTTTTGCGCTCGGTACGTACCATGTCAAGTTGTGCTTGTTACCATGACGATTGTGATGATTAGTATCGCGTCTTCGAACATGAGCGATCGACACTACCGAGACGGATGAATGGCTCCGCGCAGCGTTTTTTTTTAAACTCTGATTTTCTTAAGGAGTGAGACAAGTGTGTCGATTGGAGGCAGTTCAGGTTGCAAATCAAACTCCGGCGGCAGGCCGAGCTAGCAAAGCTCATGCAAGGAAAGGCCTCGACTTTGAGGTGTCCGGTCTGCACCTTCTTCGCAACTCGCACCTGCACCCCGCCGCGCTTACGAAGAAAGTGACGGTTGATCTGAATCCTTGACCCTCGACCTGTCGTAATATACGTGCATCACTTACATACACACTCGTCTCGTGGATGTCCTCCACATGGGAATCCCTCCCATGTTCGGAGCACGGAGGATGCCTCGCATCTTTTGCTCCCGTCCGTTAGCCCAGCCCAGCCCAGCCCAGTCCAATTCAGCCTAGCTCAGCTCTTCAGCGTCCTGAGCTTTTAGCTGCACCGTAAAAAGAGTCAAGCCTGACGAGCAAGATCAGGATCCAAATGCATCTACTATTCTTACTGCCGCTCCACCATTTAAGACACACTTTGCCGGATCTTTCTTCTTCTTGGCCAGAAGCTTGGACATATCACTGGGCACTTTCCTCCTCTGCAACCATTCTTATGCTTTCCTTGAGCATTGATACATCTAACTTCGTTGCTAACCTTGCCGACTAACGCACTTACACACAATACCTTCACACTCATACCATCATCATCACAATGGTCGCCGACAGTTTATCAAACGGTGCCACTCATGGAACCACCAACGGCAACACCAACGGTACCAATGGCACCAATGGCAATGCCTCGCCTGCCTCCCCTCGCAAAGCCAACAAGCCTCACCATGCTGGCTCTCCCTACCAGTCTGTTGGCGACTTCTTGTCAAATACCGACAATTTCCAGATTATTGAGAGCACGTTGAGAGAGGGCGAGCAGTTCGCCAATGCTTTTTTTGATACAGGTAGCGACTCATATTTTTAGAGCCATCTATTATCGAGTGTCGGCTCCTAGACCGTTGACTAACTGTATGCGTTGCAACAGAGACCAAGATCAAGATGTACGAAATCTAAACTCGTCAGCTACGACTGTAATACTTCAATACTGTGAAACTTGATCTGATTCTTATTCATTTAGCGCAACTGCCCTTTCGGACTTTGGAGTGGAATACATTGAGCTTACATCACCAGCTGCGAGTGAACAGTCGCGAAAGGACTGCGAGGCCATCTGCAAGCTGGGCCTCAAGTCCAAAATTTTGACCCGTACGTGTGTTCTGCTTTCGCTTCGGAAGCATACATTCCCTTATGCGCCCGGTTCTGACACATACTGACATGGTTTGGCAGATGTTCGGTGTACGGTAAGCAGCAAATGCTCCAGCGCTGACTTCAACAAGTATCTCTGACCAGTCACGTCTTCACAGATGGACGATGCCAAGTTGGCCGTTGAGACTGGTGTAGATGGCGTCGACGTTGTTATTGGCACGTCCAAGCAACTGCGAGAGCACTCCCACGGCAAAGACATGGCTTACATCACCAAGACAGCTATTGAGGTCATTGAATATGTCAAGAGGTATGTGTCCGAAGGCTCTTGGAAGTTAGGGGGCGGCTTGGATTGCGGACTAACATGTGACACAGCCAAGGACGCGAAGTCCGATTCTCATCCGAAGATTCTTTCCGATCTGACCTTGTTGATTTGCTATCACTGTACAAGGCTGTCGATGCCGTTGGCGTCCACCGTGTCGGTGTCGCTGACACTGTCGGCTGTGCCACTCCTAGACAAGTCTACGACCTGGTCCGCACGCTAAGAGGCGTTGTCTCTTGTGACATTGAGACTCACTTCGTAAGTGGCCCCTTGCAAGCCTGGATGAAGATGATTGCACGAAATGTGCCCGTAAGAAATGGGGGGTTTTGCAGAGTTGTTGAATCAACAGCATGCCACACAAAAGCGATGTTGGCTTCATCTTCTAGCGCGTTTCGCCTGGTGACATTTGCTAACACTCCTAGCATAATGATACTGGCTGTGCCATTGCCAACGCATACGCCGCTCTCGAGGCTGGCGCCACCCGTACGTGACCGTCTGCAAAATCCGTTCAGATTTTCAAAAGCAATGGCTAATGACTGGCATGTAGACATTGACACTTCTGTCCTGGGAATCGGCGAGCGAAATGGCATCACTGTGAGTTTGACGACTTGGCAAGAACCTTGCGTGACCATGAGACTAACTGTCTAGCCCCTCGGTGGCTTGCTTGCCCGCATGATTGTCGGCAGCCACGACTATGTCACTTCGCGGTACAAGCTGCACAAGCTCAAGGAGATCGAGGACCTTGTTGCCGAGGCCGTTGAGATTAATGTCCCCTTCAACAACCCCATCACCGGCTTCTGCGCTTTCACCCACAAGGCGGGCATCCACGCCAAGGCCATCCTGAACATGCCCAGCACTTACGAGATCATCAACCCCGCCGACTTTGGCATGAACCGATACGTCCACTTCGCCTCCAGATTGACTGGCTGGAACGCCATCAAGAGTCGTGTTGAGCAGCTTGGTCTGTCAATGACTGACGACCAGGTCAAGGAAGTGTAGGTTTTTTTTCGACCATCGATACCCATCACCTTTGTCACTAACAACCCCTATGTAGGACCCAAAAGATCAAGGCCATGGCGGACATTCGCCCCCTCGCCATCGACGACACTGACTCGATTATTCGCTCATACCACCTTGAGCTCCAAACCGAAGTGCAGAGTTTAAAACCATCGCTGGTCGCGGCCGCATAAATTGCAAGATGAGCGTTGTAATACGCATGCATTATGAAAAAGGGTTTTTGCAGCCTTCCCCTTTGTGTCCCTTTTCTTGATACAATCTGAATTTGCAAAATTCTGGCAGGGTGAAAACTACAGGGAGTCATGTCTATAACACGAGGTTGTACTCGCATGACGAGATAAATTTACTCACTTCATGAATCAAAAACACGGCCCAGCAAGCGGCTCGTTCACAAGTCAATGGCCAACCGGTTATGCTTACTATACTCTTAGCGTGCAATGCGTACTAATATCTGCGAGTTCTACCCGTCCAGCCCGTCCATAACTCGTTTGCCTAACCAAGCCCTCATACTCAGAAACGCGGTCCGTTCCCTTCAAATTGTCTCGGGCACTCGAGAGAGTATAGCCACCCGCGACTTGAGTCTAGCATTCAGTATCATAGGCTGGAGCGAGACTTGTGCGGGAAAGACGACATTTTCACAGCATTGGTGCCAGTAGCATGTGTTCATCCAGTGGACAGAGATGTTAGTCCACAAGCAATTGGGACGCAACGAGGGGATTTTTGCAATGTCATACCCGTGGGTTCACTCGAAGGGGCCGATGAAGAGATCAATCCATTTCATGCCTATCAATTGCGGGCTTGCTCTGGGGCACATGTCAACTAGGATCCTAGCCGTAAGAAAACTTCCCAATCTAAGCTAGCTCTTTAGACTATCCTTCTAAATCAAACAATGAATCAAAACAGGGATTCTACAAGACTCACGCCCTAGCACATGAACCTTGATGTCACTTCTGCATGAGTGTACCGTGTATAACTCCGACATAAGAGCCAGTCTTGTGAATGCTCTCAGGGCCAGACATAATCGTATAGCGGCAGAGCCGAACCATTATGGAGACTTGATGGCAGCAGCAGCAGCAGCAGTTCTCTTCTCATCTTATACGACAATCTCGCCAACCGCGGACATGGCCAAGGGTAGTGTGATGGCACCCCTCACCCATGCCTCGTGCAACAGCATCGATGTTTCCATAATCCAATCAGCCGCGTGACTCTACGGTGAAGAAGCTTGCACAGAGGGCAGGATGGGGATAGAGCAAGGCTCGGAGTGACGAGAGGGAGTAAGAAAAATCAGTTGGAGAAGCTTTCTGGATATACAATTTCCCCCTTGGCTCACTCAATGGCTCTAGGTGAGACAAGAATAAAGCTATGTAATGTAGAGCACAAAATTATACCGCCCCACGGCAGGCCCTACCGAAAGTTTGTGGTATGATTGTATAATTAAGGTTTTTTTGTACTCTAGAATCTACGACCTAAAATCTGACGACCGGACCATATTTTCCGACTAACAGATCTACTAGCTACCCAATCGGACCACGTGTGATGATTGATGACGAGAGAAATCACTCGGCTGGTCGCTGGTCGCTGGCGGCTTGTGTATTTAGGATGGCTAAGCGCCCGATCAATTGCCAAGTCATGAAGACACTTTTATTTCACCAACGCTACCTGCTCTCAATAATTTCAGGCCCATTATTGCCAATAAAAATGAAGACTCTTAGCATCCTCGCCCTCCTTGTCGCCGCTGCGGCCGCTATCCCCGCCGATGTCAATGTCCTCGTGAGTCCACCCCCTGACTTCCCCCCCTCATACCCATAGCACCGAGCCATGCAACTATAACTAACAACGGATCGATCCATTAGGAGCGACGATGCCAGCGCACTGGTCAATACTGTGACCAAGCCGCTATTGTCTGCTGTGGCGGGCACCTCTGCTGTGGCGATGGTGTGACGGGACGATGCGCTGAGCCTGACGCTCTCCCCCTCAACCAGATCTGTGTCTGAGTACGCACCGAATGCCTGTGAATCCAATCCTTCTGGTCGCATGCTTTGGGGCTTGGAGATTCGGGAACGTGCTGGGCTGCAAGGAGATGGCTAGGCTTGAGAACGGGTCATTGTTTCCACGCCTTTGTTGTTGTTGTCGCGCTCTGTCTGATTCCTGAACACGGGATTTGGACCACGAGCTTTATGTAGCTAGGAAATTGTCAGGTAGGGGTGTAGATGTATGATAAAAAGTGTTCAATTCGATTAATCAGAGGTGCAGATAGTAGCTAACTTCTGTACCTAAGAGGTATATTTGTCATGACTTCGGTCAGGGGGAATGCAAACAGAGTGAAGGCTTAGATTCATATTCATAGCTCGAGAGGTACTACGTAGTGGTTTTATTACGAAATAAAGTGAAGTTAAGTGAGAACAAGTTATGTTTTTTTTTAGTTTGCCTTGGAGCTTTAAAAGGTAAGTTATAAGATAAAAGAGATATAAAGAGATAGAATAAACATAGTTATAGAGAAAGGGGAATTACGTTAATTTATGCTATAAGTAAAACTTAAATATAAGCTAGTAACTTAATATACTATATACTTAGACTTAGTAAGCTTTAGTTAATATATAAATACCTTTATATTTCTGTTAGGAGCATGGAGGCTAGGGAGCTAGGGATAGAATAGTTACATAATAAAACCCTTAGATAAGCCTTAGGTTATACAAATAACTAAGTAGCTACTAAATAATTATGTGTATATAGTAAGGTATTTAAATAAGGACTACTTGTAAGGTATATAGTAAGTTAGAGTTTAAGACTTTTATATACTTACTCTTAAGTAGTAACTCTCTAGCTATAACTAAGAACCTTAGCCTTCACTCTGTTTACATCTCCCTAACTTAGTCGTGACAATTTCTTACTTAGCTATTTTTTTTTATAATTTTAAAGCCTCTTTTACTAATTACTTAAAAGTAATATAAAGGGAGGAACTACTTAATTTACTAAAGTAATACTATATATTACTTAGGACTAGCTAAATAATAGTAATACTATAGCTTATTGTTAGAACTTAGGAGCACGGAGGCTAGGGAGCTAGGGATAGAATAGTTATATAATAAAACCCTTAGATAAGCCTTAGGTTATAACAATAACTAAGTAACTACTAGATAGCTATAAATATATAGTAAGGTATTTAAAAAAGAATTGCTTATAAAGTATATAGTAAGTTAAAGTTCAAGACCTTTATATACTTACCTTTAAGTAATAGCTTTTTAAATATAACTAAAAAACCTTAGCTTTTACTTTGTTTATATCTCTGTTACGTGCTAGAATTGACAAGTGGCCTGCCACTTCGGATGTGGCCTGCCGTGCCAAGGATGTGGCCTAGCACGTGACCTAGAGCCCCTATATTAGACGATAGCTTCAGCCTCTAGCTAGTTGAAGGAACAACTCTGACACACTCTTTAGATCTTACGTTTTATATCGTAACAATCTCCCTAACTTAGTCATGACAGTACTATATAAAAAAAAAAGAAGTTAGGAGCTAGAAGCTGTATTACTAAAGGTAAAAGGGGTAATATATTTATAGCCTTATAATTCCTAGCTAATTAAAAGGCTAGGCTATAGGATATATGCAAGGCATATGTATAGTCTAAACTTTTGCTAGGCAATTACGGCTACGAGGCGCGGTTAATATTAGCTTTATTCTAACCCTAATCTTAATAAGTATATTAAAATTAAAATTAAAATTAAAATTATTTACTTACTTTTTATCTTGTATTTACTAATTAGTCCTTATTATTAATATTTTAAGAATAATAGTTTTAGAATTTACTAAATTTTGCCCTAAAGGGTGGTCGCAAACTCATGCCACATTACTGTAGGAGCCTCGTCCCTCGTCCCCCTTCCTCCTGATGCTCCGACGCTTTTATTGCTCTTCTCACCATGTCGCGGGGTTTCTCGGGTTTCTCTGCGAGCATACATCATATTATGACTGCATCTGCGAGGTTTCATCCCCGAGTCACCACGCGGCCCACACGTGTTGCCGTCAGGCACGGCACCTAATAAAGAAGAAATCCCATCTATAAGGGCCTAGGACAAGGTAAGAATGGCATGAGTATTCTCTGCACAACCGCACAACCGCGACGCACAACAACACCCTCCTTTGACGTCACATCGCGGCTGTCTGGACTCCGCCCCCTGCCCCCCTATCTCAACCCGTCACAGCTGCTTGGGATCTAGATGACTGCTGCCACGTAGGGGACTGGACGAGTATAGTCCGTACGACCGGCGCTGCTGGTCGTTCCAAAAAAAAAAAAAAAAACCAAGGTCCCGAGTACGACGGCATGTAGCAGCAACTGCATGCAAACACAGAAGGGCGGCATGGCCCAGACGCTCATGCTATCTGTACATACACACTGTTCAACTTGCGACTTATTTTTCCGCTGCGCGAGCTCAGGTCCGTCTGGTCCATCCATGCCCGTCCTCGTGCGCCAGGAGTTTAAAAAGTCCGTTGGTCGACTTTGCACTTTCGGCCCTCCCGCTCTTGCCCTTGGCATCACTCATTCGATCCTTTTGTCTCCACCATTCAGCATGGCTTTCTAACCTCCAACTCAACTACTACAGGCAACTCCTGATATTTCGCAATGGCGATTCAATCAGCACTTCAGTTCGTCGACGCAATAGCTGACCATAGTTTGCACGACTTCCAAGCTGGCCGTCTGTTTCCCTTCGTCCTGCTGGCATTGCTGGCCCTGTACTATCGAACAACGCGCCAGGACTCCAGAGGCGACTTCCCGGTCCTCAACTCACCAAAGTGGTATGAGCTGAAAATTGTCAAACAAGCCCGGTTCTTATTCAATGGTATCGATGAGCTGGCCAAGGCTAGACGTTCGAGCAAAGGCAAACCCTTCCGTTTACTCACAAACTCTCGGGAAATCATCGTTCTTCCACCATCCTACGCAGATTTCCTCGTCACTGAGGACCGGCTGAGCTTCGCCAAGTATTTTGCCGATGTGCGTGGCTTTCATTTTCTAACGTCACCATACATTTGTTGACAGTCTTGGCAGGAATTTGATGGTGATGGCAAAACGCCTGGCCTCGAACCCTACACTCTAATCGCAGATCCGTGCAAGAGAGTGTCCAAGTTGGTAAAGAAGCGACTAACGAGACCTTTAAGTAAGGAAACAAGACTACAAGCCCGCGTTCAGTGTGCGGCAAGATTGCTGACTTTTTGCGCCAAAGACACCTTGCCTGCGACAATGTCATCCGAGGCAAGTTTTGCAATCAATCTTAACTTGGGAGGCCGTCTTGGTTAGTCCCATTCTACTTCATGCACATCTTTCAGAAGCACTCCCTCACTACCTCACCCCTTGAAATCCCGTCACCTAACGTGTCGATAGACTGGCAAGAAATTACAATACACCAGAGCCTCTTGGACGTCATTGCGCGAATGATATCTCGTCTGTTCTGGAACGGTGATGAAGTTTGTCGTAACGAGCGCTGGCTCAAGATCATGAAAGACTGGTCAGTAAACAGTGTTATGGCGGCTTTTATGATCAACATGGCGCCAGCCTTTGTGCGACCATTAATTCGTCGATTCTCCTCGCGTGTCCATCAAGCCCGAGATGATTACCAAGCCGCCCGCGACTTTATTGAGCCTTTGATCAAGGCTCGACGTGCCACTCGTGACCAGGCCTGTGCTGCTGGACAAGAGCCTCCTGCATTCAACGACGTGGTGGACTGGATTGACTCGGAAAACGAGGAGCTAGCTTGTGACCCGGTTGCTTTGCAAATGGTTCTCAACGTGGCTGCTGTACACACAACAGCCGCACTCGTTACCAATACGCTCGTTTTCTTGGCGAGTGATCCTTCGACCTTGGCACCGCTTCGGCAGGAGCTGGTTATGGAGCTGCAAAAGGGTGGCTGCCAGACCGTTGCTTTGAACAACTTGAAGCTGATGGACAGCGCCATGAAGGAGTGCTTGCGGCTGAAGCCACCCGGTGTGTGTACGTACGAAAATATCTGGCAGGTACTGTCATCACGAGTCAACGGCTAACATACTCCATAGTCGGTATGCATCGAGCTGCCTTGCAGGACATGAAGCTCCCCAGCGGCCTCGATGTTCACAAGGGCGACCGCGTTTTTGTTGACATTCCTCACATGCGCGACCCCAAAATCTATGAATCGCCGGACACCTTCGATATGTACCGGTTCCTGCGCATGCGGTCGGATTCTGACCAAGCCATTAAAGCCCCGCTCGTCCATACCAGTCCCGAATACTTGGCATTTGGACATGGTACGCAAGCTTGCCCTGGACGCTTCTTTGCTGCCATCCTGAGCAAGATCGTTTTGTCCCACCTCTTGCTCAAGTACGATTGGCAACTGGCCCCTGGAAGCGAGACCCAGTCACTAGCTATCGGCCTAACGAAGCGCATTAATCCAAAACTCAAGCTATTGTTCAGGCGCCGGACGGAGGAGTTTGAGTTGCATTGATTGCCATGCTGCCCCTTCTTTTTTTTTTTTTGGCGTGGTTTTTTTTTTTTTTTTTTTCTAACGCCTTGCACGTTGCCACCAGTCTGTCTCTTTTGGGGCCAAACAAACTCTTCCTTGCGTCTGACGAGGTTGCGTTTGGCATGGCATTTTTTACCCGCCAATTTCATTTCAATAGACATATACCCTTGAATTCTTTTGACGTACATAGATAGCGGAAACAAATCACACTTGGGCATCGCTGTGATTCTTGGAAGGGGAAACGACACTTTTTTTTTTATAGATTGCTCCACGGCACATTAGTTAATACATACAGTATCACTGAACACATAATGCGGATGTATTACAACGGCATGCTCACGTCCATGTGGCTAATATTACTCGAAGCATGGTTCAGGACAGGCGAGACACGATCGCTTACCCCTGCAAGTTCTGCACCCCTGCGCGATTTTCAACTTTTGATCATGGCGACCATTCGTGGCGCGCCGTGCATGCAACCGCTGATGCTACGTTGCTACAGTGGGGTCCCAGTAATCCCGAAGAATTTCCACCAGAGTTGCCGTTGCTGCTGCTTCAGAATTATTACTGGGACCCACTGTAGCTGCGGCTATGTATGCGAGTCATGAGACACGCCACGCTGTACTGCGTACAACAGAATAACACTTGAAAGTCGCCGAAATTGAATTCATGTCGTCACGTCGATCTTGGCTAACTCTTGTGCAGAGGCGGGGAATCATGCACAATACATTTCCACATCGCAAACGGTTGCACGGCAAATGGACTCACGGCACCGAACCTCATCGTTTCAAAACCTGTATGCTGGTCCTGACAAATTTAAGAACCGAGCACTCCGTGCATGCATGCCAATATGAGATGGCCTACTAGCTAATACTAGTAACAAATGAACAAGCCGACAAGTCGTCACCGCTGCTCCAACTCCCCACAGAGTTGCTCCTCCTCATCTCCGACACCATCGCGAACCCCATCGACAGGCTGTGTTTCGCCCTCTCGTGCCGACTTCTCCTCAAAGTAGGCTCGTGTCTCTGCATGCACGTTCCATCCTTGGAGTCCTGCCGCGTGTCTGGCAGGCGGCCCGAGGATCCCCTTGCGTAATTACCACATGGTTAGGCGCATGTATCCGCTTGACTGCCATGGGTGCCCCCGGGGGAAACGTGCGCTGTGCGTGACGTGTTTCCGCTATTACTTCAAGCTCGATCGTGAATTGACCGAGTATCTTGGCCAAGGGAGCACGTGGGATCCGTTGGGCATCAGATTCGAATGCGCGAAATGTCATTACAAGTTTGCGTCCCAACTCAGAGGCGCGTTTGCGCTGCATGAGCCGCGGTTGGAGGACATTTCTGGAAAGCTGTGCTTATTAAGCTAAAAAAAGGGTGATTCTTTGAATATACCTTCTTTCCTTGGCGATCAAACAAGCAGAAGATCTAGATTTGGGATCGATAAAGGTATTATGGCGTTGGCTGGTGACCGATGATATTCCCTATCACCCTAATACATGTACATTCGACCAGACGATTTCCGATGGAGAGGCCCCACCCCCACCAACGAACGACAATGCAGTTGCGGATTGGCGGGGCCAACCAAGGTGAATGATTTTCCAAATCGAGATTTATTCATATTCCGAGGTCTGGACGCATGGAATGGCACACGCCGAATCTCATCGCCTTCTTCCTCCCCACGGGCAAATCCCGACGAAAGCAATGCTGTAGTCAATGATGATCCTCGATTGAACCAAAAAAAAAAAAAAAACCATGGAACCCTCCAAGCCCCTCCCCTTCAACGGCGACTTCGCCTCCCCAGACGAATACGTCTCGGCCCTCCTCCACTTCGTCTACAACACCGACCTCTTCCAGATCCTCTGCGGCGGCACCCACATCCTCGACTTCTTCACCTGCAAGCCGGGGCTCTTCCACACCGTCTTGCCCCCGGAATGGCACCCTTTCCTCCTCGAGTGCGACACGATGCGCCTCCTCGACATCTTCATGAGAGAAGACCTCGACGACCTGCGCCTCGCGGGCCTCCCAGCCATGCCCGCCACCCTGTTGCAGTACATAAAGTCTGTACGAGACCTCTCCCTCTGCAGGGACTTCACCCCGTCCGAGGAAAAGCTGCCCGTCCTACCGCAGACGGTCCGCGTGGGGATGAAGCCCAAGAAGATGCACGAGGTGGCCAATTTCGCAGGCTTTGTCGACAGACTGGCAAGGGATATCCGCGCGGAGAACAACGGGGGGGAAATCACGCACTATGTCGATTTCGGAAGCGGTCAGAACTATCTCGGCCGCGCGCTGGCCAGCGAGCCCTACAACAGACACGTTGTTGCGGTCGAGGCGCGCGAGAACAACGTCACCGCCGCGAGGGGGCTGGATATTGCCTCCGGGCTGGCCGTCAAGGAGAAGGTGATGCGGAACAAGAAGCTTTGGAACAAGATCCTTGGGGCCGGCGGGCGGAACCCCCACGAGGACCCTGCCGCGCTGGCAGATACCGTGAGGAGGGTCACCGGGGGGCTCGAAGCGGGGGTTGACTTTCGGCCCCGTGAGCAGATCACTTCTGGTATCCGGGCCGAGGAAGGGAGGGGGTACGTGCAGTACGTGTCGGGGAAGCTGGACAGCGGCGACCTATCCGATGTCATTTCCAAAATTGACGCGGGCTGCTGCAACGAGTCTCGGCAGAAGGCAAAAACAACGGAAGAAACCAAAGAGACCAACACCAATACCGCCAACACCAACACCGCTAACAACAACAAGAAGAAGAAGAAGAAGAAGCTCATGGCCATTTCCATCCACTCCTGCGGCAACCTAAGCCACCACGCCGTCCGGTCCCTCATCCTCAACCCGGAGATCAGGGCCGTCGCCATCGTAGGATGCTGCTACAACCTCATGACGGAGAAACTCGGCCCACCGGGCTACAAGCACGCATATCTCCGGCCCACGCTCCAGGCCCTCAACGGCCGCGTAGGTCGTGAATCCTCGAGACGCGACCCCCAGGGCTTCCCAATGAGCAACAGACTGAGCACGTACGCCGACGACGGGATCCGCCTCAACGTCACGGCCCGCATGATGGCATGCCAGGCACCACGGAACTGGGGCCGTGCCGACAGCGAAGCCTTCTTTTCCCGCCACTTCTACCGCGCCGTCCTGCAAAAGATGTACCTCGACCGCGGGGTGGTCCGGCAGATATCGCACCACGCCTCGGATGCAGCAGCAGCAGCAGCAGCAGCAGCAGCTCCTCCCGGCCCCTTGGACACGAGCACCCAGCCCATCGCGATAGGCGGACTCGGTAAGCATTGCTACGGCTCGCTGAGGGCCTACGTGCGGGGGTCCATCGAGAAGCTCACCACGAGCACCGAGTACAGACAGTACGCCGACGTGATGAAGGAGAAGATGGCGGGCATCACGGACGAAGAGATTGATGCGTACGAGGCCGAGTTCCTGCCGCGGAAGAAGGAGCTGTGCGTGGTTTGGAGCCTGATGGCCTTCAGCGCCATGCTGGTCGAGTCGTTGATCGTGACGGATCGGTGGATGTATCTACGGGAGCGAGGGGAGGTGAGGAGTGCCTGGGTGGAGAGCGTGTTTGACTACGGGGAGAGTCCGAGGAACCTCGTGGTTGTGGGCGTGAAGAAGGAGGACGCGGCTTTGTAGTAGCAGGAATGAATACGTGAACATGTGATGTGGATGATGGGGGCCGGAATTGGTTTCTACGTAGATGGGCGCTCGTCCTCTCATCGGCGGATGGTTCACGGACTAGAACCTCGCGAACGCCATTGAACACCCAGCAGTCCGTCGTACCCCAGGTCGGGCATGCCGAATCTTCTTACTCAACCAAACCCCAACCCACAATCTGCCCCCGCAATTTCCATCCATGGCACGGTCCCTTTTGTTCGTTATCAAGGAAGGAAGCACGACAAGGTGCCAGCAGAACTGCAGAAGCCATTCCGTGGTCACCATTGGTCCACACTGCCCCGACAGCGCATCATGTATGCCCCATTATGCTGCAGGGGCTCTCTCGGCTTGACGCGGCGCCACGTTTCTCTTGGCCCGAACACCTCTTTATTTTTTTATTTTTTTCTTCTCTTTCTTTTGGTCGTCTGTTCTCACTTCTCAGCTCACTTTTAGCGTCTGGCGTCTGGTCGAAAGTGGGTTTCCATCCCATCCACAGCTAAAATAAAAAAGGGTCCGGCGACAAAGCCTTTTTTTAATCACTGACAATGGTCGTCCCCTTGTTCTCCCATCCATCATTGCTTGCCCGCTGGTTTTCGAAAATCAACCTCGTTACGAAGTGGGTCGGACGGACCCCAAAGTTGACGCGGGAAGGGTCGGTCTACCTACTCCTTTGCGTCTCTCTTGATGAAAATTGTCGTCTACTAAAGTGTAGGGCTCGCGGGCGTCGTGCGCGACTCTTCAGCAGCGGCTGGCCTTGGTCATGAGTGCCCAAATATCTTTCCTGGTATTATTAAGGCCCCCCCCTCCTCCCACGCGGACGTCCCCCCGCGGGCCGTGCGTGCGCCGACAACGGCCCGAGGCAAGCAGACTTCAGACATCATCATCGCACATCAGAAATCAGACATCAGACATTAGACACCCGCCGGCAGAGACTGACCAACAGCAACACAGGATGGCACGTACACGCTGATACACATCCCCCTCGACCTCTACAACACCTTCCTCCAACCTATTCTGCGCGTGCTCATCCCCCAGACGCAGACTCTCCGCGTCGACGGCTCGTCCATGCACCATGAGGACCTCGACGGTTTGTCGGCCGACAACCAGCACGGGTTCCTGAACATCAGCGTCACCCCCCTCGAGTGCTCGATTGTGTGCCACACCTCGTGGGCAAGAAACGTCTTCGATGCCATCGTCAGCTCGTTGCCCGCCCACAAGTCCAGGGCCATCTCCGGCCTCGCCGAGTCATACATGATCCTGTCCGTCATCAGTGCCGATCTCGACGCCGCAAGCCGAGTGCTGGACCTGAGCTCACCCCTCGCGCTGGCCGGCATCCCCATCTTCTTCATCACGACATACTACTCCGACTTCATCCTGGTGCCGTCGCGGGAACGACACAATGTCATGGACGCGTTGCACGACAGGGGATTCGAGCTGTCCGACACCAACGCCAGCTTCGTCATCTCCCGCAAGAACTCGGCAAGTCACCACCACTCTGCCTCGCCGCCGGGCACGCCACCTCCCTCCAACAACGACGAGCTGCAGTCACGGACATTTCGCCTCTTGCGAAAGCGCAACGTCTCCCCGCGCGTGGACCCGGGCCTGGAACTGGTCCAGTGCTCTGGCCGGGACATGTCCCAGCTGGCAGACGCGTACGGCCCCCGCGCGTCCGTCAGCCGCCATGTGCCCACCGACAACCGCGATGCTTGGATCGAGAACGTCGACACAAAGTTCTACACGGCCGTCGTGTCGGCCCTCGTCTCGCAGCCGCGCTTCGTGTCGGTGACGCTCGCCCAGGATGACCCGCCGTCACTCCTCGTAGACAAGAGTCTGCTCCCCATGTTCGGCGACTCCATCGTCGGCGACAAGGACGCCATTCTCGTCCCCATCTTCCTCGATCTGGTCAACCTGCCGTCCGAGGTGACGGGCATCGTGTGCGGCGTGTCGGGTCGCCTGGTGCACGACATGAAAATGACGGCGACTTCGGAGCTCTCGTATCTCTCGACCGCCCGGGCCGGTGTGGTGATTCTGCCAGAGCAGCAGTCCACGCGGGCGTTGGGCATCTTGAAACCACTATTGGAACAAGAATGAAAGGACCATGACGAGATAATACGGAGCCCGGCCTTGTTCGTACATACAATATAGCAAGCAAGCCAAAAAAAAAAAAAAAAAAAAAAAAAAAATTTGCCACGTAATTTAACATTTGCAATCCAATCTCAAAATCACCTCCTCCTCACCTCCTCCACGACCCCCGCCCTCACCAGCCCATCCCTCGCAACCCCGTTAATGACGGCGAACCTCCTCGGCCCCAGCCTCACGCCCCCATACCACCGGCTCACCACCACCACCACCCCCCACACGTCCATGACCTGCATCAAACGCAGCAGCCTCCCCCCCGCCGCCGTCTCCCCGTCATCGTCAAAGTCCTGGAACTGCGTGCCCGTCGTCGTCGTCGTCGTCCCGCCGCCCCGCATCCTCCACGCCGTAATGTTGTGCGTCGCCCCCCGAACCCTCCTGTCCGTCGCAAGCAGGTGCCCGACATGACGCCTCGCCTCCTCGGGGCTACGAACCCTCGCCACCCTCGCCACAAACGTAGACTTGTTCTCGACCACGACCTCTGAGACGGTCCACGTCGGCGGATCGTCTTCTTCCTCCCCCTCCCCCTCCCCCTCCTCCACATCACCACCGCCTCGCTCCTCGACGCGCCGCGAAAACTCCTCCACCCCATCGAAAATACATACCTCCCCCGGCCGGAACACATCCCCCACGACGCTCCTGAACAGCGCCGCGTCCCTTGCCCCCGCGCCCCTTGCGCCCCCCGAGGACCGGTGCGTGCCTAGCACGACGGGTGCCGCCGAGGGATACGATGCCGGGAACTGTATCCGCAGAGAGGACGCGTCGCCCGGTAGTCTGAGGATGTACGTTGGCGAAGAGGACGGCGAGGACGTGGACTCATCGTCTTGGTGGTCCTCTGCGAGGGCGAGCGAGCCGTCGCCGTAGATGGAGTTGATCGCTTCCATCTCGTCTCGCAGCTCGTCCGACATGGCGCGTCTGCTTCTGTGGACTCGTTTAAATTGAACTTGACTTGGTGTGGATTGTTAAGCAGCCTAGGCTTAACAGCCAACAAACAAAAAGAAGAAAAAAAAAACCCCCCGGAGTCCGCACCCCTAATAGTGCATATATGCTTCACGTGGATGGATTTATCAATAAGCCTCGCTCGCACCTGTCAAACCTACATACAGTGTTAGGCCAAAAGTTTGCGACCACCCCCGTACAAAGCTGCAGCTCAGGGTTTGACCAGTCCCGCACAGTGTCAGCGTCCAATACTGCGTGGTGGGTTCATGTCTCTCCACCGACTTGGCAACTTAAACACCAACATGCCATCAAGATTGATACCAAAAAACCGACCTGTCGTGTACGAGATAAACGTCTGATTGAATACAGCCGGGAATATTCTTTACACTACCCACAAATACTTGCCATCTCAGCTGCGCGGTTTCATAGTGCCAAACTCACCCCTATACTACACACAGTGCACTAGGTATAACTGCTGCCATCAAGACAATGTCTTACTCATCAATTACAGATGCAAATCTATCCATCATCTCCTGTTGAATAGCCTCGTACTATTCAAACATGTTAGCGAAAGTTTCGCGTCCTAGTTTTGAACAAGGGGAGAGAGAAAAAGAAGGGAGTGGGGGGCGTACCTTCTTGCTTATCACATCCTGGCCGTCCGAGGGGATCTCGAATTTGAGCTGTCGTAGCTTAGTTTGCAAGTCACTGGTAGCCTCGCGGACCTTGGACCAGCTTTGTCCCTGCGCAATCGCCTTCTGTGCCTCGTCGTGGAAACCGACCATCAGCTTCATCATCCACTCCGTCTTCCAGATAGGGCAGAATTGATCGTAATCAGAGTAGCCGTTTTGCTGTAGGAAATCTTCCTTGATCAGCGCAGCCAGATCCAGGGTAATCTTGTCAGGGTCAGACAAGGCACTCTTGCCCACAAGTTGCACGACCTGGTCGAGTTCTTCAGAATCAGAAATGAGTTGCTTGACGCGGCCACGGAGCCTTGGGAATTCGGGAAAGTCTTTTTCGTAGAACTTGTCGAGAACCGTGGTATACTTGCTGTATGACAAGGATGTGTTTATGGAAGGGAAATGCTTTCGCTGGGCGAGTTTCTTGTCTAACCCCCAGAACACTTGGACAATACCAAGGGTAGATGTCGTGACAGGATCCGAGAAGTCACCACCAGGGGGACTGACGGCACCGACAATGCTCACACTTCCCTTGCGCTCAGGCGAGCCCAGAGATTGCACCTTTCCTGCACGTTCGTAGAAGGAAGCAAGCTTTGCACCGAGGTAGGCGGGGAAACCCTGGTCAGCAGGCATTTCTCCCAGACGACCGGAAAGTTCTCTCAGAGCCTCGGCCCATCGTGATGAGGAGTCAGCCATCATGGCCACGTCCAGACCCTGGTCGCGGAAATATTCGGCAACGGTGATACCAGTGTAGATCGAAGCCTCACGAGCAGCCACAGGCATGTTTGAGGTGTTGGCAATCAAGGTTGTTCGTTTCATGATGGGTTCCTTGCGACCATCGACATCAATGGAGAGCTCGGGGAAATCTTTCAAAACTTCGGCCATTTCGTTTCCTCGCTCACCGCATCCGACGTACACAATGACATCGCTGTTGGAGAACTTGGACACGGACTGACTGATGACGGTCTTGCCGCAACCGAAAGCGCCTGGTATGGCGACCGTACCACCCTGCACACTGGGGAAAAGGGCGTCCAAAACACGCTGACCGACTAAGAAAGGTTGATCGGCCGCCAGCTTTTCAGTCGAGGGACGGGGAACTCGCACGGGCCATGACTGCATCATGGGATATTCGGTCTTCTCGCCGTCGAATTCGACAGTGAGGATCTTGTCGACGACGGTGTATTCGCCCTTGGATGCAATCTTTGTGATGACACCGCGGGCACGAGGAGGAAAGAGGATTCTGTGAGTAGAAATGAAGGAGTTCTCGAAGACTGTTCCCCATACATCACCACCGGCAATGCGATCGCCAACCTTCATGGTAGGGGTGAACTCCCACTTCTTGTTTCGGTCGAGCGCCGGCACCGAGATTCCTCGCGGGATATAAATGCTTTTGGAAACTTTTGAAATCTCCGCCAAAGGTCTTTGAATACCATCGTAAATGCCATTTAGTAGACCAGGGCCAAGTTCGACGGATAAGGGCTTTCCGGTTCGGGTAACAGGGTCGCCAACCATGACGCCAGCTGATTGAATCATGTCAGTCGAGGCTGTCATGATGAACCCCGTCTACTCAATAACGAGGGATCATACCAGTTTCTTCGTAGACCTGAATCGAGGCCTGGTCGCCATTGATTCGGATAACTTCGCCGACGAGGTTATCATGACCGACTTTGACCTACGTGTACACCCAACAGATCGATCTAGCATCAGCCAAGGTATTATAATACACGGACACAACATGCCACTGACGAAGCCGACTTACAAGCTCGTACATGGCGACACCAATCATGTCCTCGGCGACAATGACGGGGCTGCGTAATGTCAGTGCATTGATACATTGAACGGTTGTTGCAGAGTGGCGGTGGCAGTTCGAACCCAGAGATGGAGAAGATCTTGCCTACGCCGAGTGTCAGTGTCAGCTTCACTCCTCATGACCCTTCAAGAATGACGGTGGTCACTTACCACGGTGAGTGGCTTCTTCGCCAGCATTATCGGTTTTCTGTCAGAAACAAACAATCAGTACGTTGAACCATACCAGGAGTAGGGCAACAACGGCCGAGACCCGTCACCGAGCCACGAGCATGCGGCAACAAGTCGAGCGTTTGGACTTGGAGGACCCGAATGAGGGAGAGCGCATACAGACGGCATCTTGGTCGGACAAGACGAGGTGTTCAGCTCTGGCTCTTGATGGGAGGAAGCGGAGCGCTCGGTTGGGGACGACGAATGCTGTGGGGATGACAGCGACGACGTTGAGGGAGAAGGTGGTGAAGGTGGTGAAGGTGGTGAGGTAACAGAGAGTGGAGAGTTGAGCAGAGGCAGCTCGGATGGAGAGCGGATTGGGCTAGGCGCGGAGAGTGGAGGCGATGATGCAGTGGAGGCAGGAGGTGCAGGAGGTGCAGGAGGTGCAGGAGGTGCAGGAGCAGCTGGCGTCTTTGCAGAGGCAGGCGCGACAGATGGCTCGATGGACAGCGACGAGGGTGACGAGGGTGACGAGGCCGGACCGAAATCAACCTCCGCCCCAGGAACAGCGCGCGCAGCACCGGCCCTCGGCGACGACGGCAAAGGAAGAGCGACAGCAGACGGCAACGAATCGCCTGTTGCTGCAACAGACGGGAACGACTTGCTTCTGTGGCGGATCAGGTCCAGAAACGAAGGCCGAGCCTTGAGACGCGGTCGCAGTCCGGGCTGCATGCACAACGCTTGAGAAGATCAATGGCCAGAGTGTGCCAGCCGATTTGCAGGCAGAACGAGCTTCGTACGGAGCAGTCCGTACGGCAGGCAGCATATGAGATGTTGTTGCGGCACAGGTTGGGCGTGTTCGTGTTGCCGTCATGGTCAGCGCGCATTGCCCGGCATCCAAAGAAGGGTCCAGGGAGTCCAAGGACCAAAGCAAGCCTCGAGGCGGTGACAGCAAATCGCTGCTGGGCGAGGGCGAGGGCAGACCTAGCGCGCCAAGGATATCCTATGCGCTTATGTATTAGGGGCGTAGCACATGCCCTTACAATACTCCGTAGTATGCGCCTTATTAATGTTCATACATGATGTTACCATGCAGGAAAATGTGGAAATCTGGAAGTCATTGGACATGTTTAAATGTGGTCCGTACCGCAGTGGCTCTCTATCCGCATCTCCATGTTTTCAGATGCTTCCAACCTCTTTCTTCTCACCTCGACGCCCCATCTCTTACACGCATCCTCGTCACGCATTCTTGTCACGCATTCTTGTCACGCATTCTTGTCACGCATTCTTGTCAACGGTATCCATCAATCGCCTTTTGAAGAGCCCTACGGACTACAGATATATTACACTTCCCTCCATTGAAGAACCGGAGTGGCAATCCGACATAGTTTCTAATTTGCCCCCCGCCCCATCCATACGACTCGTTAGTCTAGGGGTTAGGACGCTGGATTTTGACTCCTCGTTGTACTTCCGGAAACATCAGTTCGAATCTGGTACGAGTCTGTCATCGACATTTTTTTGGTCCCGTTTTGTTTTGCGCTACCCTCCATACGGAGGAGTGTGGCATTCTATTTGCGTTGTTTGGGTCGCTTGGGTCGTTTGGGTGGAGGTAGCATTTCGTTTCGCCGACAATGATTCCTGGATGAAAATATGCTAATTCAGGGGTGAATGACGAAACAAGTAAACAAGGTAGATTGCTACAGAATATCATTACGCGGCGGTAATAGATCTATTCTGTTGTCTTATTGTCCATTGGCAAGAAACGAGCGTGTCTGCCCCGACAGCATTCAGCGTCTTGAGCGAAATGGGCATTCCGCACTCATCGTGCTCCCCCTTTTCATCATGCACGCCCGACCTCTTGGTCAAGTGAATACCCGGTTTGGGTTTCCAGCAATTATCCTGGGCGCGGCCCGCGCGCAACTGGCAGATCTCGCTGGTTTTACAATCTCCTGTGCAGGAAGCCGGTTGCCAGCCGCGCGATTTGCGAGCCATGTAGGCGTTGAAGAGGGTGTCGTCGCGCTCAAATGCCTCGGTGACGGAGTGCCAGAATGATGGGGTGAGTTCGGCATTGGGGTCGGTTAGAGGTGGCGAGACAATGGGACCGTAAGTTTCTTTGGCAGAGTAGAATTTCGTCCATACGGGACCGGTAGTCTGGAAGGCAGGGTTGGTCATGTCGGCTATATAGGTTGTGTGGTCAAGGACGGCGAAGGTATCTGGGTCAACAGAGTAGACGCGAAAGGAGGGCATGCCAGACGTAGGTGTCAGGGAGGGCGCGATGTAAGATGTCATGAAGGCGTTGGGGGCAGAGCGGGCAGAGTAGTTGGCATAGCTGACTTCAAAGTGGTCGACGTGCGTGTGGCCGAAAAAGCCAGCGGCTATGGTGTCTTGATACCGTGTGAAGACTTGGTCGAGGTAGTTGGAGCCGTCATGGAGGGCATCTGCTTCGCCGAGAGGCATGTGGCCCATGACGTAGACGCGCTCGCCAGCCTTTTCGGCGGCATCAAGCTCGTTGATAAGCCAGGCGATTTGGCCGTTGGGGTCCTTGGTGTCGTAGTCTTGATAAAGCCAGAAATTATGGCGGTAGTAGAGATTAGTGTTGAGGGAAATCATGCGTAGCTTGCCGTGGGGAAACTTGGTTGAGTATGCGCCGAATTCTTCGACGGATGTGGTTGAAGATTCGCCGATCCAATGCGCCCAGTCTGATGACAGCAGGTCGTAGACCCATTGGCTGTCATGACCGATGGCGTTGGGGACAAAGCCGTTGACTGGGTGGGCTTCATGATTGCCCGCGGTGCCGTACACGAGTTTCAGAGTCGAGTTCATCGTGCCATAGGCATGGTTAACTAGAGTGATCGGTTAAGGAGACGAGGTTGAGCCGGAATGGGAATGAACGTACTGAGGTTGGTATTGTACTGCTGGCTCGTGTTCCAGATGGCATGATCAACAATGTCTCCAGTGAAGATGGTAAAGGCCGCATCTGGCACAAACTTGTTGATCGCATCATACATGCTGCGTTCGAGGCTGAAAGGTGCATCACACATGTGGTCTCCGTTGGGGCCGGCCGGAAACTTTGTGTTGCCTGGTTCGTCGTCCTTGGTGTAAGGTCTGCTTCTAGTCAAATCCTCGTAATCTTGCAAGCCCCATAACCATGACCAAGACCAGAATGTCGACGGTGTCGACGCTGTACACATACCTGCAGCAAATCGGTCTTCCGTCACACTGAGTACTCGACCCAGCCACATACAAAGGATCAATGTGAATATCAGAATAGTGCACAACCTTGAGGGGCTCCTTGCCACTGGGCTTGGGACGACCACCGGCTGGCTTGGGCGAAGGGAACGCGATGTCCCACGGCTGCACATCTGGATAGCCACAAACCCCCAGGAACGTGGTGCAAAAGGCCTTGGATGTTCGGGACCCAATCGAGGTTTTACGGACATCTGCGGCAATGATGGGTCCCTCGAGGGCAACCGCACCGTCGCAAACATCATCGGGTTGCACCTAGCAAATTTATATCTTGTGTAAGGGACCACGTTGTCTTGGTGGCTCAAGGCGGAAGTGGTTGTCACAAACCTTGGCAAGCTTGCAGATGCCCTGAATCACCTTGACAAAAGCATTGTCGCCAAAAAAGGCCAACCCCTTGAGAGCCCCCAAAAGTGCCTGTTTGGGCGATTGGAAAAGGGGGAAAGAGGTCAGCAAGAGAGAGAGGCCTTCTTGAAAAGACTAGGCGGCGGGTTTTGTTCAAACCTACCTCGCCGCCAGCACATGTAGTGGCACCCTTCACCTTCTGCCAGACATCGTCCAACAACCCCCTCTCAACGAGAGCCCTCGTCAGAAACTCGGCCTCGCGAGGGGACAGTGATCCCAGATCTCGACTGGCGAGGAGGTCGAAGTCTCGTGCAAGCAGGTCCCTCGATTCCTGGGACGTAACGGCAGCGGTCTGGACCGCAGGGCTCAACGCCAACAACGGCATAAGGAAACCCAAACGCATTGCTATTTACCCGGGCAAGTAATCTGTTCGAATTTCAAACCGAGTAGCTAACCTGTTCTTGTTTCTGAAGAGCAGGTTCGACGAGTTCAAAAAAGCAGTGTCACTCGCGGCCGGAAAACTGCTGACGTGAACCTGTCAAGCACATCACTTCTTCACTGCCCCCTCCATCCAGACTTGCACGGAGGGGGAAGATGCGAAGATTTATAACGACCGACAATAGGATTGGACAAGGATGCAGAAGGGCCTACCGTATTACGAGCTTTTTCGCCCACGCCCCTCTCCAAATCCTCAATTCCATCGTTGCAGCGAGACACCAACGCCATCCATCATGCATGTCACGAGCTGGGCAGCACTCTAGGGATCTGAGTAAGTTTCTCATCCCCTTCCCCTTAGCTAGTGTCCACTGGGATAGCTCGCTTGGGAAGGAAGTTTGCAAGTGGCTCCGCGGATGTTCAAGAACCGGCATTAGCTCGATCCAAAGAAGCACAAGATGAGCAGCATGCTTTCTTGCTTTTTGAGGCGTTGGGTGCTAAAGAGAAGGTCTGGTAGCGCAAACGGACAAAAGACCGGTGGGCGGCTGATGGCTCTTAATGGTCTGTATCAGCATTTGACCACGGAGCTGAGTGACCCGGATGCGCGTGGCCATTGGGCAGGTCAGATGCAAGCTGCAAGCTGGCGTGCAGGGCGTTTGCGAAATGGGAAATGGGAAATGGGAAATAGGACATGGGACATGGGACATGGGGACATGGAAAATGGCACATGGGGCATGGAGAGTTGGTTGACCTGACCGTGTGGGCGGGCAACGAGTCGTGATTGGGTCCGCCGTTTGCTGTTCACCCCTTGCCATTGATGTTGCCCCGACATGGCATGGCACATGATAAGGGACCCGGCCGGGGCGACAACTTCCCCTTGATGATACATCGATGTGTCGAGGTTGCATCGGAGCCCCAGGAGTAGAAGGTGGGCAACCGTCGAGTAACATGGCTTCGCTCATACATGTACATACAGATCTTCAGGAGGAAAATATTCACAGAGGGCTGGTGACTTACAGAGGGTCCTTCTTGTATCCGACCCACCTACCTTATATCACCTGACGTTCCTGTCACGGCTTAGTCATACTACATCACCCCCCCTAACAAGACCTGTGGGTCTGTTTCTAATTACCCTTGCAGACGTGTAGAGATGGATGGCCCAGTGACCGATGACCGATTTGCCCTTCCTCTGCTTCTACATCCATGCCAAGCCCGTCAACTCCACAATGCCAAGTCCCTCCAGCTATCTCTCTCTCTGCAATGCACGCTGGTGGTTGTGCAACGAATCCAGAAAAAGACGGCAACGGACGGGACTTTATCTGCATGTGCTAGCTGCCCAGTCAAAGAATAGAACGATGGCACACACGGCCGACGGTTCGTTTCGTGCTAGACGTGGTCTGACGCGCCAACGAGGTGCGCTGGTGCAAGGACTCGATCGTATACAGCATCGAGACTGACCAACAACCTGAACATGGGATGCGAATGCGACAAATGGTTTTCCATCGCTAGAGTTGACATGAGTCGCGATCGACCAATCATAATATACACTACTATACAGTCTATTCCGAGAATGCTCCTGATGGCTATGCATGACAGCACATATATCGCCGCCTCCCCTGACCCAGACCAACATCACGGCCGGGTACTCCTGAATAGGACCTGTGCATCGCGTTTGGAAGTTTTGTTTGTGTTTGGCGGAAGCGGTTCGGTATCCCACGCCACGTACACCGGGCTTCCAGCCTCTTGTTGCTCCCTCACTTCTCGATATTTCTTCCCTTGCTTTGTGAAAATGGGCAATTGGCCCTTGAACATGCGATACCATTCTGCGGATCTGGTGCCGGGGTCCGCAGCAAGAACATCCTTTCTTCGCTTCTTGATCTGTGCGTAAATACTCTTGGCTCTTTTGTCCGAGAGCTCGGTAATGGTGTATTGCACAGACCAGTCGAAGGGCTTCCCAGAGCCTACAGGCCTGGGCACGAACTCGCCGTTGACTCTGTTGCGAATGCTAACATACATGCCTAGAAGCTCCCCCTCTGGCTGTTCCGTGGCACTGCTATCCTTGTGTGCTTCGTTGGCTTCAGACTCCAATGCCTCGAGTTCGTCAGCGCCATCGTCCGAGTCCGTCTTTGCTGTCGTGTCATCGTTGTCTGAGGGGTCCGACTTCTTGGCTTGCGATGCCAGATCAGCTACCTTGCGCTCAAAAGTTCGCAAATTCGGCTTCTTGTCATTTATGCCTTCGGTGACCTTGAAAATCAGATTGGCCAAAGTGGTGTTGTCCGTATCATCGGGCTGTGATTCCATGCTATTCTGGCCCGCACCTGCATCATCGTTGGCTGTCTGAGACACTCTGACCTCCTTGGCCTCTGACGAGTGTGCTGTCAACGCTGAGACGAGGTCATCCAGGTACTTCTCACTTTCCAATTCAGTCTTGTCTTGAAGCAGTCCGCTCTGCTCGAGGGCTTCCTGCACTGCTTCTCGTATCGACCTGACACCAAGCGACTCATTCTCCACCGCTTCGTCAACTTTTGACATCATTTCCTTCCAAGTATCGTCGTTCTGGGGATCGTTTACAGACAAGTCATCAGTGCCTTTGTCTGCCCCCTCGGCGTTCGAATTTTCCATTCGGGCAGCTTCAACTTCTTGGGCAGTTTCCGCTTCGCGTTCTTCGAGGCTGAGACCTTGAATATCGCGCTCCAATTGCTCGACAGATGGCTTTCCGGCCTCCTGTATTTTCCGCATTTCTTCCTCCGTCACCGGCTCGACAAAGAAGTATGTAAGAGGAACTTTGGTAGGTCGCGTCTCAACATGCAGGCGAAGTGTTCGTTCCGGGAATCGTTGAGTTGCTCGGTTCATGAGATCGTTCAGCAGTGCCACGCTGCACTTGAATTCCTCATCACCTAGCCGGGTGTCGTTTGTTCCGTGGATGGCATGATCCATTTCAGCTAGGCTGATGTACTGAAATCCAAAAATCCGCTGGGTATTATGGAAAGCCACAAAAATGCCGTCCATGCGACCCATCCGCACCTGTAATGAGTACTTCAAGAATGCTGCTCGTATCATGTCGTAGTATTCTCGCTCAAACGATTCCCACTGGCCAAAGCGTTTTCGAATTTCGTACCCAACACCTTTTTCATAGCCCTTTACGTCCATGCGAATGGTGATGACAGCCCTCGTCTTCAGATCAAAAACGCCAGAGCCAGGTAAGCGAGGATCGTGCGCATCTAGCTGAGAACGCATCATGAAATCACCTAAAGTAGTAAAGTGATATGCCTCCTCAACATTCTTCTTGTCGTCTGATAGCTGATGAGATCGTGATCGCCTATGCTTCTCGAACTCCTCTTTGGGCAGAGTGAGTAACTTCTCCATCGACTTGCCCAGCATGCTGAGAATGTTCTCCGTGTCGTACTCTTTATCGGCATCGATAGCGTAAACGCCATCCTTGAAGTGGGCAAATGCAGCCGCTGGCCCACGGCTCAGCGCCGCGAAAGTGAGCGACCCTGGGTTCAGAGATTGTGACAGATTTTCGAAATTGGGACTTCTCCAAGCCGAGAGAAGAAAGTGGAAATGCGACAAGATAGATGTCATACTTGATGTTGAACCGCAATACTTTAGTCCATGCTCCGCGCAAAGCTCCCTCAATTTTGCGTCCTTGGATGATGTAATATATTCCTTCAAAACGTCAAAGTCGAATTCCTCGACTGGCATAATAGAAGCCAGATAAGGATCGAAGTTGAAGACGCCTGACCGGTGATCCTGCATGTGGTATACTCCCGGGTTGAACAACACTCTATCTAGATTGTAGGACAACTCTGGAACCTTTTGGGCCGTCTTATCATCGATGGGCCGTAGTTTTAACATCGCTGGACGAATTGTCTTTACGTTCAGTAGAGGTTTGGATTTGCGTTTGGATTTTGACCCAGCCCCTTTCCTTGACGTCGTCGGCTCAGTGGGGGTATTTTCCTCGGCTTCTGTGGCGGTTGCATTCTTCTCATATTTTTTGGGTCGAGACTTTTTCTCCGAGACTTCGCTCTCTGTGGATTGCATCCTTTCCGACCTTCGCGACTTGCGACTATTGGTCGTATGCTTGGATCGATCCACGAGGCATTGTTGGCTGATGCTTAGTGGTCTTCTTGCGCAAATGGGCCCATTGCAACCTCGGAATCTGACTGATTGCAGAGCCAGGGTCAGATGACCCTTTCGGCAGGGAGTACGCAGCATCTCATATGCTGAAAGTAGTGCGAAAACCTCGTCCGCTGAGGACTTACAGGCAGTGAATGTGAGGTCAAGTTGGAGATCAAGAAATCGGCAACGTGACTTTCGCCCATCGGTTTATCGATAAACCATCGCCATGGTTTTTGACAGGCAGAGCGATGTCTCCACATGTCTCGACTTGATTGGTCGTGGGCAGAGCTCCGTATACACTCCCGACCCGTACTCTCAGTCAAGCAGAGACTCCAACGTTCCTCGACTGCAACGTCATCCTTTACCACCTCGCTCCAAGGCTGACTGCCTTGCGCTGCAGAGATGGGCGCAAGCGATTCCAAGATTGTCTTCAAGCAGGGCATTTTCAGGCTTTCAGAAGAGCGCCATATCCGGGCGGACGATCCTTACTGGACCTCAGTTAGTCCACTCCCCACCCAGCCGATGTGGTCAACCAGCAGAACAAGAAAGAGCCCATACTTACAGTCACTCAGTTTTGGCAGCTTCCAGAGTCCTCCGAAGATGTTTTCAGCCTTTTCTCGCCGACTGATATTCGACGTACTCGAGACCAAGCGCTGGAGAATATAGAAACGCTAATATTAGCACTGACTTCTCGACTCTTCATACTCCGACACCATCCATCTTTCCCCGACCCTGAGCTCGCACCGGAAAGAGATGCCCTGAACTGCATCAGGGTACTAACTCGTCTTCTGCCGTATCTTTACGAAAAAGAAAATCTAGCTACATGGGAACAGCGCTTCTTCTGGGGCACTCGCCGAAAACGAACCCGCCGGGCCGTCATTGCCAATGAAGTGCTTTTCGATGAAGCTGAGGCTGATAGACAGGAGATCAAGGTCGATGCCGACGAGTTCGAAGAAGCAAAGCCTCTCGCCGAAGAGCTGATAGACACTCTAATTGACCTCTTGTTTTTCTCAGATCTTACCATTACGCGTCAGCCTCAAGGCCGTGACAAGGTTACCTTCTCAATATGGCAAAGCGGAGTTGGATGCAATACAACTGTTGCTACCACAAAGGAGTTCGAGAGCAATCGCGCTGAAATACTACGGCTTTTGCTGGCATTGGCTGGAAAAAGCATGTATTTCACGCCTGCTGTGTTGACTCAGACAGGTGTTCGAGCCCTGACCTATATATGTGCTTCTTCGGACAAGCAGATCGTTCTCTCGGTTCTATGCTCTCTTTTAAATACTGTGAGTCTTGTGGAACATATGGTGTAGTGTTTGGAGGTTGACTTGTGATGCAGACACTGAAATACAACCCGGCGACTTGGCGTGTACCGTATAACAACCTGGTATTCCGCGACTCCAAGCAGATACTCGTCACGTATTCATTACAATTCATGCTCACGTTACTGGTGTACCCAATACCGGATTCGCCATCGCAAGCGCCATCGTCTTCAAAGAATTACTATCGTCACTTCCTGGGTCGTCTCCATCGTCCGCAGGATTTCCAGTTTATCGTCGATGGAATGTCTCGAATTCTCAGCCAACCGCTGAGTGAAAAGGCCTCGTATCTTCCCGGGACTCATGCCGCTACCAATCTTGCACCTGAGATATTGATGCTGTTTTGGGAAATGACGCAATGTAATAAGAGATTCCGGTCTTTCATCATCGATACCGACAGAGTGCATGACTTCGTGGTACTCGCGATTTTCTACGCCTTGGAATACAAGAATGACGCCGCCAAGCAAGGCGTTGTTCGCATGTGTGCATTCTTGCTTCAAACTTTGAGCGTGGATGCCAAATTTGGTCCTAGCTTGAACAAATATTTCGAAGGTCAAGACAGCCTTCCCGCTGGCATTCGTATCGCTGGATTCAAAGGCACATATGGCGACTTCCTGATCCACTCTATTTATAACCTCATCACATCGAGCCAGGGCAGCTTCACAGCCATCTATCCGGCCCTACTGGCGGTGATCAACAACATAGCTCCCCACATAGAGAACCTCAGCGCTTCCGGTAGCTCACAGCTGATGCACCTGTTCTCATCCATGTCATCGCCGTCCTTCTTGCTTGCCAATGAGACCAACCACCAGCTGCTACACTCGCTAATGGAATCCATCAGCGCCATTATCGACAATAATTATCGAAAGAACCCGGAACTCTTGGTTGCCATTGTGAAGAACAGGAAGCGGATTGAAGCTTTGCGGTCTTTCACTCTTAAGAGCGGACAAGACGAGATAGAAAGGAGAAACCGGCTGAAGAAGGATCACGACGATTCAAATGAGGCCGGATCTGGTCGAAGCTCGGCCGACAGCAGGAGAAGCTCGCATACCGCACCGGCCAAAACGGCATCCCTGGATGAGGTTCCGGAGGATGGGACATTTGCCATTGGCGACTCGGACGATGATAGTGACGAAGATCCGCAGCCTACGCCGGCACAATCGACGACAACAAGTGATAGCCAGTCGCAGACCTCCTCGGCTGCCAATGTCGGCAATGCTCTTCCCACTCAATTAAGGGGTATGTCTGAAAAGGCTCGTGGCAAAATGCCGGTCGGGGCACGAACGTTTTCCAGACAGAACAGCACCACCAGCCTGGGTGGTCAGTCGTCATCATCCAGAGCACAAAGCGGCTCTTTCGAACCTTCTTCTGAATGGATTGATAGTTGGCTTCCAGAACTCCCTCTTCATAGCATTTTGACAGTTATCCGGCAGACAGCCAGCGTTCTGCCTCGGCAAACAAGTCGCGAGGCACTTACCCCTGAAATGATCCGCCGCATCCAAGAAATCGACTTGGTCGGCATCGAGCCATCACCAGCACGTGTTCACTTTTTCGAGTGGTCGCCTCTTGCTCTGGGCTGGTATGAATCGCTGCTCTGGGGTGTCATATTCTCCAATGAAATGCAAATGGCCAGGGGTACCATGGGTATATGGAATGGCACCGCAATCAAATTGTTCAGAGTACAGGAGACTGCGCCGTCGGGACCTACCTTGACATCTCCCCGGGGCGCATTAGATGCTGTTGGAAGCAATATCGTGTCCCGCATTGGACAAATCAATCTACGAGGTGGACAAGCGCCAGCGACGAATAACAATTCCAGTACATCGCCACGACTTGGCAACTAATACGCAAAAAGAGATTAATCAGTGACGGACTATAAAAGGGGAGAATTTTTTTTTTCAAATTGCGCAGCTCAAGTACTACAGCCAACGTGACAGATGTTGACGCGAAAATGCCAATTTCTCTCCCAAGCGTCAAGGACCACCAAGGCAGCCTGGTCGGTTTGCCGTATACTCATGCCAAGGCATGTGTCATTGATCCAAACTGCGAGGCTGCCGCTGGCAGTAAGTAGATGAATTTCGCATGAGATTGACTGGCGTTGGGTGTCTATCCTTCGGTAGACCAGCGTGTGGCAAAGCTGAACTCGTCCTGCCTCGAGATCACAAGTTGCAGCATGCATATTTGTCGCCCGGGTAGCGTATGCAACTACATTAGTAATCGTAGGAATGTGAGGGGGAATGCCCATATGACACATATGACGCACACGACTACACAACCTTTCATTTGTACGATAGGCTTAATTTCATCAATGGCTTCATTCTGTATCAACCTGTTATGGGCTCCTTGTCATTGCATCACGTGCAAGCCTTTTTTATTCCATCCCCGTTCAAAGACGACTTGATCAAAGCGATGAAAGAGGAAATCAAGAAACTGAAAGAACGAGAGATGTGGAAGATCAAACGATGTTTTGTACGAATACCCATTTCAGCGGCAACGGCCCGGTTAAAGACGACTAGATTAAAGCGATAAAGAAGGAAATCAACGAAGTAAAGGAATCAGGGATATAGAAGCAGGTCACACGATCTGCAGCTTAGGAGCAGACGCCGGCCTAGCTTACCTGCGCGAAGAGCTCAAAGGAAGAACTGCCTGACTGGATCACGGAAATCGCGCAAGAGAGCCTTTGCAGGCTGTGATCTGCTCGTACGTCTCGCTCCTTTAGTTTGTTGATTTCCTTTTTTATCGGTTTAATCCAGTCGAGACCGCGGGTCATATGCCAAGAGATTAACCCGTTTAGGATCGTGTATCGTGCTTTTTTTGGTGCCAAGTTCGGGGCACTTTGGCGCGCAACAAAAGCAGTCTCATGACCGACGACCGACGACCCGCCTGCCAGGTGGCAATTTACCCCCTCACTACGGAGCGAGCCACAGGTGCCCTCTCTACTATGTACGGACGTATCGGACGATCTCTTCCGTGATTATGTACATATCAGATGAAGGGATTCGTATGCACCGCCACTCGTTTCAGATGCCCTTGCTTGTACATTACATGGCCACTCTGCTTCGCACTAGCCGCATATAGTCCATTGTGGCTATCGTGGCCATCGTGGCCATCGTGGCCATCGTGGCACGAGCTCTGCCACAGCCAGAAAAAAAAGGAACCCCGCGCCAAGCCACGAGCGTCTAGACCCTTACTTTGTGGCATGCAAGAGAGTGAGTGAGGATTCGGGAGTACGACCTTTTTAATCGTGAGGCACCATACTCTTCATAACTTCTTATTGATTATACTGCCGCAGATGCTTCTGTCCAGAAACGTTTCTTTGCGCACTGTGAATCCGCTTGAAGGCCGGGTCTCACAAACCACGACGTTATTGAGCGAGGGTATCAATATGGCTGTCGCTGGAGAGGCATCTCCTCCGCCTGAGGAGGAGGTCAAGCTGTATACCATCCATGTGAGTCGGACAAGGCCGGCTTTTTTTTTTTTTTTTTTTTTTTTTTTTCACGGGAAAGCCAAGTCGCTTACGACTCTTGTTAAGATTTCGAGCAAGTACCTGAACTTGACGAGGCAGAAACTCGAACTTACACGCCTTCCACACGATGTTCCCCAGTCGCAGCGAAATGAGTGGTGGGAACCGAAACCGACTGTTGAACCACTGGTTGACTACTGGTATGTTTCTGGCTTTTGAAAGACGGTGAACACGCCTCTCAACATGTGAATTGCCCGGTCACTCATACACTCATGGAATCCCTCCACAATTGCAGGCTGGAACAGTACTCCTGGCGCGACCAGGAAGTCGACTTCAACGCCAACGTGCCCCAGTTCCGAACCGCCATTCGGACTGCATCTTCCGAATTTCCAGTCCGTCTGCACTTTATTCATTCACGGTCGACACACGCCGGCGCTGTTCCATTGCTTCTGATACCTCCTTTTCCATTCACAAATCTCTCCTTGACACACCTCATCAGCATCTTCACCACGCCTGATGACCCTTCCAAGGATCTTCCTTTCCATCTCGTCATCCCCTCGTTGCCGGGCGTGGGGTTCAGCGACGCCATCAACAGCAACAAACATATGCTGCCGCTCATAGCCGAAATGTTGGACGCGCTCATGAAACGCCTCGGCTATCAATACTACGTCGCGAGCAGTACCACTCCGTCGCCGAATGCCATCACAGACATCGACTTCAGACTCATCAACCACATTGCCCTCTCGTGTCGGGACTCATGTCTTGGCGTCCATTTGGTGTCGCCGCCTTTCCGGGCCCCGACGTGGCAAAGCACCCCGTTGGAATGGCTCAAGTGGAAGACAGCGACGACTTTGCAAATCCCTTGCCTGGGATATACGCAGGACGACATGGCCGCTTTTCGGCAGAAGCAAGCTCGGAGACTGACGAAGCAGAAGCAGCTACCCTTGGTGCCTGGCATGGGCATTGGGATGAACAAGATTTTCAAACCAAACACACTCGCGTATGCGCTGTGCGACTCACCTGCGGGATTGTTGCTGTTTATCCTCACGGTCCTGCGGATTCTGGGACCCAAACACGAGTTCTCGGACAGGGAAATCATCAACATGGCTGAACTAACATGGCTTCCTGGCCCAGAAGGAACCATGAGGCTCTGGGCACATTGTTCTTCTCGCTGTGACGACTTGCCGAGCAGCTCTTCGAGAAGACCAACAGTGGGCATCACAGCGTTTTCAAGGGCAAAGGTCGACGACACATCTATTGATTCACAGCAGCAAAGCGGCTTGCCTCTGCCAGTCTCTAGTCCAGACGTACATACCTGTTTCGCCTGGGGCAAGTCTAGATACGAAATTGTCTCTTCCCAGACCGTCACTGGGAGTCCAGGCCTGTTGGCGTGGGACAGACCAGAAGTTATCGCCTCCGGGGTGAGGGGACTGGCGAGAGCGGTCATCGCCCGTGATGGCAGGCTACAGGCCGCGAAGGCGCCTGGCGTGGCCTTGTTGGAGCACGTCGTCGTCGTCGGGGTCGATGAGCCAGTTCCAGCAGAGACATCTGGAACCACGATCCAAATGGAGAGATCGCCACTTCCTGCACCAATTCATGTGTTCGAGGAATATAAAGACAAGAAGTTGAGCAGTGGAAAGCCCGTTGTCCAGAGACGGCCAGCTACGCCGTTATTTCCTCTGATCGGGGGGTCGGATCAGGAGCTGGCTATGGATGACAACGGAGATGTCAGTCAGAGCTCGAACGGAGGAAGCTCAAGTACAATTAGGCCGTTTGTGGCTGTAAAGTAATGAATGACGTGATTCTGAGACTCGTGATGGCGGCTGTCATGTAGAAACGTCGCATGATGCACCAAATGATCGGACGAGCCAAGCCAAGTCAACAAAAGTCAAATGACATGCTGTAAAAAGCTACCAGACTACGATCTGGACTGCAACGTAAAGAAACGGCGCAGCCTGCTGGCTGTGATCCTCCTGGACGGGGACGGGAATGTGTACGGCAGATTGCCTTTTTCTCGCTGATGCCGCAGTAATGCGAATCAGATTGCTCCCCAAAAAAAGAATGGCAAAGCCAGATTTTGGCTTTTATTGCTCGTGGAGAGGCTTTTATGGCTCGTGGAGCTCGTGGAGAGGCTTTTGATAGGCATGGAACATTTGGCGGGATTCGAACTTGGAAGTTGCAGGTCTCGTTGTGATGACCTCCCGGGCTCATAACTGTCGTATGAAAGAAGCGGCTAATTGCGCACTTACCTGTGCGTACATCCCTTATATTCCTTGCGACAGGCCGTGCCAGGCCGTGCCAGGCTGCGGCGGGGCCAGGCGGCTGGCAAACAGCTTGTTGACTTGTCAGAGCTTCCAGCCAGTCATCAGGCAAGTCCACTGTGTTTGGACGTGATCATTCACACCAGCTCTTGTCGAGTCTCCCAGGACACGATACCTTGCTTGGGGAGTGCAAGCTCAGGAGCTGCTTGCTTCTCTTCAACGCCAGACCGTCTTGGATCCCTTGCGCCATACAATGCTCCTTCGGTGAACCCCCCTGACCTGACCCAACCGACATCGCGCATTTCGTCACCATGTCGACTCGTTATGGGGGCGCCCCCCCGATGCGCAACGGCAACGGCAATGGCAACGGCAACGGCTACGCAAACCTCGGCAGAGCTCCCGACGACTACGATCCTTACAAAGATAGCCGCCCGAGAGACAGAATCGATCGATATGGTTCCCCTTCGCAGACCTCGCGAGGCCCGCCTCCCGTGGTCCGAAATGTGCCCTCGCGAACGCGCATCCCGGACACGAGTGCCGAGCGTCAAATCACCCAAGTCCTGGAGCATATTCGAGCCGATTGGCCATCAATGTGCGAAAATGAGTCATTGCCCGTACAGCTCGCGCTTCAACTACTGGACACGAGCTCTGTCGGCCGAGCACATGAGTATCGCAAGTTTCAGGACACGCACCGGTATCTACAAGACTCGCTGAAAAACATTGTTCACGAACACCATCAAGGCTTCAACAGTTCTATCGGCACCTTCCACAAAATACAGGGCAGCATCCAGGCATCGCAAAAGCGAGTCCGAGAGCTCAAAGAATCGCTGGCAGGATCCAAGGCCAGCTTGTGCTCCACCGATCCCGGGCTCAAGAAGCTGTCCCAGACTTCGCAGGAGTATGACGAGCTTCTGCAGACGTTGAACGAATTGGATGACCTGCGCGCCGTGCCTGATCAGCTGGAAGCTCGGATATCGGAAAAGCGCTTCCTGGCCGCGGTTGAAGTTTTGCAAAATGCATTGAGAAAGCTGAGGCGGCCGGAGCTGGATGGCATCGGAGCCTTGAACGACCTTAGATCATATTTGGCCAACCAGGAAACCGCGCTCATGGACATTCTCGTGGAAGAGCTGCATGAGCACTTGTATCTCAAGTCTCCATACTGCCAGGAGCGATGGCAGAGTCTCGCTAAGACGCAGGGGGCCTTTGCTGATGGATGTGGAGACATTAACAGCATCCTGCCATTTTATGCTGTGTTGGACACTATCGAGCTGGAGAAGGCTGCCGCGGAGGATCCTATGAAGAACCCCGAGGCAGATACCTTCAACTACATTGGGCTGCTTGTTGAAGCCTTGAACAAGCTGGGTCGACTGCAGAATGCCGTCGAAAACTTGAAGCAGCGACTGCCTGTGGAACTATTCGGTGTGGTCACCGAGACCATCAATGAAGTCGATCAGAGACATCCAAGTTCTCTTCGTGGTGCAACGGGCAGGGCGGATGGGATATTCGTGTACAACAACAGAGAAACCCAAATGCGGGCAGACGTCATCTATGATTTGTTGTGGACACTATATGGAAAGTTTGAGGCCATCGCTGAAGGCCAGCGTGTCTTTCACGAGTTCATCAAGGCTCTCATCCGCCGCGAGGGAGCTGGGAACAACAGTGCATTGTTGGGCAGTTTCAAAGAGCTCTGGAATTTGTACCAGAACGAAATCCGCTCGCTGCTACATAATTATGTCACAACAGACGCAGATGTCTACCAGTTCGATTCGCCGAGTCTTGGCACCAACTTCATCGGAAAGAAGGACGTCATGCGGGAGCACCTGTTCAAATTCGCGGAAGCGGATGCCAAGTCGGTGGACATGGTTACAGAGTACGATGCTCTAGAGGGGATCATTCAAGCCACTGTCCCCGGCCTGACTAGTGCCTCCCGGAAAGGAGGCCAAGACTCGAAAAAAGGCCGAGTCGCCGCGGATGGCGGCCTCACAAGGCGGGATGCGGGACAAGGACTCACGGGGGGATCTGGGAAGCAGACTGGTGGCGCTTACAAGTCACTTGTTGAGCCCAGTGTGTTCAACATGAGTCTCCTTCTTCCGCCCACGCTGACCTTTCTTCAAAGACTCAAGACAATCGTGCCACCCGGGTCGGATCTGGCTACCAGCACGTTGACGACTTTCCTCGACAACTTCCTTGTCAATGTATTCCAGCCCCAGTTGGACGAAACCCTGATGAAACTGAGCGATTCCGTGTTTGTGGAAGCCGACTCATTTGCTCAAGACCAGGCATGGGATCAGATTGCACCCAGACCCGTCTTCAAGGGCACCACGCTTTTCTTCCAGATTGTCACTGCCTTCTGTAAGATGCTGGGAACCATTCCGCCGGATCAAGCATTGAGTTCACTTATCGTGACGCAGATGGCGCGATACTACGACCGATGCCTCGATTGGTACAGATCACTGGTGACGAAGACGCAAGAACAAGGAAAAGACGCAAACAACCTACGAGCGGCGGCGCGCTTCTCCATACAGCCTGGTCCGCTCGAGGAGGTGATGAAGAAGCTGTGGAACGCCAAAGAGGTTGATGTCGAGCTCCTCGATGAGGAGATTCAGGAGCTGATAGAGCATACCGACGAGTCTCGTCTGGAAATGAACGATATAATCCAAGACCGAGACACCATCTTGTTGCTGTGTCTCCTGCATACGAGTATGAAGTGGCTTGCAGCCAAGACATCCGGTCTGAGGCACATAACAATGCACGAGACAGATTCTTCAAGACAAGCCGTCTCACGGCAGGCAAACCGGCGATGGACTCTGATGGGCGACCATAGTAAGGCTGCGTCTGACCAAGGACCTGTCCATCTGCCGTTGACTCAAGAAACGGTGCAGTATGTTGTCCTCTTATTACCCCCCCTCTCTCTCCCCGACCTCTCTCTCTCCTTTTTTTTTTTTTTTTTTTTTTTTTTTTTTTGTTTGGTCCTCCACGCACCAGAATTTATACGCAAGTAATACATCTCTGACTTATTCACAGAAAATTCGACAACATTGTCACTTCGTACGAAGACCTCGCCACCACAGCCCTCCTAACACTACACATGGAAGTTCGCTGCCGAATCGTCTTCTCCCTTCGCAACGCCCTCTCGCCCGACATAGCCCCGTATCTGCTCGACCAGGAAGTCCGTGAGCCGGACCCTCCCATCCTCAGTCTCAATCACGAGCTCGTCCTCTTCGACGAGACCATCGTCCGGTCCCTCCGCGACAAGGAGGTCTCCTTCATCCGCACCGGCCTCGGCCGTCTCATCAACAGCTACCTCGTCGTCAATGCCAAGCTCGCTTCCCCCATGAACGAAAAGGGCTGCGGACGCATGCAGCTCAACATCCTCGTCTTGCAGCAGAACTTGAAAAATGTAGAAGAAGGCGTCGACTTGGCCAGGGCCGCGAACTACTACGCCCTGTTCGACAAGGGGCCCGACGCGATTGTCGAAAAGGCCAAGGGGGACAGGGGCAGGAAGCATGAGGATGGGCCGGCCGTCGACGTGTTCACATATGAGGAGCTCAAGGCGTTGATGGGACTATGCTTCAGTGAGCCCATGGCCGACAGGGAGCGCGGCATAGCCAGTTCGGCGAGGAGGAGGATGGAGGATAGGTTGCTGAAGTTGAGTGAGCACATGGGGCAGTCTTGATGGGTCAAAGAGATGTATGTGTTTGATGATGCATCTGCGCATCTGGTGGTTTTGTACGATGGCGTAGAATGAGTACAAACGAGGGGACATTTTTCCACCGGTGTGAGATGAAATTTTTTTTTGATTTTTTTTCTTTTCGTTTACGATATATCGACGCCATGCCAGCAACTCAATTGAACTCGTATCAGCGCTGGACGTCTACGAAAACACCATGTGAAGGCTTTGGGGCAATGCGAGTGAGTGGTGACGTTGATGGGCTGCGCTTCACAATGTCGGTGGCCATGTCGTGACGCTGTGATGGGGACGCGTGTGATTGACGTGATTTCTCGGCTCGGCCTGTCCTGACGGTGATGGCTGTCGGGCAGGCTCTGAAGCCATCATCGCGGGTGGTCTGCCGATAAGGCGAAACAGAATGCGGTGGCCCGGTGGGTGCCGGGGCAGAGGAAGAAGGAAGGTTGACTGAATTTGGTACGGGTTGGTACGGGTTGTTCCGGGTTGTTCCGAACGGGCCAGAGCGGCCAGGAATCCCAGGATAGGGAAAGTACATGTACAATAGGAAAAGGATGGGGTCGGGTTGAAAGTGGAGACGGCGGTCTGGTTGTGCCATTTCATCCGTGAATACGGAACACGGCTGTTGGACGCTGGACGGGTGGGTTCTGGGTTCTGGGTCAACATACTGTACGGATTACACCCTCAACACTGAGTCAACAGACACCCGCCCCACTGTACACATGCGCCACAACCTCCAATCCTGCGCGGTTTCCCCCCTGATCAGCGAGAGCCAACTCCTTCAACCACGCCGCCAATTCATTCACTGCAATCTGCAATCTGGGCTGCCCGTCCCGTCCTTTTCTTTCCTTCGTTCGGCACTTTCCTCCTATAACCGCCCGACGCGTTTCCTTTACTTTCTTTCCCCGTCATCGTGTCGCCTTCGTCCGCCCGCCACGGTCCTCGTTCCGCTACTCCTCCCCGTCGCCAACAGCCACGGCCAGACGCCCCAAAAACCTCGCATCCAAGTGATTGATTGCCAAGCGATTGCCAAGTGGTCGCGGGACACTGCAATCAGGGGGGCCATCACCATCCGATATCATCCCCATACCGCACACGAGATACACCAGACGAGGCGCTCACCTCTCGACACTGACGTGCTCCGTCTCCGACATTGCTGAAAAGAACGTGGCCGCTGGCCTGTCTGTCAACTTAACTTGTCCACCATGGCGAACCCGTAAGTCTTTGCGTCAACATCCCATCCCCATTCCATCCCTTCTTCCATCATGCCCAGCTCCGTCCGCCCGCGCCCGCGCCCGCGACCCAGTTCGACCTGCTCCATCTCTATCCCACTGACTCTCGAGAGCAGTTTTAGTGCTGCCCTCCGCTCTTTCTGGCATACCATGACAAGTAACGATCGACGTAAGTCCTCGCTCGCTCGTTCGCTTCGAACGTTCCCTTCACCACAATTCCCACACCTGTCCGAGATGTAGACTCTAAATCACCCGACTCTGGCAGACTCGTCATTCGATTCACCGCAACGCACCGGCCGTCATGTGCCCTTGCATAATAGTCGCGACGGCATCTTAACAGGCGTCGCCACTGCATCCGACTCTCGCGCCGACATCAGCTCTCCTTATTCAGACGAAGGCGGTCGTGGCTCACCTACTCGAAACGGCCATCAAAGCCCCATTGCCAGAGGGTACTCGCCCGGCATGCGCTCTCAGTCGGCTCAGGGGGGCGACGGGTTCGAGGTTCAGAGCCCCGGTGACGTCCCCATGCAGCCTTTCCAAAACGGTCTCCCGCCGGCACCTCCTGTTCGATACTCGTGGCAACGCATTGACTCATGGGCCGAGGAAAACTATCCCGAGTTGTGGGATCAATTGGGCGAAGGCGCTACCGTCAACGACCTGAACGACCTCGAGCACCAACTCGATTGCTCCCTGCCCCAGGATGTCCGCGAGTCACTCATGGTACATGATGGTCAAGAGCGCGGGGGACGACCTACGGGCATTATTTTCGGCTCAATGTTGATGGATTGCGAAGAAATCGCCCAGGAATGGGAAACGTGGCGAAGGGTAAATGAGCAATATCTTTTGGAAACCACCACTGCCAAGCCAACCACGCCTTCGAAAGCCTTTGGAGGCAGCGGCGAAGCATCTTCGTCGAAGCAGCCACCGCCACCTCCTCGACCTTCGTCCTCGTCCTCCGCCGGTGACGGCGAATGGCGCCAAACTCTTCTAGCCCGCCAGGGCTCAGTACCGCCGAACAGTGTGCAGAAAGCATATGCTCACGCCGGATGGATCCCCCTGGTCCGCGACTGGGGTGGCAACAACTTGGCCGTCGACTTGGCCCCTGGGCCCAACGGTCGCTGGGGCCAAATCATTCTTTTCGGCCGAGACTACGACACGAAATACGTCGTGGCCCGCTCTTGGGGTGCCTTCCTCGCTCTGGTGGCCGATGATCTCAACAGCGGGAAATGGTTTGTGGAAGAGGATAGCGGCGAACTCAAGCTGCGAGAATTCAGGGATGCGCGAGTGGAACCGGCTTATTTCAATATCCTGCGGTGGAGGATGGACCAGAAACACGGGCGCCGGCCACCCAACAACAAGCGACAGTCCATGGCTGCCGGCAAGGCCCCTTCCCCTCGCGGCTCCCGCTCCGCCTCTCCCTACGGCAGCCCCGTGGAACCCAGTGGTGATGTCAGGGGTCGATCGTTGCAACGGTTGAATGGGTCGTCACCACTGGCGAGCCCCATGCGAGCCGCGGGATACGGCAAGGTCCCTCTGGGTAGAGTCACGGAGGAAACCGCCATTCCCGGCATTCCGGGCGCCACCATTGAGCCCAGCAAGCTGGTCGAGGTCGAGACGCCACGACAGAGTGAGGAGGCAAGAAACGGGCTCCGAATCTCAACCTTGGCCCGATCAGAGTCTGACTTGCTCAAGGACAAGGAAAATGAGAATCCGGCTAAAATGAATGGGAAGACTGCCACAGTGGAGGACGATGCAATGAAGACGATTGAGATTTGAGAAACACAAGACAAGTTCTGGAAGAGTTGCAGACGCTCGTTGTCAAAATGAGCAGCAAAGGACGAAAAGGACGACGGCACGACTTATCATTTTCTTTCCTCCCCCATTGACGCATCCGCCTTTGGCAGCATCTACACGCTTGATCTTGATGAGTGGTATGGTGGATGCCGAGATGTTCTTTTTTTTTTTTTTTTTCAACAACACATGGATACATAGATTTCGGCGTTTATGGCATTGAGCAACCGCAGAGTGGCTGGCTGGCTGATTGTTTCGTATCGACTCTTTGACTGGAGTCAAGTCTTGCAGGATTTTGTGGTGCGCCGGAATTCGGAGCCCACATGACAGGATTGCAGGCACGAGCAACACGCCAGCATTTGGTACCGACTCAAGTAATCCTGGATGACTTGATGACGGGTGACGAGCTGGTTGATGTCCCTCGTGCCCAACTGGCTGGCCGTAATGCACCACGATTGGTCTCGACAGCCAAAGCATGGACTGAAATGTATTTTAACAAGTTATTTCTCTTAGTCTGGTGGTGCGTGGGTGTACAGAATACATTGATTGGGGGAATCGACACGATGTCTTGATCCTTTTTGCTTGCAACGCTGCGTCTGGCGTGAACAGAACATGTCGCTACATTTTTTTCCCACTTGTATTCGTCATTCTCTACTCTAGTAGACTCTAGTTTGTCTTTCTCCGGGCGGGTACATCTACGTTGACAAGTCGTTTCTCGTTTGACCAGCGTCGACGGGTATTGTTGTCATCCTGCCAGACAAATCCGTACCTGCTGCGGGAGAAGTTGCGCACAGAATGGCGTCTGGCGGGGATACTTGATTCTAACCAATGCCCGTCATGATTTCTGATGGCGGCGCAGGCGTTAAATTTGACCAAACGCCTGTTTTTTTTAAAGAGGCTCGACTTGCGAAGCCTTGAAATCTCACGGCACGTCGGCGCCAGGACTTGTGGTGGCGGGGGGGAGGGAGCCAGGGTAACTGCTCAGCAGTCATGACTTTTTCCTTGTTCAGAGGACTGCTGACCTGAAGCAAGGTGGCCTTCATCGCAGGCCGGAGTTGGTCGGGTGTGCTTGCTTGTTGCTTTCCATTATTATTGATGGTGCTACGCGCCGCCCCGCGCCCCGCGCCCCGCCTTCTTTGCGGCAGACGGGGTTCGGGTTCGTTGAGGGCAAGGCGTGGGTGGGGCTCCACTGCGTGAGCTCGTTTATGTACATAAGTTGGCCTCCCCCTCAGAACCCAAGTTGGCGCCGTCATGCATGCATCTTGGCTCGGCGGGACGGGCCGCAATGTCCGATCTCAGATGACGACGGAAGTGCATGCACGCACTACGGACTGCGGACGGCGACGATGATTGCCGCGGCCGGAATGACAGAATTGCGCCGAGATGGGGGTTAGAGACGGAAAGGTGTTGAGATTATGTGGCTTCATTTTTTTTTTTTTTTTTTTACCTAAACCTGGCGGTCGGTCGTCCGGTGGAACAGGATGGTTTCAAGTATTGTGTCCCCGTTCCAAGCAAACGCACCTGGTCCTACCTCGAGATTCCAAAATCCAGACCGACCAACTACCCGGACCCGCCGGTGTCCGCTTGCCAATGCTCTGCTTTTCAGAGTTGGGTCGCCTTTGTTCCTTTCCCGTGAGGGCTGCGAGGAAAAGATAATGCATTCTGGTCTCTCCCTGTGTGCGTTGTGCAAGAGTCATTGGACGATGATACATCACAGTCACCAAAGCATCCAAAATGATTGAACGTCGATGAGAGAGAGCGCGGAATATAAAGTCTCTCTGTTGTCCAAGGTGGTACCCTAGCGTTTGACCTACGTCGATGCAAAACATGTCCACCCATAGCTTCATGAATAAGAAAGGAAAGAAGAATGTACAGTTAAATTTGATCCCCTTGAGCGCCAGCAGTCCCTCACATTCGCCAAGCTCTTACACGCCCGAATACAAGAGATGGCGCGAGCTCTCGCCCTGATTTATGGGCGGCATGTTCTTTAGGCGGCAAACCGTATGGCGCGGCGGGGAGTTCGCTTTTGCTTGGCGGCCACCTTGAGTTGACTGGCTTGACCAGGGGTGCAGGAAGTGCCAGGAGCAACAGGCTGGGCCGCAGACCACATGCCGCTTGCACAACGCTGGAAGGTTGTTCCGCCAATGCAATTCCACGAACCCTCTGATGAGCAAGCCGTGCCAGCAGAGAAGCCCCCAGATGGGCTGCTTCCGCTATCGGGACCATTGGAAGGGGCAGGGCTGCTTCCATTAACAGCGGTTGGCTTGGCAATGCTGGCAGATGTAACAAACACAATCTTCTGAGATTGCGTCTGCGCTGGCCCAGTCTGCTGAGGTTGCGTCTGCGCTGGCTCACTTGGCTGGCTTTGAACGAAAACTCCACCGGGGACCGAGGTTTTGCAAGAGTCTTTTGGAGCATCAGGAAGAGGAGCAGTTGTTGGCTCGGGAGCTGGAGCATGGGTTGTTGGCTCAGATGGTGGTGAGACGGGGCCAGAGATGGAGGAGGCAGGATTGCCACTGCCACTGCCACTGCCACCACCGTTGCCAGCCTGGCAACCTCCAGTTGGGGCAGCAGCATCACCGGCAACCCCAAAGTTATCAACATCCTTGCCTGGGTTGGGGAATTTCACGTCTTTGCTGTCGACGGTCCCGCAACCGTTACCGACGTTGGCGACGAACATGTCGGGCAGGCCATCCACAAAGCTCTGAGAACCGCCGGAGCCAGTGACAGTGAGCGGGGCGCAGTTCATGTACATTTCTCGGTTTCCGATCCTGTTGAACCAAGTCCAGGCGAGGGTGTAGTTTCCGGAAGCGAGCTCTTTGGGAATGGTGAAGTCATAGGTAAAAGGGCTCTTGGCATCTGCATTATCTCCCGCGTTGCCGGGCGTATTCTTCGCGGGGCAGCCGCCCTCGATGGACTTTATCACCTTCCATGCTGACTTCTTCGTAGGTTGTACATCGGTCGTCACCGAGACCTGGCAAGAACCTCCTCCATGGACAGCTTGACCGATGAATTCGAGCTTCTGGGTGCTCCCTTGAGCGTATACGTTGCTGGCATCGGGAGCATAAGCATATGCGCCGCCGAATTTGCAGGGAAAGTTGGATCCACTTGCTTCAAGGGGACCGTTGTTGAGTTTGGCCTGGTTGAAAGGAACGGGGTTGGCCATCTTCATGTGGGCACTGGCAAGAGTGGCCAGGCCGGTGAGTGCAAAAGTCTTGGTATACATTTTCTTTGTTGGGAGAAGAGAAAAAAAGGGAATGAAAGTGTGAATCCACGCGTGCCAGACGGAAGATTCGAAGGTTGGTTATTGCAAGAATGAGGGCAGTGCCGTCGAGAATAGATCTGATCGAGCAAGCTGTATTGAGACAGCGTCTTTCAAAGAAGGAGTGAGCTACACAATATAGCATGATTAGTCTACAGCACTTGCAAGGTTGACAAAAGCCAATCAATTTCATCAAGATGAAAGCAAAACGACAGGAGTCGAGCTGTGGCATTTTTTTCTTTTTTGTGGTGGCGGGGGGTACAGCATCGCGAACGTAGGCATATTTGCCACGACCAACAAAGCCCGGGAGGAATGTTTGCTCGACCGGGAAATGACTTGTCCTAGGAGAGGTACTTACAAGAATGAAAGTGCGAGCTCGTGACACGAGATGGTGGCGAGCAAGGCGGCCTACTTCAAACTTCTAAACCAGAGAAGTTGAAGAGAAGCAAATGGAAGCAAACAAGGTCTAGCCTTGGCAAAGATGGAATAAAAGAGGGGTGGTGAAAAGGGAGTGTATATTGTCTCGACGACAAAACCCACCGTTGAAGAAAAGAACCAGAAAGACTGAAACTTTCTGAGAATGGAGAGAGGGTCATGAGCGCCGGTCGGGGATCGGGATACAGACCCGTCTTATATAAAAGCGGCTGTGCGTCGAGAGAAAAAGATGCATGGATGAGACGAGGGGGGTGCGGTTCAGCTGTGAACGTGAACAGAATACGATGGCGCATTCTTGGCCAGTCGATCATGGCCAAGACGTTGGGCGGGTCGAGCTGTGAGCCTGTGAGTTGTGAAGCACGGTCGATCTGTCGGGGGTCACGTCACGCCGGCCGGGTTGAAGGGATGAAATTGACGACGGGATCATTGATAGGAGGACGAAGGGGACCCTGCGAGATGGGATCGCCCCATCCGATCCACCCCCCCCCCCTCCCCAGAAGCGGTGGGGGGCGTGCGGCTCCCATGGCGGAAAGAACAAAACATTGTCGGCCGATGGGCTCTGCGCCAGGAACAAGGCATGGAGCAAACAAACACCGTCCGTAGCACGCAAATTCAGTGGTGATCAGTGGTGAAGTGAACGAGTCATTGTTCCTGTTCCTGTTCCTGTACCTGTACCTGCTGTCGACGGCATCGGATCACCGTCTGTCAGATGGCAGAGAGCACGCCCACCAGTCGGGCGAGGCAAAATCGTCGCATCGCGTTCCTGCATCAAGTTGCCACGTCCCAGAGAGGAAAAAGACAGCGGACGTTCAAGTCCCCCCAACAAGCGAACAAAGCCCAGGGCAGAGTTTTGTTTGGCCGCCTCCAACAAGTTAGCGTTGCACCCGTCGGCCTACATACATAGTCAGGCGGCTCCCAGCCAGCCAGTCCGCTAGCTGTCTGCCAGTCCGTCAGCTGTCTGCCAGTCCGCCAGCTGTCCGCCAGCTGCGTGGGGTGGCTGAGACAGGGACAGGGACAGGGACAGGGACAGGGACAGAGACAGCCAGCCACACGATCGCCAAGTCGGGCGGCCAATTCCAGGGGCAGCGCGGGGCTTTTGAGCCGCCGTTCCCACACCATCGGGTTGTAGTGGTTGGACACCAAGTGACTCAGTGAGCCATCATTTGTTTCTGTGGCTGCATCTTTCACAGCATCAAGCTTGCGTCGCTTCACTGTGTCATGCAAACAGGAACAGAAGCAAGGAAACAGCCGCGTGTCCACTGTCGACAATCAGAAAGGATCGCGGGCTCGAACAATCATGCTCTCTCTGCATACGGTGTCGTGGCGCACGAGCGTCTACGACTGAAATCCAAAGAGGGGCTCGCAGATACCAGATGATGCACCTCGAGGAACCCATCATATCATCATCAGGTCACACACGGCACTACTACCGAGTTACTTTTTCTTCAGATTGTTGTGAGCAAGTCGTCACCGACGTTGACTCTTGATTTGACACCGAACTGACACACGAGGCAGCCAAGAACCCCCTCCCTGCCGTCGGGCAAACGGACTTTGGCATACTCTGGTATCACCCAGCCGTCACCATAGGATTGTCTTCCCCAACATGAGTGAATCCTGCTTTCGCGCACATCGCATCGAATATCGAATATACTAGTTATGCAGGGGTCACGAGAGCCTTTGCCAATTCAAACCCAGTCAATTGTTCAATCCCTGCTCAAGGTGGTCTGTGCATTCACAGTCAAAGGGACCGGGGGACACACGAGTGGGGGGGGCCTCGCGACCAGGCGCTTTCGTGAAACCAGGCCAAAGTTTCAAGTCGAGTCTTTCCCCGATCAAGTTTCCTTTTTCGAGCCGTGTCCATTCGCATCTCCTAGAGCCGCATTCTCAAGGATATTCAGTGGTGTGGTGTCCGCATATCAATCATGTGCCATGTGCGAGCCCTTGTCTCCCTGTCTCCTTCCAGAGAAACGGAACATTTGTAATTCCGCACTGCAACATCACATCTTTGCATTTGGACAGTTCCGTGAGCACGTCTTGTTTTATGTGGTCGCGCACGCGGCGTGAGACCAGACCTTGTGTGTGCGCGTAGCTTGATAGGCAGCCAAAAGCAGGTAACTAACCGCTGGTCGGATCGAAGCGGCGAGTGAGCAGGCGAGGACGGGTCAGACACATCAGACGGCCAACGTGTTGAACAGGAGTTGAAAATTGAAAACCGAACCTATCGTGATCAGAAATGTGTGTACGACTGGGGCTCTCAGACATACACCGGATGAAAAATGACCCTGTGTCTGATCTTTTTCTTCCACGTTCACGTCCCCCGAGACCGCGTAGGTCCAGTGTCTTGAACAAACTGATTCGTGTCTACATCCCGAATACATGGAGCGGAGCACATGGACACTTTTTGGAGATTCGTACCATTCATTTGAAGCCAAAATAGGGTGCCGGTGGAATATTCGAGGCTCTCTTTTGCCATGGGCGTCGATTATTTCGCTTGCTGGGATCTTGTACTGATCAAACGACCATATAGAAGACCCCTAGCCAGGTCCGTCGCATGACTAATCCTCCCGCCAAAACACCAAATCCAGTGGATGACGAATATATCTTGATAAATCGAAATTCTCTGTCTAGGCGAGACATTCCACCCTGCTGTCCCTTTTTGTGGGAAGAGCGGACAAGTTCATGAACAAGCAGCTAAATTCGCCAATCGTGGAAATCCTCTTGTATCTTTTTCTGGTAGCCTTCTGGTCATCCCCTTCATCATGGTGCATGCTACAATGAGCCATCTATTCTGCCGCACCCCGATTCTTTGCATCTTAGTAAGCAGCGCTCAGTGATTGCGACACGATGAGACAAGTCCAAGCCAGCATCGCATTCCTCACCACCAGCTCCGATACGATCTCTATCAAACTTCAGTGTTTATTTGCTGCTCCGTCATTTTCATCTAGGCACAATTTTGTTAGGAATGGTGGCAAAGGAGATGGCGACGCAAAACAAACCATAGGCCCCCAAACCTCTTCTTGTCCAAATTGACATCTTCTCGCGTCGGAATTCCTCAAAGTCCCATTCTCGCTTCTCCAGGTCGTCTGCTTTGAGGAAGACATAGACGAACGTGCTGGCCTCCTTTCCTGGAACCTCGTCATCCCCCACTTTCTCAAGCACTTGCACCTTGACCTTGCGTCGTTCATACTCGGAGCCCTCGAAATAGTCCAGCTTTTCGATGTTGGCGTCGGTCAAACCCGTCACAAGGACGCCCTTGATTTGGTGCCCAGCTTCAGGAACAGCACCCGGGTAATCGGCGAACTTTACACGATGACGGCAGAAGTCTCGAAGAACTGCAGGCGTAAAAGTGTGCAAATCACGGATGACCTTCGGGGGAGACCCGTCATTATAGCAGACGCTGAAGAAGATTTCTCGGGCCATCTGCGTGTCTCGTTAGCTCTGGGGTCAATTGGCACATGTCAAGTTTGTTGCCCCGTGTCCTTACCAGCGTGCCTGCTGGAATGTTAGTCATGCCCGTGGAACGCGCGGCTGATTGGAATTATTCTTCACCATATACGAACGCGCTGCCTTCTCCACTCATCCTGCCGGACTGAGCAAGGTTCCTGCCTTTCTGCTTTTCTCCGTCAAGCGTGTTCCGAGGGAGATTGAGCGGTTGAGGCTTTCGTCGGTGACTGACCTCCGCCTTGCCGTGGTTTCTTTTTCTCGAAATTCTTGTAGTTGACCCGAGTGTGTAGGCAAGAAACGTGGTGCGTACGCGGGAACTGCCCCTTCATGTAATGATGAACCAACCTTGCGGGGAAGGGGGGACTGAGCTCTGAACCGAAGAGATAAGGCTGTTGTTAAATTCCCACAACCCTCATCCTCCGTACATATTATAAAAGCGGGGCATAAATAGGGTAGCCGCACGAATAGCAATACTCCCTCCTTCGGGCGAAGCCAATTCGCGGCTCGCTCCTCTTTTGCTTGGAAAGTCGAATCACCACATGCTCGCCGAGGTAGGCGAACGACTTATCTACATTGCAAATGTCGCCTAATATGAGATTGTCGAGCATTGCACTCGAGTAAGACGGATGTGAAGGGGCACGATCTGGTGAACAGTCGAGAATCCATTCCAGGGTAGTGTGGCCAGGTCCTGTCATTAGATGGGAGATTCCGGAGCAAACACCAGCACGATGCCTGTTCTGCCGGCCAGCGTGGCATGTCGTTTCTGACGGCTCTTTCATCCTCAGTGAACCTCTGTGCTACACCTTCTTAGCCGTACCTGCTTGTCTCATCAGTTCTTGGGGGGAACCTGATTCCTCTCCGTCTCCGTCTCGTTTTTATCATTCTTCCCAATCGGCTCTTCCACTTCCGTCTTCTAGGACTCTTCAGGTTCCGCACTATCATACGTCCGTACATGCGCAAAAGGGGGTTGTGAATGTTCTCCGACTTCCACCATATCTTGAGTCTGATCCGTCCGTGTTTGACCGGAACTCATCTACTTCTTAAAGGCCAGGCTTGTTCAGCTTGCCCTGCTACTTCTCTCCGTCTATTGCGTCTGCCTGCTGACAAGCTTGCGCTCCAAAACGCCGAAAGTCTCGCGCGCGAAGTAGACTTGCAGTGTATTTCACATAGCAAGAGATAACATCTCCACCTTGCCTGCCGCTCCCTGCTGCACAAACATGTGCGATCCGTCCGGGGACAGTCCACACACGTCAGCGTGCTTGCAGCTCAGAACAACGGCGCGAATCTGGAACGGTTTCCGTACAACGGAATTTTCTCTGCCCCCGTTGGCTGAAAGCGCAAACTTGGTGATAGTCACGGTCTGCCCACGCGGAAGGATGGTGTTGCTGAGCTCCATCCTCGTGAAGATGCCGGATTCCGCGTCGTGGGCTACCTGAGCCTTTCCTGGCGATTGCACACCAGCCTGCCATTTCTGCGACAATGTTAGTTCCGATGAGAAGACAGCAACAGTCTGCCCCAAGCGCGCATTCACAATGCAGGTCTTGCCGGGGCTGCTATAGTCGGGAAACGACACCAGCCATTCGTCGAGGCTGGGGAAGTGAAACTCAGCTGCGAAATCGACATTGTGCGATGCGCTATTGAACTTTGGCGAACAGGCAAGACTGGTAGATCGAACCATTCTTCCAGACTCTCCAATGTCGTACACGCAGACAGAGACGCTCGGCGGCGCAGCAGCGTCCTTGGCTTTTCTCGTCGGCCCCGCGCAGGCAATGATGTGCTTGCTGTCAGGTGCGAACCGAATGCCCATGGCCTGCCACGACGCCGGCTTCTCGAACCGCACCCGGCGCACATTAGCCCGTTCCTCAATGAGGGAGAAGATCTTGAAGTGACCAGTGCTGCCCGTGGCGCTGCCAGAATGACAAAGGACGGCCGTGGTGTTGTCGGGAGAAATGTGAGGCTTGTTGCCGTCCGTCGCAGATAAAGAAGCCTCCAGTTTGACCCATCCCGTTTCCGAATCCACAATGAGCAGTCTTCGCTGGTCCCTCCCCGAAGCAATCACACACAGCAGGCTCCCATCGGGAGATGGCCTGAAGCCTTCGCCAAAAGTGAGGGGCTCCTCGTTGCCCTGAACCAGCTGCGAGGAGTTGCTGTGCAGTTCCCACAGGAGCGAGTCTCGCATGGCATCGTATACCTGAACCGTTGTGCTTGTGGCCAGCGCCAGTCTGAGATGTTGCGATTTGGAGTGGAAACATCGCGTCCGCAGAATTGCACGGCCGGGGGCAATGCTGGGCGCAATGCAGGAGACGCGCTTCGGGGTTGAACTCCATTTCTTGCTCGCGTGCTTTGGGCTGTCGGCCATGGTTAGCGGTTTTTTTTTTTTGAGACATGGGCTTGTCCCGGTGCACCTCGACTCCCTTGGAACGTACATGTACGTGTGTGAGGGCTGCGAGGGCTGCGAGGGCTGTGAGGGCCGTGAGGGCCATCCACCTTGGGTTTTGGGGGAATTGATAGGTATTCTGTTGGTTAATGCGTCTTGTTCCGTGTCCGATGGGTGTGTCTTCTCGTCACTATAAGATACGAGCGGCGTCTGCTCGCTGTTGCTGCTCGTGGCATTTTCATACGGAGGCGGCAGGTCGGACGGTGCCGCTGTCGATTCATCAGCCGATGCCGATTGTGTCATGCTGTCTGTCGCTGACGGGGCTCGAGGCGTACGTGAACGTGTACGTGTATGTGCACGTGTTATATGTAGTCTAGATGGGCAAGACGGAACACTCGAGTCCTCCTGAGCGATGTGCGCATAGCTCCTAGGGAGCTCCTACAAGGTCGCTGGTGGAGCGAGGTCGATGTCAAGATTGAGGAGGACAACAAGGGTTGATGTGATTGCTGACGAAGAGGGTCTGTTGAGGTGGAGAATGGCTGAGGTAATCATTGGTACTATTATTATGGAGAACACAGTAGCTAGATAACTAAAGAAAACAACCTATATTATCCCACTTAATTTTGGTACTGCTTCATGGTGATAAGACTAGGATCTCTTTAATCATTCTGTTGATTCCTTCGGATCTTCATCGGTTCAATCGTGGCCAAAGACCGGACCAATTGTGGGTCCGGCGCAATGCACGCAATATGATTGGCTGCATTAATTCGCCACCCCCTTTTGTGCCCTATATACGGATTTCGCCCACTTTTCTAGTATCTAGACTTTCCCTCTCTTCTCTCTCTTTCCTAGCTAGCTAACTAACTATTATTAACTTTAATTATACGGGATTTATTACCTGCGCAGGACCTTGGTGTAACTAATACTAATTAGTAGTTGACTTTATAACTATAGATAAGCTAGGTATTATAAGAAAAGACATTTCTATAGATACCACTGCCACTACCCCTTATTATACCGTAATAGTTATTATGGTAAAGAGGCATAACTACATAAGTGTGCTAAAGGAAGAGACTAGAATCCTAGTTATAGGCTTATTAGGCTTCTAAGGAATTAATCTATTAACCCTTAGGCTTAGGGATATAACTTCGTTATATCTATCTAGGATATTGTTATTAATTATTAATTTTATTGTTTATTATAAGAAAACTAACTAACTAACTGAATCTATTGCCGTGAGGCATTTATTTTAAACCTAACGTTAAATAACCTTAGCTAAGCTAGCTAACACACCTATAAATTCCCTTTAATATATTACCTTCTAACAAACCTTTAATCTCTCCCCACAAGTATTTACTGCTTGTTTTTTGCCCCCTTTATTATTAGTACTATTTGCCCTATACTTATTAGCAAGAAAGAGAGATTACCTCCTTCCCTTCTTTTTATAAAAAACAGGAAGTGGCAATTCCTATTATTCCCTTGTTGCTTTTCCTATCATTTTCTGGTTACTTTTGGAACTTCTATTGCTTTTTTTTTTATCTTTATTGATTTGTTCTTGTCGCTACTTTTGCTACTTCTACTGCTTTTTCTTCTGTTTTTTTTTCTTGTTTTTGTAATCTTCTGATTTCATTAGAGCGATAACGCTCCTGAAATGCGAAAGAAAAACCTTGTAATAGCAACAGGTAAACACAGGAGCTTAATTAATAGTATAAATAATAAATTAGTAACATTCCTTTTATAGTTAAAGATAGCAGAGGAATCTAGACCTTCTATAAGAGCAAAGGCTACTAGTAATAGCAAGGCTCTAACTATTACCCCTAAAAGACCCTAAGAGTATAAGTTACCCTTATGCCTTTAATAGCTTACTTATGACTTCTCTAGCGATTAGAAAGAATCTATTAAGCTAGATCTAGAGACTACTATATAGCTTGAGCTTAATAACTAGATTATAAGATTTATTAACCTTAGTAAGCATTAAGGATAGAGAAATAATAACTTATAGGAATTATTCTAAGAAGACTTTAAAGGCTAGTCTAAAGACACCTTTAAAAGGGTATCTAAGGATATTGTTAGAGAATTATATAATTCTTTATAAGATTATAGCGTCCTTATTAGGCAAGGCCTAGGATATTTAATCCTAGTATTACTTAAGGAAGTGCTTTATTAAACCTTAATGCCCCTTTAGTTATAGGAAAGATTATAAGAAAGACTATAATCTTCCGAACCCCTAGAACCTTAATATTAATAGCCCTAATAACCTACCCTAGAAATTAACCTTCCCTAACCCTAAAGATTGCTTAAACTCTCATATAAACCCCTATAATAATCCCTATTATACTAATAGCTTTACCTAGATAATTATTATTAAGAACGACTAGTAAACTGTTATTTATAACAAATTGTGCCTTTATAGTAACTCCCCTCTGAGGATTAGATTATAAAGAAAATCTTAGAGCTTATGAAAATATATAAGGATAGCAACTACTATAGTGAAAAGCTATATAACTTCTTAACGCTAAAGATTATGCTCTTTAAAAATAAGTGTAATAGAATTAACCTTCCTTAAACATACTATTAGAAGGCTTTCCCTATTATATTAATAGGTAATACTAAGTAATACTACCTTAATTACCTCTTTAGGAATAACTATTCCTATAAAGAGATAATTACTTATATTTATTAACGCTTTAAGATAGAAAGTAACTAGTAATTCTATTACTATAAATAGAGTAGTATAATGCTAAAGAGCATAATTAAGAAGAACTCTAATAAAAGTAAGCTTAATTACCTTAAGATTATATTATTAATCCTTAAGAAGATCCATAGAGGCCTATACCTTGCTAAAATGGTAAATACTAAACTCTATAAGTAAGCTTTAAACGCTATAGCTAGTGTGCTTAAATATTAGATAGTAGAATATATACACTCCGCAGGCTTTAAAAGTCTTACTAGAGACCTCCGCAAGGTAATTACTATTATAGAATTAAATAAGAAGTCCTCCTAATACCTTTAGTACTAATAAGGAGACTCTCTAGAGGCTATATTTACTAATTATTAGTACGGACAATAATCCTACGGCGGAGGAAGCTATTACAGGCGGAGCCCTAGACTAAGCACTAAGCGCTACTTTATATATAGTAAGAGCAGCTGCTAGTCCTCTAATTACTTTACTAAAGAATATTAAAAGGAAAAGGACCGCTAGTAAGCTAGCAAAACATATTATATACCCCCTTTAGAGAAGAGATTCTAGGTATTCCTTGCCTCCTATGAAGGGCAGGACGATGACAAGCCTAATAAAGGCTTGGGTTAGAATTGGGAATCATATCTCTTGGCCTACATGGAAGCCGAAGATCAGAGCATGTAATGTAATGTAATGTAATGTAATATTTGGGGTTTGGATGTAATGTGTAATGTAATGTAATGTAATGTAATGTAATGTAATGTGTAATTATTACATATTACATTACATTACATTACAAACATTACAAATGTAATGTTAGGGGAAAATAAAAGTGGGGTATATTAAGATCTTATAATATCATATAGATTTTTCTTTATTAAGTTAATATTAGCATTAATTTAATTCCTATTTTAGTTTATTTACTATAAATTATTTAAGTTTCCTTAGTTTTAGATTATTAGTTATATATTAGGGTATAGGGTATATTATATAGGTTTAAGAGGATAATAGAAATCCTTAAATTTCTTGTTATATTATAAGATTTTAAAATACTAATAAATCTAATTTCTAAGATTTAATATTATATTATTTAACCTAAGTGGTTATTTTACTAAATAATACCCTATATATACTTTTAAATTTAATATAAAATAATATATTATAAGTCTGAATAATTATATTAAGGACTAATATAAAGATCCTTAAGAAGCCTATATTATTTAAAGTTAATTAATTTAAAGTAGAATATAAAATCCATTTATTTAGAATTAATAAATAAATATTATACTTTTAAAAAATAAAAGTTTATTTCTTTTTAGTAAAGGTAATTAAAAAGCTAGTAAGTTATTTAGGTTTATAAGAATTTAAAGCTATAAAATAATAATATAGTGTATTTAAGGTATAAATAAAAATTAAGTATAAAAATAAGGTTTATTTATAATGTAATTAACTTTTTTATAGCTTATTTACCTAGTTATATATAATTTTCTTTTAAAAAAGAGGTATTTTCTAAAGTAAGTTTAAAAGTAAGTATTACTAAATAATATAACTTATTTATAGCTTATTTGCTTAGATATTTATGATTTTCTCTTAAAAAGAAAGTGTATATAAAAGTGGGTCTAAAGTGGGTTTTACTAATAATAGTATTAACTTCTTTATAGCTTATTTACTTAGATATATATGATTTTCTGTTATGGACTAGCCCCTAGGCGGCTGTAATAGGGCGTCAATATAGTATTAAGAGACTTAGGGAAGAGAAGGGAAAGGAGAAGAGGCTATCCCTAGTAATACCCCTTATACCCCCTTAGCTCCTTATGTAAGCCCCCCTTTCCTTACCTTACCTAATCCTGCTTGCCCCTACCCTTCCTACTATATAGAAAATACTTAGGTAAAGCCTAAGCCCTTATATATGCCCTTACTTAGTCTTATTAAGCCTATCCCTTTATTATGGCGTGCCCTGTTATGCCATTAGTAAATAAGGCAAATTACTCCTACCTTTGCTACTAACTTTCTATGAATTATTTAGTAGGTATTTAATTATATTTAATCCTATTCCTAGCTTGTTACTATTAGGTGTGTAATACCCGTGTCCCGCTAGCTTATTATGCTATTATTATATACGTAATGCGTTTACCTTACTAACCTATTATTATTATAATATCTAGCCCCTACCCCTACTAGTTTGTGATTTATCTAATAAGGGTATGTGATATATTTACCTTACTAACTTATTATTTTATTGTAATCTCTAACCCTACCCTTACTAGTTTATTAATTACCTAATATAGGTATTAAACTATATATAAATATCTTACTTAGTTCCTTATTATGTCTTACTTTCTCTTATATAATACTATCTATTTATTATTATGGTTTTATTATACCTTACCCTTCTTCTATTAGTCCTTGCTTCTTAGATAATTGCTCCCTTATTAAATATGCCTTATAATTTGTCTAACCCTCCTTTGTCTCTAGCTGCTCCCGTAATGCCTTTATCCTATTTTATTAGTAAGTTTCTTATAGAAGGTAACTTTAATAATAAATAATATACCACCCCCTAATTTATCTAGTGCCCTTGTAAGCTATATGTGAAATAGGCCCTTACTACTAGCGTGCTAGAATACTACCTACCTAAGTCTAGGGAATTCTATTCTTTATATTAGAGGTAATATCTTACCTATGTTTAGCATACTAGGCTCTTATTTGCTAACTTATATCTTTATTATGTGTTAAAGGATATTAAGGTAGAGATTACTATAGGTATATATATTATTAAACCTAGAGTCCTAAAGACTAAGGAAATAAAAAAGAAAATACCTATCCTATCTTAAAGGTATTACTACCTTATTAATTAGTAAAACTCCCTCCTTACCTAGGCTTAGTTTAACCTAGCTTTTATTTAGTTAGCCCTTAGGGTATCCCTAGCTATAAATACTACTATAATAAATATAACTAGTCTTAATGTTACCCCTTTTGTTAGTACTAGCCCTTTAGGTAGTTATGGTATAGCTTAATCTATATAATAAGTTATAGGTATTTTATTTTAATAGAACTAATAAGTTATAGGTAGGCTAAGCGTAATATGTGTAGAGATATATAATTAGTTTACTACGCTCCTCTAAGCTTTATTACCTTATTACTAAGATAAGATTTATTAATATTCTTGGATTACTAGGTTAAGTAATGAATCTCCTTTATATTGCTACTAGTATTATTTACGCTATTCTTTTATATTAGGTTTAACTTATAATTATATTCCTAGGTTATTAGGAGCTAGCTATCCTCTAGCTAGAAATAATATGCTTTCTTCTCCTAGCTATTTTTCTTTTATATACTATCCTCTTACTAGGTCTCCTATTATACCCCTTTCTGCTTATACTCCCTATACTAACCTTACCTATACTATCCTAGTTCTAGGTTACGCCTAATGTGAACTAGATAGAAGACTTATTATACTATGCCTATTACCTAGTGAAGAAGGTATTATAGCTATGGTAGTAGTAATATAACTTTAGCTAGAGGTAATACCCTCCTATCTATCTTCTCCTAGTGATTAGGGTAATAACTTGCTAGATAAGTATTCTTATTAAGTAGTAGTAAAATATAGTAAGTAGGTATCTAGGGCGCTTATAGGAGTCTTTATAGCTATATAAGTTTTCTAAAATTAATTTAGTCTATTATTAGTTTATATATTACCTTATTCCGCCTTAAATTTATTAAGTGCTTATATTTTCTCTATGCTTTCTAGTAGCTCCTATATTAGTTAGGAGTATCTTACTTACTTAACTAAGATATTCTATTATTCTCCTTACCCCTATGTGTTCTAAGCTACTAGAATCCGCTTAACTTAATATTTCTCTATAAGCTTATTATTACCCTTTACTAGGACTTATTTAGGACCTAGGTATAAGTCCTATAGCTATTAGCTTAGGAGCAGGTCTTCTACTATGTGTTTAATAAGGTTTATATAAAAAACTAGATAAATACCCCTTAGTATATTAAGTTAGACTATAAGAGGGGATAGCACTTCTATAACTATATACTTTATAGCTACCTAGTTAAGTTTCCTTAAGGGGTGGTTTATCTTTATATTCCTAAGTAATAGCTATACCTTATCCCTAACCTAAAAACGTTCTACTAGGCGTCTTAATGCTAATATTATATCTTATTACTATTACTATGTGTAAGCTATTATGGCCTAAGCTAAATAAGTACCCTCTTAGAGATAGCTAAGGAAATAAATAGCTCTCCCCTTTAGTGTAGTTATAGATATAGGTATGTTTAGTTAGGTTTAAATTGGTTTAAGATTATATCTATAGAGTAATTTATTTAGGCTTACTTTAGTGGCTAATGAGGTCCTATTATTAATTACTAGTTAATAAGTGGTAAGGTATTCTAGCTAGTTATACTACAAGAAGGAAATAGTAATATATAGAATTACCTATACCTCCTAGTTTGCCTATTTTATACTATTATTAGTCTAAGGATAGTATAATATAGAGAGTAATTAATCTATCCTTACTAGGGAATATAATATTATCTAAAATTATCCTAACTAGTTTAAGCCTTAGTCTATAATAATAAACTAAGGGAATTCTTTAAACCTTTACTAAACTATCTTAAAGTGTTTTATGTAATCCTTAGCTTTTATAGAGGTTATAGCCTTAAGCTACATAAACTTTAATAGCCTATTTATAATAACTATAAGGTATTAAGGTTACTTAGGTAATAAAGCTAGTAAGTTTGTTATAAAGTTAATAAAGATTTATAACTAAAACTAATTAGGGATTAGTAAAGGCTTTAGTAAGCCCTAGTGTTACTAATAGCTCTTATAGCTACTAATATAGTAGTAGTTATAAATAAATCTCGCTATATCCTATAACATTCTATTTTAATAGAACTATTATTATAGAATTTAAAATATAGTATTATAGCTAGGGTAACCTATAACTAGCGAGTTATGACTTTATTAGATAAGAGTTGTTATAAGGGGTTCCTAGGCTAGGACCTATGTACGCCCCTAGAACTATAGCGCGCTATAGGTGCTTATAGAATAATTTGTAACCTATTCTCTTATTATTACTTCTAGGGGAAACTTCCTAGTACCCTTCTAAATAGCTTTTAGTTATATACTATACGTAAGGTCTAATATAATAGCCTAGTCCTAAAGGTCCTAAAGGTGCTTACTAGTAAAGAGGGCCTCCCTTACTAGAGGTAGGGATAATTAGTGTGTGTGTAAGGCTATAATAGGTTTATCTAGGTCTGTTTCTAGTGATAGGGATAGTTACATAATTATAATTAGCTATAGAACCTATCCCTATCTTAAGGACTTCCTATATTAGTCCTATTCCCTCCTGGATAGGGCATCTAGGCATTACGCTTACGTGCTAGGTCTATAATGTAAATGGAAATTAAATAGCACAAGCATATCTGCCTATTAAGCTTACTATTCTAATATTAGTCTTAGTGTTATAAAGTACTCTAGGTTCTTATAGTCTATATAAATCGTGAATAGGTAGGAGACGCCTTATAACTTTGCTAACTATACCTTTAAGCATAAAATAATAGCTAGTAGCTCCTTATTATAGATTATATAATTCTTCTGTAATACTATAAGACTAGCAAAGTAGTAGGCCACTAGGTATAATACACTATCCAGTCCTAATTATAAGAGGTAACTACTAAGGGCTATTCCTAAGCAGTTAGCCTCTACTACTATAAGGCGGTCTAGATCCTATTATGCTAGGATAGGATATATAATAAAAGCATTCTTTAGCCTCTTAAAAGCCTTATCCTCCTCTAGTCCCTAGTGAAATAAGGTATTTCTCTTAGTAAGATAAATAAGGGGGGCTACTAACTTAGAGAAGTTACTAATAAAGTTATAATAGAAGTTTATAAACCCTAAGAAGCTTTAGACCCCCTATAGCTTTATAGGTGCTACCTATTCCCTTATAGCTACTACCTTTATAGGATTAGGATAAATTAAGCGTTCTACTATAATAATATATCCTAGGTATTAGACCTCTTTAATAGCGAATATAGACTTATTAATATTAAGGTATAGTCCTGTAGAATATAAGCATCCTAATATTAATTATACCTTTACTATATAGTCCTTCCTTAATCCCCTAGAGTAGACTAGAATATTATTAAGGTAAGCTATTATAAAGTCCCTTAATATATCCCCTAAGGATTTATTAATATACTATTAGAAGGTTACTAGTGTACCTGCTAGGCTAAATAGATAAACTAACTATTCAAATAGTCTAAACCTAGTGTAAAAGGCAGTAAGGTGCTCCTTGCCCTTAGCTATCTATAGTTTATAAAACGCTATATAGATGTTTACCTTTATAAACTAACACACCTAGGAGAGGGAGCGTAGTGTCTCCTTAATTAATAGGAGTAGATATTAGTCCTATGCTATAATCTTATTAAGTATATAATAGTCTACGTAAAACCACTATCCCCTATTTACTTTCTTTATAAGGAGAATAAGGGCTATAGCTAACAAGGAGCTAGCATAAATCTAGCCCTTATCTATTAGATTTATTATCTAGTAATAAACCTCTAATAACTAATCCCTTAGTATGTTATATAGTAGACCCTATAGGAGTGTTAGTTTAAATCCGTCTAGATTCCTACGTAAACATATATAATAATTAAGGGAACCCCTATGTGGGGGTAAGCTATTAGCTTTAGCCTTATTAAAAAGATTCGTAAAGTCCGCTAATTCCCCTAGTAATATAGCTATATTAAAGCTATCTAGTTTTATTTTAGGCACTATAATCTATAGTACTATTATTATTTCTTTAAGGCTTATAGCTATAAACCTTATTATAGTATCCCTTATCTTTTATGCCTGTTGCGCCTTAGCCGTATATAAGGAACTAATAATCCCTTATACTAAGGCTTCCCCCCTATGCTTAGTGGCTTCTAAGATATAAAGGCTCTTTACTACACTAATTACTAGTTGCTATTTTGCTATATAAATTATAATATTATAGTACTCTAGCTATAGTATACTAAAGATAATATCCTAGGTAAGACCTAGGATAATATATAGGTACACCAATAACTCCTACCTATTAATATTAATACTAGCTTATACTATATAGGTAATAGAGGAGGACTTCTCTCTTTATTACCTCCCTCTTCTCTTTATTTTTACTATAGTATGTACTTGCCTTTATTTTAGTAGTTATATAAGCTCTAGGCTAAGCTATCTTACTGCTAATTCGCTAATAGCACTATAGTAATTATAGCTATAATTAATCTAGATATTAATATAAAAACATGTATTAAAGAGTACTAGGATTAAGAAAGGTAGTTAGTCTATATATTAATCTATATCTCTATCTATATCTATAAACTAGCTATACTTATCTAAATCTGTAGCCACTAGCTAGCCCCTCTACCCCTATATAAGACTTTGCTTAAGGGCTACTTATTTTCTAAGGAGTTTATAGTAACCTCCTTATCTATACTTTCTGCGTTTACCTTGTATAAGTTAATCTAGACCTTAGGTTAGTAGGGCAGGAGGAAGGTATATTCCTAGATATAATAGTCCTTAGATTTGTAACATAAGTAGCACCCCTTTTAGCGGCATTTAGTTAGTTTTACCTAAGTTACCTACTTAGCCCTTAGCTAATTTATATTTCTCTTTAGGCCCTTGTCCTTCTTATCTAACTTATTTTACTTACCCTATTAAGTTATTATAGCACATACTTCTATTATAGGTGTATTGCTATTATAGTCTATTTATTAGGGGGTGGGTTAGCCTAGCTAGGGTTTATATTAGTTCTAAAACTTCTCCTCTAAGGTATAAGATTTAATATTAACTATAATACTATAGTACTAAGTAACTGTAATATAGTATTCTATTTAGCTTATTCCCTTACTAATAGATATTTCTCTTATGTGCTTATTAAGTGTATGTTAAAGCTTAGCTAGCTTAATATCCTTAGTCTAATAGGTCCCCCCTACTAGGGAGAGTTTTTATTTAAAATAAATAAAAAATATAGTAAATAGCTCCCTTACCCCTTATTCTATCTAGTTAAGTTCTATAAGGGCTATCTCCTATCTATAGGGATTTATGTAAAGTATCTTTAAGTAGGTTAGGAAAGCTATAGGGTTATAGTTATTTATATAGCCTATCTTAAAGAATAATATAATCTAAGCCTAAACCTTAGGTAATAGGTTCTAGTAAATAAATACCTATTAGTCCTTATTAGACCTAATAAAGTCCCTGTCTACCTCTAACTTATGTTCTATTAGGAACTTCTAGGTAGCGAATGTAGCCTTATTACTATTATATAGGTTACCTGTAGGAATTGGTTTTTAGTGGATTTATAATATAAGGGATAGTAAGGCTAGCCCCTAAAGTGGAATATAATCTGGATTAATTCTAGTAGGGTCTGTTAGGGCGTTTAGTGGGAAGTTCTGTTATGCTACTAATTCTAGGTTTGTATGTATGTGTTATTATAGGCTCTTAATTACCCTTACCTGCTGTGCTAGCATTAGTTAAAGCGTCTTAAACTAGGTATTCTAGGCTTCTAGTAGTACTATGGCTTTGGATAGGGGGGTGTAAGTCCCCTAGCTAGGTTAGTTATGAGGCTGAAGCGTGTTTATTAGGTCTATTATTATTTGCTTTATTTCTTTTAGTAGCCTTCTTTTTAGACTAAAGGAAGTCTCTTAATTATTATAGACTAGCCCCTAGGTAGCTATAATAGGGTGTTGATATAGTATTAAGAGACTTAGGGAAGAGAAGGGAAAGGAGAAGAGGCTATCCCTAGTAATGCCTCTTATACTCCCTTAGCTCCTTATGTAAGCCCCCCTTTCCTTACCTTACCTAATCCTGCTTGCCCCTACCCTTCCTGCTATACGGAAAATGCTTGGGCAAAGCCCAAGCCCTTACATTTTCTATTAAAAAGATAGTATACTTAAAAGTGGATTTAAAGTAAGTTTTACTAATTATAGTATAAACTTCTTAATAGCTTATTTACTAAGATATTTATGATTTTCTCTTAAAAAGATAGTATACTTAAAAATGGGTCTAAAGTGGGTCTTACTAATAATAGTATTAACTTCTTTATAGCTTATTTGCTAAGATATTTATGATTTTCTCTTAAAAAGAAAGTGTATATAAAAGTAGGTCTAAAGTGGGTTTTACTAATAATAGTATTAACTTCTTTATAGCTTATTTACTTAGATATATATGATTTTCTATTAAAAAGATAGTATACTTAAAAGAGGATTTAAAGTGGGTCTTACTAATTATAGTATAAACTTCTTTATAGCTTATTTACTTAGATATATATGATTTTCTATTAAAAAGATAGTATACTTAAAAGTGGATTTAAAGTGGGTCTTACTAATTATAGTATAAGCTTCTTAATAGCTTATTTACTAAGATATTTATGATTTTCTCTTAAAAAGATAGTATACTTAAAAGTGGGTCTAAAGTGGGTCTTACTAATAATAGTATTAACTTCTTTATAGCTTATTTGCTAAGATATTTATGATTTTCTCTTAAAAAGAAGGTGTATATAAAAGTGGGTCTAAAGTGGGTTTTACTAATAATAGTATTAACTTCTTTATAGCTTATTTACTTAGATATATATGATTTTCTATTAAAAAGATAGTATACTTAAAAGTGGATTTAAAGTGGGTCTTACTAATTATAGTATAAACTTCTTAATAGCTTATTTACTAAGATATTTATGATTTTCTCTTAAAAAGATAGTATACTTAAAAGTGGGTCTAAAGTGGGTCTTACTAATAATAGTATTAACTTCTTTATAGCTTATTTGCTTAGATATATATGATTTTTTATTAAAAAGAAAGTATACTTAAAAGTGGATCTAAAGTGGGTCTCACTAATTATAGTATTAACTTCTTAATAGCTTATTTGCTAAGATATTTATGATTTTCTCTTAAAAAGAAGGTGTTTATAAAAGTGGGTCTAAAGTGGGTCTTCCTAATAATAATATTAACTTCTTTATAGCTTATTTGCTTAGATATATATGATTTTTTATTCAAAAGAAAGTATACTTAAAAGTAGGTTTAAAGTAAGCCTTATGAATTATAGTACTTACTTCTTTATAGCTTATTTACTTAAATATATATGATTTTCTATTAAAATAAGTATACTTAAAAGTAAGTTTTTAATATTTTTCTAAGAAATAAGCTTAAAAAGTAAATTTTATTAGTTTTATAAGTTATAATTAAGATTAGTATAGTAATTTAACCTTAATCTATATTTTAAGAAACCTAATATATACTTTTCTAATTATTTAAGTTATTTCTTACTATTAATTTCTAATTACTTTACCTAAATATTAAAAAATAAAAAATAATTACATTTAATTACAAATAATTACATGTAATGTAATGTAATGTGTGAAAGGGGGGTGTAATGTAATGTAATGTAATGTGTAATGTAATGTAATGTGTAATAATTACATTACATTACAAACATTACACAATGTAATGTAATGTAATGTGATGCTCTGCCGAAGATAATGATAATAATATGGAGGAGCTACTATTAATAGCATACCTAAGTATTACATAATTCTTCTGCTCTGGATTATAGACTAACCATAACGCCGCTAACGTTAATGTTCTCGTGACCCTAAATAATCAAGCCTTCTAATATATATTCCTTAGGTAAGAGCTCTACAAGCCATAAGAGTGTAATAAAGGCTTAATTTACTATGTCTCTAAAGAATGCTATTCTAAAGAGGTCTTCAGAGGGATTATGCCTAACACCAGCGCCATAGGAAAGTTAACTATAGGAGAGGCATAAGTAAAGGCTCTATTAAGATTAATACCTTTATTAAAGGTAACCCCTTATAAACCCTAAATTATTATATTTAGCGCCAGATTAGTAGTTACAAGAGGAATCCTTTATATGCTTACAGAACTTAGAGAGCTTAAATTCTATATCCTTAATATAGCCACCCTATTCCTCTTCTTAATTACTAATATAGATAAAATATAAGTTAAGATTAATAACCTCGCTAATGTACTTATCTAAGGCAACAAGACTATACCCATTATGCAATAATAGGGCTATCCTTAGTAGTTACTAAAAGTAAGAGAAACAGTTGCCTTCCACCTTTTAGAGAGAGATATCCGTTAATTACATTATTAACTTAGTTACCCTTCCATTTAATAACTTATAAAGATCCTTTACTAAGCTAGTTACGAAGTTAAACGCTAGGCAATTAAGGAATTAACTAAAGTCTGCCACTATTACTAGATGTATAGAAAGGCCCCTAGTTAATTCAAGTTCACAATTAAAGATAACTACAAATTTAACTATAAGATTATTATTAATATTATGCAAATTAATAGCTAACTAGTACTTTACATTATTAATTTAGTAATATTATTCTAAGCAGCCTAATTCCTTAATCTAAAGAAGCAGAAGGCTTAAGATATCTAGGATGCAATCCGCGAATGTTAGATTAATACTTATCTCGGACCTCTAGATTAGATTATCCACGATGCTAGCAACAACTTTGCTTCCGCTAAATTTAGGCATTATACTTAATTAATATTAATTAAAACTAGTGAGATACTAATTAAAGCCTATAATAGTATTAGAAAGGTTAAGAGATACCACAAACCTTTACGCCAAGCCTATAATATTATTATAGACTTAATTAGAATAGAGCTTATGCTAGAGCAGCGTCTCTAAATAGCTATTAAGGCTATTAATAACTCTATAGGCCTAAATAGTATTATCCTAACTATACTAGTCTTTAGAGGCTACCTATAGATAATAGATAAGTCACTGCTAAGTGTCTCTATTATTTAATATGCTAAGGTAATTCATAAGGTAACAGTCAAAGTCTAATATCTTCTAGCTTCGCGGTAAGTCTATGATGCCCTTAGAGCCTGGAATAGCCCTAATATAGCGCCTATATATTAGCTACCCTTACAGGCTAATGTATATGTGTAGAGAGAGAAAGGTAGCTAGCATAGCCTATATAAGCTACTTGTTACTAATAGAGAGACCTATACTATTAACATGCCTTGTAGCCTAGTGAAGTTTTGCTTTATAGTAGTAAAGCCTTATTATAAAGACTTATATATTATAAAGGGACTAGAGTAGCAGGAGATAAAGCCCTATAATATACTAGAGTAATAGGAGATAAAGCCTAGTAATATAGAGAAAGAAGTAACTATATAACTAACTACTACTAATAAAAGAGATTCTCTAATAGAAGATAGTAAAGAGCTATAGATACTAGCTAAGAGAAAGCAAGGGAGACTAAGAAAGGCCCTTATAGTGTAATTTATAAGTGTAGGAGAGTCTAATAAAGAGGCTTATAAAGCCTAAAAAGCCCTAAGGGGAAGCTATTAAGTTAAAGACTTATTACTATGCTCTAAAGGAATAAAAGTAAGGAAAAGAAAACCTTATAGCCCTAAGAAGGATATTAGCCTAGTTTAGCTTTATATACTTATAAATAAAGATTAAGAGAAGGCCTTTATTTAAGAGGTTATAACTAGAGGGATACTAAGTATAGCATTTCTTATAGCAAAGGAAGAAGCTAATTAGAACCTTACCCTTTAGCTTTACTAAGAAGGAAGGATTATAACCCTAGGAAAACCCTCTAAGTAGTTTAATTAAGCTAAGATTAACGCTTTACAAGCTTGTAATATATTTAAATTTATTAAGTTTAACCTAGTGAAGCATAGAGGTCACAGAATCTTCGATTCTTATATGGTTAGAGAGATTAAAGGCAAAGGAATAGACTTACCGTACGAGAAATCTTGTCTTATTATATAAGGCCATAATGACAAAGGAAAGGAATTTATCCTAACGTAATTGCTAACGATATAACATGCGAGCTAATGACTAATCGTAGCTATTGCTCCGTTATTAAGAAGAAGAGGTATTTACCTTTGGATTCGTAATATCACATAAGCCTACACTTAATTACACACGGTGCTAACGAGGCTAATTATTATGAGATTACTAAAGCAAATTATATATCTCTTTCTAGAAGGGACTATAATTAAATTGATTAGACCTCTTTATAGGATTGTAGAGGCTGGAACCTACTAGTAGGAAACGTACTTCCGTTATCATAGGGATAACCTTGATATGATAACTTTAACCTATAATCCCTGCTTGTTAATTACGGCTCTAAATAATAAGAACCTCTTTGGTATTATTAGAATGTAAACTGACAATATATTAGGCCTAAGCAATGATAACTTCTTCTAGAAAGAAGAGAAAGAGCTCTAGAAGGCTAATTTTATAGCTAAAGAAAAGTAATGATTAACTGCTAAGAATCCCCTTATCTTTAATAGTTATATCTTAACCTAGAACACTAATAACTTGCTAATGTTAACCTAGAAAGGCTAGAGTTAGAAGATTAAGGAAGTTAATTCTTAATCCCTAATAGCAAAGTAAGACTACGTGAAATAATAAGCCTAAGGAAGCTATATTATAACTATGTGTTAACTAGAAGCTTCTTATAACCTATTAATTGTAGCTTAATACTAAGAACCCTTTGCTAAAGATATTATATACCTTAATAAACGCCTTAAGTAGTAGATTAAGAATTAATAACGCGGACTATGATATATTCTTTTGGTTCTTAAAGAGGCGAAGCTCTTTATGTTTGTAGATAGATTACTTGCTAATAATAAGGATTTAAGCTTACAGATTAGATACGTGATTGTGATTGGCAATGAGATAATACAAGACGATAATACCTTTATTATAAAAGGTAACATTATTACGTACAGCTTAATAAAGAGCAAGAGAGTTACTTGTAGTGCGCTTACCTCTAAGTTATATAGTATAGTTTAAGGCGTAGATATTACCTACGCGATTTCCATAACTTTATATTAGATTACGGATTAATTAAAGATACCTTGAATTCCTATAATTCTCTATACTAATTCTTTTTTGTTATATAAATATCTTATGAAGCTAGGAACCATAAAAGAGAAAAGACTAATAATTAATATTATAGCTCTTTGTTAATCGTACGAAAGGCATGAGATCTATGAAGTTAGGTGGATTAATAGTAATGATAATCCGGTGGATGTGATGACAAAAGCATTGCTAAATTTATTACTTTTCTCTTTGATTAATTTGAACGAATTAATGATTTATGTTAAAGGATAGGTAAAGAGACCTATGATATTAAGGGATAGGAGCTTAGGTAAGGACTAACGGATTAATTTAATTAACCAATGCCGCGATAGCTAATCAAAGTAGCGAATTCCTATTAAGGGATTTACTTATATATACTTTCCTTTAATCTAATTTTTATTACGTTTTTAAGCTCTTTAGCTACGAAGGAAAAAGAGAGATTACTAGTGTTAATTCCTTTAGATTTTTATTGGTTTAATCGTGGCTAAAGACTGGACTAATTGTGGGTCCGGCGCGATGCACGCGATATGATTGGCTGCATTAATTCGCCACCCCCTTTTGTGCCCTACATACGGATTTCGCCCACTTTTCTAGCATCTAGACTTTCCCTCTCTTCTCTCTCTTTCCTAGCTAGCTAACTAACTATCATCGACTTTAATTATATGGGATTTATTACCTGCGCAGGACCTTGGTGCAACTAACACATTCCTTTGTTTAACTAAATTATTACTATAATTAAATATTCTAACATTAGAGATTCTCTAATAAAGTACTTCCGCGGCGTTACTAGACTAAATGAATAATAAATAATACTTAGACTAGAAGAAAAAGGGGATTATAGAACTCTTATGGAGTATAACTAAGTTTAGAAATAGAGAGAAATTAGATTAGAATATAACTACGGTTAGAACTAAAGAAAGATAATAATTAAAGTGTAGCTATAGTTATTACTATAATTAAGAAGATTCTCTAGCTATAGTTAGAAAATATTACTATCTAGTAAGGTAAGAATATTAAGGACTATAGGACTTGATAAGATAGGCATAGAACTATAGGGCTATGTGAAACTTATAAAGAATTATTTAATAAGATCCTAGAATACCTAGAATAGGATAATAGGAAGTAAATTATGTTAGAGATAGTGATAAATAATAATTATAATAGGAAGTTAACTTATAATAATAAAGCAGAGAATCTATAGTATAGGAAAAGAATAGGTTAGAAGTTTAATTTGTAATAGAGCTATAGAGGAATAAATAAGGAAGAATTAATAAAAATACTATAGCGTAGACCTAGTATAATGCTAGCACTTAAGATTACGGATGGTTATAGTTCTATATAGGTAAGGATTAACTAAGGTTAGATACTAATAGATAGAGTATTAGAACTTATTAAATTAAGAAGCCTTATAAGCTATACTTAAACTAGGGAATTTAACTATAGGAAGTGTTATTTTTATACTTAGCGAATTAGGTATAGTAACACTTTACTTAAACTAGAGGTGGATAACACTAGATATTAGGCGGAACCTTAAGGAATTTTTGGACCTTGGAATTTAACCTGAATAGTAAAACTCTAGTATAGGAATAGATATTTCTATACTTAGTAGTATAAAGAATTTACACTTTATAGGTAGAGGTAAATATTTCTAAGTGAATATAATATAATAAGAACCTTAAACTTAATAATTAAAGAAGCTTTAGAAAAGAGCTATTAATTAAAGAAACTACTTATAGGATTTACTACTAGACTAGCTAGAGATAATATACTAATATAAGGGGTGCATAAAGAAGTAGTAATATTTACCTAGTGTTATAGTATAAGACACTTAGATAGGCATATAGGATAGAACGCAGACTAAGGATTAAACTTTACACCTTAGGGAACTAACTAAGGTACCTCTTAACTTTAAAAACCTAGGTTTTTAAGATAATTACACTACTATAATTAGAGGTGTAGAGCATAGACTACCGCCCCACTTATAACCTACTCTTAGGTTTACTTATTTGCTAATCTAATCTTCTAGTTAGATAGCACTATATAAAAAGCTTTTAGCGTACTATGCTTATATTAGGAATTTGCTTAAGTTATAGAGAAAGGAGTTATTAGGAAAGGGAGGAATGTTTTTATTTTAGGATAGAGGGAGAATAATCTTGTTTTCTTTCTTATTCTCTTCTAGCTAGGCAGATATAATTAATGTTTTAGAGTTCTATGCTTACCCCTAACTTTTACTTTAAAAAACTTTATTATAATAAGGTTTAAAGAGTCTGAAAATCCTAAAAGCCTAAAACCTTAACACCTAATTCCTACTACCTAATAATTTGTCCTGTTTACCTTCATTTAAGAAATCAGACATATTATTAACATTACTATAGTTTATTAGTTAATCTAGACTAGTGATTTACTTAACTTAGAGATTATTAAGGGATCCTAAAGGAATACTGAATTACTGATACCTTGGAATAACACTATCTAACCTAGTTACTTTATGCTAGAACCTTTTTCTATAGAGTTAGACGCTAGAACTTGGGAAGAGTTAGTCCTAAGCTTAGAATTAGAATAGAATAATAAATTATCTTCTAAGTTTATTCTAAGCCCTAAGCATCCTCTAGAACATTCACCCTAGTTAAACGAAATTATAACACTTATTCCCTCTCTGTCCTTGCAATCCTATAATATTACTAATCCTAGCGAGGCTAGATAGATAAATACTATAAGTAGTCCTTTCTTCCTAATAAACCCTATAGTAGGGGGAGGAATTACTTTTTCTAGCCTGCTAAGGGATAGACTAGCTAAGGAATATGTAAAATATTATAAAATAATAGCTATAATAGCCTAAGCCCTAAAAGAATATATTAATACCTTTATGCGTTTTACCTTTATCTAAGGTTTATATAGGAAAGCAGTGGCCTAGTATAAGGACTTAGAGTATAAAGACTAGATATAGAAGAATATAGCTAAGAAGTTCCTAGAAAAGTTTAAGAAGCTAGATTCTTTTATTAAGATTTTTATATAGAGAGAGGCATATAGTTTTATATAGGAACTAGGAGAGACACTAAATACTTATATTTAATAAGCTAAGCGTTTAGCTTCTAAGATAAAATCTAGTATATAATAAGTTTTATTTATAAACTTTATTACCTATCTAGTAGATAGAGAAGTGAACGCCTAACTATAAGAAAGGGTGTTAGATTGTTTGTTTGCATTAAATAAATAAATAAATGGTATGGCTTTGAAAGACTTAATAATATCTAACTTAAAGTTATTTCTATATAACTACTATTTATTTACTTCTAAAAAGATATTATAACTATTTAATAAGGAAACCTTAACGCTAGGTATAGCTTCCCTCTAGAGATAGATAGAAGAATAGTTAAAAAGAGAAAAGCAAGCCTCTAAATAGATAGTAGAACTAGTAAAATAACTTAAAGCATTTAGAGCTTAAGCTACTAGTAATATAAATCAGACTACAGGCTAGTATAACTAATTAAGATATAATATAAATAAGCAAACCTAAGCCTCTATGAGACTAGTAGGAAATACAAATATAACTAGTATATTTCCTTAAAGAGATCCCTAAAGAGATACCTAGAGAGATCCGGATTTCTTCTAGTGTTTCTTATGTGGAGAATAGGGACATATAGGATATAGTTATACCTAGAGGGACAAATGCTTAATAGAAGACTTTAAAAGACGCTAAGACTAATAGAGCTATAATGGTTATTAGATAAAGAAAGATTGTAAGAGGGAACTAGAGAATAGGAATTAAATAAACTTTATTAGCACTATAGAGATAGGTTAACTAATCCCCCCCTAAGGCTATATTGCTAACGCTAAGATTTAATCCCCTATAGCTTTATCCTTAAACTACTAATCCCTAAGTTATATCTAGGAAGAAAATAAGATAGGCTATACTAATATTACTACTATAGTAAAGGGAAAGGAGAAAGTAAGTAAGCTAGTATTTACTAGAGGACTAGCCAAGAGAATCATTAAATTGTTTACTAAACCTAAGAATATATTAGGAGATCTGCTATAAGAATAAATTAAAGAAATTCTTAACTTAGATAAAACTTAGTAGGATAGTAGAAATCCTAAGCTAAGTATATATACACTATTCTAGGAAATAAGCTCTAAGGAGTTCTAAAGGTTACTTCTATTATTATGCCTATACCTAGATAAAACTATAGCAGAGTCCTAATAACCTGCTAAACTAGTAGTAGCGGCTTAACTAAGAGAGGTAGAAATAAGTAATACTACTCTAAATCTATAACCCCGCTAAAGATTAGCCTTAGAGAATATTTAAGCAATAGAAAAATATAAAGTTCCACTATTTAACCTAGGAAAATATTTAAGTAAAACTATAGTGTTTATTAGTATTTTGTAACTCCTTTAGATAGCTCCTATTATCTATTAATAACTAAGTTACTTAATGTAATGCTAATGAAAGTTAAAGGGTAATAGAGCTAAATCTATTATCTCTAATCTCCTAGAACTATATAAGGAAATAATAGGCCTAGAAATAGTAGCTTATAGATCTTTAGGGTTAATAAACGCTATAATCGCATGGAACAATGTTGCTTGTCCGGACGGAGAAGTACTAACGACCCTAGGATATATTACTATGTATATTAAAGGTATTTAGTGTGACTTAGCTTTGCTTAATAGTAGCTTAAGTGTAAAACTAGTAAACGTGAATTACCTAGAGAGGCATAGAATTCCTATAGTCTAACTCTATAAAGAAAGTGTTAGAACAAAGGTGATATCAATCGCGCGTCGCAGCCGCAATTACCTGGCAGAAGCTCGGGCCGCGCGCAGACCCCACACGTGACCTATAACCTAGCACGTTAATTAGCTAGGAAATATAGGGACACAAACGCGTAACCCCTTTTCCCTTTATATATTATAACTTCTAGCTTTTTACCTCTCTTTTCCTATAACTTAATTAATTATAATAACAAATAACGTAGCCTAGAATAAATAATCAATAATAATACTATTCTTTAGGCTTATGACTGTATTACACATTAAATTCAATACCTTATGAATCTAATACTAATTAGTAGTTACCTTCACAAATAACCACGTAGTCTTCGAACACCGTAGATTAGTAAGGTTAATTAGAAAAGGTAGCTTATCTAATAACAACTTGCCCTATGTAATAGGAGGGCCACGTTTAATAATAAGTTATGCTAACAGAAAGGTATAATATAGCTCTTTTCTTACTTTAGTATTAATATCTATATTTATATAGACTTTAAAATAATAAAGAAAGGTTTAATACTAGTAGCTAAGCTATCCCCTTATCTTTCTTTGTTATATGTTTTATCATGCATTTAAAGTCAACTACCTTGCCTTGCGATCCTTTATATCTAGAATATATTACATAATTACAGTTATACCCCTTTTCTTCTTATATTATAAGATCTACCTCCCTTAATTAATAAGAATATTAGATATAGCTAGACTATCTAGGACCTCTAGTTAATTTAGAGTTCCTAGCAAGACTAATAGCTATAATAATACTATAGAAGGTATTAAAACAGAAGATAGCAATAAATACCTTAATAAAGGAAAAACCCTTGCTTACACTAACCTATACCCCTACATCTCTACAAGGCTTTAATAATATATTATAGAAGAACTACTCTAATAAATAGGAAGTTCTAAATATAAAGAGATAATAATACCTAAGGAAATTAGTCTTTATATCCTTATAAAGACTAAATAATATAAGGAGTAAGGGTTATTTAAAAGAACACTATTCTCTAAATTTAGTAATAACTTTTATAAATAGTTAAGGGATAAGTTTACAGAAGGGAGAGACCTTTTATAGAATAGACTTTAAGACTATTTTCTTTATAATAAAGTGTACATAACTATTAGAAAAGGCACTAAGATAGTAAATAACCTTAAAGAAGTAGTAAACTAAGAAGAATTTAGATTTTAGACTCTTAAAGAAATTAAAGAGGCTAGGAAGAAGTATATAGGCTTCTAAAAGAACCTATAGAATAAAGAGTTCTTTTGTAATTTACTAGATAATAGTAATATTAGAACTAAGTAACCTACCCTATCACCCTGTTTATTAGTATAATTACTATTAAAAGGGTTAATAAGCTAGACTCCCCTAGGAAGACTAAGTTAATCCCCTCTAGGAAGGCCTAGCTAATCTCCCCTAGGAAGGTTAATTAACCTAGAGTTAAGACTACCTAAGGATACTATTTATAAGTATCTATAGGTAACTCCCCTACCTATACCTTTACTAGAGGTAAGTTAGTAGTATTACCCTAGTAATACTACTAATAATACCCCTAAGCAGGAGAGTTACTAATAGAGGCAACCTATACTATCTAGGGCTAGTAGTGCCTCTATTAGCATAGCTTAAAGAGCTATAATTCCTTCTTCCTAATATAAGGAAGAGAAGGATTAGAGGGAATAATAAGCCCTAAGGGTACTACTTACAAAGCTACCCTCTTACTTCCTAAAGACCTTACTACCCCTTTTATAAATATAAAGGGAAATACCTAGAGAACCCCTATAGACCTAGAGACCTTTACTAAAGTAAATTATTAACCTATCTAAGGTATACCCTAAAGAATAACTCTATAGCACTAATAACTATAATATCCTTAAATTAAAGCTTTAAATATTCCGTAAAAAGTGTAAGTTACTTAATATCTAGCCTAAATAAGCTAGTTATGCTTTTAAGGTTATACTTAAAGGTAAAGCATTATAATACTATATAGACTACCTCTTTAAACCTAGATAACTATAAGATCTCCTTATGCTTATTAGCTATATAAGAGAATAATTTAAAACTAAGAATATATAGTAAAGATATTTACTAGAGTGGAATAACACTTCCCTACGAGAAATAATAAATAATAACCTAAGTAAGTTAATAATTAAATACTTTAATAAACTTATAGAAAGACTAGTAATCTTATAATAAGTAATGCCTAAAGTAAGCTAAACTAAAAGGGCACTCTAGAATTAACTTATTAGAGCTTATTATAGTATTCTAAAGTGTAAAGGAGTAATTATAGATCCGCTAGATAGACTATAAGAGTTCTGTGAATAGATTAGAATGACCCTTTACCTTATTAAGAAAGAGAAGAAAAACTATTAATAGTTCCTAACTAAACCTATAACCCTAGAGTAATTCTAGACTAACTAAAAATATAATAGGAAGGGAAAAGAGACCTAATACCCTTTAAAACTATAAGGAAGAGAAGATACTCCCCGCATAAAGAAGTGCTACATATGTGGTAAGGAAGGATGCTAGTTATTTAAGCACCCTAAAGAGGACTATAAGAAGGCATTTTAACGTTTTAAGAACTACTACCTTACAGATCTAACTAATAACTTATATTATTTATTTCTTACTTAGTATAAGGGAGAACATAAGTCTTAAACCCCTGTTAATAATGAAATTACTTAGTATATAAAGAGTATTAGATTTAATAACAGCCCTAATGATATAGATAGGCTAGTACCTACAAGCTTCTTTACGCATAGAACGCAGATTAATAGCAAGAAAATAGTTTAATTCCTAATAAGGCAAGCAGCTTATTATAGCCTAAGCAAAGAAGACTCCTTCTAATAGGAACTCGTGAACAAAGCCCTAGTAATGTTTATATTAGAAGATTACTATTCCTATGTAATATTCTAAGGAATTATACCTAATACAGGAGCCATAAAGTTCTTTACAGTAAGGCACCCTTAATTTCTTACTTTATAACATTAGATACTTACATTATAGCTTAATAAATTAATAGAGAAGAAGGCATTAGTTAGATTTAGCATAGGAGACCTAATTATCACGCTTAGAGCAGCTAATATACTTACTCCCTTTAGAAATATCCTCTTTTAGGTTATCCCTATAAACACTCTATTTCTCTTATCCCTTAATAATATAGACTGTCTAAAGATTAATTTTAATATCTCTAAGAACATACTATAACAAGGAAATATTAAAGTCCCTATTATACATAAATAGGGCTATGCCTAAATACTTCTCACATAGAAAGAAAAAGCAGTTACTTAGAGCTACCTTATAGAAGGAGAGTTATAGTAATTATATCACTGCTTTAGGCATCTATTAATCTAATATTTACATAAGGTTCTTTGTAGATTAAGGCATAATATTAACATTAAAGCTATTAGGGAGCTAATAAGAATTTACTACTAATACTAAATATATATAGATAGCCCTAATTGCTTTAAGTTTACCCTTAAGGATAAGTGTAGCTTTAATTATAAAGTAATAGTAGATATCTTCTACCTAGATAGTAACTACCCTACACTCTATGCTATAGATATAGCTATAGCGTTTAACATAGCGAAATTCCTTAATAATATCTCTATAAAAACAACCTAGGAAGCCCTCTAAATATGCTAGATTAATACTTACCTAGGCCCCCTAGACTTTATTATTATAGACGCTAGAATGAACTTCCACGGTAATGAATTCAGATAATTTATAGCTTTAATATTAATTTTGATTAAGGAAGTCCCTATTAAGGCACACTATAGCATAGGGAAGGTTAAAAGGTATTATAAGCTACTCTAAAGAGCTTATAATATAATTAGATATAAATACCCTATAATACTAGAACCTATTGCCCTTTAAATAGTAACTAAGGCCCTAAATAACACCATAGGCCCTAATAGTCTTGTCCTAACCCTCCTTATCTTTAGAGCTTACCTACGCATAATAAGTAAGTCCTTGCTATTACCTAATATCACATAGTAGGTAATTATAGTATAGAAGGCTACTAAAGAGATTAAGAGACTCTATACTATCTAGAAGGTTAATAAGGCCCTTACTAAATGTAATAGCCTAGATACCTTAAAGACCCTTAGCCTGCTACTTAGATTTAAGGTTAAGGTCTAGTAAGAAGGCAAGGGATAGGCAGGTCTATATAAGCTACTAGTAATTACTAGAGAGAGCTATATACTTAATATACCTAGAGGCCTAAAGACCTTTAGGTTAATATCTATTAAGCCCTACTATAATAACCCTAATACAGAGAAGATAATAAAGCCTAGTAAAGAGAAAGGAGAGAAAGGGCAAGAGGCCTGTAATAAGAATATAGTACTACTAATACTATTAAAGCGAGGATGCGGAAGGCTACGGAAGAACCCTCCTATAATGCCTTAAGGTGCTAATACCTTCCTATTAGCAAAAGAATATAGTAACCTAGCTTTTATAATTAAGTTACGTAAGGAAGGAATTATTAAGACCCTAGGTAAACTATTTAAGCTATTAATAAAAGCGGAGATTAACGCTCTAATTAAGTAAGGTGTATTTAAATTCATTATATTTAACAAGGAAGAATATAGTAGGATTTGAATCTTTAATTCCTAAATTATCAATAAGATCAAAGGTAAGATAATAAAACCCTATAAAAAGTTACGCCTTATAATCTAAGGGTATGAGGATAAAGGGAAACAGGCCATTCTTACACAGGCCCTAATAATTTAACACGCGAGCTAACGTCTTATTCTTATAATAGCCCCGTTAGCAAGATTAAGGAAATTCCTCATCTAGCTAAGAGATATCTATTAGGCTTATGTATAGGCCCGTACATTACTAGAGTGACTAATCCTAGCACGCTTGCTAATTCAGATACAGCACCTTTACCTGCCTAGCATAATTATAAGGGTTATTAAACCTCTTTATAGGCTTGTAGAGATAGGAACACACTAGTAGGTTATATATTATAAATATTATAGAGAGAACCTCTAGATAGAAACCTCTACATATAATCCCTACCTACTTATAACTACAAAGGAAAGCCCTAACTTTACCTACATTAGAATGCAAACTAATAACATAATTAGCCTCTTAGACAAGAAGTTCTCTAAGAAGGAAAAGACCTAGCTTATTATAGTAAGCTTTAACGTAAAGCTAAAGCAGTTTCTAACCTAGGATAGTCCCCTTATGTTTAATAGTAGTATTATTATGCTAGAGAATAATACTATTAAGATCTAGTAGAAAGGGCAAAGTAATAAGTTAGAGTTAGTCCTTATAACTAATTTAAAGCGTAAGTATATTAAGTAAAGGGCCTAAGGCGCTTACATTACCTTAATCTGCTAACTAAAGGCTTACTTTAATCTATCCGTTGCTGCATAACACTAGGAGCTAACCCCAGAGGACATAAGAGCCCTTAATTACTACCTAAAGTGGCAGATAGATTACCTAGAGAGAGGTCTAACGTTTATCCTAATTAACCTTAAGAAAGTAAAGCTCTTTACCTTTATAGATAAATCCTTTGCTAATAACTAGGACCTATCCTTATAACTAGGATATATACTTATCCTAGTAAATAAAGACTTCACTAATAGCAAGTTTATAATTAAAGGCAATATTATACACTTTAGCTTAATAAAGAGCAAGAGAGTCACATAAAGCGTGCTTACCTTAGAAGTCTATGGCATAGTAGCTAGTATTAATATAGCTTACGTAATTATAACCAGAGCATCACATTACATTACATTACATGTAATTATTTGTAATTAAATGTAATTATTGTTTATTTTTTAATATTTAAGTAAAGTAATTAGAAATTAATAGTAAGAAATATCTTAAATAATTAGAAAAGTATATATTAGGTTTCTTAAAATATAGATTAAGGTTAAATTACTATACTAATCTTAATTATAACTTATAAAACTAATAAAACTTACTTTTTAAGCTTATTTCTTAGAAAAATATTAAAAACTTACTTTTATATACACCTTCTTTTAAAGAGAAAATCATAAATATCTTAGCAAATGAGCTATAAAGAAGTTAATACTATTATTAGTAAGACCCACTTTAGACCCACTTTTAAGTATACTATCTTTTTAAGAGAAAATCATAAATATCTTAGCAAATAAGCTATTAAGAAGTTAATACTATAATTAGTAAGACCCACTTTAGACCCACTTTTATATATACTTTCTTTTTAAGAGAAAATCATAAATATCTTAGCAAATAAGCTATTAAGAAGTTAATACTATTATTAGTAAGACCCACTTTAGACCCACTTTTAAGTATACTATCTTTTTAAGAGAAAATCATAAATATCTTAGCAAATGAGCTATAAAGAAGTTAATACTATTATTAGTAAGACCCACTTGAGACCCACTTTTAAGTATACTATCTTTTTAAGAGAAAATCATAAATATCTTAGCAAATAAGCTATTAAGAAGTTAATACTATTATTAGTAAGACCCACTTTAGACCCACTTTTATATATACTTTCTTTTTAAAAAAAAATGATAAATATCTAAGCAAATAAGCTATAAATAAGTTATAAATAAGTTATACTATTTAGTAATACTTACTTTTAAACTTACTTTAGAAAATACCTCTCTTTTAAAAGAAGATTATATATAACTAGGTAAATAAGCTATAAAAAAGTTAATTATATTATAAATAAACCTTATTTTTATACTTAATTTTTATACTTAATTTTTATTTATACCTTAAATACATTATATTATTATTTTATAGCTTTAAATTCTTATAAACCTAAATAACTTATAAGCTTTTTAATTACCTTAACTAAAAAGAAATAAACTTTTATTTTTTAAAAGTATAATATTTATTTATTAATTCTAAAAAATAGATTTTATATCCTATTTTAAATTAATTAACTTTAAATAATATAAGCTTCTTAAAGATTTTTATATTAGTCCTTAATATAATTATTTAGACTTATAATATATTATTTTATATTAAATTTAAAAGTATATATAGGGTATTATTTAGTAAAATAACTACTTAGGTGAAATAATATAATATTAAATCTTAGAAATTAGATTTATTAGTATTTTAAAATCTTATAATATAAAAAGAAATTCAAGAACTTCTATTATACTCTTAAGCCTATATAATATACCCTATACCCTAATATATAACTAATAATCTAAAACTAAGGAAACTTAAATAATTTATAGTAAATAAACTAAAATAGTAATTAAATTAACTCTAATATTAACTTAATAGAGAAAAATCTATATAATATTATAAGATCTTAATATACCCCACTTTTATTTTCCCCTAACATTACATTTGTAATGTTTGTAATGTAATGTAATGTAATATGTAATAATTACACATTACATTACATTACATTACATTACATTACACATTACATCCAAACCCCAAATATTACATTACATTACATTACATTACATGCTCTGATTATAACTACCCTAAACTTAGTTACTAACTAACTAAAGCTCCTAAAGATCCTAGTTATTGTATATATAAATTCATACTCCTTATATAAGTGCCTTATTAAGCTTAGTATAACAAAGGAGAAACGCCTAATAATTAATATTATAGCCCTTTAATAGTTATACAAACGCTAAGAACTCTATAAGATCTAATAGATTAACGGAGAGAATAACCTAGCTAATACCTTTATAAAGGCATTACCTAATAAGGCCCTTAAGAGCTTTATCTTAACTAACTAGATAACTATCTAGATAGAGGGATAGGTTACCTACGCGTAATACACGCGTAGTAAGAGGAAAAGGTAATTCTCTAGGAGGATAGCCATAGGGATAAGATAGTAATATATAGGGGATCTACGCCCTTATAGTTAATATCCCTAGTGGCTATAATTACACTAGCCTACTAAGCCCTCCTAGTAAACTATAGAAATTAATAGTAGTGTGTAGGAGGATAAAGGTATTGCTAAGGAGGAGGAAGACGTTATATACGCGCTATAGGGTAGTATATATATTATTTTAAGGAAAAGAAGGGATTTAGAAGGACCCACTTATCCTTACATAGGCTCACAGGCTAAGCAAGATTATTATTTCCCTTTCGTTAGCAACTATACGCCTAGATAAGCTATAAGTTCTTTTCCTTATATCCCTTATTAATCACATTCTTAATCTATCTTTCCTTTTTTATTTCTATAATTAATATTACATGTTAATAATTATGTTAAAAGAGAGAATTTCTAGTATTAGAACAAAGGTAATATTAATCGCGCGTTATAGCCGTAATTACCTAGCAGAAGCTTAGGCTACGCGTGAACCCTACATGTGACCCACAACCTGGCACGTTAATTAGCTAGGAAATGTAGGGACATAAACGCGCAACCCCTTTTCCCTTTATATATTATAACTTCTAGCTTTTTACCTCTCTTTTCCTATAACTTAATTAATTATAATAACAGATAACGTAGCCTAGAATAAATAATTAATAACGATACTATTCTTTGGGCTCACGACTATATTACACATTAAATTTAATACCCTGTGAATCTAACACTAATTAGTGGTTACCTTCACAGATAACCACGTAGTCTTCGAATACCGCAGATTAGCAAGGTCAATTAGAAAAGGTAGCTTATCTAATAATAACTCACCCTATGTAATAGGAGGGCTATGTTTAATAATAAGTTATGCTAATAGAAAGGTATAATATAGCTCTCTTCTTACTTTAGTATTAATATCTATATTTATATAGACTTTAAAACAATAAAGAAAGGTTTAACACTAGTAGCTAAGCTATCCCCTTATCTTTTTTTATTATATATTCTATCACGCATTTAAAGTTAACCGCCTTGCCTCACAATCCTTCACATCCGGAACACATTACATAATCATAGTTATACCCCTTTTCTTCTTATATTATAAGATCTGCCTCCCTTAATCAATAAGAATATTAGATATAGCTAGACTATCTAGGACCTCTAGTTAATTTAGAGTTCCTAGCAAGACTAATAGCTATAATAATACTATGGAAGGTATTAAAACAGGAGATAGTAATAAATACCTTAATAAAGGAAAAACCCCTACTTATACTAACCTATACCCCTATATCTCTATAAGGCTTTAATAATATATTATAGAAGAACTACTCTAATAAATAGGAAGTTCTAAATATAAAGAGATAATAATACCTAAGGAAATTAGTCTTTATATCCTTATAAAGACTAAATAATATAAGGAGCAAGGGTTATTTAGAAGAACACTATTCTCTAAATTTAGTAATAACTTCTACAAATAGTTAAGGGATAAGTTTACAAAAAAGAGAGACCTTTTATAGAATAGACTTTAAGACTATCTTCTTTATAATAGAGTGTATATAACTATTAGAAGAGGTACTAAGATAGTAAATAACCTTAAAGAAGTAGTAAACTAAGAAGAATTTAGATTTTAAACTCTTAAAGAAATTAAAGAGGCTAGGAAAAAGTATATAGGTTTCTAAAAGAACTTACAAAATAAAGAGTTTTTCTGTAATCTACTAGACAATAGTAATATTAGAACTAGGTAACCTACCCTGTCACCCTGTTTATTAGTATAATTACTATTAAAAGGGTTAATAAGCTAGACTCCCCTAGGAAGACTAAGTTAATCCCCTCTAGGAAGGCCTAGCTAATCTCCCCTAGGAAGGTTAATTAACCTAGAGTTAAGACTACCTAAGGATACTATTTGCAAGCATCCGTAAGTAACTCCCCTGCCTATACCTTTACTAGAGGTAAGTTAGTAGTATTACCCTAGTAACACTGCTAATAATACCCCTAAGTAAGAGAGTTACTAACAGAGGTAACCTATGCTATCTAGGGCTAGTAGTACCCCTATTAGCATAGCTTAAAGAGCTATAATTTCTCCTTCCTAATATAAGGAAAAGAAAAATTAGAGAGAATAATAAGCCCTAAGGGTACTACCTATAAAGCTACCCTCTTACTTCCTAAAGACCTTACTACCCCTTTTATAAATATAAAAGGAAATACCTAGAGAACCCCTATAAACCTAAAGACCTTTGCTAAAGCAAATTATTAACCTATCTAAGGTATACCCTAAAGAATAACTCTATAGCACTAATAACTATAATATTCTTAAATTAAAGCTTTAAACATTTCGCAAAAAGTATAAGTTACTTAATATCTAGCTTAAATAAGCTAGTTATGCTTTTAAGGTTATGCTTAAAGGTAAAGTACTATAATACTATATAGACCACCTCTTTAAACCTAGATAACCATAAGATCTCCCTACGCTTATTAGCTATATAAGAGAATAATTTAAAACTAAGAATACATAGCAAAGATATCTACTAGAGTAGAATAATACTTTCTTATAAGGAATAATAAATAATAACCTAAGTAAGTTAATAATTAAATGCTTTAATAAACTTATAGAAAGACTAGTAATCTTATAATAAGTAATGCCTAAAGTAGGCTAAACTAAAAGGGTACTCTAGAATTAACTTATTAGAGCCTATTATAGTATTCTAGAGTATAGAGAAGTAATTATAGATCCGCTAGATAGACTATAAGAGTTCTATAAATAGATTAGAATAACCCTTTACCTTATTAAGAAAGAGAAGAAAAACTATTAATAGTTCCTAACCAAACCTATAACCCTAGAGTAATTCTAGACTAACTAAAGATATAATAGGAAAGGAATAAATAAAAATCATAATGAAAATATAATTAAATTACCTATTAAAAAAGAGAGTTTAAATCAAGATGGAAAAGAGACCTAATACCCCTTAAAACCATAAGGAAGAGAAGGTACTCCTTATATAAAGAAGTGCTACGTATATAGTAAGGAAGGATACTAGTTATCTAAGCACCCTAAAGAGAACTATAAGAAGGCGTTTTAACGTTTTAAGAACCACTACCTTACAAATCTAACTAATAACTTATATTATTCATTCCTTACTTAGTATAAGGGAGAATATAAGTCTTAAACCCCTATTAATAACAAAATCGCTTAGTATATAAAGAGCATTAGATTTAATAATAGCCCTAATAATACAGATAGGCTAGTACCTATAAGCTTCTTTACGCATAGAATGCAAATTAATAGCAAGAAAACGGTTTAATTCCTAATAAGGTAAGCAGCTTATTATAGCCTAAGTAAAGAAGACCCCTTCTAACAGGAACTTATAAATAAAGCCCTAGTAATATTTATATTAGAAGATTACTATTCCTATATAATATTCTAAGGAATCATGCCTAATACAGGAGCCATAAAGTTCTCTATAGCAGGGCACCCTTAATTTCTTACTTTATAACGTTAGATACTTACATTATAGCTTAATGAATTAATAGAGAAGAAAGCATTAGTTAGATTTAGCGTAGGAGACTTAATTATTACGCTTAGAGCGGCTAATGTACCTACTCCCTTTAGAAATATCCTCTTTTAGGTTATCCCTACAAACACTCTATTCCTCTTATCCCTTAATAATATAGACTATCTAAAGATTAATTTTAATATCTCTAAGAACACACTATAATAAGGAAACATTAAAGTCCCTATTATACATAAATAAGGCCACACCTAAATACTTCTTATATAGAAAGAAGAAGTAGTTGCTTAAAGCTACCTTATAGAAGGAGAGCTATAGTAATTATATTACTACTTTAGGTATCTATTAATCTAACATTTATATAAGGTTCTTTGTAAATTAGGGCATAACATTAACATTAAAGCTATTAGGGAGCTAATAAGAATTTGCTACTAATGCTAAATGCACGTAAATAGCCCTAATTACTTTAAGTTCACCCTTAAGAATAAGTATAGCTTTAATTATAAAGTAATAGTAAATATCTTCTACCTAGATAGTAACTACCCTATACTCCATGCTATAGATATAGCTATAGTGTTTAATATAGCGAAATTCCTTAATAATATCTTTATAAAAATAACCTAGGAAGCCCTCTAAATATACTAGATTAATGCTTACCTAGGCCCCCCGGACTTTATTATTATAAACACTAGAATAAACTTCTATGGTAATAAATTTAGATAATTTATAGCTTTAATATTAATTTTAATTAAGGAAGTCCTTATTAAGGCACACTATAGCATAGGGAAGGTTAAAAGGTATTATAGGCTACTCTAAAGAGCCTATAATATAATTAGACGCGAATACCCTATAACACTAGAACCTATTGCCCTTTAAATAGTAACTAAGGCCCTAAATAACACTATAGGCCCTAATAGTCTTATCCTAACCCTCCTTATCTTTAGAGCTTACCTATATATAATAAGTAAGTCCTTACTATTACCTAATATTATATAGTAGGTAATTATAGTATAGAAGGCTACTAAAGAGATTAAGAGACTTTACACTATCTAGAAGGTTAATAAGGCCCTTGCTAAATGTAATAGCTTAAATACCTTAAAGACCCTTAGCCTACTACTTAGATCTAAGGTTAAGGTCTAGCAAGAAGGCAAGGGATAAGTAAGTCTATATAAGCTACTAGTAATTACTAGAGAGAGCTATATACTTAATATACCTAGAGGCCTAAAGACCTTTAGGTTAATATCTATTAAGCCCTACTATAATAACCCTAATACAAAGAAAATAATAAAGCCTAGTAAAGAGAAAGGAGAGAAAGGGTAAGAGGCCTATAATAAGAATATAGTGCCGCTAATACTATTAAAGCAAGGATGTAGAAGGCCATAGAAAAACCCTCCTATAATGCCTTAAGGTGCTAATACCTTCCTATTAGCAAAAGAATATAGTAACCTAGCTCTTATAATTAAGCTACATAAGGAAGGAATTATTAAGACCCTAGGCAAACCGTTTAAGCTGTTAACAAAAGCGGAGATTAACGCTCTAATTAAGCAAGGTGTATTTAAATTCATTATATTTAACGAGAAAGAATATAATAGGATTCGAATCTTTAATTCCTAAATCATTAATAAGATTAAAGGCAAGACAATAGAACCCTACAAAAAGTCACGCCTTATAATCCAAGGGTGTAAGAATAAAGGGAAATAGGCCATTCTTACACAGGCCCTAATAATTTAACACATAAGCTAATGTCTCATTCTTATGATAGCCCTGTTAGCAAGATTAAGGAAATTCCTTATCTAGCTAAGAGATATCTATCAGGCTTATATACAGGCCCGTACATTACTAGAGTGACTAATCCTAGCACGCTTACTAATTCAGATATAGCACCTTTACCTGCCTAGCATAATTATAAGGGTTATTAAACCTCTTTACAAGCTCGCAGAGGTAGGAACACACTAGTAGGTTACGTATTATAAACATTATAAAGAGAACCTCTAGATAGAAACCTTTATATATAATCCCTACTTACTTATAACTATAAAGGAAAGCCCTAACTTTACCTACGTTAGAATATAGACTAATAATATAATTAGCCTCTTAGATAAGAAGTTCTCTAAGAAGGAAGAGACCTAGCTTATTATAGTAGGCTTTAATATAAAGCTAAAGCAGTTTCTAACCTAGGATAGTCCCCTCACGTTTAATAGTAGTATTATCACGCTAGAGAATAATACTATTAAGATCTAGCAGAAAGGGCAGAGTAATAAGTTAGAGTTAGTCCCTATAACTAATTTAAAGCATAAGTATATTAAGTAGAGGGCCTAAGGCGCTTATATTACCTTAATCTACTAACTAGAGGCTTACTTTAATCTATCTATTACTACATAACACTAGGAGCTAACCCTAGAGAACATAAGAGCCCTTAATTACTACCTAAAGTAGCAGATAAATCACCTAGAGAGAGGTCTAATATTTATCCTAATTAACCTTAAGAAGGCAAAGCTCTTTGCCTTTATAGATAGATCCTTTACTAACAACTAGGACTTATCCTTATAACTAGGATATATACTTATCCTAGTAAATAAAGACTACACTAATAGCAAGTTCATAATTAAAGGTAATATTATGCACTTTAGCTTAACAAAGAGCAAGAGAGTTATATAAAGCATGCTTACCTTAGAAGTCTATAGTATAGTAGCTAGTGTTAATATAGCTTATGTAATTATAACCACCCTAAACTTAGTTACTAACTAACTAAAGCTCCTAAAGATCCTAGTTATTATATATACGGATTTATACTCCTTATATAAGTGCCTTATTAAGCTTAGTATAATAAAGGAGAAACGCCTAATAATTAATATTATAGCCCTTTAATAGTTATATAAACACTAAGAACTCTATAAGATCTAATAGATTAATAGAGAGAATAACCTAGCTAATGCCTTTATAAAGGTATTACCTAATAAGGCCCTTAAGAGCTTTATCTTAACTAACTAGATAACTATCTAGATAGAGGGATAGGTTACTTACGTGTAACACACGCGTAGTAAGAGGAAAAGGTAATCCTCTAGGAGGATAGCTATAGGGACAAGATAGTAATACATAGGGGATCTACGCCCCTATAGTTAACATCCCTAGCAGCTATAACCACGCTAGCTTACTAGGCCCTCCTAGTAAACCATAGAAATTAATAGTAGTGCGTAGGAGAATAAAGGTATTACTAAGGAGAAGGAAGACATTATATACACGCTATAGGGTAGTATATATATTATTTTAAGGAAAAGAAGGGATTTAGAAAGACTCACTTATCCTTATATAGGCTTACAAGCTAAGTAAGATTATTATTTCCCTTTTATTAGTAACTATATGCCTAGATAGGCTATAAGTTCTTTTCTTTACATCCCCTATTAATTACATTCTTAATCTATCTTTCCTTTTTCATTTCTATGATTAATATTATATATTAATAATTATATTAAAAGAGAGAAGTTCTAGTGTTAGAACAAAGGTAATATTAATCGCGTATCGCAGCCACAATTACCTAGCAGAAGCTTAGGCTACGCGCGGACCCCACATATAACCTATAACCTAGCATGTTAATTAGCTAGGAAATATAAGGACATAAACGCGTAACCCCTTTTCCCTTTATATATCATAACTTCTAGCTTTTTACCTCTCTTTTCCTATAACTTAATCAATTATAACAACAGATAACGCAGCCTAGAATAGATAATCAATAACGATACTATTCTTCGGGCTCACGACTGTATTACACATTGAATTCAATACCCTGTGAATCCAACAGAAAGGTTTATTAAGATAGTAAATAATATGTATTAACTAATCTCCTACTATACCTACCTCTAGATTATAGCTAGAGGAATCTTAGCATTAGCTAAATACTACATAATACTAGCTTAACAAGATTAGTTATTAGGAAAGGTTTGGTTATAAAGAATAAATGCTATTAAATATTATAGGTTAGAGAAAATCATAATTATAGGTACTAAGGGCGAAACGCAAATACTCCTAATATATCTATGCCTAGATTTATTTTAATAATCTGAACTATAGGCTTAACTACTATAGAGGATAGGCCTAGATAAAATCATAGAGTTTATAGAAAATAACTAAGAAATCCTAGAGGAAGTTAAGGAAATCCTAAGGGGATTAAATAGTAAGATCTTTAATAAAGCTAAAAACTAAGAGTTAGAAAACTAAAGACTATGAATAATAAAGATGCTAGCGGTTATTTATGTGTTTATGATTTACTATTGCTAAATGAAATTAGAATAATAAGTTTTGCTAAAATACTAGCGGAGAATACTTAGGGAATTAAATATAGATAAAAGGTATATTAGGAGGATAGGAAAATTAAGGGAAGTATTAATAGGAAGAATAATATTACTATAAATAAGATTAGAAGTAAGATAGATAGTTTATATAGTTTGGGCCTAGATAATATAGCGAAAATAACTAATAAACGAGTTCTTACCTGTGAACTAGAATTAAAGTCTACTACTATAGTTATCTAGAAACTACTATAAAATGTTATTATAGATAGATTAATTCTTATATTAAACCCTAAGATAGAAATTAAATTATTTACCTCTTACTACTCTAGCCTTAACTAACTAAAACCTATATTAATATACTAGATAATTATATAGAGTTAGACTAACTAGTGTAAGACTTTATAGGAGAAAAAATTAGTAGCGAGTATAAACTATAGTTTTGCTAAACAGAACCTAGTGAGAGTATAAGTTAAGGAGAATAATCCTAAGGAACTAGGATTATTATAGGAAGATATAATAAAAGATAATCCTAAAGACTTAGAAGAGAAGGAAACTAATAAAGAAGAATATAAGAAATCCACGAAACTTAACCTAGCTAAAGAATAGGAATTAGATAGGTGTGATAAACTTGATTTATTTAAAATACTAAAGGACTCCTATAGTATTAGGAAAGGATAGGGGGAACCTACAGAAGATATCTCTAGATATAAGAAGGTCTTAATTTATATAGGAAAGTTAAAGATTAAGGGTACCCTCTTATAAAGTGAGAATCACTACCTAAATAATGAAAATTAGGTCTTAGTCTAAGAAATGGAACTTAGGATATGCGATACGTGGGACTTAGGCGCTTAGTTAGACTAAGAACTAGGGGTGAACACTCTAGGACGTGGTAGTAATTTAATTTGTATAGGAAAATCAGAAATCAAGGCCTACCCCTTAGAAAATAGAAAATACTATACAAATACAAAGAACCTAGGTTTACCTAGAGAAACTAGGGATAGGTAGTAGTATTTATAGCACTTAGACGTAAGCAAAGAATAGTATTTAGAGAAAGATATACTTAGACCTAACCAAGGACTAATTTATATAGGGATTAAAGAAATTAAGGCCTCCCCCTTAAAAATTAAAAATCGTTATATATATGGCCGAATTAAAGAATTAGTTAATAAAACTAAGGATAGCGCTAACGATAGTGCGGACTTAGCATTATAGTTAAATTGCGTAGGTTATGCGCTAGTTTACGACCTAGATAGGGAGATAGTAACCTAGGATAGTGTAGGATAGCTAGAATTAAATATTTATATAGGAAACCTAGAAATTAAGGGGTACCCCTTATAATACCGAAATTTATATATAAACTAGCTATTATCTAACTTACCGCCTAAAACCATAGTTTTATAGTTTAATTAGTTAAATATTACCCTTAGAGACTATATAGGGACTACTAAATAATGGATAATGATTATAAGATTATGCTATACTTATAGAGAATGTTTTATTAAGAAACTTAAGGATATTTGCATAACTAACCTACTATAATATTACATCCCTTTAGTTCTAAATGCCTAACTAGGGAAGAGGAAGTAGTATTAGTACTTAGGACTTTATTGTAAGTTTATAAAGAAGGTGTTTCTAGCTATAGAGAAAGCAGGCATTATTTGTTAAGGACTATTAGAATGGGTTACACTAATGATTTTTGCTTCTAAAACTCCGAAGGTGTTTTAAGTAGTATATAATTATTACAACATAAATAGCAAGACTGTTAAGATAGCTTACCTATACTATAATATAGAAGTAGATTTAGATTTAGTTTATTATGGAAGATTAATAATATTCTCCTAAGCTAATGTATTAAATAGGTTTTAGGTAATTGGTATTTACCTACCTAATAAATATAAGATAGCCTTTTTAGGACCTTATAGAATGTATTATTATTATAAGGGCTTAGGCTTTGCCTAAGCATTTTCCATACAGCAGGAAGGGTAGGGGTAAGCAGGATTAGGTAAGGTAAGGAAAGGGGGGCTTACATAAGGAGCTAAGGGGGTATAAGGGGTATTACTAGGGATAGCCTCTTCTCCTTTCCCTTCTTTTCCCTAAGTCTTTTAATACTATATTAACGCCTTATTATAGCTACCTAGGGGCTAGTCTATAATAATTAAGAGACTTCCTTTAGTTTAAAAAGAAGGCTACTAAAAGAAATAAAGTAAATAATAATAGACCTAATAGACACGCTTTAGCCTCATAATTAACCTGGCTAGGGGACTTACACCCCCCTATCTAAAGCCGCGGTACTACTAGAAGCCTAGAATACCTAGTTTAAGATACTTTAACTAATACTAGTATAGTAGGTAAGGGTAATTAAGAGCCTATAACAACACGTACATGTAAACCTAGAATTAGTAGTATAATAGAACTTCCCACTAAACACCCTAATAGACCCTACTAGAATTAATCCGGATTATGTTTTACTTTAGGGGCTAGCCTTACTATCCCTTATATTATAAATCCGCTAAAAACCGATTCTTATAGGTAACCTATATAATAGTAATAAGGCTATATTTACTACCTAGAAGTTCCTAATAGAATATAAGTTAGAGGTAAATAAGGACTTTATTAGGTTTAATAAGGACTAATAGGTGTTTATTTACTAGAACCTATTACCTAAGGTTTAGGCTTAGATTATATTATTCTCTAAGATAGGCTACATAAATAACTATAACCCTATAGCTTTCCTAACTTACTTAGAGATGCTTTACGTAAATCCTTATAGATAGGAGATAGCCCTTATAGAACTTAACTAGATAAAATAAGGGGTAGGGGAGCTATTTACTATGTTTTTTATTTGTTTTAAATAGAAACTCTCCCTAGTAGGGGGGACCTATTAGACTAAGGATATTAAGCTAGCTAAGCTTTGACGCGCTCTTAATAAGCATATAAGAGAAATATCTATTAGTAAGGGGATAAGCTAAATAGAATACTATATTATAGTTACTTAGTACTATAGTATTATAGTTAATATTAAATCTTATGCCTTAAAGAAGAAGTTTCGGAACTAATGTAAACCCTAGCTAGGCTAACCTACCCCCTAACAAACAGACTATAATAGTAATATACCTATAATAGGAGTGCGTGCTATAATAACTTAATAAGGTAAGCAAAATAAGTTAAATAAGAAGGATAAGGGCCTAAAGAGAAATATAAATTAGCTAAGGGCTAAGTAGGTAACTTAGGCGGAACTAACTAAATGCTACTAAGAGGGGTGCTACTTATGTTGCGGATCTAAGGACTATTATATCTAGGAATATACCTTTCTCCTACCTTACTAACCTAAGGTCTAGATTAACTTATATAGGGTAAATATAGAAAGTATAGATAAGGAGGTTACTATAAACTCCTTAGAAAATAAGTAGCCCTTAAGTAAAGTCTTATATAGGGGCGGAGGGGCTAGCTAGTAGCTATAGATTTAGATAAGTATAGCTAGTTTATAAACACAAATAGAGATATAGATTAATATATAGACTAACTACCTTTCTTAATCCTAGTACTCTTTAATACATATTTTTATATTAATATCTAGATTAATTATAGCTATAATTACTATAGTGCTATTAGTAAATTAGCAGTAAGATAGCTTAGCCTAGAGCTTATATAACTACTAAAATAAAGGTAGGTGTATACTATAGTAGAAATAGAGAGAAGAGGGAGGTAATAAAGAGAGGAGTCCTTCTCTATTACCTATATAGTATAAGCTAGTATTAATATTAATAGGTAGGAGTTATTAGTATACCTATATATTATCCTAGGTCTTACCTAGGATATTATCTTTAGTATGCTATAGCTAGAGCACTGTGATATTATAATTTATATAGCAAAACAGCAACTAGTAATTAGTGTAGTAAAGGGCCTTTGTATTTTAAAAGCTACTAAGCATAGGGGGGAAGCCCTAGTATAAGGGATTATTAGTTCCTTATATATAGCTAAGGTATAACAGGCGTAAAAGATAAGGGATACTATAATAAAGTTTATAGCTATAAGCCTTAAAGAAATAATAATAATGCTATAGATTATAGCGCCTAAAATAAAACCAGATAGCTTTAATATAGCTATATTACTAAGGGAATTAGTAGACTTCACAGATCTTTTTAATAAGGCTAAAGCTAATAGCCTACCCCTATATAGGGGTTCCCTTAATTATTATATATGTTTACATAGGAATTCGGACGGATCCGAACTAACACTCCTATAGGGTTTACTATATAATATACTAAGGGATTAGTTATTAGAGGTTTATCGCTAGATAATAAATCTAATAGATAAGGGCTAGATTTATGCTAGCTCCTTATTAGCTATAGCCCCTGTTCTCCTTATAAAGAAAGTAAATAAGGAATGGTGGTTTTATGTAAACTATTACGCACTTAATAAGATTATAGTATAGGATTAATATCTACTCCTATTAATTAAGGAGATACTACACTCCCTCTCCTAGGCGTATTAGTTTATAAAGGTAAACATTTACGCAGCGTTTTATAAACTATAGATAGCTAAGGGTAAGGAGCACCTTACTACCTTTTACACTAGGTTTAGACTATTTAAATAGTTAGTTTATCTATTTAGCCTAGTAGGTGCACTAGCAACCTTCTAATAGTATATTAACAAATCCTTAGGGAATATATTAAGGGACTTTATAATAGCTTACTTTAATAATATTCTAGTTTACTCTAGGGGATTAAGGAAGGACCACATAGCAAAGGTATAATTAATATTAGGATGCTTATATTCTACAGGACTATACCTTAACATTAATAAGTCTATGTTTACTATTAAAAAGGTCTAATACCTAGGATACATTATTATAGTAAAACGCTTAATTTATCCTAATCCCGTAAAGGTAGTAGCTATAAGGGAATAGGTAGTACTTATAAAGCTACAAGGGGTCTAAAGCTTCTTAGGGTTTATAAACTTCTATTATAACTTTATTAGTAACTTCTCTAAGTTAGTAGCCTCCCTTATTTATCTTACTAAGAGAAATACCCTATTTTACTAGGGACTAGAGGAAGATAAGGCTTTTAAGAGGCTAAAGAATGCTTTTATTACATACCCTATCCTAGTATAATAGGATCCAGACTGCCTTATAGTAGTAGAGGCTAACTACTTAGGAATAGCTCTTAGCGGTTACCTCTTATAATTAGGACTAGATAGCGTATTATACCTAGTGGCCTACTACTCCGCTAGTCTTATAGTATTATAGAAGAATTATATAATCTATAATAAGAAGCTACTAGCTATTATTTTATACTTAAAGGCATAGTTAGTAAAGTTATAAGGCATCTCCTACTTATTTATAATTTATATAGACTATAAGAACCTAGAGTACTTTATAATACTAAGACTAATATTAGAATAGTAAGCTTAATAGGCAGACATACTTACGCTATTTAATTTCTATTTACATTATAAACCTAGCACATAGGCATAATGCCTAGACGCCCTATCTAGGAGGGAATAGGACTAATATAAGGAGACCTTAAGATAGGGATAGGTTCTATAGCTAATTATAATTATATAACTATCCTTATTACTAGAAATAAACCTAGATAAACCTATTATAGCCTTATATATATACTAATTATCCTTACCTCTAGTAAGGGAGGCTCTCTTTACTAGCAAGTACCTTTAGGACCTCTAGGACTAGGCTATTATATTAGACCTTATATATAGTATATAACTAAAAGCTATTTAGGAGGGTGCTAGGAAGTTTCCCCTAGAAGTAATAATAAGAGAACAGGTTACAAATTATTCTATAAGCGCTTATAGCGCGTTATAGTTCTAGGGGCGTACATAGGTCCTAGCCTAGGAACCCCTTATAATAACTCTTATCTAATAAAGTTATAACTTACTAGTTATAGGTTACCCTAGCTATAACACTATATTTTAAATTCTATAATAATAGTTTTATTAGGATAGAATATTATAGAATATAGTAAGATTTATTTATAACTACTACTATATTAGTAGCTATAAGAGCTATTAGTAATACTAGGGCTTACTAAAGCCTTTACTAATTCCTAATTGGTTTTAGTTATAAATCTCTATTAACTTTATAATAAACTTACTAGCTTTATTACCTAAGTAACCTTAATACCTTATAGTTATTATAAACAGGCTATTAAAGTTTATGTAGCTTAAGGCCATAACCTCTATAAAAGCTAAGGATTATATAAAATACTTTAAGATAGTTTAGTAGAGGTTTAGAGAATTCCCTTAGTCTATTATTATAAACTAAGGCTTAGACTAGTTAGGATAATTTTAGATAACGTTATATTCCCTAGTAAGGATAGATTAATTACTCTTTATATTACACTATCCTTAGACTAATAGTAGTATAAAATAGGTAAACTAGGAGGTATAAGTAATTCTATGTATTACTATTTCCTTCTTATAGTATAACTAGCTAGAATACCTTACCGCTTATTAACTAGTAATTAATAATAGGACTTTATTAGCTACTAGAGTAAGCCTAAATAGATTACTCTATAGATATAATCTTAAACTAATTTAAACCTAACTAGATATACTTATATCTATAGCTACACTAAAGGGGAGAGCTATTTATTTCCTTAGCTATCTCTAAGAGGGTACTTATTTAGCTTAGGCTATAATAGCTTATATATAGTAATAGTAATAAGATATAATATTAGTATTAAGATACTTAGTAAAACATTTTTAGGTTAGGGATAAGGTGTGGCTATTACTTAGGAATATAAAGATAAACCACCCCTTAAGGAAACTTAACTAGGTAGTTATAAAGTATATAGTTATAGAAGTGCTATCCCCTCTTATAGTCTAACTTAATATACTAAGGGGTATTTATCTAGTTTTTTATATAAACCTTATTAAATATATAGTAGAAGACTTACTCCTAAGCTAATAGCTATAGGACTTATACCTAGGTCTTAAATAGGTCCTAGTAGAGGGTAATAATAAGCTTATAGAGAAATATTAGGTTAAGCAAATTCTAGTAGCTTAGAATATATAGGGGTAAGGAGGATAATAAAATATCTTAGTTAAGTAAGTAGGATACTCCTAACTAATATAGGAGCTACTAGAAAGTATAAAGAAAATATAAGCACTTAATAAATTTAAGGTAAAATAAGGTAATATATAAACTAATAATAGACTAAATTAATTTTAGAAAACTTATATAGCTATAAAGACTCTTATAAGTGCCTTAGATGCTTACTTACTATATTTTACTACTACTTAATAAGAATACTTATCTAGTAAGTTATTACCTTAATTACTAGGAGAAGATAAATAAGAGGGCGCTATCTCTAGCTAAAGTTATACTATTACTACTATAGCTATAGCACTTTCTTTACTAGGTAATAGGTATAGTATAATAAGTTATCTATCTAGTTTATATTAGGCGTAACCTAGAACTAGAATAGTATAAGTAAGGTTAGTATAAGGAGTATAAGTAGAAGGGGGTATAATAGGAGACCTAGTAGAAGAATAGTATGTAGGAGAAGAATAGCTAGGAGGAGGAGGTATATTATTTCTAGCTAGAGAATAGCTAGCTTCTAATAACCTAGGAATATAATTATAAGTTAAACCTAATATAGAAAGATAGTATAAATAATACTAGTGGTAATATAAAGGAGATTTATTACTTAACCTAGTAATCTAAGAATATTAATAGATCTTATCTTAGTAATAAGGTAATAAAGCTTAGAGAAGTGTAGTAAACTAATCACATATCTTTATATATATTATGCTTAGCTTACCTATAACTTATTAGTTCTATTAGAATAGAATGCCTATAACTTATTATATAGATTAAGCTATACTATAACTACCTAAAGGGCTAGCGCTAATAAAAGGGGTAATGTTAAGACTAGTTATATTTATTATAGTAGTATTTATAGCTAGGGATACCCTAAGGGCTAACTAAATAAAAGCTAGGTTAAACTAAGCCTAGGTAAGGAGGGAGTTTTACTAATTAATAAGGTAGTAATACCTTTAAGATAAAATAGGTATTTTCTTTTTTATTTCCTTAGTCTTTAGGACTCTAGGTTTAATAATATATATACTTATAGTAATCTCTGCCTTAATATTCTTTAATATATAATAAAGATATAGGTTAGTAAATAAAAGCCTAGTATACTAAATATAGGTAAGATATTACCTTTAATATAGAGAATAGGATTCCCTAGACTTAGGTAGGTAGTATTCTAGTATACTAGTAGTAAGGGCCTATTTTATATATAGCCTATAAGGGCACTAGATAGATTAGGGGGTGGTATATTATTTATTATTAAAGTTACCTTCTATAAGGAACTTACTAATAAAATAGGATAAGGGTATTATAGGAGTAGCTAGAGATAGAGGAGAGTTAGATAGATTATAAGGTATATCTAATAAGGGAGTAATTATCTAAGAAGTAAGGACTAATAGAAGAAGGGGAAGGTATAATAAAACTATAATAATAGATAGATAGTGTTATATAAGGGAAGGTAAGATATAATAAGGAACTAAGTAGGATATTTATATGTAGTTTAGTACCTATATTAGGTAATTAATAAACTAGTGGGGGTAGGGTTAGAGACTATAATAAAATAATAGGTTAGTAAGGTAAATGTGTTACATACCCTTATTAGATAAATTATAAACTAGTGGGGGTAAGGGCTAGATATTATAATAATAACAGGTTAGTAAGGTGAACATATTACGTGTATAATAATAGTATAATAAGCTAGCGGGACGCGGGTGTTATACACCTAATAGTAATAAGCAGGGAATAGGATTAAATATAATTAAATGCCTACTAGATAATTTATAGAAAGTTAGTAGTAAAGGTAGGAGTGATTTGCCTTATTTACTAATAGTATAATAAGGCATGCTATAATAAAGGGGTAGGCTTAATAAGACTAAGTAAGGGCATATATAAGGGCTTAGGCTTTACCTAAGTATTTTCTATATAGTAGGAAGGGTAGGGGTAAGTAGGATTAGGTAAGGTAAGGAAAGGGGGGCTTACATAAGGAGCTAAGGGGGTATAAGGGGCATTACTAGGGATAGCCTCTTCTCCTTTCCCTTCTCTTCCCTAAGTCTCTTAATACTATATCAACGCCCTATTGCAGCTGCCTAGGGGCTAGTCTATAACAATTATAATAATATAGCCTAGGGTTTAATGGGATTACTAGTAAGTTATACTAGATTTAGAGATATAATCTTTAGTTACCTATTCTTTAAAGATAAAATAGAAAGCGAATTAATACTAGGTTATATAAAGGATATATAAACATTGTTCTTTATTTATGTGGATGACTATTACTCTAGTTCTAAAATATAGGAAGATTATTTTAACTTTCTATAGAAGTAATACTTCCTAAGAGTTACCTAGGCTCTAATTAGGCTAAGTGAACGTAAGATAACCCTCTTTGCGTCTAGTGTTAACTATATGGGTTACTTATTAGAAGATAGAAAGATTAAGCTAGTAAGGAAATATTAGGAAAGATTTACTAACCTAGAGAAACATTTTAAACAAAGACCTCTAAAGACATAGAATAAAATATTGGTTTTGATATATCTAACGCTATTCCTATGGAAGTTTATTCCTAGGAGATTAGATTTAGTGCTAATAATTAAGAAGGTCTTTTTCTAAGACATTTAGAAGGTTACTAAATTAGGAAAACTATTAGTCTAGAGGGTAGAAGTTCTAAAGGAAAACCCTAAATAGACATAAGAGGCTTAAGACGCTTTATTATAAATCTACTATAGTATTTAGGTAAATGCTACTTTTAGGGCCTAGCTAGGGATATAATTTTATTTAGTAACAAACGCTTTAGATATAGGTACTAGAGGAGTTTTGTTTTAGCTGGAAGACACTAATCCTAGCACAAGCATAATAGAATTAAATTTCTTAAAGGTACAAATCATTATGTGGTTATCTTATAGATTAGGGGACGCTAAAAAGTAATATATAATACCTAAGAAAGAAATATTAGCTATTATTATTAGACTAAAGGAGACGTAATAGCTAGTAAATAGGTTACCTTATCCTTTAAAGGTGTATATAGATTATAAAGGAATTATTAACTCTATAGCAAATCTCTCTAAGGTTTATAGGAAGGTTGCTTAATAGGTGGATATTCTCTAAGAGTCAAATGTGAAATATATACACTAACCTAATATAATAAAGATTATAAAGATTACGGATAGGATGTCTTAACTACTAGAGGAACTTAGGTCTAATCTGTACAAAGTGAAGAGAAGAATAGGTGTTAATGTAATACTAGTAACAAAAGAGTAACTAGTAATAATTTTAATAAGAAGCAAAATAATTATACTAGAAGGCGAAAGATTAGATAATAAAACCACAGAGATAGTAAGAACTAAGCTTTAGGAATAGTTAAACTCTAAATAGTATAGGGAGATTTTAACCTTAATTATTCATAGTTACTAGACAATCCTAGCTAAACAATAGAAACTAGTTTAGCATTAAGCATTAAAATATTAAATCTTTAATTAGAAACTTTACTACTTAGAACTAGACAAATCATTATTAGAATATATACTCTTTAAAGAGGTCCTAATAAAACTACAATAAGCTTATAACACTACAGGTTATTTTAGACTAACTATTATAATATAAAAGCTTTGTGGGTGATATTTCTAGCCAGATAAAGCAAGAGATATAAAATCTTACTACTAATTATATTTAGTCTACTAATAAACAGGAATAAGGTTACCTTAATTTACACTAAAAACTATAATAGTATTAGAACTCTAGTCTTAAGTTATAATAGATTACTTAGGACCTATTACTCCTAGGGCTTGAAATGGAGACTTATACGTGTTAATTGCGGTGAATTACATAATAAGGTTTACACTAGGGCAGTCCTATAATAAAGCTATAGGGGAGTCTATTACTTAGATATAGGATAAACACTAGAGCTTTATTTTTAGCTAGCTAAAAAGAATTTACTATAATAATAATCCTACTTTAAGAACTTAACTTTTAAATTAATAGTAGGAAAACATAGTATAATAATTATATTTAGACTTATCTTATATCCTGCTTCTATAGAACTTACTAAGTAAAATATTTACCTAGTAAAATAATAATTAATAAAGTAAGTAGTAGAAAGGGATAGAGTATTACTTAATTTATAAAATTAGGCTATTCTAAGTATTATAGTTATTTTAAATAATTGGTTTATATTAAGCGCTAGGATAACCCTAGCTATATTAATGTTAGGATTTAATTTATTTATAAAGTACGTAGGAGTTAATTATAACCTAGAGGAGATTAAGGACTTGTTAAAACTAGAGAATAACACTAAATTAATCTAAGAAATAAACTTATAGTATTTTAATCTAAGGGAGGAGAGAAGAGAATTAGTTTAAACCTAAAAGACTAATAGTAAAAATAACTCTTTAAAACCCCTATGTTAGTTTAAAGTTAGTAATCTTATATAGGAGAAAATAGATAAGGAGAATAAGCTAAAGGGGAAGTTTTATAAGACCTAGGGAAAGCTTTTAATAGTAAAGAAAAAGCTATTATTAGTGTCCTATAAAATTAAACTATTAGAAGGTAGATAAGGTTAAAAAATTCATGTTAATGATCTAAAGATGTATATCCTACGCTAGGAAAGGTTGTAATTACCTAGGTTAAACACTTAGGATATGGCTAATTAGGATCCAGAGAAGGAGATATAGAATTATTAGGAGATAGAGAATAATAACTAGGGGAAGGAATAACTTGAAATATTACTAAGAATAAATTATTAGCTTGTGGTGTTATAGTTAACACTATCCTAAACCCGGCTAGCCTATTAAGGTAGAGAATGGCTAAGGTAATTATTAGTACTATTATTATGGAGAACATAGTAGCTAGATGACTGAAGAAAACAACCTACATTATCCCACTCAATTTTGGTACTGCTTCAGGTCCCGCAGACACAGCCCCATTTGCAAGATTCGTCCAACCAATGCGTGACCCCGAGTGTCAACGTTGATCATGAGTAATATGAGTCAGACTAATTAGCTGTAGGCAGTCTGTAGACAGTCCTTGTAGCAGCATTCCTTCTGTCGGCATTAGCTGGTCATTTTCAGTTTCGACGTATCGCCGCTGCATAGTCGTTAAACCATTGATTTTGGTTCTTTAAATTTTACAACTGTTTTCAAGTCTTCTTCAGTGGCCATGTCGTGAAGCCATGTCCAAACTGCTACCGATGGCTGATATGCATCCGATAGCTGGCACTGTCAAGTATAACCAGACATTTACATCATCGACGCTATGAAAAAATTAGCCACCGAAAGCATCACTGCAGATGCTCCACCCTGACATTATCAAAGACAGCATCCGTCTGAAACACCCTCACGCCATTCATGCCGCTCCCGAAGGTCCCATCCGACACATGGATCTGGGCGTTTGTCGAATCGCCCGCGTACACACTGATAACATTCCTCTTGGCCTGCACTCTTACAGTATACTTGTTCCCGGGCCGAACATCGGCCTTCGCCACCGCTAGCTGCGTCCACGAACCACTCGATGCCCTGCCGAGCACGAGTTTCCCGCTGGTCCCTACGCCGGCGTAGTACCCGTCGTAGGCGTCCGCGCCGGTGCCCGGATTCGACGCTCGGAAGACGAGTCCTGCGTCGCCGCCGTTGGACGCCGGGATGGCAATGTCCGCGGAGAGATCGACGTCGCCAAAGTTGGTGTGGAGGAGGGCTTTCCCGCCCGCGGAGCTTCCCGCCTTGAGGGCGTTCGATCTCGGATCCCAAGTGCCGCCGTAGGATGTCCACCCAATCATGTTGCCGTCGTTGAAGTTGTCGTGGACGAGCATCCGGACGGGCTGGACGGTCCCGTCGCCGTTGAAGTGGAGGCGGTCGTACGCGAGGCGGCGGTCGTTGGCGTCGATTTTGTCGCCCAGCGGGTGGCGGTGATAGACAATGTAGTAGATGTCCGTGTTGGGCACGTGAATGACACCGTTGTGTCCCGAGCCCGTGGCCACGGCCGCGTCCTGCTGCAGGATTTTGGCGATGCGCTTGAAGGGTCCGGTCGGGGAGGAAGACATGGCGTAGGAGACGGCGTAGTCGGGGCCGCCCCAGCCGCCTTCGCTCCAGAAGAGGTAGTACGTGCCGTTGCGCTTGACCATCTGGATGCCCTCGACGTAGTTCTCCGGCGTAATCTCCTTGAAGACGGAGCCGCCGTCGCCGAAGTCGCCAAGGCTCGTCATGTCCTCGTTCAGTCTGGCGACGTTGGCGTGCCCGTGGCCCCCGTAGTAGATGTACGCCTGGCCGTCGTCGTCGAGAAAGACATCCTGGTCGATGGGCTGCGCGCCGTTGTGGTATTTGCCAATCAGGGGCTTCCCAATGGCGTCTCTGTACGGGCCCTCGGGACGGTCTGCGATGCCGACGCCGATGCCGCCGAGCTCAGAGTCGGACTGGATGTCGTTGGCGCCAAAGTAGAGGTAGTATTTGCCGTTGCGGGAGATGGGGGCGGGTGCCCAGATGGCGCGGTTCGCCCAGCTGAAGTCGGAGGCGACGAGGATGTTGGGATGCTTGGTCCAGTGGATGAGATCGGGCGAGGAGAAGGCGTCCAGGTAGGTCTGCTTTTCGTAGGCGTAGGACGAGGTCGGGTAGACCCAGTATTCGTTGTTGTAGAACTCGTTGTCCGGGTCGGCGTAGAAGCCGTCGACAAAGGGGTTGCCGGCCTCGGATGTGGCAAAGTTGGGTGTGGACAGTGTGGAGGACAGTGTGGAAGACAGTGTGGAGGCGGTGGTGAGGATGGTGAGGATGGGCGAGAGCCCTCCTGCTGTCAGGAGGAAACACGGGGCGACTGCCTTCATGGAGACTGCGGGGTTGATTTCAAATCAAGTCAGAGCAGTCAGAGCAGTCAGAGCATGGGTGCTTGGACTTGCTGAGGGAAAGTGAGTGTGTATTAGGGGATGGCGGACAGCAGACGGAGAAAGAAGCATCATCATCTTTAAATCCAGCATCGCCGAGGTGAGTGTTCGGTCATCATCATCATGTGGGCACCCGACAATCCCAACAACCCGAATAGATGGGGGCCAAAAAGCCGCGCCGGTGACGAGTGTAAAAACGTCAGCCTTGGTGGAGTCCTCGCGCGACAGTTACCATGCATGACACACATGACACACAATGAGGATTCATTGGGGAAACGACGCCTCTTGGTCCTGCCTCTCTCAGAGCTCGCCGTCATTTGTCGTCCTCGTCCCCGCCCTCGTCCTCGCCCTCGCCCTCGTCCTCGCCCTCGCCCTCGCCCTCAAACACAAACTTCACAGGCAGTCCCAGCTTTCCCCCCAGATCCTCCCTGAGGATGATGCTGCCCGTACCAGCCACCAAGACCTCATGCAGCGCTTTGGCAGCCTCGTGCAGCGGCCGAAGATCCACGGTGCCATCGTCCAGCCCACTCGCCGCCATCAGAATCCAGCCCACAACAAACGGCAGTTCGCTCTCACGCTGCATGTACGCCGAAGTAAAGAGCTCGCGCAGAACGGCATCGCACGACTTATGCACAGCGCGGAGAACTTGCCAGCATTCACGATGCATGTGCATGTATGGAAACGAGAACTCCAGCGTCTCGGCGTGGAGGACGTAGACGAGCTGCTTGATCAAATGCTCGACAGTCATGCGGCAGCCTTCGTTTGTGGTGTTGCGCGAGCCTTGTCGCTTCTGTTGCCGTTGCCACTTCTTCTTTTCTCTGAGCTTTTCCGGGTCTTCGATCTGGCCCAGAATCAATGTGCCATCCTCATCAGAACCTTCTTGCTCGAATAAGCTCAGCTCAATGATGTGATTGACGTGTTCGGGAGTCAAGCCGAACTGGCCGTTTTGTTGAACATAACGCGGCTCGAACATGGACTGGACAGGCGAGGCATCATCCTTGAGGCCCCGGGGACCGGCCTTGGAGAAGAGCGAAGTGTTCTTGCGCCGTCGCGCGGACATGGCCGCCGCGGATGTGCCCATATGGAGACAGAACTTGAGGAAACAGTCGGTGAGCGTCTTGGGATTTTCGCTCCCGACGAAAAAGCTTTCGACGCCCAGGTTGGTGTAGACGACGTCCATGTCGAACCATCTTCGCCTCAGAAGCTCCTGGCGCTGAAGCGCATTGTACAAGTGCTCGCAGTACTGTATGGAACCCCAGGCATTGGCGAGGGCGGTCCCGACACTGTGGTAACGCGCGCGGAAGTGATAGAGCATCAGGCCACTGATGACTGGCGACATGCGGAACAGACGATGAAACTTGATTTCGGGGATATTGGCGTTCAAGTTTCGAAGCAAGCGAGTATGTACAGCTCGTACCGGGTCGCTCTCGATCCAACGAATGTGACGCTGCAACTCTCGCAACGCTGCATCGTTTGAAGCCGGCCAAATCCTAATTTTTAGCTTGGCATGGAACTCGAAGTGCGCTTCGATATCCTTGTCCATGAAATTCATACTATTCCTCATGGTAATGAAGGGGCGCTCGATGTTTGGACCCAGTTCATAAGTGATGTCGAGGAAGACTTGCGCAGCAAAGACGGCATAGAATGGCACTTGTTTAGTCGTGTCTAATTCTTCCATTCCACGGATGAATTCGTCCTTCGCGAGCCAGTTGTCGAAGCCTCTGACCACGATCATCAAATCGGTGAAAAGGGGCATGAGAAGTGCACGATCATCCAAAAACTTTTGGCGCCCGGTTTTTCGACTCGGGTCGCTGTTGGGGTCAAATTGTCCATACATGCCTTCCTTGTACAAGGGGATCCCCGTGGGCTGCAAGACGGCAGCGAAGCCCGCCAGCAATCGGTAGGCCCCCAGATAAGTGTCGCTTGCGACCTCGTACGTTTCATAGTTGGAGTTGTCGTTGCAGCTTTCTGTCCACGCGTGGGTCATGTCGTCTAAATTGTAGCCTTTCAGAAGACACTGCATCATATGAAACTTCTGGAGCATTGATCCAAGCCCACCATGAAGCTGCAATAAGGGAAGTACGTCCTCCATCATGTTTCTGACAAGGTCTATGGCAGTGTTTGTCGCAATTGCCGCGGCAGCCGGTCAACGAGGCCAGTTTTGTAGCCGGACCAGATCCACTGTATGCGGGATCTGACCCGGTTCATATCGTTGACGAGAGCCGTCAAGGCGAAGAATGCGTCTTCTATCGAAGTCATCGGCCCCGACTCGTACCTATTCTCATCATTTTGCGTCTTGGTTGGTCGTTCAAAGTCGGGCGCACTCAGGAATTCGGCGGATGGTTCAAAAACGACAAGACCGGCGAAGCGATTACTCACTTCGCTGGTCTCGGATGAGGTCTCATGCGCATCATTGATGGGCATCAACGGCTTCAATAATTTACGAACTGTCTCTAGTACTATAGGCCAGATTCTAATCAGTGCCCAGGCGCCCTCATCTGCATTCAAACGCCGGACAGGCGGTAATCGAAGAGGTATTTGGTGGGTACATGGAGGTTCTTACCTCCCACGAAATAAGTATGCTTGGCAGCTGACAGGTCTGGAAGGTCTTGTCCATGCTCTTGGAGCTTGGAGCCAAAGCCAGAGCGAGCATTGATTACACGGTCGATGGTCTCGCCGAATTCGCGTGGAACGCTGGCTACTTTAGCGGCAATGTGCTCAGCCAGTGGCACAAAATCCTTGATGTCGATGATGTACGCAGGCTGCGTCGGTGTCGCTGGTGAGGCTGCCGAAGAGGCTGCGGTCTCCCTTTTGGCCTTCTGCCTCGCCTTGCCTTTGAGTCGTCCACCAGATGAAGGTTTGCCGGCTTTGGAGGAGACGGGAGAGAGCAGGTCGGCGGGGAAGCCAACAGCCTTGGCAGTTGAGGCAAGCCAGGCTGCGATGGAGTTGGTATCCTCCTTGTATTGCTGATAGGTGCTTACTAGCCCCGAGGGCAACATGTTGAGATTGGATTCGAGTCGACAGAAGTAGTGGGAGAGACGACCTGGTTCTTTGGGAGTTTGTAAACTGGTGAAGGATCAGCTTCAACTTTCGGTGTCGAAGTGCAGCCCTCCAATGATGTATTTAAACCCCTATATATGTATTAAAGATATATTAATTATCTTCTTTTATATAAATAATCCTCCAATGATGGAGTGAAATTGCCTCGTGAGTCGTGGGGCACGGCCCCAGGGGCACGGCAGGGCCGTGTCAACTGTGGAGCAATTTGGTGGCAAAGGGCGGTGGAAAGAGAAGATGATGTAGAATTGCTATCTAGGAATTCCAGAATCTTGCAAGAAAAAGGAAGCTTATGATAAGCTTCAAATCTATCAATCCGATGAATCTAGGTCTTCAAACGAAGCCTACGATGAAGCGCAATAGCAAACGCGATGCGGGAAGCTGCATCGTCAAACGAAGAGAGGATGACAAGAGTGATGCCTGATATCTAAGGCTACGATGTGAGGCTGTGAGTATCCTCAACATCAACCACTAGCCGTGCCTTTTTCGGATGACGTTCGGATGGCATTCGGATGGCATTCCGGTTTCAGCAGCAGGTTTCTAGCCTAAATTCTACAAGACTCTGCTGATCCGCCAAAAGGAGTCGAGATGGGGTTGAAGGATGCTGCCTTTTGGGTCTGAGCGGTTGAGCGCTCTGACTATCGTGTGACAAGGAATGTGACACCTAGGCTTAGGCTCTTGAATGACGTGGTCGAGTTTGTGTATTATCAGCCCGCTAATCAACATCGATACCGAAAGCTTTGAATTAAGTCTAGTGGTAAGAAGAGCCAGTAAGAAGGGGCAACTATAGACTAACTACAAACTTAGTTCTTCCGGTGGCTTATAGATAAGTATAGGCGTAGTTGCAAAGACAACGAGAAGCCCCTCTGTGGAATGGTGTAAAGCTAATAAGGAGGGGAAAGAATATGAATATCTTAGTAGTGCGCGATATAGCTTCTCCTTGGCTATGATCGAGGTCTGTCTAGTGTCTGTGTATGAAGATCAGCAGTGTGGCCCCGTGGTAAAGCTTGTACGTAGAGCAGGATATAGACAGGCTACTTGGCGGAGGAAACAGAGAAGTCAGGAGGAGGGCTGACACAAAAGGACTCTCTGTATGGGAAGGGAAGAAGACGAGTTTGAGAGTGCTGGCTCTATATAAATGGTCGTCAGCGACTACGTGGTTTTTCAAGAACGGCCAAGTCACGCTGGAAATTAGGACGACGAGTATCTGCGGCCGCAATTAAGGTCTCAAGCTTTAGGGGGCTTTGAGGATGCCCTGGTTTGCGTTCATAAATTAACATTAGGTGTCGCCAGAGATAGCCAGCGACGACTTCTCGCCGAGGATTAACGAAACTCCGTCTCAACGACAGGCCAACCAACAGCTAATCTACTCCCTCTCCATCTAATTTCGGCTCGTATACCTTCTTCTGCTCATGCAACTCGCCATGAGATCAAGGGGTCAAAGTTCCAGAACCGTGGTTCATAGAATGCAGGAAGAAACCATGTATCTTTGAGCGAGCTCGAGGTCATGGGGATAAAAGCTGCGTCTTAGCTTACTATAATGTGTCTAAGTAAGTCGGTGACACTCGCTCTCCTATCTGATTCGTGTTCCTTGAACCCTCCCGTCTGCTCAAGTTCCAGCAGTTGCAACCAAAAACAGGCTGGACTCTGTAGTGTGGTACAACAGACGGCACAGCAACTTTCAGAGGGAGACAAAGGATGTGAGCTATCAAGTTTCATTTTTTCTCTTTCTGCTTCTCTGAAGCTGACAGTGCCGTTGAGCCCCCGATAAGCGATGCCACTTTCAATAATGAAGCCATCTTAACGACAGGTTAACGGCGCTCGCAGGAAGCCTCGAACTACTGACCCTCAAGAGGTCAGCCAAGATGACAAGATGCTCTATTTAGTTTCACGATTCCCTGGCATGTCCGCAAGGGTAAATGGCGCCGCAGATTATCGACGCGTGCTTTGGATAGGATACAAAGACCGTACCCAATCTAATAGATGCGGGTGTTATCATTAACCATGCCTTGAAGAACATCAAACGTGACAAGTCGGCCACGCGAGCAGAAAATGTCAAACTGTGCCTGAGGCAAAAGACCGGGACCGTGAGCCATGCATGAGCCATGACCCGTCTGTGGTGCGAGGTAAATCTGTGTCGTCCTCCCGCGCACATGCTCTGTTTTCTTTTGCACAAGTCAACGCACGTCGCCAGAGCTTCCAAGCGCCAGTCTACCGAATCGGAATCTTTTGTTCTACCCATCATGGTCAAGGTCACGCAACAGTGGCACCGATTGCTCGGCCTTGAAGTGCAGTCGTCTTCTTCGTGGTACAAGACGCGATTGAGGGAGGAGTTGGCCGAACGACGCGTGGCTCGCACCTTCCTCCACCGCTTGAGCGAGACGGCGGACGTTTTCTATACTCTCGGCAGGGCACAATGCGATGGCCATCCGTTGCGACGAGTCCCGCCCTTTCACCTTTTCAAGCATCCGCCAATTTACGCCTACATGATACTCAAGTTCACGTCGAGATGGGCCTTCTTCCGAACTGCTGCTTTCCTGTCTGGCTCAACCGCGTATCGACACATCAATGAGGTGGTGAACCCTGCACGGGACTTCAAGATTCGCGAGGTCGCCTCACGACATCCTGTTGAACTCAACAAGTTCGAGCCGGCGTGTCACAGATTGCGACACTTCTGGCCGCTTCTCCCGTGAAAGGGTCTGCCGGCGAAACACTTATCTTTGCAGCAGGGAATGCACGTGCAGTGGCTGTCTCGGTCAAAGCAAACCGGTGTGCTGTAACGACAGAAAAAGATGCGAAGAGCCGAGCAGAGGCACCGTGACCAGATATTTTGAAGTGAAAGGAGAACCTAGATGGTTCATTACGGCAGCGAAGAAGGTACAAGAAAAAAGCTCTCGGTCGTACTGTTTAACAAGCTGTAGAGCCAGCATAAAGATGCATGGAGCCGAGAAAAGGGAGCGTGACCAGAGAGTAGAACCCGGAAGGCGACTTGATACTGCATCCGGTAGAACTGTTCAGAATCATGGGTGGAGAGGGAGATTCATTGTTTGCGGCTGCTATCAACAAGTATTTAATCCGCAGTCTATTTCCACCTTGGAACTCCCCTAATGGCTTCACTGCACTGACATACTTTCCTCTTCGACATCCATACCTCCGCCATCCGTGAATGGATGATCTCCGATTCCGAAGCGGTGAAAGACAGCGTTCCCTGTTACTATACCAACAGACATGGGGGACTTCAAACTTTGTCCTGATTCCATTCTGTCGCCTGAGATGATCGCGCAGGCAAGCAAGAGGCCCTTTGTGATCGGGCTTTATGGATTGCCGGGCTCAGGGAAATCGTTCCTACTAAGCGAGTTGAAGAAGCAGTTGAGTCACAGTCAATTTGATTTTTACGAGGGTTCAGACATGATTTCCACAATTGTTCCTGGAGGTCTGGGTGCTTTTCAAAGACTTGAAAAGGAGCAGAAGCAGCACTGGCGAGAGCAGGCGATCGATCGAATCGCCGAAACTTGTCGTCAATCCAAGAAATCGGCTATTGTCACTGGTCATTTCATGTTTTGGTCTCACGAGGAGAAAATCCGTGTGTACACGCCCAACGATATGAGCACTTATACCCATATACTATACCTGGATACCTCGGTTGCACGGATAGCTGAGCAGAGGCAAATGGACGCAAAAAGGCGCCGTCCGGACCTTTCTGCCGCGCACTTGGAGACGTGGCAGCAGACGGAGATCTCGGAGCTAATGAGTCTCTGTCAAGGACACGGTATCCTGTTCTCGCGGCTGCCGGAGCCGCCGACAAACCACCTTCTCGCTGCCATAAAATACATTCGGTTTTCAAGTCAAGCCGCCACGATATCGAACGTGTCCAAAGTAGATGCTAAAATCAGTGGTTTTCTCACAAAAAGCGATCTCAGAACGGCTTTTGTAGTGGATGCAGACAAGACTCTATCAACAGATGACACGAGTGTCACTTTCTGGGAGGCTATGGGCACGGGTTGTCCTCTAAACGGCTTATTCGGCAGTCCGCTTCGTTACTCGGAAACTGCTCTACTCCAAGCTACTCTCTTGTACGAGGAAGTAGCAAACGAAGAAGATTTCGAACGTATCTGTACAATCGCGGCATCAAAGACAAAGATTCACCCCGAATTCGTATCCCTCTTCCGCTTTATCCAAGCTCATGAGCATTTATCTGCTTTAGTTGTGACTTGCGGAATTCGCCGTATCTGGGAGAAGATCCTAGAAACAGAGGGCTTCTCTCAAAAGATCCAAGTTATCGGCGGAGCAAGAATCTCGGATGATATTGTTGTCACGCCCGACGTAAAGGCTCGGATCGTGACAAAGCTGCGGCAAGAGGGTCAGCTGCATATCGTGGCAATTGGCGATAGCCCTCTCGACTTGCCAATGTTGGAGGCAGCGGACCAAGCAATCGTGGTCACAGGCCCGGAACAAAATCGAAGCCGCAGTATGGACCGTTATCTCATGGAAGCCATCACGACTCGGGGCCTCACGGCGCGACAATGCTTGCTGCCCGGAACCGTTTCTCCACGACTAAGCGATAGCGCACTTCCTCGAATGTCCCTCATCGGTGTAAGCTTCCTCAACTCGTTGCATTGTGGTCGAAATGCTAGTTCGTACCCAAGGATATGGCAGGCCACAGACAAGAGTGCGGCAAAGCTGCTCATGTCCCCAATGCGCGATGCGGCGAATGCAGGGCCAACTTTGAGGAAAGCTCACGGCAATGTCGGGCTCTACCTGGCCTGGGAGTTCCTGACAGAGATAGTCGGGATTGAAGAATATCCTACACAGCACGTACAGGGGCATCAAGTCAGCGGATACCGTCTTCAGCATGAAAGTAAAACCACGATTGTTGCGCTGATGCGAGGCGGCGAGCCCATGGCTTTGGGATTGAGCGAGGCATTACCACTTGCCATGTTCGTCCACGCCAGTTGCCCGGATGATATCAAGAGAGAGCATGTTGACAATCAGAGGACCGTGATATTCGTCGATTCCGTGATAAACAGTGGCAAGACGCTTATACCTTTCATCAATCAAGTACGAAGCATGGACAAAGACATCTGCGTCGTTGTCACCGCCGGAGTGGTTCAGGATGACGCACTGTCCGAAGGGCGCGAGCTTTCAAAGGTGGTAAAACAACACCGCGTCAGCATCGGAGCGCTTCGCCTCTCGAAGAACAAATTTGTTGGATCCAAGGGCACTGATACTGGTCATCGGCTTTTCAACACCACACACATGGCATAGACTAGGTGTTTAGGAGAAATGGTCTTGTTCATGTATAGGGCTTGCAATAGAGTGTGTTTTGTTGAACAGGGGAGTGTTTGCTACATTAATATTATTTACACTCCAGGACCCATCGTAGTCCAAGTCTTGTGCCTTCCAAAACGGATTAAATCCAACTTTGTGCAAGACTGTAGTAAGTCGTGTGTGATCGCCTCGAGTGGGTCTAGACCCTACGGAGTGCCTACATGTATGTCAGACACTCTTTTTATCGTGCGTGGGGCACGTGACGTCGGGAAAAGAGATGTCCCCTCACAGAATGATCAATGAAGAGAAAAGGATGGCCTCATATTCATGGAAGGATAAAGGCTTTTTTTTTTAAAGAGAGAGCAGCCAAGTAAATCTATAAAAAAGGAGCTTCTCTCTATAAGAAAGGATCCTTTATCCTTCCATTTGTATGAGGCGTATCGCGATTTGGCTACGTGCATCTCCAGCTTCCTCCATACGGTTATGCGCGCAACATAACTCGTCATAGACGATTATCCGCCATCGGGCAACACTTTTTCCCTTCCAACCCCCCCCCTTCCTCCAAAAACACCAACACCCCCGTAATCACCATCTTCTCACTCCAAACGAGACCCGCCTCTCTCTCATTTCGCCATCCGCCACGCCTCACGACCATGTCCCTCGGCAACCTATCCGACCTCCTCCCGCCAACGTACAAGGCCCAAATCACAGCCTGGCTCGCCGAAGACACGCCCTCCTTTGACTACGCCGGCTTCGTGGTGGGCACGTCGCCGCGCACCGCCACCCTCTGGGCCAAGTCCCCCGGCCTCCTCGCCGGCAGGCCCTTCTTCGACGAGGTCTTTCGCCAGACGGGCTGCACCGTAGAGTGGCACGTGGCCGAGGGCTCGGCGCTCGCGCCGTCGAGCGGGACCTCGGGCCCGGGCCCGGACTCTGACCCCATCAAGATCAGATGCGCCACGGTCAAGGGCCCCGTCCGAGGAATCCTGCTCGGCGAGAGGGTGGCCCTGAACATGCTCGCGCGGTGCTCGGGCGTGGCCACCAAGTCCGGGGAGCTGGTGCGGCTCGTCCGGCGGGCCGGCTACGCGGGTCTCCTGGCGGGCACGCGCAAGACGACGCCCGGCTTCAGGCTCGTCGAGAAGTACGGCATGCTGGTGGGCGGCGCCGACGCGCACAGGATGGACCTGAGCTCCATGGTCATGCTCAAGGACAATCACGTCTGGAGCAGGGGGAGCATCGCCGACGCCGTGGGGGCGGCCAAGGCCGTGGCCGGCTTCAGCATCAAGGTCGAGGTCGAGGTTCAGAGCGAGGCCGAGGCCGACGAGGCCATTGCCGCGGGGGCCGATGTCGTCATGCTGGATAACTTCACCGGCGAGGGCGTCGGGGTTGCCGCGAGGGCGTTGAAGCAGAGGTGGACGGGGAAGAGGGAGTTTCTCTTGGAGGTCTCGGGGGGGTTGAGGGCCGATAACGTGGAGTCGTATGTTTGCAACGGTAAGTTAAGTTACTGCTCTGCGACGGTGGGCTCTGATCCATCACTTGGAGATTTGATCATGGTGGTGTTTTTTTTTTTTTTTTTTTTTTGCTAACCATGCCATTGCATCAACAGATGTGGACATCATCTCGACGAGCTCTATTCATCAGGGTGTTCCGCACGTCGACTTTTCGCTCAAGATCGACCATTGATCTCTTCACTCCCAACATTGTAGACTGCGAGGATGGGACGATTGAGACAAGAAAGTATATTTATTTACACACAACGTATAGATGCTCGTACGTACACATTGATTGTTGTTGGAACTTCGAGGCAGCATACACCCAAATGCGCTCGTGCAAATTCTTGTCATCCATCACATTTCAACCACTTCCATGCCAGGACGTCTCCGTAACACGTCTCCCCCAAAATTCTTTCACGCAGCTTGAGCGCCGGCGGTCTGGGAAGCAATGCCATTGTTCGTCCCTTGGCCATGAACAGCGCCGTCCTTTTGCACAGAGCTGCACGAGTCGTCGTTGCCAGAGCCGTTGGAACCGCAACAACGCACCAGAACACTGGTCTCGTTCTTCTTACATGGGACATCGAGCGAGGGGTTGGCCTCGAAAAAGTCGGCCGGGCGGAGGTGAATTTGATACATCTCCATTGGCCTTTTTTTTTTTCGCTAGAGCATTAGCACACACGTCATGTTCGAGGTGGAATCTGTGATTGCCTGGACTCGGAACTCACATGACCGGCCAGTCCTCCACACGAGGATTATGCGTGAAGCCATAGACAGGCCATAGAACAGGAGAGCTCTTGGTGCCGTGGCTTGCATGACCATTGACTCCGTTTGAGCCATCGGTGCCTTCGGTCGGCGTCTTGGTCGGCGTGCCGTCTTCCGTGAACCAGTCGCCTCGTCGCACCATATCACCAACACCCCCAGCCTCCATTCGGCTCTGGTTGGTGAATTCGCCCGCTACCCAGAACTCATCATCTCTGTACCCAGTGACCCAGGCATTGTGCCGAGCAAACAGGGCACGCTGCGAGTGAATGCTCTCCTCGTCAGCCAGAATCATCTGCGTGGGAGGGGCCACCACCTTGTAGGCAAGATTCTTGCCCGAGATTGAGTTCTTCTTGTTGGGATTCTCCAGCTTGATGGTTCGGTTCAGCCGAGGCTCAGCATCGATATAGCTCGCCTTGTTGACAACTCGGCGCCTCACCTCGTAAAAGTTGCCGTGCGGGTTGGTCTCGGGGTTCATCTTGACGCCGTGGCTCTCCTCGACAACGACCCTGTTGTCGCGATACGAGTCAATGGCGGGATCGATTCTGGCGGCGAAGATGTGCTGGTGGTTCTGCGCAAGAATGCCAGGCGACACCAGGTTGCCATACTTGCTTGTCTTGCCGTCGTCAATGGCAACAACACTGACCATGCCAGTAGCGCGAGTTTCAAGGGTAACTCCTCCAGCCAAATCGAGCTTAAAGGCAAATATGTATTCATAATTCGCCAAGGTGCAGATGAACTGCACAACAAACTCTCGTGACCGGACGACAATGGCGTTCTTGCTTCTGAAGTTTGTGTGCTTCCACAGGATGCCACCGTCCTGTTCGTGTAGACAAACGACCGACCTGGCGGGCGTTGGAGACCCGTCTGGTCCTGCGAGAAGAGCATCAAAGTAGTGAATGGCTCCGAGGCAGTCGCACCCCAGTGTCAGATTGTTGGCCGCGCGTCCGACGCCAAAATCGCCAAAATCGAATGCCTGCTTGCGATGGAAAGGTGGTCGTGGATCACCGTAAGGCACTGTCAGCTCCGAGAAGCTGAGACGGTAGAAGACGGGCCGGTTCTGGTAGCAAACATCATGGAGAACTGCCCCTTCACGAGGAGTGAAACCAAGTCGGAATCTCCATTTCTGCCACTCGACGAGTCCATCTGGCTGGACCGTGAATGAAGGACCCTCGGGCTGAACGACATTCAAGGGTTTCAAATCATCTCTCACAGGCTGCTCGAGAAGCTCAGGGACCCATTCGGCTGGCTTTGAATTCTGGAACAGCTTTTTCGGCTCGTCGCCTCGAGGAGCAGGCTCGACACCATCATCCGATCCTCCAGTGGCCAACCGATCGACGCGGACAACCTTCTTGGCCACCCAGTCGACGACGGGGATTATGGGAATCGGATAGCCGTAGTGGTTGGTATCAGGGTGCTTCTTCCTGGCGTCACGAGCAAACACCAAACCTTGCATGTATCTCGGGTCGTCCTCATTGTCTGATCCGCCGTACGGCCAAGGGTCAATGGTGAGTTCGAATCCTTCTGGCAGAGCGAATTCCGACATGGCCTCTTTGAAAAGGTCTGATGAGACACAGCAGTCCAAGAACTGGGAGAAGTCGTCCCTGCGAGGTATATCAGCATTGATATTCCATGTCCATGTCTTGACATATCCACGAAACAGAATATAATGGGTTTTGCAAGTGAGACTCACTCTGTGTAGTACGGGAAATAATGGGCAGAGGCAGTGTCACTACTGACAAGCTTGCTGGCATCCAGATCAACGACACATCTGACATTCTCGTGCCTCTCTGCCTTGATAATGCCATATTCAACGCGAGCATGACGGCCAGGGCGCGGCGTCTCTGCCGTCAAGGTGCCAGCATGTTCAGCTTCAAGATACGGAATGAGTGACTCTTTGCTGGGCTCTTGAAGGGAAATCTGCCGGAAATAGACGGGCTGTGAGCTTCCGTACAGCTTTACGATGATGTCCCGAGCCTTGGTGAACTCTTGGACGGATAACTGGGTAAGAGGATGGGGTCGACCAGCAGTCATTGTGGAGGTTGAGTCCGGGGGGGGGCTGTCCTGTGGTGGTTGGTGGTTGGTGGTTGGTGGTTGGTGGTTGGTGGTTGGTGGTTGGTGGTTGGTGGTTGGTGGTTGGTGGTTGGAGAAAGGTATTTGGGGGATTCTCGACTTCCAGAAGCTTCAGTTTTCAGTCTGGAGCATGGATAGCTTTCCCAGTTCTATCTGTTACAAGCATCCGAGGAGAAGGCAGAACCGATTGTGGGAAGGAGCCAAGGCATCTTAAGTAGGTGGGGTTGGTTGTACAACAAAGCTCGAAGCGCGGGGACGGAACGGAACGGAGCACCAGACAGAATATATTGTCGACATTGTCAAGGGAAGGCGCGCTCGTCGTGGAGCCTTGCATGTGTGCAAAGAACGACGGCTTTGGTCGACCAGGCCGACGTTCCGATACAGCTCTTGCATTTACTATCTCTTGGAGAGCGATTGTTCTAGGTCAAGAGTCGAGAGCTGGGTTTCCAGCGGTTTCCAGCGTTGCCTCCCGTCGCCCGGCGGGCGTCTCGGGAACTTAGCGGGTTTAACACTTTCCCCCGCCGTTATCAGTGATCAGCGTGATGGGACAAGAAATCGCCCTCGCCGCGGGTACGTGAAGACTTCAGCACTTATCAACTGGAGGTCCGCTGCCGCACGACATCAGTGTGATAGGACAAGAAGTACGGACACCTAAACACGCATACATATGCTGTATTAAGTCCTTATCAGGATACACACTAAAAACGGGTAGGTGGACTGTCTATCCCGATTAGGACTAACGGCATATGCGTGTTCAATTTTGTGTCTACATACATGTAGAGGTCCAAGTGCTGCGCTTCCAAGTCTAACCTCGTCTAATTAGTAATACTAGGCGGTCGGAGAATGTGAGGTCAGACACGCCACACGCTAGTATGTATTTGTGCGCGCGTGCACGAGTATCCTTTTTTCTTCTTGTTTTTTTTTTTTTTTTTGCAGATTGCGGGACCAGTCCATTGGTAAGACAGCGTTCCTGGCTGTTCCATTCATGCAAATGTTTCAAAGTTGCACATTCTTGCTGTTGGCGCGCACGGCGAATACATAATGTACTCATGCACTATTGATCGGGCTATTTAATGTGCAGATGTCAACGCTGCAGCCAGCCACACCCATGAACGCACGCAGCCTGAGGCAGGCACGACTTCACCCCGGCCAAGCTTGCCCGAGTACCGAGTACATGATCTGATCCGTACTCTTTGCTCGGTGCCGGCGATCCGTCATGGAATTGTCCTGCTACACTGTACATCCTCCAGCCCTCATCATTACTCCATCACTCTCCGGCCGCTCGCTCGTCCTAAATTCTTGTGCTCCCCTTTGTCGCAGATGCCGGTTCTCGTCTGACCTATACCTTGACCGCTGTTGTATATCCTCTATCTACTGTGTCTCCCCAGATGCCACCCATACCTGTTCCTATACTATCACCCATCGTTTCGTCTTGAATTCGTCACACGACCATCTCCGACCACGACGCTCGTTCAGGCCATCAAAGTTCAATCCGCATCAGCCGTATTTATGCCACCACTTCTAGTATCGCGACCAGTTTAGTTCCTGTCGATGACAATACGAGCACCAACCTGGTTCGATTCGATTGACGCCATCGTCATCCACACCACCATTCACCTTCTTGACTGGGGCATGCCATCTCCACCTGCAGGTCTGCCTCGCTGCTTGGGAAGTGACCAAAGTTCTGTGCTCTACGATTCGACGTGACAAATAGTTGGCCAGCTTGTTACTCTTCGACCCGTCAGGAATTAGACATTCATTCGAGTGCAACACAGGTGGTCGGACACCTCAGGTCAGCGATGTTGATTTTTTTTGTAACATTTTCCCCACGATTCTATTGTTCTGACGCAATTTTGTTGTCTCTACTATCCAGTGGGCCACGAAGCTCCTACTGAGGTCAAGGGCCAACAGGCCAAGAAAAAAAGTGACGTCCCCTTTTCACTTACTTCAGATCCGAAACGACCTCCTATCTTGACCTGCATCGTGTCAACAGTCGACAACGCCGAATCGCCGACGAGCTGCATCGCACTGCTGTGCCTGCCAAGATGCTCAATTCGCGCCGCGCTTTGGCTGCGGCCGCCTTCACAATCACAGTCTTCTTCATTGTCATCCATTCGCATGGATCATCGAGCAAGCATGTGGCGCGCGCGCAAGCTGCCAACAAGAAGATGTCGACCAACACAGAATCCGCCGGCAGCAAACGAGCTGCCCCCCAAAAACCCATGATTGACATGTCGCATATGTCGACATATGACAAGCTCGCCTACGCTTATCCATACGATATCGAATCAAAATTCCCTGCCTACATCTGGCAAACCTGGAAGAAGACGCCAGCAGAAGGCGACTTTGAGTTCCGCGATCAAGAGGCATCTTGGTCTCTTCAGCACCCTGGTTTCGTCCACGAAGTCATCACGGACGATGTCGCCGTCAGCATGCTCAATCTTTTCTATGCCTCCGTACCCGAGGTAATGGAGGCATACCACTCATTGCCTCTTCCCGTCCTGAAAGCCGACTTATTTCGCTACCTGATACTTTATGCCCGGGGGGGTATCTACTCCGATATCGATACATATGTGATCAAGAGTGCCTTGGAATGGGTGCCCTCCCATATTCCCCGGCAGACAATCGGCCTCGTGATTGGCATCGAGGCGGACCCCGATCGCCCCGACTGGGCGGACTGGTATAGTCGTCGAATCCAGTTTTGCCAATGGACCATCCAGAGCAAGCCCGGCCATCCCGTTCTGCGCGAAATCATTACGAGGATCACCAATGCGACTCTGGCGATGAAGAATCAAGGCAAGCTATCGTCCTTTGACGGGAAAAACGTGGTCGATCTGACGGGCCCTGCGGCGTGGACAGATACCGTCATGGACTATTTCAACGATGCACGATACTTTGATATGAAGACGAGTCAGGGCAAGATAGATTGGCACAACTTTACGGGCACCGAAACGAGTAAGCGGGTAGGCGATGTGATTGTGCTGCCCATCACGAGCTTTTCTCCTGGCGTTGAGCAGATGGGATCCAAGGACTACGACGACCCCATGGCATTTGTTAAGCATGATTTTGAGGGTATGAAGCCTCTTTCTTTTTGTTGCCCTGGATAATTTCCGTTTTTGTAGAGAAGATCAAATCCGCTAACATGATATTAGGCACGTGGAAACCAGAAAGCGAACGACATATTGGCGAGCAAAAAGAGGAACAACAAGCTTAACCTCAACAAGAACTGGTCAAATGACGAAGCCTCTTTGTGTTACAAGCCGGGCGACAACTTTTAGCTTTTGCGTTGAGCAGCCCTTTCCGTTCCGGTACGGCCTCGTGTGTTTGTACCATCGTCTCTCTCCCGAGAAGCGGCACGACGTTGATGAGTAGGGCCTACCGCTGCATCTCGCCGCCCGGGAGCTTGTCACACGTTCTCATGCAAGGTCAACCCGCTGCTTCCTGCACTACACTTTTCATCAGCAGCTTTTCTTCTCGTTCTTTTTTCCCCCCTTTTTTCGCAATGCATCACACTGGGATGTTGCATTCCATGCGCTGGGTCTCATCACGAGTTTTTTTTTTTTTTTTTTTTTTTAAAAAAAAAGGCGCTCAAGGTTTTTCTCATCCCGGGTGCCTGGTGCTGGTTTCTGAGCGTCGGGTGCTCTCAATAGACTATATGTTGGACGGAAATCTTTTCGGGTTTTTGAGACGTTGGAGGCTGACGAGGGCCAAGTTTGTAGATGGATGATGGGTACAGGTACGTACGTGCCTGGGTATCTAAGGACCTAGATGGAATGGCAATGGCATGCCCGGCCCAAGAAAAGCCCTGGGCTGGGTGAATATATTTGGGATTGACGCTCAGCTTTTTGTTTGCCGTTTGCATGAAGCAGGTTACAGTTGATGTGTACTCCGCACGGAGTAATCCGCACGGACTGATGCGTACATTTGTGGAGAGACTCGACAGGATCCCAGCCGGTGCGGGAAGGCCGGCTTGTTCATGTTGATGTGTGAGCTGTTCGGGCATTCGTTTCTTTCTCATCCTACTCTGTCCTCAGTTCCTTACGGCTGGTGAAATGAGGGGTCTCGCGCACCTCTCAAGAAGATCATGCGCCGCTGCCGTGACGTCTGCCGTGACGTCTGCCGTGACGTCTGCCGTGACGTCTGCCGCGACGTCGTCTGCCGCGACGTCGTCTGCCTCCTCGAGGAGCAGGAGGATGCTCTCCACCGAAGGATTGAGCTTTCGAACGGGACCGACTGAGGTACGATGCTTTGCGATTCTGAACATGGCTTTTGCGCCACGAGGAACGCTCACCAACAAGAATCTACACCCCCCGTAGCCCCCATTGTACAGCGGTACGATTCCCGAACATTTCGCCCGCGTCGTTTCCCAGCACGGCGACCGCCCAGCCGTCATCGCGCGCTCCCCCAGCCCCGGCTCGTTCGAAACAATCCTCACGTACTACATGCTCGACATCCTCTCGAACCGACTCGCCTCGTCCCTCGCCAGCCTGGGCGTCAAAAAGGGCGACCGCATCGCCATCTCCCAGGGCAACACGCCCGAGTTCGCGGCCCTCACGTACGCTTGCTACAAGCTCGGCGCCATCCTCGTGCCCCTCAACCCGAGCTTCAACGCACAGCAGGTCGAGGCCGCGCTGCGACATCTCGCCGTCGAGGTGCTCATCATGGGAGCCGTCACCGACCTCGCGTACAAGCCGGGCCAGGGCCGCAGCAACGAGAAGCTGCTGACGAGAGTGGCGGGCGATCTGAGAGGGGCCGGGACGCAGATCCAGAGCGAGGGGGTCCCGACGCTGAAGAGAGTCATCGTGGTAGACAACCGCGTGGGCCACAAGCATGTGCGGTTCGACCTGGGAGACTGCCGAGCCATCACTCCGTACAGAAGGCTGCTGGACGGCTCGGAGCGCAGCATCACGCCAAGCCAGCGGCTCGACGCCCACGACACCATCAACATACAGTTCACGTCGGGCACGACATCAGCACCCAAGGCGGCCATGCTCTCGCACCACTCCATCCTCAACAACGGCATCCTCATCGCCAACAGGATGGGGCTCGACCCCTCGGACAAGATTGTCGTGCCGCCCCCTCTGTTCCACTGCTTCGGCTGCATACTGGGCTACATGGCCACCGCGACGACGGGCGCCGCCATCCTCTTCCCGAGCCCGGCCTTTGACCCCGTCGCGACGCTCAAAATGTGCGTCGACCACGACGCGACCGGCCTGCACGGCGTGTGCACCATGCTCATCGCCGTCCTCGAGGCCCTCGACAAGCGGGACTCGGTCGTTCGCCCGCCCACCCACCTGCGCAAGGGCATCGTCGCGGGCTCCTCGGTCCCCGAGGCCCTCATGAAGACCATCTACAAGCGCCTCGGCCTCCAAGACCTCGTCATCTGCTACGGCATGACCGAGACCAGCCCCGTCAGCTGCATGACGTCTCCCTCGGACCCGTTCGACAAGCGCTGCGCCTCGGTCGGCACCCCCATGCCCCATACCAGCATCAAGATCGTCGACCCGTCCGACCGCTCCGTCATCCGACCGCTCAACACCCGCGGCGAGCTGGCCGCAGCAGGGTACGCCGTCATGAAGGGCTACTTTGACGACGCCGCCGCAACGGCAGAGGTGCGCGTCTCGGAACCAAACACGGACGGGTCCCCCGGCCACACGACGTGGATGTACTCTGGCGACGAGGCGGAAATGGACAAGGACGGCTTCGTCACCGTGACGGGCCGCATAAAGGACCTGATCATCCGGGGGGGCGAGAACATCCACCCTCTCGAAGTAGAAAACTGCCTGTTCCAGCTCCGTGGCGTAAAGGAGGTGAGCGTGGTGGGCGTTCCCGACGAGAGACTGGGGGAGAGCGTGGCCGCGTTTGTGATTGCCCATCGGGACTGGACCACGCGCCCGGATGGCGAGCATGGGGGAGACAAGATCTTGACCGCGAACAAGGTCCGCGAATGGGTCAAGACGAATCTATCGCCTCATTTGGCTCCAAAGCACGTCTTTTGGGTGACCGAGTATCCCAAGACGGCGAGTGGCAAGATTCAGAAATTCAAGTTGAGGGATATGGCGCTGGATTTGTTGAAGCAGAATTAGTTTTGATTGCATCCCTCTTTATATATATACATACATACACATGTATATATATATATATTTATGAATCATGGTATGGAGTCCCGTTACCAAAGTCGTAGGTAGATTGGAAGCCCAACCCGCAGTTCGCAAGTCATCTGGACAGCACACAATTGACTCGGTCACCCCATCCACGTCAGTCAGTGTCTTCATATGAGCTGTTCTCAGCTAATGCAATCGGTATTCTAGGACTCCCCGCCGCCTCCCATGCTCTGGGGGGGGGAAAAAAACCCCTCAACAATTTTGCATCCCCCTTTTTGTTTTCCTCTGCACATTTTGCATTCGCCAGACTTTCTTTCCGCAGAATTTCATCAATGACCCTTGCTCGTCCCGTGGGACAAATAGCAAAATCAAATCGTGGCTGTGCCTGTTCCCAGTTTCCGTGACATCGGTAGGTCCGCCGTAACAATGAATAATAAAAAGTCCTAACGAGCACCAATAGATAACAGAATAGCAAAATACCAAGTACCAAAGCAACCTTCAGTAACAGCCTTGTGAGCGTGGTTTGGAAGGGTCCAGGAGCATCGAGACACTGCATGTCAGCGAGTTGTCAAGAGATGGACCGCTCCGACGCCTTTGAATCTCACTTTTTCTGGTTCCTCAGTCAACCTGCTTCTCGCATCCAATGCGTCCAAGGAGCTCTTTGCGATCACTGTGCCCCGGCAAACTTACGCCGGAGCTGCTGGCCGGTCGCCTGACGCCAGTCCTGCGCTCCCAGCTTCGAAGATCAATCTCATCGGCCTCCACCTCCTCCTCCAGGGGCTCAGCCTCCTCGTACACGTACTCGTCTTCCTCCTCAACACATTCGTCGTCACTGCGAGAATCCTCGGCTCCATCGCCGCGAATGACCTTCATGGCCACACGCACAATCATTGTGAACCAATAGATGGTGATGCCTTGCAGAGCAATAAGGGGTACCAGGAAAGCCCATTGGACGGTGTTGTTGAAGCAAACTCGGCCAGCAGAGCTGAGAAACGGCTCAACTAGCCACGTAAGCCCCGGCGGAGGGGCTTCAGGTCCTATAAGGTGGTCATTGGTGCCTCTGAAGCAGCCCCAGACCATAACCTCGGCCGTGTGTGCGTATACTGACCAGCAGAGCATCAAATAAATTACGTGGCGGGCTAAAAGCCATGAAAGCATGAAAACTCCAAACATGACGTCGCATATGGCGCTGTAACCAGCATACTTGAGACACTTGGCAGCCTGTAACAAGTTAGTATTTCATAAGTGACTGTGTAGACCTCTTTTTGCTTGGCTTCGCCATTACGCACCGGCAGGAAAAGGTCGACCACATCCATGACGACCAGAATCACGTTGCCGACGCGGGTGAAGTGATAGTAGTAGCAAGACGAGATGAGGGCGGTCGTGATGATGTGGTGGCTAAACATTTGCCAGTGGTCCTTGCGGCGCTCTTCAATGTTGATGACGATAATCTGCTGCAACCAGAATGCCCATTGGGCAAGAACGTAACCCTTCATCAACCCATCCATTTCACGATTCGGCCAGTCGGTCCACATTTCCCTCATGTTGAAATAGTACGGCGATTTGCAGTAAATATACTGTCCCAAGGCTGGTTAGCCGTAAAATGCTTTCACTATGTGTTTGCCTGGCGGGGAAAGGGGGACAGATGCGCAGGACCCGTGTTGGAGATCAATTTTACCATGCCCATTGTCCAAAATACGCTGTAGTACACAAGCAGCCAGGCTTGTTCCGTAAATCGAACCTGGTCCTTCTTCTTTGTCACACCTTGCATTCTGGCAAAAGGGGCCAGGATGTACCCCATGAAGCCAGCTCTCAGGAGTGTGAATAGAACGATGCAGAAACTAATAAAGTAGGCATCTTCAGAGCCAATGCCGTACCGACCGGATTTCCCATTGTAGTAGGCAAGCTGGAAGTATTTTTGAGAGTGTGGTCGAGCTTTCGGGATGAAGTTGTGGCAGAGGAAGAGCAGCGCGAGAAGATTGAATGAGAGACCTAGCAATTTCAAGCCGATTAGAAAAAAGGGAAATGCCTAGCGGAAATGACAAGGGTTTCTCAATTTCACACAATTGAGGCCAATTGATAGGCTTCCCGTGATTTGAAGTACTCTAGTATATCATTTGCACCTGCCATTGAACAGGAAAGGTGTGAACGTACTGATTTGGTTCTCAACAAACCAGCGGGTAAAGTGCTTCCACGTTCCGTCCTCCTTGCGCTTGAGTCTTCGTACAAGGACATGTTTGCCATCAGAGCTCTGCATGTATAAGGGACCTTTGACACCAGAAGCGGCTGGTCCAAGCTTGTATTGGGATGATGCAGGTCCGTCAGTGACGCCGTGATCTGGCGATTCGGTATTATGCTCGTAGCCGCCCATTGTGGGATTGGAGATTCCAGCGACAGCGGATCGAATTTGGTGGGGTGATAGGGCATCAACAAAGAAAATCGCCCAGGACGAATTTCTCTTTTTTTTTCGTCGTTTCCTCAAACACCAACGCTGGATTTTCTTCCGGTGCCTTTCTTTTTCCAAGACCTCGTGAATGCCTCGAGAACATCGGTTTGGGGGAGGGAAAGGGAGCGAAGAACGAGTGACAGGATTGCGGTCAGAAAGCACTTAGCTGGGGGTACAGACCTGTTGAGATGGGTGCTGGTGGATCGCTCGGCCGTGCGCGTATGTAGTGGGTGGTGGACAAGGTTAAGATGCAGTGACACGCACAAGAAAGCGACTTTGGTCACCTTGGGACCTAATGTTAATGAGAGCACTAAACCCGAGTGACCAAAAGACGAAGAGACACGCCGTACGGCTTAGAAACGAAGGCGTCTGGTAGGTACAGTGGGGTGTAAGTAGATCGGGCGGCCGAGTTTCAGCGACGGGTCGGGTGCGGCCAACCACAAAACACTCTGGATGTGGACGTCGAGGACGAGGTGTGCGAACCCTGGATCGTGAGGAAGTTTCGAGGTTGGCACCCGTTGAATCGATCGACGATTTGAGCTTCTCCAAGGTCAGGACGGTACTAGAGATAAAGGAGGTCGGACGGTTTTGTACGGGACTGTGCGGTAGAAGGAGGGTCAAGTTGTTTCTCAGGTCATAGAGGTTGTATCAGGTGCGGAGTAGAGCAAACCGCCGATGAGATGAGGCAGAGAGAAAGGCTCAGCCGTACTGCAATTACTGCAATGCGAAGTGCTGCGTATAGTCCGTACGGAGAAGGAGAAATAAAAAAGTGGGGAGGTGAAGGACGTAAAGTGAGGGGAGCAGGGGGCACGGCGCGATACGAAGCACTTTAATTAAAGATGGGAAGGAACTCCCTTTTCCCCTGCTGCAACAGTCCGACAGCCACATTCCAATCAGTTGAATTGTGCAGCTGGCTAGAAGCTGCGTCTCGTTTCTTTGGCAATGTCTTTCACCGGATGCAGCAAGTGCAGCATAAATTCACGTGCATAAATTCACGTTCCCTTTACCATTTTCGAGTTGCTGAGCAGTTGGTCCGTGGGTCACAGACTCACAGCCTACAGGCCACGAAAATATCCTGTTGGTCAGGTCTCAAGTGGACCGCCACACCAGGCTTCCAGCTCCACTTCTTCCCACGTGACACGTTGCTCCCATCACTTGTCACCGCCTGGCTGACGACGCTCCTCCAAACGCTCCTAATTAACTTGTCTCATGCTGCTCATCCGCCATCCCAACTCATCTCTTCAACAGCACCGAGCTACCATCAAGCGCAGCCAATTTCACTATCCTTAGAGAGAGAGAGATAGCACTATTCTCAAGCACCATCTCCGGCAGAACATCATGGCCACCTCGAGCACCAACCCAAAGTACCAGCCTGCTCCGCAGCATGATCCAGACGACGACTTCACCCAAGCGCCACCCGCCTATGCCGAGGGCTCGTCTAGACGCGATGAAGAGCAGCGTCTCTTCGGACCTCCTCGCAGCAGTGAAGACAACCTGCCCGACGATTTTAAGGTACGTGCGCCTTCGTCGACTGCTCTTCCACACATGCGTCAAATTGTGGCGATGTCAATCTGGTCATTCAATACTTCCTATCAAATAAAACTAATATCCAAAAACTCACAGTTTGGTGGCTACGTCGCCGAAGCAACAGTCGATATCCGTAACCAATTCGTCCGCAAAGTCTATACCATCCTCACTCTGCAGCTCCTTGCCACAGCGGGCGTCAGCTCTTCACCTTCTTCAGCGACTCGTACCGAAACTGGATCCAAGCTCGTCCCGGCCTCGTCTGGGTTTCCGTGCGTTGCCTCCATACTCCCACTTTCAATCCTAGGAAAACAAGTGCCTCCAAACTAACCTCGAAACCTTATAGCTCATCGGAGCCATGGTCTTCATGGGCCTAACCTACTGGAAACGCAAATCGTACCCAACCAACCTGCTCTTCCTCTCGCTCTTCACCTTCGCCGAAGCCTACTCTGTTTCCGTCATCGTCTCCTTTTACAAGACCTCGATTGTTCTCAACGCCGTCATCCTCACGGCCGGCATCTTCATCTTCTTGACTCTGTTCGCATGCCAGACCAAGTATGATTTCACCTCATGGATGCCCTACCTCTTTGGCGCGCTCTGGGCCCTCGTCCTGTTCGGTTTCATAGCCATGTTCTTTCCCTACAATTCGACGGCTGAGCTGATTTACGGCGGAGTTGCGGCCCTCGTTTTCAGTGCCTATATTCTTGTTGATACCCAGCTTGTCATGCGTCATCATCACGTGGAGGAGGAGATTGCTGCCTCCATCAGCTTGTACCTCGACATTATCAACTTGTTCCTCGCTATTTTGCGCATTCTCAATAGCCAGTCTGACAATTGAATGAGGGGAGACGAACATCTCGGTGCGCAACCGGGCATTCGTGGGAGGCTAAGACATTCCGAGGCTGGACATTGAGAGAGATGTGATCCAGTCAATCTGCCTTTTGTGGATGGATATTGCGTGTTAGAGGGCGTGCGGTATAGGCACTCTGGGATTTTTTTTTCTTTCTTTTTGGTTTGGGATGGGATTGACGTTGTTACCTCTGGATGGATGTTTGTTCTTTTTTTTAGCTTTTCTGTTGGAATCCATCGTCAGTCACCAAGTAGTAGCACAAACGACAGGCATGATACGCTTGTATGACTTTGTTACTTACATACGATGTAATAAACTTCTTCAAACACGCACTTTGAATAAAAGAAAGGATAAAAGACCAAACATGCTGTCGTTACAAACTGCAATATATATTCGACACTTGCATTAGAAGCTCACTAAGACAGGACTAAGAGAACAGAACAAATCGGAAGATCAACCGGACGACGCGGTACCAAGGCTAGGCTACAAACAAATGGGTCACCAATACAGCCAAAGAGGATATCGCGCCGGTGCTGACCAGTCCACATACCAGAGAATGTCGACCACACGTCGTGTCCCTTTCTTGACTATTCCGCCTCAACCACAGTTTGAATTGCATCAGTTGCTAGCCATCGCCGGTTCCCGCCAACAAGCCTGATTATGAGGAACCATTACTAAATCAAGAGCACAGGGGGCTAACGTTGTGTAAACCTGTACTCAGAATACATACACCACCAATTCTCGTCCATTTTTCTCTTTCACAGTTGGTTTGGTTCCTCCTGTCATCTTAATCATAGCCAGCTTTTTTAATTGAAATGCGAAAAAGCACAGCGGCGTGGTGTAGAACAAGTGTTAAATCGAGATTTCTTTTCTTGGTTGCAGTCCAGGTGGGTGGATGGTTCTTCTGATCTTCAGTCATTATAGGGAGGAGTAAAAACCAACGCCGACAAGAGATTTCTACATAGACCAACGTCGCATATCTTCCTTTTGTTTTCAGCACATCACTGAAAGACCTTTCGTCTCGGTGAACTCGAATTAAGCTTCGTGATCGCCATTGGCCTCGGCAGGCACGCTCATAGAAGCAGTAGAAGTCTCTCGCTGCATACGGGCCTCGATCTCTCGGAGCTGTGACTCGCGAGCCAAAAGCTCCTGTCGCTTCTCGTTGATCTCGCGCTGGACCTTGAGTTCGATCTCGCGCAATTTCTCTTCTTCTCGTCGGAGCTGTTCCTCCTTGAGGCGAACGGACTGCGAAGCAAGGTCCTCGGGGTTCATGGAGCTGTCGATGCTAAGAAAAAAATAATCAGGTCAGTAAAAGGGTCACATCCTATAGGCTGATTCATATCACGACTTACTTTCCAGCAGAACCATCCACGCTCTTGGAGAGCTTCTCGGTACGGTAGTTCTCATACAAGAAATCGTGGGTGATTTCCTTGAGATCAGCCAGGTGGCTATGGAGGAGAGCAGATCGAATGGCGAGGAAGTCGGAGTGGCGAGGGTTCTCAACCTCGGCAGGACCCCATTGATACTGGCGTGCGCGGACCTTGCGGCCGCCAATCTCAACAATGTCCTCGGAGCCAACAATGGCAAATGGCAGGAGGCCTCGGAGCTCGGCGTTCTCCTCGACAGTGTCCTCATCATCTTCCTCGATGTCGTAGGGAAAGTTGTAAACAGGAATGCGGTAGTGTTCAATATCCTCCATAACAAGCTTCTTCGACTCGGCCAACTCGGCGGGGGTCAGGGAATCGGCACGTCCAATGACAGGGATGACGTTGCATCGGGGAGCAAGGCGCTTCATGAGCTCGATATCAAGTTCTCGAAGACTGCCGATCAGGCGTTAGGAGGGCTGGATCATGGATTGGTTTGCATATTCAGCAACAGATGCACTCACCCATGGCCAGTGGGGGTGATGAAGTATAGCGTCACGTGGACACGGTTGTCCCTGAAGCGGGGGTTACGCTTGATGCGAGATTCCTCGGCCAAGATGTCATCGTATTGTCTCTCGAGGTATCCGACGATCTCTGAAAAGCTGTTTCAAATTTAGTATAGCCGTCACTACCATGATATGCGCAGCTGTACCAGGGAACGGTGACGGCCTACCTAGCTTCGTTGTCAATCTGATCACCGAACCCAGGGGTATCAACGATGGTCAGCGAGATACGAGTACCCTCCTCATCAAGTTCAAGCTCTGCAAAATCCCGTCATCGTCAGTCATGTATTTCCTCTCGCATCGTGTCTCGTCTTCGTCGGACAGCTGCAAACCACGTACCGACAGTGACAGGCTTGATCTTGACACCTTCCTCAACGTGGGCATCGGTGGGATCGTCGTCATTCTTATGCGTAAGGACATCCTTGTTGCAGAGCGTGTTGACAAAGGTGGTGCGACCTTTAGACACAGAGACGATTAGCGAAATGTGCAAAGACACGTGCAAATTCCGGACCGAAAGTTGTTCAATCTGTGAGACGAGGCATGTTGATCAAGATTGGTGTGGCCAGGACGTACCAGTTCCAGAGGCACCGCACACCATCAAACAGAACTGAATTCCCTTCTTGACATTCTTCTTTCTTCGAAGCATCTTCTGTTATAAAATAGACATGTCAGCATATCATCATGACCCCTCGTTTGATTTGTGTCAAGCTTTTATCAGCCACGCAGAGCACAATTGTTGAGCAGGTTGACAGCGTTGCGGGCTGAGCAGGTATGCGTCCAGGGGTTGGGCGGGAGCTTGTGAGAGAAGACACGTACAGTAGCGGCGGACGACATCTTGACTGAAGCTGCGGGTTGGAGATACTGGCCGAAAGAAAAGAACAGAGACGACGAGAGCGTCAGACGATCAAAGTTGAGGGGATGGGGGGAAGACAAGGCTGCGTGGATATTGCAGAATGGCAGAGCAACTCGCTGGATGAGGAAAAGGAAGGACGGAGAGAGGTACGCTTGGAAATGGGATGGCGGACAGGACGTTGCTGGGGAGTGGTGGACTCGGAAAAGGTGAGGCAAGGGGGTGAAGGAGCAGGTACGAGCACGGGTGGTGCTCCAGTCAGTCACTTCAAGGGACCAGCAGGCTGCAGCAGCACAGCAGACCACGCAATACGGAGTACTCCTACGTAGTGGTAAAGTGGAAGAGCCAATTTCACGCCTGGAGCAGCCAATCAACTGCCCCCGGCAGCTGGCAGGAATAACTGTCAACTGCGACGACCAGATGCGTCCCGTTTATTATGACTCCGAGGGTGTGATCCACGAAAACTCTGTAAAGTTAGCAGAGTGCACAACGATACACAAGGGACGCGCTAACCATTTTTAGCTACAAATTTACATAGAAAGTTATAGAATTAAGTCCACTTCGCATTTACCCCTATTTATAATATACTAGACTAGTAGGGGGCGCGTAAATACCTATAATAGGATTAGATACTAAGAATAAAGGGAATTCTACTGTTTTTTAGCTCTTATTTTTACAGGGAGTAAATCGCCTTATAAACTTTATAAGGAGTACTATAACAAAGTTAGCAGAGCGCTATAATAACCTTTCTTAGGAATTATAACCTCTTATTTAAGTATATTACTATTAAAAAAGATAATAATAGTAATAATCTTTATATTATAGTATTAATTCTCCTATGCTATAGGGCCACAGCAAGAATATAGAGAGTGCTCTATTAGCCCTATTACCTCTAAGAGCATATTCACTATTACTATTATAATAATGCTAATAATACTAATAAATTTATAGCTCTTAAAGAAGGAGCTTAATAATTACTAACTACCTCATAGGACCTTTACTATTATATTCTTTAGAAGCCTAGTTACTACTTTATATAACTCTTTTAGATACTAAAGGAGACCTTTCTTTAGCTCTATAGCTAGCTTTAGAATAATACTTTGCTTAGGGATTTATAATACTAATTAGTTAAGCAGAAAGTAATAATATTCTTATAGATCTATACCTATAATAAGCCTTAAAGAAACATAGGGTATTAGTTTTATCTAAGCTAATTATTAGTATTATAGATTTTTTATAAGTTACTTAACCTAGTAAGGAAACTATATATAAGATTTATTTATTAGCTAAACCCGGAGTTTATATTACTTATTATAGAATTAAATAATAGATTCCTTTAATTTAACGGTATAATTAGCGCTATAGATAGTATATATATTCCCGCATATATCTTACTTTTATAGTAGAAGAGGTTTTAGTTAAGGAAGAATAATATCTCACAAAATATACTAGTAGCCGCTAGCTTTAAGGGATTATTTTAATATATACTACCTAGCGCAGAAGGTTTTATTAATAATATAACCTTAATATAGATAGTATTATTAAAGTTATTTTTAATACCCTAAGGTTGCTTTTATCTTAGTAATATAGGATTTAGTATAAATTAGGGGCTAATCATGCCTTTTTTAAGAGTTTAGTATTATCTATAAGACTAAGCACTTACTAGTTAGCGACCTATAAACTAGGAAGAGCTCTTTAATTATTAGCACTTATAATTAAGAATAGTAGTTAAGCAAGTCTTTAGGTAATACAAGCAAAAGTAAAAGATTATTTACTATAGCGTAGCTAAATATAAGTTTCTTATGTAAATCAAGATAATCTATGCTATTACTAGTCTATTTAACTTTATTAAAATAGGTAGGAAGGAACCTAATGAATTTAAAGCATATAAGATAGAGCTATTACCTCTAGATAAGCGTAAAGCTCTTTAAGCAGCTACTAGGCAAGCTAATAAGATAAATTAACGCTATATAGGGTTATAAATTCGTAAATAAGTCGCTAAGTAGCTTTAGGATTAATACTAAAGTATAGAATAGGTTAAGGATATATATATTAGATAAAATTAGTAGTATTATTAATAAATTATAGCTTTTATGCTAATAGTGCTATAGAGAGAAAAGTGATAATACACACGCCTGTGGAAAATATTAATACCCTTGCTTATTTAACCTAGCTAGGCCTAACACTAAAGTTTAATTTAACCTACGCTTTCTTTACTTCCCTTAACAATAATACATTCTAAATAAGAGTATTTACATAATCCTCCTTTAACCATAAGATAATTCAAATTACTATAGCTATCCTAAGCTCTTCGCTATATAATTAATAGTCCTTAAGTGCCTATGTAATATCTTCTGTATTTATAGACCTTAGGGAAAAGATATACTACCTAGGGCCTATAGTGTGTAGCCTAAGGACCTTTAATATAACCTCTAAAAGCTCTATTAACTATACTATAGCCTTTCGCTTCTACAAGCTCTTTAGTAATCTATTTAGCTATGATTTACTAGGTGTAAACCTAGTAAAAGGATTTAATAAGTAGCTATAGGCTAGCCTTAGAGAACTATAACTAGGAGAGTAGCTATCTCCTATGATTTTAGAAATATCTAGGTAAAGCAAAGAATTATTATTAACTTTAAAGGGATTATTATTATCCTAAATCTCTTATATAAAACAAGGATTATTATTATTAGTACCTTATTATATACCTCTAGTATTATCTTCTTTATTATATAGTTCTAAAGAGCAGCTGCCTTGCCTTATTTCCTCCTTTACTATAGTAAATCCTTTATTATCCTAAGCCTTAAGAATCCTATCACTAGCTAGAAGGTCTAGTATAAAGACCTCTACCTACTCTATAGCTATAAAAGACTTATTAATAATTAGAGGCTTCCTTATAATAGCTCTCCTAAACCTCTTATAAACCTCCTTAATAAATTTAATATTCTACTTACTTATTTAAAGCTTTCTAGTCTCTTTATTATAAGTTATACTAGATTATAACTCTATAGCTTAGAATACTTACTATACCTTCTTTAGCTATATATAGTAATTCTTAATAAGCCTTACCTCCTATTAATAAGTTAGGAATTTAAGGATAAGGGTAGGAAGGAAGCCCTTAAAGAGGTCTCTTATAATACTAGGCTTCTTATTATTAAGCTACTACTTACGCTAAGCTTTAAGTAGTAAATTTAGCAGGAAAAGCATCTCTATATTAGACTAGCAAGACTAATTAGTAAATAATGCCTGCAACTACGTGAATTAGGATATTTGTTGGAACAAGCATGATATCAACAAGGGTGCGCGCCTCTGATTAGGTGGGCGCGTTGCATCGCGGACCCACATGTCCGGCCTAACCGCGCCGCGATCGGAGTTGGCACATGTGGCCTCTTCGCTAATGACCCTGATTAAGGCCCCTTTTCCTATGATAAATAGCATACCCTCTTTGCTTCTATTTAATCCCTCTTTTACTTACTTTAATAAACTAGAATATATAATAATTACGTGCACTTTAGTCCACCCCGAAAACCTTATGCGTAGGTTAATGGTATCCTATAGATACTAACACTAATTAGTGGTTATCTCTATAGATACCATAGATTAGCAAGGTTTATAGAAGAGGCATTAGTATTAAGGACTTACCTTATGAAAGAGGAAGTGCTACTTTAAGATACTAAATATACTAAGGAAGAAGTATATTCTAGCTCTCCTTTTACCTTAAGTAACTATAACTAGCTCTATGCCAAATCCAAGCTTATTAACTTAATTAAGGCCTAGTTAGTAACTAACCTAACCTATCTTTATTTATTTGATTAGCGTGTCTATTACGCGAACAAACCCTTAGAAGCGTGTTTATTAAATAATTAAGGCCTAGTTAGTAACTAACCTAACCTATTCTTAATTATTTAATTAAACCTACTAAGGGGTAAAAACAATAGCTTTACTTATAATCCTTTAGACTTCTATTAATTCTTTATTTCCCTTACCCCCCTATTTACCACTAATATTATAGTAAAACATTAAGATTAACTAGAGGGATCTAGAGCCTAAGACATTCCCTCTAATCATAAACGCACCTTCCCCCCTAAGGATACTAGAAAAGGAGCTAATCCATAAGTTACATCTTACCTCCTTAACTATATATCCCCTAATTTATACTAATATATTATATAATAAGCACTAGAGAATAAGGAATTATTTAATCTTAAAGTAAACACTACCCCTAAAGAACTTATAGCCTAGATTCTTATTAAGAAAGCAACCTATAAATATAAGAACCTATACTTACGAACCCTATTTACTATCTTTAGTAATAACTTTAGAGGATAGAAACAAGAAATATTCTAAGTAGTAGATCCTAAAGCTATAAAGAGTTTTTAAGACTTTCTCTTCTTTAGTAGCATTTACATAGACCTATAGAGTTGCTATAAGATAATAGTCTTGCTTAAAGATATTATTAACCGTAATAGATTCTATAATTAGAAAGAAGAAGAAATACAGGAAGTTACTAGGAAGTATTCCCCCTTTAAGAGGTAAATAGCGGAGAAGGACTTTTATAAAGACCTCCTTCCTATTAGTATCCCTTCTTTTAGAGATTAACTAAAGTAACTAATTACTCTATATTATCCCTAATCCCCTTAACTACTATAATCACTTCTGTTCTATTCCTAGATTCTGTTACACTAATCCCTAAGCATACTAAGTATAAGGCAAAGGTATAATAGCAAAGGTAATCCCCCTATTACAAGCCCTTAACTATAACCCTAGACCCCCCTTATTTCCCCTCCTATAATAAGGCACTATAATCCCCCTCTATAATCTAGGACTATAGCACCTTTTCTATAAGATTTAATTATCCTTATTCCCCCTTAGGAGATAGGCTAACCCTTATTAAAGCAACTACTTAATCTTAATAAATTTTATAGTAATAAGAGTATTAAGTATAGCGCTAGGGAGTATAATATTCTTAATATTAAGCTCTTAACCTATTAAAGGAAGTGTAAAATACTAGGAATTACATAAGAATAGTTAGGCTACGGTTTTAAGTTTATGCTAAAAGGAAGACCTCTATAGTACTTCTTAGAGAACCTTTTAGGCTAAGAAGACCCCTAAGATCTCCTAACTCTTATCCATAGGATTAGGCAGAAGTTTAAGACAGATAATATGTATTAAAAGAACCGTCTATTATAGGGAAGATTATAACTACTCATAATTATCCAAGAGAACCCTAGTAAATTAAAGATTAAGTGCTTTAAAGACCTTATAATAAAGCTTTTAAATCTCTAAAGGGTAAATCCTTATAGATCCTAGTTAGAATTAGACCTCCGTAGTTAGATTCTAAATGCCTACAAAGGAATCCTGGAATATAGGGCCTATATTATTAATTCTCCTGTTAACCTCTAACGCTTTTATAAACGGATAAGGATATTAATTAGCAAATCTAAAGCTTTAATTAATTAGTAGTAGTTCCCTACGGAAGCTAGCACTAAGGAACACTTTTAGACTAACTATAAGTACAATAGAAGAGGCAAGGAAGCCTAGTATAGTCAATCTTTATTAAAGAGCAAGCCTTAACACTTAAAAAAGTATTATATATGTAGCAAAGAAGGTTATTAGTTAACTAAACACTTAGATAAGGACTAGAAGAAGGTATTCTAATGATTTAAGAATTACTCTTGCACAGACTTAACAGCTTCTTTATATAATACATTCCTAATATAGTATAAAGGTAATAATAATCCCGAATTAGCTAAGGATAATAATATTAACTAATATCTAACAGAACTTAGTTTTAGTAAAGAAGATAGTAATGGCTAAGTGCCCACGAGCTTCTTCATACACAGGACCACTTACAACAGCCATATAACTACTAAGATTCTTGCTAGTAGAGCAATAACTTATACTCTAGTTAAGAAGAATTTATTTAATCTTTAGGAACTAGATAAGGCACTAAGCGTATTTATACTTAAAGAATAATATTCATCTAGAACCTTTAAAGGTATTATGGCTAACATAGGTACTACAGGATGTTTATTAGCAGGCCACCCTTAATTCTTAGCTTTATAAAGTGTAATACTAACTATTACGCTTAATAAGTTAGATACTAGGAAGATAAAGATTAAATTCGGCCCTAGAGAACTAATTAAGGCACTTAGATTAATTAAAGTGCTAACTCTGTTTGGAATTATTCTCTTTTAGGTAATCCCTATAAACACTCCCTTTCTCTTATACCTTAATAATATAACCTGCCTAAAGATTAATTTCTATATATTAGAGAATGTTCTATAGCAAGGGAATATTAAGGTTTCTATTATACGTAAATAGGGGTATATATAAATGCTTCTTAATAAAGAAGAAAGTATTGCTTAGAGTTATCTCACAGAGATTAAGCTCCGCTAATTATATTAATACTTTAGACACCCTTTAGTTTAATATCTTTATAATTTACTATGTAAATTAGGGTATAAGGTTAAGTTTAAAGCTATTAAGAAACTAACTAAGGTTTGCTAGCAGTGCTAATTACACGCAGATAGCCCATATTAGTTTAAATTCACTCTTTAGGATAAATATACCTATAATTACGAAATCATTATAGATATTATATATCTTAATAGTAACCGCCCTATTCTACAAGTTATTAATATAGCTATATCCTTTAATATAGCTAGATTTATTAAAGATATCTCTGTAAAAACCACATGGGAAGCACTCTATCTTTACTAGATTAACGTCTATCTAGGCCCCCTAGATTTAATTATTACAGATGCTAGAACAACCTTCAGAGGCAAGGAATTTAAGCAGCTTGCGTTATTAATAGTAATTAAGATTAAAGACGTCCCTATTAAGGCTTACTATAGCATTAGTAAGGTTAAGCAATATCACAGGCCGCTCTAAAGAGCCTATAATATTATCTAACAGGAATGCCTGACAACGCCAGAGCCTGTGGTATTGCAAATAGCAGTCAAAGCTATAAATAACACCGCAGGATTAAATGGTCTTATGCTAATAGTCCTTATTTTTAGCGCGTATTCTTATATAGTTAAGGAATTACCTCTATTACTAGATATTACGTAGCAAGCCCTTATAATCTAACTAGTAATAAAGGAAGTTAAGCGCATTTATACCTAGTAGAAAGTTAGTAATGCCCTTGCTACAAGGAACAGTCCTAACACCTCTATAACCGTTAGCCTCCCGCTAGAATTGCTTGTACGCGTGTAGCGCGAAGGCAAGGGATAGGCAAGTCCCTATAAGCTATTAGCTATAGAGAGCAAGACTTACACTCTTAAGCTCCCTTAAGGCCCTAAGGCCTTTAGATTAATATCTATTAGGCCTTTTTATAAAGATCCTAATAAAGAGAGACCTCCTAAGAGCGTAAATAACCAAGACGCCTCCCTATAGCTTATAGCTACCCCTCCTGCTAATCCCCTAAGGCAAGGACCTAGAAGACCTTAGAAGAACCCCCCTGTTATTATATCTGATGTTAATTACGTAAATTAAATAAAAGATAAGACTAATGTCTTTCTATTAGCTAAGGAAAGCTTTAACCTTAAGCTTATAATCTAATTACATAAGGAAGGAATCATTAAGACCCCTAGCAAACCCTTTAAGCTATCTACTAAAGCTAAGATTAATTCTCTGATTAAATAAGGTGTGTTTGAATTTATTAAGTATAATAAAAGAGAGTATAGTAGAGTTTGAATTTTTAATTCCTATATTATTAATAAGGTAAAGGGTAAGACAACGGATCTATATAAGAAGTTAAGGCTTGTGATCTAAGGTTATAGCGATAAGAAGAAGCTAGTGATTCTTACACAGGCCCTAATAATCTAGCAAGCTAGCTAGTGATTAATCCTTATGATAGCACCTGCGTTATTATTAGTAGGCCTTATTCTCTAGCTTCGCGATATTACACAGGCCTATGTATAAGCACAAACGCTTCTTAGTTATATAATCCTAGCCCGAATCCCTATCTAAATCCATTACCTATACCCTATAGGTATAATAATATAAGTGATTAAGCCTCTATATAGTATTATAGAAGCTAGCACCTACTAGTAGGTAACGTATTATTGTCACTATAAAGAAATACTCCAGATAATAACCTCTATGTTTAACCTATGCCTGCTTGTGATAATAAAGGAGAACCTAACCTTCGTGTGTATAGGGATACAGACTGACAATATAATTAGACTATCTAACCACGAGTTCTCTTAATAAGAGGAAGATTAATTAAAAGCTACTTCTTTTGCTACTAAGCTAAAGCAAATCCTTTTCACAGGGAACCTACTAACCTTTAATAGTAGTATTATTACTCTTAAAAATAATATAATTACACTAAGGTAAAAGGGCTAGAGTAGAAAGCTTTAGTTAATCCTACTAACTAATTTAAAATAGGTATACATAGAACAACAAGCTTAAGGCGCGTATATTACCTTAATTTACTAACCTAAAGCCTGCTTTAACCTCTCTATTGCTGCATAACACTAAGAGCTATTACCTTAAGATATAAAGAGCCTAAACTAATAGATTTAATAGCAAATCAATAATCTAAGCTAAGGATTAAGGTTTATACTATTTAATCTTAAAAAGGTAAAGCTTTTTGCATTTATAAATAGATTATTTGCTAACAACTAGGACCTTACTTCCTAGCTAGGCTATATGCTTATCCTAGCTAGTAAAGTCTAAGAGGAAAGCACCTTTATAATCTAAGGTAATATTATACACTATAGCTTTACTAAGAGTAAAAGAGTTATGAGAAGTGTGCTTGCCTCTGAGATCTACAGCATGGTTACTAGTGCTAATATAGCTCACGCGGTCTTGATAATACTTAGGTTAATTACCTATTAATTAAACCTCCCTACGATTCCTGTTATTATCTATACTAATTTATACTCTTTATATAAATACCTTGTTAAGCTTAGTACCATGAAGGAGAAGTGTCTTATAATTAATATTATAGCCCTTTATTAATCATATAAGCAATGAGAGATCTGTGAGATTAGATAGATTAATAGGAATGATAACCTTACTAATGTATTTACAAAGGCATTACTAAATAAGGCATTTAAGAGGTTTATTACAAGCAATAAGGCAACTATTAGGATAGAAGGGTAGGTTACATGATTGTAATGTTTGTGTTAATCTAATGAGATTAAAGGTGTTAAGAATTAGGCTTACTTATCCTTGCATAGGCTTATAGATTGGATTTTATTGTTTATTATACCCCTTCCCCTTACCCTTTTCTTATGATATTATTCGTAATTATTTAATCTTATTCATTCCTTAATTCCTATTTACTTCTCTTATTAATATTATACATTAATAATCATGTTAAAAAGAGAGAGTTTCTAGTGTTAGAACAAGTATAATATTAACAAGGGTGCGCGCCTCTGATTAGGTGAGCGCGTTACATCGCGGACTCACATGTCTAGCCTGACCGCGCCGCGATTAGAGTCGGTATATATAGTCTCTTCGCTAATAACCCTAATTAAGGCCCCTTTTCCTATAATAAATAGCGCACCCTCTTTGCTTCTATTTAATCCCTCTTTTGCTTGCTTTAATAGACTAGAATATATAATGATTACGTGCACTTTAGTCCACCCCGAAAACCCTACGCGTAGGTCAATAGTATCCTGTAGATACCAACAATATTATATTAATTAATATTTAAATTATAAGGTGTTTGCTAATGAATTGCAATATAGATTAAATTTTTTTACCATCTATAAAGGGAATATTAGTTATAAGGGGTTACAGACGCTAAGGGCAGTAAGAAAAAGCCACAAAATGCAAGCTCGGACTGTACAAAGTAATCGCCCTATAGTGATCCACATACAAGTTGTACTATGGGTCGTCCCTGCCAACTTAGCAGAGTTTTCGTGGATCACACCCCGAATGAGCAGCAGTCATGCAGTCGTGCAGTCGTGCAATCACCTCGTCCATGTCGCTCGTGTCCTTTTTAGTGCCGACTTGTGACGAGGAGCTTTCTTCTTCTTCCCACCTTTCTTTCTTCCTGTGCGCGCCCTGTTGCTCACGCCCATGCGTCCATGTCCATCAGAGCAAGAGCCGCTCGACGTATTTAGCCAGCTTCGCACAGCGCATCTCATCATCGATTTTGGGAATCCTTGATGGTTGCCCTGTGGTTCGGCATTTTCTCAGGGGTTCGCTGGCCAGAAACGAGGTATCATGCCCAAAAAAAATGGTCAGTTTCAGTCCAGAGCACAGAGTACCAGAAATACCAGGCACCTGGGTTCATCTCGCAATGTGCCACCACATCACGATGAGCTACTACTACTACTACTACCACTACCTATAGTACCGAGTACTACGCCCTTTTATTAGTTCGTACAGGCACTTATAATAAGTGATGGCGACTCCGTCCAGCACGAATGGTGCTGCAGGGTCCATCCCGTCCATCCCGTCCCGTCCAATTGGCGGTAGAATGAGCCTTTAATAGGGCCAGACCGCCTCTGTGCAGGTATATACATAGGTCCATGTTTGACGTGGCTGTGGGAGAGTGTTGAAGAGGCCAATAAAGCGCATGCTGTCGCCTTTTCGACCAGCGGCTTCTACTCCGCACAGGCAATCACACTATCAATCGTATGTACACCATGGTTTTCTCAACGCTCAATCACGCAGACTTTGCTGTCATTTTGTGAGTTCCTTCGTCAACCCCTTGATCTCATCGTGGTCGTTCAAGCCAAGGCCTCTGATTGCTTGTCCCCCCGCCCGTGCGCGACGCTAACCTAATTGGATGAACCCTGGGGTCCGGCAGTTCCTCGGTAGGGCACTCCTTTTGTTGCATTCTCATCACGTGTTGGTGTTGTCACTTTTGGTACTGTCACTTGGTGACGAAGAGATGACAGACAACATTTCAGCCCATGGACGAGAGTTAAGTTCTTAGTATTCTTTTTTCATGTAAGTTCCTTATACCCAATCTTTCTTTTTTTTTCATTCATCAATACCATAAAAGGTTTGTCTCGTCTTGCTCGAGGTATTGATGCTGTTTCAGGTAGACTAAGCTGCGATGCCCCGAGGCTGAGGCTGTCTGTCATGCGTGGTGGCGTCTCCACAACCATTCGACGATTCGCCCAATCGACGTCGCGGGCTCCAGTCTATTGGCCTTGCCTTGCCTTGCCTTGCGTCTGCTTCCTTTGTCTAATAATCAATATCGTCAACCCTTTTTCTTTCTCTCTCGATTGAAATGGGGATTTCGGGAGAAGCCTTTTCTCGCTTCTGGTCTTGAATCCTTCATCCAAGCATTTACCTCGTGTGCCTTCTGATTATCGAGCATCGCTTCGTGAGGTTTGGTCGCGGAAGCTCGAACTCGATGAGCTAGGCAAAAACAGAGCATAGACATCAAAACACAACAACAACAACAACAACGTCGTCGTCGTGCAAGCGTCTCTGCAACGTTTGGACTCACCTAAGTTCGGACTGCCGACGCAAACCCCGCTTGAAATGCCTCGATATCTTGACAAATAGTGCTGCTGGATTTTTGTCGCGCGCAACAAGGCATCTATCTCACTTCGCTCTCACCAACACACAAAGTGTCATCCGCCCACGACCTGTTTCTCATTCCTTGCGACCACGCCTCATCTCATCATGAATGTCCGCCCGCCCATAGAGTCGTCGAGTCCGACTGCCGTGCTTTCCGTCGCATTCAACAGTGATAGTAGCTGCTTTGCGGTTGGCCTGGAGTCAGGAATATGCAGTATGTTACGCTGTCGCCTGCCCAAGCCAACCATGTAATTCCCTTTAACAAGATGGCGTAGTTTTTCATACAAAGTCATGCTTAATGAAGGCATCAAGAGGTATAACTTGCGGGATGACAGCTATGATGCGGCATATTCTCATTAAACTAATATTTGGTCCAGACTTCAATGCCGGCATAGGCCTCGTTCAGATGATGGGCATGACCAACTACCTCGCTCTTGTCGGGGGTGGCAAATCACCAAAATTTGCCATGAACAAGGTATTTCAAACTGCCATTTAGATTCTCCTAGAATCCTTCGCCTCCAGATCTGACTCGTTACGTCCAGGCCATCATTTGGGATGACATGAAAGGTAGGATTGCGCTTGAGATATCAGCGCCCAGCTCCATTCGTGGCGTCCAACTCGGCCGTGAACGCGTCGTTGTTGCTCTCCAAAGCAGTGTTCGCGTGTACTCCTTCTCCAAACCCCCAAACCTACTCCACGTTTACGAAACTGCAGACAACTTTCTCGGCCTGTGTTCACAGTCAAACAAGCAGCTCGCGTTTCCCGGCAGAACCCTCGGTCAGATCCAGCTCGTCGAGCTTGTGACGGGCAACGTCAGTATCATTCCTGCGCATTCGTCGGCCCTGAAAGCTATTCAGCTGAGTACAGATGGAGAGCTGCTCGCGACGGCTAGCGAGACTGGGACTCTCATTCGTGTCTATTCGACCAGCAACTGTGCCAAGATTGCAGAGCTTCGGAGAGGAATCGACCCGGCGACGATATTCTCCCTCGCCTTCTCTCCCTCAGGGCGCCATGTTGATATTCCCAATTCAAAGCGGCAATCAATACAGCGTAGTCAACATTTCGGGGCAAACGAGGCCGACTCCGGAAAATGGGGCATCCTCGGCAAGATCCCCCTCATGCCTCGCATGTTCTCAGATGTCTACTCATTCACGTCTGCGCCCTTTGAGGCCGGTGACGAAACTATGATTGGGGGAATACCCTTTTCAGAGGGCACCGTACTTGGAACCATGCGCCCTGCAAAAGGGATAATAGGCTGGACTGGCGAAGACAGTCTTGCTGTCGTGGGGGCTGGTAGAGACGCCAGGTGGGAGAAGTTTGTCCTTGTAGATGGAGAAAATGGAAAGCGCATCTGTGTGAGGGAGGGATGGAAACGATACCTGGGCAATACGTAACATTTAACGACTAGGGGTGGAAGTTTAAAAAAAAAAATTTTTGGTCATGTTGCATTACCATATTGGGACCATTTTGGGACGATCCTAATTTTTTTCTCACAATTCTACACATGGGTCGAAATTTAGGCGAGGCGCTACTTGTTCACGATACCAATACTACCAACATCACAACTTTGAAACTCCTTTGACGATGCGTGCGTCATGATGCAAGTATTAGTCTCTGTGATGTCGCGGGGAACGACTCCGACTTCTTCGTTTCCTGCCATCTTCGCCACTCCAACGTTTCGACCCCGACCCAATAGATCTATCTCGTCCGTGTCTCCTTCTGTCACGGTCACGGTCACGGTCTGGATCCCGACCATCATCTCTATCGCGTCCTGTATCCTTGCGCCTCTCTCTATCTTCGTCGTCACCGCGATGTCGTCGTTCTTTTCGTCTTTCGTCTCGAGAATCATCACCCCTATGACTGCGCGGGTCGCGGTCCCTATGTCTGTCCTTGCTCCGATCTCTGTCCCGATGCCTATGCCGTCTGTCCTTGTCCTGTGGTGATTCGTTCCTCCTCCGATGCGATCTGTGTCCATGGCCATGTCTGTGAATTTTCTCCTTCTTCTCCGCTTTTCTTCTCGCCTCCTCGACCTCCTTCTTCTTCTCTTCCACCAGAAATGCCTTCATCGGATCGTCCTCGTCATGATCTCGTATCAAGATGGCGAGCTCTCTCTCTTCTGGCAACACTGGCCGCTGCGACACTTCCCCCTGCTCACTTTGCTCATCATCAGGCTTCAGTTTTCCCTCCTTGCGCATCATAGCCTCCCAGCTGACGTCAAACTCGGCAGGGTCCTCATCGTCCCTCGCCTTGTATCTCGCATGGTCGACACTGATGATCCGTCCTCCAACGTCGGCTCCGCCGAGATTATCGACGGCGAGGTCTGTGCTGCGCTGGTCTTCGTACTGGAGCCACCCGAAGCCTTTTGATTTACCCGTCTCTTTGTCGCGAGCGAGTTTGAGAAAGGTCGGCTCGCCGAACTGAGAAAAAATGGTTATGACGTCGCCTTCGGTCATTTCATAGGGAAGGCCCCCGAAGTAGATGTATGCTGTGTCGCGGTAGTCAACGTGCCATGATCCTTCTGGAGTTCTGAGCAAAAAATGTCAGTGGTGGGGTTTTCCATCTCCTGATGGAACAGACGGAGAACAGAATACTTACATTCCATTTTCTATTTCTTTCTTGTTGAGATCTTGGATCGCTCTGATTTTATTCATTTCGAAAACGTAGCCGGCGCCGCCTTGGACAGCGACAGACGTGGATGTTGGGACCAGACAACATCCTCATCTATATCATCGGCGGCAAAGCTGCGGCCTGGTGGTGGGGCGCTGTTGGATCCTGCGTGTCAGTGTCACAGTGAGTGACACCCCTGGAGCACAGGGCATGAACCAACCTAATTCGCTGCCTCGGTAGATTTGGCGCGGGTCAATTTCCGGGCCGTCGAGCTCCATGCCCAAGGTTCGTAGGAATCGCAATGTGGTAAGGAGGGAAGGAACGTTTTGTCGATCGGTCATTGGTTGTCACCAAGAACAAAGGACGACTTGGACGAAACCGAGACTGATTGTCGACACGATATCTGCAGCCTGTCAAACCGCAGGCGAAGATGCCTCCACTGTAACGCCTGAATCTCCCGGAAAAGAGTCCCCTTCCCCTGACATCACTTACGCGGTTCTTTCGCCCACCGACACGCTAGAACGAGCTTATCGAGCGAGCCACACGCGTTTCAACCCACCACATCAGCTTCTTATGATCTGGGCTCGAGAGTTTTCTCGGAGCTTGCTTGGGAGAATCGCACGAAACAGAATACTGTGAACCCGTACCGCTGCCATGGCGAGCAGAAACGAAAGGGTGTCGACGTACACCTCTGGCTCAGGTGAAACCGAAGGTCGGAACGGCGAACAGAAGAGAAATCTGTGGGCGTCCATGCTGGAGTCGGTCGCCAGCGGAAAACGTCTTCCACAAAAGAATCTGCTCGTGCTAGGTAAATGGGCCCCTGCCCTTTCTCTTTCAAAGCAATCGCATTCTCGAAATGCTAATGTCGGAAAACCAAAAGGCGGTACCCCTGAGACGCAACGAGAATTCATCGAGTCACTATCCAGCTCAGAAGGAAGACGCACCTTTGACCGACAGAAAACCCCACCCGTCGCGAACAACTTTGCTCTAGGCTATACATACTACGATGTGTTGGACGCCGACCAAGATGGTGCGTATTGAGCCGCTGCGGGAGTGTCGTGCACCAGGTTCAGGCGGATCTAACATGCGCCTAGATACACTGGCACGAGTATCGCTTTACTCACTATCACAGCCGTCAAATGAATTCGCTTCACTCGTGTCGCCGCTGCTCAACGCTGAGACCGTTCCCCACTCAGCCATTGTGATCCTGCTGGACTGGTCGCAGCCGCATCAGTGGCTTCGCCAGGTCTGGAAATGGATCCAGGTCTTGGAGGAGGTCATGGGCAGAGTGGACGCCGAGTCACGAAACGAGATGGAAGAGATCATGGCATCATGGAAAGAGCGCGGTCGTGGAGGCGCCGCCATCAACTTGGATGGCACGCCGACAGCCGCGGGAACAAGCGGCGACGGCGACGGCCTCTTGCCCTTGGGACCAGGAGAATGGTCTGAACCCTTGGGACTGCCGCTTTGTGTGGTCTGTCAGAATGTAAGTTTTTTTCGCCTCCAAAAGACAAATTTCATCTCGGGACCACCAAGGTGACAATGTTTTCAGGCGCAAAAAATGGAATTTCTCGAAAAGAACAAAGGCTGGAGAGAACCTGACTTTGATACCGTTTTACAATATCTCCGAACAATACTCCTTCGACGTATGTCGCTCAAACTGTTCAAAGCCCCCAACACCGACATGTTGAAACTCAAAGACGGCTAACTTGTCACCCGCAGACGGCGCCTCTCTCATCTACACCTCCCAAAACACACCCTCTCAGCTACCTCTCCTCATACACTCTACTCTCGGAATCACCTCACTGCTAAAACGCCAACCTCTCAAGCACAACGTCATTGACCGTGACAAGATCGTTGTCGCGCCCAACTGGGACTCATGGGGTAAGATCCGCATCCTCGGCGGCACCTTTGACGCCGAGCTCGTCTCCAAAGGCTGGGAGGAAGACATCAAGCTTCCGCCGGGATCCAACCCAGGCGCAGCCGAGGACGTCGCGCCTACCGACGAAGACGCGGATGCGCCTCCAACAACGCCCGTGCATCATAGCCCTAGCGCCATCACCCAGTACGAAGAATGGTGTCGTGACCCCAACAGCGGTGGCTTGGCCGTCGTGGAAAGCGCCATGAACGACGGCAAGACGGTGGGCGTGAACAGTGAAAACCCCCAGGATTTTTTCGAGAGACAGCTCAAGATCCTCGAGGCGTTCAAGGCCAAAGCCCCCGAGAAGGGTTCCGCCAACGGCGACCATCTTTCCTCCTCACGGCGGGTCGATTTCCCCGAAGAGAAGAGCGTAAATGATCACATTGGACCAGTCCAGTTCAACATGGGTGGCATACAAGTCGATGCCGATGACATGCTGCAGCGTCTAAAGGTAAAATCGATCGCGCCATTCTTTTCAACCTCGCATCACAGCAAGCGTACCTACTTCACAGCCCACCAGGAGAAGAAGGGGGAAAAAAGAAGTCTTGAATTTCACCACATTTTCACTAACACGCTGTCGCAGGACCGAAATGCACACGTCTCCTCCCCAGATGAAGACTACCAACTTGATGATGAGGATGCAGGCCCACCAAGCAACATGGCCACCACAAATTTCGACAACGAGCAGCTGCAGAGCTTCTTTAGCAACTTGATGAATAGGACGGCCGGAGCGGCGGATAGCCCGAGGTCATAGCGAAGCACGTCTTGACTGGAAGACATTTTTTTTTTTGACGAGGAAGCGGGGGAGATTCCGATGATAGGCAGTCCTTGTTGTAAAATAGATACCCATTATTGAGGAAGTGGTGAGATGTATAAGAAAAAAAACAAAGGGACAGAATTCAATGGACCGGAATGTCTTGTGCTTTTGCTTGCTTTGCATCGCAGCACGGCACGGCACGGTACGGCACGGTACGACATGGCACACACAACGAGGGGTGAATTGAGGAACAGAATTAATAATAGTGCTGATAACGCGAATGACCAGGACATGCCCCAGCCATCAGAAACCAGGACGGACAGGACTGGCAAAGACTACGCCTTTTCCCGCTTCCGCCTGTACTGCACGTCGGCCACAGGCCCGCTGAAGCCCAACCGTGCCGTGACCACGGCCCCCAACAGGCCGGGGAACAGCCACGGATGCTGCAGCATTTCTGCCTCGAAAGCGTTCACCGTCCCCCTGGCCAGGGCAGAGTAGGTCTCGTCATCGAGCAAAGCGCCCAGACGGAAGAGATTGGACGCGGCGACGGCGTTGACGGACGGGAGCGACGTGTCCATGCCGTCTTTGAGGCGGAGAATGGTGTGCGGTGATGTAGATGATGTGGAGAAGAAAGCGCCGGCTTGGGGGTCGTGGAAGAGTGTATTCTGGGTTTCTGGTGCGCGGCGTGGTTAAGTCGTGTGCGGATTGTGTAAGAAGAAGAAGAAACAAAAGAACAAAAACTTACTTTGGAGGACATCCGCAAACTCAAGGAGAGATTCGTCTCCGGTCGCGGTGAAGAGGTCCAAGAGACCGTTGATGAGGTATGCGTAATCGTCGGCGAAGCCTTCAGTGCCGCGACCGTCTTGCCATATTCTGTACAGGACTTTGGATGATGCATCCCAGAGGTTCGTCTGGATAAAGTTGGCGGCGGACCGGGCGGCGGTGAGGTACTTCTGGCTGAGGGTGGTGGCAACGCTCTTGAGGGCAATGGACGCCCGAGCGAGGGATGAGATGACGAGACCGTTCCAGGCTGTAATGACCTTGTCGTCGAGCTCGGGACGCGTTCGCTCCTTGTCTCGCCGGGCTTTGAGCTCCTGTCTGGCTGTCTGGATGTACCGCTGCACTGTCGCCAGGGGTAAGTTGAACTGTTTGCTCAGCTCGTGGGGGGTCTTCACAATGCGCAGTATGTTCTGGTTGAAGAAGTCGTCATTTGCGTCGTGATCTTCATCGACGTTGCCGTCTTCTTGGACGTCCCAGTGAGCAGCGGCAACTTGGCTGATTTGCTTGTCTTGGCCTGACGCATCTACTACCGAGTCGAACTCGCGCCTCGTCCATAGGTAGTATGCGCCCTCTTTCATTTCCTTGTCTCCTCGCCTCATGAACGAGTCCGCAGCCTCGCTAGACGCCAGCCCGCCGCTGGGCAAAGCGATGGGTGCAGAGCTGAGATATTCGGCCAGCTCGATCAGCGTATCGAAAAACTCGCTTTCGACTTTCTCGCCGGCAAGGCGCCAAGCGTCGAGATAGAGGGTCAACAATAGAGCATTGTCAACAACGAGCGTTTCGAAGTTGGGGATACTCCAATCTGGCGTTACGGAGCAGCGAGAAAAGCCAGTAGCTCCAATGTGGTCATGCAGCGCACCATCTCGGATTCTGCGCAGTGTGTCTACAGCCATATCGCTAGCATGCCTGCACTCGGCCTCTCCGACTACGTCCTGCACGGCTGATGGGGCAGCTCTGAGCTGGAGCAGAAAGGCCAGTTTGGGAGGAGTCAGAAACTTGGGCGCGAGACCAAATCCACCATAGACAGGGTCAAAGGTCCCCGCGACATGGGTGTAGGCTTCCTCCAGTTGGTCCAGGTCAAGTTCACTTGACACCTGCGTGTCCTTGTCCTGAGCCGCCTGCGCCAGAAGCTCAGGAACGGTGGGAATCGCCCAGCTGGGTGTTGCAATCGGGAGCGGGCCGCAGATTCCTCGAGTTCCCAATGTGCCTTCAGCGGCGAATTCTCGCAACTGGCCTAAATCTTCCGATGCCTCTTTGCGACACCGTGCTTCTTGATCTCGCCAGATATCTCGAACCTTTCTGAAGATTGTCAGAGAGTCCGGCGTTTCGTCCTCGTGCTCGGCAACGGCTCGACGAGAGGTGCCCGGTCCAGGCCAGTAAGTGCCTCCGAATACCGGCTCCAGGTCGGGAGTGACAAAAACGTTTAGCGGCCAGCCTCCCACATTGCTCACTGCTTGTACGTAGTTCATGTAAATAGTGTCGATGTCGGGTCGTTCTTCTCGATCCACAATTATGGGAACAAAGGATTCGTTCAAGACGCTCGCGCATTCCGCATTGGAGAATGACTCTTGAGCCATGAGCCGACAGACTATGGCCGATTAGCTGGTATCGTCTTGGCGATGTTGTCAGGTCAGGCCGAAACGTACAATGGCACGCCTTGTACCCGACATGCAGGAAAATGAGCTTATTTTCCCGCTTCGCCCGTTCGATCGAGTCCGAGTCTAGAGTCTGCCATCTTACTAAGCTGTGCAACCCGCTTCGTACAAAAGGACTCTTGCTCGAGGCAGTTCTGTTTTCTAACGGCGTTGGTTGAGCAGTCGCTCCCGGGTCCGTGACTGATACAACAGCTCCCATTGCTCCTCTTGCCGCAGCCGATGCGGTAAGTTCTGATACAAGCATCGTAGAAAGAAGAGGCGATGAAAAGTTAGAAAGCAAGAACAGGGCAATGGTTGTTACTATCGAACGGCCCGCGACTAGCCAAATGCGACGAGGGCGGCGGGCGGGCGGGGCTGGTCCGAGGTGGGACGATCGTCGATAAAGACGTTGGAGACTACATGTACATAAGTTTGGGGCGGGGTCGAGCGAGAAGTCGTTTGTTTGGTCGACAATGGTGGGGAGGGTTCTTTCAACAAAGCAGGGACTGGACCTTTTCTGGCGTCGTGTTAAGAGTCGGTCGCCCAGGTAATAACGATGTTCTAGTTGAGTTGTACAGATTCCCGGACGAGGGCACGCGACGCTTCGCGATTGGATTATCAAAGAGGCATGTCTGGCGGCGGCCACGGTGTCGGGTTCGGGTGGTGATGACACAGCCGCGAACTTCAGAAGGGACGTGAGAGAAAGAAGTGGATGAGCTATGTAACGTTGCACGGGATATCAGGGGTATATAAGTTTAAATATGTCCATGTTTTTCGGAGTTGGACCTTCCAAACGAACTAATTTCTTGCCTTTTACCAGAGATTACCGTGGAATGGCCAAAAATACTCCGATGCAAAAATCTTTGGAACGCTCAGAGTTCGACTCCCGTCGATGTCTGTCTTTTTTGTTTCTTAAAACATCGCGCGTGTGAAAGCGCAATGTATCGTAGCCAATGCAGTAATTACAGTAGCAAAACGACGACACTTTTGTAAATTAGCGCCAACGTCGTCACATTATCTGTCATCCGTTTTGCTTTGCGCTCAACTCTAGCAATTCACCCACCCGCCGTGCGTTTTGGATGCCGCCTCGATCATCTAGCTTCTTCCTATCGAAATGCAACGTCGACACTTTAAAATTCAAGGCCAGCACTAGCTGCCGAGAATAGAGCATGAATCCATACATTGCTAGGAAAGAGACTGGTTAACAACGACTGCCTCCCTCCCTTCCAGAGAAGAACCACTCGGGGCGACGCCCGGATCATGACGGATGGGCATCGCTTACGGGAATGGAACAAGCTGGTTTAAGTAGATTATCCCGCGTCATCTCCATGTAAAACAGGGAGCAAAGGATGAGTCGAAACACGGCATTGCCCATGTTGATGTGGCAGGGTCGAAGGGGTTGCCCGCCGGATGACTCACCAGTGTGCAAGGCAGAACGCACCTATAAATGAGGCCGTGGGAAATGCACACTCTTGGCTGGCTCTCAGCCAGCCAGTCAGTCACTCGACCACATCGAACCCTCACAGAAATCGTCGTCACCCCGATGGAACCCATCGTACTGGATCGTACTGGACGGGCGAACGGGCGAAGGCGGCGGCCAGCTCGTCCGGCTAGCGTGCGGCCTCGCAGCACTCACTTGCCAGCCCGTCACGATCCAGCACGTCCGAGGCAATCGTGAGGGCGAAAGAGGAGGCGGTACGTCGAGCCCATCAGATTGCGCAGGATGGTCTCTGGCCGTCCATCTTCTGACACACAAGATACACAGGTCTCAAAGTACAGCACGTCACCTCCCTTTCATGGCTCGCCAAAGTCACAGATGCAGAGGTCCATGGCCTCGCCGTCGGGTCCGAGAACCTTACGTTCAAGCCCAGGCGCTCTCCTGCCGAGCTTGTTGAAAGAATCTTCGAGATTGATGCCGACACAGATGCCGCGAGCGCATTACTCATTCTACAAGCCATCTTCCCTTTCGTTCTGTTCGCCGGCAACGACACCAACGAGCCCGTGGTGCTGCATATATACGGCGGCACCAACGTCCACTGGTCGCTGAGCTACGAATACTTCGACCAGGTCCTCATGCCGGTCTTCGAAGAGAGATTCGGAGTCCGTGTCCAACGGGAGTTGAAGACACGAGGCTGGAACCTAGGACCCCGTTCACGGGGTCACATTGCCCTTGCAGTCCATCCTGTTCGCAGGGGTGAATCGCTCAAGTTTACGCCCCCGCCGCGATTGACATATCCTTCTTCCTATCAAGTTCTCAGAGTCGATGCAAGCATAATTACTCCCCGTGCTTCTCACGAAATCGTCCAAGAAGAGCTTGGTAGATCTCTGGGACAAGTATACCCCGATGCAGAGATCCACTTCGAGATAGTAGAGGACTCAGGTCACGACACCAGATGGTCCATCCTTCTCGTCGCTCACTCACGGGGCAGCATTCGATGGGGCCGAGACTCGCTCTTCTCCATGCCCAAGAACCTCGAGTCTACTCGGGAGAAGTTCATACAGCGTGCTTGTGCGAGGCTCTGCGAGGCGCTGTACGAGGAGACTTCTCGGGGCGGCACGGTCGATGAGTTCCTTCAAGATCAGCTGGTTGCCGTGCAGGCCCTCGCAGAAGGATTCTCGACGTTTCCGAGGGGCGGTAATTCGTCGCAGTCAGCGGACGGCCTAGTAGAGAAGCTGGGGACAATTGAAGTGCGGGATGGTACGGGGATAAGAAAGGATACACATGAGCAGCCGTTTGGAAATGGGTCCACGCATACGACGACGGCGAGGTGGGTGGTGAGTAAGCTAAGCTTTTGCCGGGGGCAGAATTCTACCAGGAGGGGGATACGGTCAAGGGAGTGGGTTTCTGTGCACACACAAATCCAACTAGAAACATTTCCAACACAAAATTGCGCCCACGCCAAAGGCCGGCCCCTCGTGGGACATCCACGTCGTCTGGCGTCCCGGATTTTGACGGAGGTTGTTGAGATGGCATGACACGGGGATATGGGGACATGGGGACATGAGGACATGAGGACATGGGGGGTCCCCACAATTGCCGGTGCCAGTGTTGCCAGTTGCCAGTTGCCCTGCCAGACGCGGCGAGACGCCAACCAAATTTCCAGCGTCAAGAAATCTTCAACAAGGTCCCTGACACCAGACAACACCAGACAGCACCAGACAACACCAGAACAACAAAGACGCCAAACCACTTCACCGTCATCGCATCTGAATCTGCATCTTCGTCGCAAACCTCAGCAATTGGCCCTACTCACAGAGGTGCAGAGCCTCAGCTTCCTTCTTCACCATGGCTCCGCTCATCCTTCATAACGTTCCCGATGAGGAGTGCTACGTCGGCGACGACGGCATCAAGCGTCCCTACGCCATGTATTTCAGCCAGTCCGTCATGACACCGTCTCTTTTCCCTCTATCAAGCTCTACAAAGGGCACAAAGGTCCTTTCACTCCCCCGTCCTGCTAACCCAACGATTTTCAGACACGAAGCGCACACAGGAAGCACTAGGTCACGGCGCAATGTCGCGGAAACTGGTTCCTTTGGCAAATCTACCAGGCGATCTCGATCGAGAACCGGCACACCTGCCCGAAGTCGCGAGAATCCGACCCTCGCTGCCGCAGACAAGCTCTTTGGCGACTGTGTGTCAAATCAAGCGGCTGCCGCTGCTCCGGCCGCAACGAATCAGCGCAAAAGCAGTGGCTTGATGCAAGACGATGCTCCCCCCCCGCGGGTCAACCCGTCCACCCCCGTGCAGCTCATCCTTCGCGGCTACCGCTCTCCATCGCAGCAATATGCTGCCATTTCCCACTACGAGGAACTTGCGGGGGCCATACTGGAAGATTACCCGCGCGACCCTCCCGCCTCACAGCGGCGGTACAAGTCGGAGCTACGCGATCCTGCCTTTACACGCCGTCGAAACCTCGGCGCGGATGAACGGGCTCTGGTCAACCGCGCAGATGGCGGCGAGCATTGGGTCAAGGTGACGTTTGAGAGCACCGAGGCCGCCAACGCAGCCATGTATGCAAGCCCCCAACGGATCTTGGGCTATCTGGTCTACGCCGAGCCGTACAGGGGCATCCCACCCGCCAAGGACGAAGCTTGCCCCGACGTGGACAGCATCATGGACGGCGGACACGAGCGCTCTCAGAGCATGCCGGCGGCCGTGGGCACTCCCCATCGAAAAAGCATCAGTGGCATGCCCACCATGCTCCGCAGCCGGCTGCTGGATCTGTCACCCTCGGATTCGAGAACATCCAGCCAGACTCTCGACACGGCTACTCTGACACAATCACAACACTCGTCGGCCACCATGACGGACGCGCCAGGCCTCAGCTCAGGCGGCGTCGAGACGCAGGTGGAGATGAAGGACGAAGACAGCATATTTTGCCGGCGGATTCCCACGGCCCGTCGAGCCCGTCTGCTTCCCGCCGAACAAGCCCTGCTCCCGCAGCAGTCCGTCATGCAGCGGCTCGTCAATGCCGTTCCGTTTGTGAAATGGTTCAGCGGCAGCATGATTGGAAACGAGGTGCCCCGAACCGAGACGGGCGACTTTGACTGGGGCCGTGCCAGCTTGTACTGGAAAATCATATGGTGGCTCGACGCAACCTTTGGTCTGTTCAAGGGCGACGTGTACAACATTGACAAGGATGACTAGAGGGCGTCCAGTGCTGAAGTTGTCGCGAAGCGAAGAAGGCAGAGGCGGCGGCGTAGCAGGCAGTCGGGCGGCGGCGGCGGCAGCGCCATGTGATTGTCCAACTGCACCGGTTTTTCTCTTCTCTTCTTTTCTTTTTCTTTTACTCATGATTTGACGAACAAGGGGGAAAATACTTGTCATGTCATTGCAATGACGAGGATATTTATTTATTGCCTCGTACTTCGTCTTGTCCTTGTCAAAAAGGGGGAGAGGGCTGGGATCTGGGGCCGCATCATCTGCGTCATCTCAAAAGGCGTTTCCTTGGCGTCGGGTACTCATCGAGGGACAACAAGCAACGTGGTTGTCCCGAGACCCCAAAACAATTGTGGTGGATTCGGCGGGCAAATTTCTTTTTTTTTTTGTCTTTTTTTTCCTATAGAATAAATCCAATCCAGCTTGTACGGCTTACAAAGAGGGATGGATATACTAATACATCATGGTCTGTTTTACGATAACAGGGACGTCCCAGGACTGCCCGAGTACCCAAAGCTGCACGCTCGCAGTGGTCCATGCAATGTAACTATAAAGGCAAGTCATGAGAATCCGACATGACTTGACTACGGCCGGCCAATGATGAAAGGACGGAAGAAGAATAAGTCAAGGCGTGTGAACATGGCCGAATGCAAACAGAAAATAACACACAAGTCACTGGTATGCGGAACGCGGAACGCCTCATGGGTCGGTCAGTCAGTCACGCCAACTTCAGTCCCCCCATGCATCTGCCGAGCTCACCCCATCATGATGTCTTGGTTCCCCCTCACCAGGCGACTGCGACCTCTTCCTGCCCCTGTTTTCGTCGTCGTCGTCGTCGTCATGACGGTTCGCGCCCTCCTCTTCTTCTTCTTCTTCTTCTTCCACCACATGCTCCTCCTCCTTCTTGACACGTTGGCTCGAGTGTCCACCCATTGCCCCCAATGATTCAAACGTCACGTCGGCGGGTATCCTCCGAATGGGCTGGGGAGAAAAGGGCCTAGCACCACGGGGCTTGTTGAAGTCTGCCGAGAATGAAAACACGCTGTCGGCATCGCCTGCGCCGCCTGCGCCGCCGCCCCCGTTCTGCTTCGGCTCCGTCGCCAGCGCCGCAAGAGACTGGTAGCGCTCCGAGTCCATCAGCAGACTGTCCCCGCGGGCGTGTGCTGGCCGCGCGGAGCCGCCTTCGGATGCGGAATCAGCGAGGATGCTCTTGGGCGGCAGTATGGAAAACAGCTTGGTTGAGGACTCGCCCACACCATTTGCGGCGGCTGTGCCTGCGCCGGTTCCGCTGCCGACGCCGACGCCGACGCCGACGCCGACGCTGTCCTCTGTGGCGAACAAGTCTGTTCCCTTCTCCAACAGGTCGTCTAGGCCGCCGCCCGTCCAGCCCTTGCGCGCAAGGCTCTCGAAGATGTCCACCTCTGCCCGCACCAAGCTACAGCTTGCGTCGACGATGCGGCCGCTCGTGTCCTGCGATTCGCGCAGCAGTGTCCTGGAGTGGTCGGCGTGGAGCGTCGTCAGGCCGTCGAGCTTGGACGTCAGCTCGACGAGATGGGCTCTGAAGCGGGCGACGTCTCTGCGGCGCTGCTTGCTGTGGAGCTTGAGCCCTTCCTTTTCCAGGCGCTTGACTTCTTTGCTCTGCGCCTTGATCTTGGCCTGGTACGTCTCTTCCTCGTCGTCAATGACGGTCTGCCACTTGTCCAGGTCGTGGAGGAGGGGCACCTCGAAGGAGCGGTAGACGGTCTCGGACAGGATCTGCTGGTGGTTGGCGACGAGGTGGTGGACGCCCGAGGCGGAGAGGAGCGTGTCGGCCGTGCAGGCGCCGCGAGGGTTGGTGAAGGAGGCCGTCATGCTGGTCGCGCCGGGGGCGTGAGGGCCCGAGATGGGCTCCGCGCATGCTTCCTTGAGGCGGGCGCATGCCTCGAGGGCCGAGCCGAACTGCGACGCGGCGTTGGAGAGGGTGGCCAGGGCGAGGCGGTACGTCTTGGCCGCGGCGAGCAGGTCCGAGTAGGCCCGTTGCGAGGCCTCGAGGTCAGACTTTGTGAGGACGGCGTGCGAGGGCCGGGGCGCGGGCGGCAGGGGGAGGATGAAGCGTGACATCGGGTTCGCCGTCGACGCGATGGAGTAGACGGGCGAGGAGGGGATGGGCGGCAGCTGCGAGGGCGAGGGCGAGTGCAAAGGTGACGGGGCCATGGCGCCGGAGAAGGGGCACAAGTGCCTCTTTGAGCCTCGGCTGAGCCTTTTGTTAAGTTGATGTGGCCTGCGTATGAGATGGAGGAAGGATTATCGTCGTCCGGGTATTAGGTTTGGTAGGTAGGTTCTGGTTTGGTGGAGTTGTTGAGGTGATTTCCGGGGGGGGGGGGGCGAAGGGCAAGTCGGCTGGCTGGTTTGTTTGGTTTGTTTATTTGCCAAGCGGGTCGGCCGGCCTCAGTCAGGGTCAGAGATGTGCCGACGTCGGGACGTTGGTGGGCAACGGCTGGCATGCGGACTCGACAACGAAGAGAGAAGAGAAATGTATGTCACTGTCGAGAAAACTTTTCGCGAGAGGAAAGAGCATCTTGGAATCACTTTACGAAACGCATGGCTTAGTCCTGATGGTTCTGTTCTGGGTTGCATATATACATGTACATGCTTGGCTAAATTCGAGAATTTTTCGCCAACGCCGAGAGCCAACGCCGAGAGCCAACGCCGAGAGCCAACGCCGAGAGATTCAAGCTGGAAAAAAAATGAGTGACAAATGACAACCCCCAGCGACCGCATTCCTTCCATCACCTTTTCCAAACTGGCCCGCACTTCCAGGAACAACCCCGGTGAAGAAAAGGAACAGCCCTCTCATCATCTGCGAGGCTCAAGGATCGTGCAATCTTGCCGCTGCTGACTTTCTCGACAGTGCTTATCTCCCGCCACTCCACCCATTCGATTGTGGGCACAATAACCGACTTTTTGCAATTCGTACAAGCAATCCCTCCCATCTCCTTTTGCTGCACGGCTCGTTCCAACAGATGACGAAGATGTGACAGGCCCTCGGGTATATAATGCGGCAGTTTTGAGAGCTGGTTGGTAGAGTAGCAGGTACGGAGAGCCATTTCAACTAGTGACGGAACGCGACTGGGTCGGGCCTGGAGACGTGCATCATCCGCCTCTTCGCCCTTGTCGCCATCCACCACAGCTGCTTTGTTCGACGCGCCGTAGGCTGGGAATCTAAACGTAGACAGCACCCGTCCTATAGAGTCGGACATCTGGAGAGGGGTTCGACCCAAGGGATGCGATACCAACCGTTCTTCTGTTAACTCGTAGCGGTTGTTCTCGTCCGACTCATAGTCAAAGGGCGACTCCGGTTCGAGGAAAGCATTTGGAAACAAGACAAGATCCTTCAAATTGAGATCAAACAGTTGCACAAGTTCGGCAGGAAGCGAGCGGAGCCGGTTTTGCGACACATTTAGCTGCTTGAGGTTGGACAGTTTCGCTATTGCAGGTGGAATCTCTGACAACTTGTTCCCCCTCAGACTAAGAATCGTCAAGTGCTGCAAGTCGAATAGAGCGCCGGGTACGAGTCTCAGACGATTCATTGCCAAGTACATCTTGAGTTGCGGTTCCTTTTGTTCGAACGCGACGTCCTTTGCCACCACGGGTATGCATGAGAAATTTGACAACGGGCTGAGTGTCTCGTTGCTTAGTTCTTCCAATCCCATCGACCAAAAGTCAACCGTCTCGTCACCTTGCTCTAAACAAGCTTGAATCTTCTCCCGCGCGAGAAGCTCTGCCTTGGTCAAGGTCGGCACTGGTCGTCGCTGGTCCAATTGCGGCAACTTGGACGGCAGTGGCATCTCCAAAACTTCTGAAGCTAGGTCGTCGGACCCGTCAGAACCAAGATACACACCGCTATCGAATTTTCGGACTAGCTTTCGATCTCTGTTGGGCTTCGGCAATGTCAGACAGTCGCTGAATGTTGAATCTGATGACGTGGGCTGCTGCTGAAACCAGGTCCCGACATATCGCTTCTTCTTCCGCCCTTCCACGTAGTTGTCCAGACCAGGATCATCATCGCTAGAGAATACAGCTGGATCGCTCGAGTCATAAACACCGCCTGATTGTGGATGACGAACACGCTTGCGGGGATTCTTGCTGAAGCTCTGAGAGCACTCATCCCACGACACGGCCGGGAGGCGCGGGAGAGACGGTTCTTCAGCCATTGCGACCGGACTTTGCTACAGATTGCAGAAAGAATTACATGAACAGTTTCCTAGTCCACGCGCGATATAGGGGCCGAGTTTCCAACGGGGACGACACCAGCCGCCGTTGATGAGGAAGGAATGTAACGTAACGTGTTGAGAGAGAGAGCTCCGCCGGGACGCGCGCGGATGATGACGGGGGTCCAGTCCAATCTGCGTTATTACCTCGTGCGTGTGACTGTGTCTCCATATGTATCTTCAGCGCCCCACCCCTCCTCCTGTCGTGTGCCTGAATGGTGGGGCTGGCGTTCATTCTCCAGAGCCGAACCATTTCATGAGATTGTCATCGCATTTGCTTGCTCGTAAGGAACGACTAGTCGTTTCACGACATTGTGTCCATTAGTTTTCTTGCAAGCCTCGTAAATCAAGCAGAGCTCTCGAATTCCAACATTGTCGAATGCGCAGCCAATCGCGATTTGATGGTACAATCATGTATGGCTTTATGGTTTCGTTTTACGCTGCGTCTCTCGCTGAGGTACGACAATTTTTTTATTCTTTTTTTTTTTTTTGGCATGACGTGTCTTATTCCCAATCATCGTCTTCGCCATCATTTCTTGATCTTCCAGTTGCGCCAGTCTTGATACTTTTGCCCAGCCCAGCCAAGCGTTCGTCCTCAGCGTCCTCAGCAGCTTGTCTCCTCTTGATTACACGCATATCCGATTCGGGAACGGCTCCAACCTCGACAAGCAAGTTGTCAATATGTCGCATGTTCATTCGAACACCACCGAGTGTCATCAGGGTGACCTCTTGCTTGACAATGTCCCCTTTGCTGTACACCAGTATAGTTGGGCAGTTCCTGTCCGGGTAGTTCTCAATGGCCTGGTTCGCGCGAATTTCGCAAAACTTGACGTCACCGTATTCTCTGGCAGCCTGCCGCCAAAGCTCCGAAAGGACTCTTGATTCCACATTCGTTCCGGTGCCGGCTGTTAAGTTGACCAACACATGTCCCTTTTGAGAAGCGTCTGTGACTTCGCGCTGGTAGTCTGGTTTCGATATCGGGTAGACACTACCATGATTTGACTTTTTCTGAAGACTGCTGAGCTCAGCCATGCGCTTTTGTCGATACTGGTCCAGGAACTCCTCGTCCTCCAAATCTTCTAATTCATCAAGCTCGTCCAGATCCTTTCCTTCGAGTCGATTTTCGTGCGCTAATCTTCGACCTTCAATAATCGCCTCCTCAATCATAGGAGTAGGGCTCGGTGGCTTTTCTGGTATGACTCCATGTTTTCGCAAAATATCGTTCCTGTACGAGTCAGCACTTTCTACATCGAGGTGCCATCGCGGGGTACTTACCACTCTGTATCTGCATTTGGGTCATCAATAGGAACAGCAATTCGCTGATCGCCAGGAGCCGCCATACTGAAATAAACTACGGCAAACGAGCTTCTCGAGAACGTCCGGCCCAAACTTATTCGAAGGCAAAAAGACCGAAGAGCCAAGGCAACAGAACCACCTTTTCACAAATGGCAGCCTGAAATAACGATGAGCATCTTGGGCTGATGGGTTCAATCGCCCCATGCAGGGCCATGGCCAAGTGGATGGCATAAGTTGCACAAGGCCCTCTCCACCGCCCGCACAAAATACAAGAACTTGTGGGCCCCTTCGTGCAATATCTCGTTATACTTAGCTTACACCAATCAGACAACTCTGAAATTTGCATCACGTGGTGCTGGGCCAGGAAGCCCTATCCCGCTAGTCCGCTTCAGACCAAATTCCTGGCTAGAGGCCAACGAGTTTTCCCCTCCTCATTTGCACCGAACTTTTCTCGTTTAACACCTCTCACGCATCTTGCGAGCCTCAACTCTGCCGCCAGGTTTCGTCAAGTTTCTCCATCCTCGCAAGACATCGACGGCAAAGTTATCCTCGAACAATCAGTCAAAATGGTGAGCGACAAAAATTCCTCCACAGGCCTCGGCCAACGATGGAATTGCCCCCTGGAACGGCGTGCGACCGAGGAGAGAAATGGACACCGCCGACGACACATACCCTGCGAGTCACTGGGGTGAAGTGCTGTCGGTCGGAAGTTCAGGAATCGATTTCGCACAACGAAATATTCATGTAAACTCGAATCATGCTAACAATGACTGATGCAGGTTCTCGCTGTTGATCTTTTGAACCCCTCGCCGGCCGCCGAGGCCAAGAAGCACAAGCTCAAGGTACGATCATAACAAGTCATCGAAGCATCGCCCAAACGCCATTTCACGACGCCTCTACATGCGCCGCTTTCACATCAACACAACTAGACACCGACTCTAACATGAAACCCCTCCATAGACCTTAGTGCCCGCCCCTCGATCTTTCTTCATGGATGTCAAGTGCCCCGGTTGCTTCACCATTACCACTGTCTTCTCGCACGCCCAGACCGTCGTCATCTGCCAGGGCTGCACCACTGTCCTGTGCCAACCCACCGGTGGTAAGGCCAGATTAACCGAGGGCTGCTCTTTCCGAAGAAAGTAGACTGCTACCGCTCGGGTTTCTCTCCTCGGGTACTCATGACTCTTGCGGTTCATTCATGGTGATCGCATCTCGGATCTGCAGAACAAAGGCAACCAAATCCTCGACAAATGGGCGTGGGGACGAACTCACTCACACCTTTGCGAACAAAATAATTTCAAAACTCTTTTTTTTTGCAGATAGAAGACGGAATCGCCCACGAACAAGGGCGTTTGGGGTCTCCGGATATCACGCATGGCACATCATTCATCTCGTTTTTTTTTTTCATTATGCGCGCTTGTACCAAAGAGTCGTCTTTGAACCAGGAACAAAAGCACTGCATCAGGGGTGGATAGCTGGAGAAGGGCTTTTCACGAGTGTCTAGGGAGGTCTGGATGACCAACTGGATATGAGGACGTGGAACCGCTGGTTTGAGGATCGCTTCATACCCAAGTGCTCTGAGTAGCGGAGGTTAGGCACAATGCTTGCGAAAATTCAAGTAGTTTCCACGAATATTGTCACTCGCTGTCGCCTATATCGTGTGATGTCGTGACAGACTTTGTAGCCAGGCTATGTGTGATGGACGATGAGATGCCGCAGATGCATTTAGTTTGACTCACTGCGCCTATGGACCACGAGTGTCAACGCACCAGAATTAGGAATAACACATGACTTGGTTCCATGTGTCGTGGAACAAGAGTCAGTAAACTGAGTGACAAGCCAATGTGCTCCGAATTTAATATGATCCGTACCAGCTAAAGCCCGATCAGCCAAACTGGGTGGCGATTTTCCCATCCACGACATGACAGCGAGACCCATTTCAGGCAGATAAGAGACTTGACCAAGTTTCTCCACCCGCTGGTTCCCTTGCACCAAATATCTTGATATCTCATAGGTGGAGTTTTGTCCTCCTAATGGCGTAAGGTGTCATCTGACTTGACTTGTCCTTGTTTTTCAAGAGTTATTCATGACTACTTCTGTCGAGATGACGGTCTGGTTTGGAATAATGCCGTGAACGTAGTCCCAAATATTGCCTTTGCGAGCACTTTATGTGTGTTTTCCTTTTTTTGTAACTGCTCTTTGCAATCTATTGTCTGTCCCGTAGGATGAATTGATGCCGCTGTGAAGGGAAATCTGCGTAAATCACACAGCGCCCATGTCTCAGAAAGGGTTGATGTTTTCACCCTCTCCGACCATGACATGACGCCCTGGAAACTGTAAGTCAAATATGAAAACATGAGAAAAATCAAGATTCACTTCCCGATTTGTATTTTCCTCTCTTCTTTCCCTTTCCGACAAGTAAGGCAATTCAAGATTTTCCGTAGTTAGAGACGTCGTTGCAAAAGCAGCCACCCTACACGCCGAGAATCAGTGAGCCAATCGGCGTCGACTTACAAGTTACAGTGGGGGTGTACTTCCCGGGAGCACTATACACGAAAACGCCACGTCCAGACGCGCTTCGGCACGCGCTTTTGGTCTCGAGGCGTCACTTTCTGCCTGAGCAGCTCCCCTTTTATCTCGAGCAGCCTTCCTGGGTCAAAAATAATCAATTTCCGGATTTTTTTTCGTATTGCTCGCTCACTAAGTGTCATGGAGACTTTGTGTCGTGAGGGCGGAAGTGGTCTGCTTAATTAATGGTTGCTCTATGTACTGTTGTCCAGGATGGATAATGGCAGTCTTTTAGCGACCACGTGGCAAACATCTGATGACCATGAAGTACTCCGTAGTAGGTATATCAATACACTGTGCTTGCACCTTCCCCGAGTACGTAGTATTATTTCACTCGCGGCACTTGCGGAAGCCTGCAATGCAAGGAGACTTCTAGCGCTATCCGCGTGTGGCAGAGGAGGATGCGGACAGGCGAAAACGAAACATGAAGGAAATGACGGCGCCTACGGAGTAGATTGAGGATCGAGCAGAGTCAACAGTTGAATAACTTGATAATCTTCCAGACAGGAAAAAAAATGGGAGGAAAGGTCTGTCACTTATTGTAGCTCCCCTTAATGTAAGCTACCTTACATACTAATTATCAAACGACTTGGGGTGGTACTTACGGCTTTGCTAATATGTTAGTCTATAACCAAAAATATCTCGCAGACCCAGCAACCCCACTAGCAATGGTGGAAGACCTAGCCCCCGTAGCACAGTGGTAGTGGTAAGTTTATCGTCAACCTACAATCGTCTCCAGCATCAGTCTCTAACATGGCACAGCGTGTCACTCGTAATGACAAGGTCGTCTGTTCGATCCAGGCCGTGGGCACATGCGTCTAATTTTTTTCAATCAGATTCTTGCCAATTCTACGCAAGAGCGCACTTCCTTAAGTCACAGTTGTGAATTCTTTTTTTCCTCTAAATCATTCCTGGAAGCCCCGCTGGTCCACAACTATTCTTCATTACGTTCTCATATCGTCAACGTTCGCAATACTTATTATGGACTACGTGCCCATCTGCGCAGGCGAGCGGGTCCCAAAGAGCGGCATGCGCACTAAACCCGAAACCGACATCAGCCCACTCAGGAACAAAGTCCTGCGATAGAGAAACGGACGGGACCTGCAGGAAGCGTCTCGCACATCCATCCCGACGTCAGCGGGTGAAACATACAGCTGTCCCCTCGAAACAAGGCAACCCTTCTGCCCCGAACATTCGTTTGCAATCATACGGATTACATCTTCCTACTCGACAGCATAGAAGTGACAGAGAGTCCAGATCCTTCGTTTCGTCCAACACCCGCAATCACTAGCAGCCGGGCAGCAAACCCTCATCTCGCCTAGAAGAAGAAACCCCCTGCCTCCTCCCCCCCCCTTTCGGCCTTTCGGGCATCATCATCCATCACCATGTCGACTCCACGAACCAAGCGCCAATTCGCAGGCTCCTCCGCCGACCCTGCCCAGCGCCAAATCACATCCTTCTTCCCCTCCCGCGCAGCCGGCGACGAAGCGGCTCCGTCCGAGGCCCAGACCTCCCGCCAGCCATTGCTGCCGTCCAGCGTCCAGGCCAACCTCCTGACCGTCGGCATGCGGATTCGCAAGTCCGTCCCAGAAGGCTACAAGACCTGCGGGCCAAGCGCATTCAAGCTCTGGACCGACAACACGCCCCCGCCACACCGGGCATCCGCCTCGTCCGCGTTGCGCGCCTCGTCAAGGGAACTCGTCCCGTTTTGCGGCATCAACAAAGTCGGCGGTCTCGACTTCCAGCCCGCGCATGCGAGGGACGTTGACGACAACGACGACGACGACGACGAAGAGGTCCCAGACCTGGATGCCGTTCCGGAGTTGACCTTGTCTCAGGAGAGTGTGGAGAGCAACGTGTCTGAATCGTCGTCGCGCAAGCGAGTCTATGATGACAACGACCGTGACGACGAGCCGACCATGCTGACGCAGCCATCCAAAGGGTGGGATGAGGAAGTCAGTCCACGAAGCTTTGCGCCGTCTGAATGGCGGACTTCTCGCGTCATGGCCGTGCCTAGGTCCCGCGCGAGGAGGAGCGCCGTCCCCTTCAAGGGCATCGACCAGGAGAACATGGCCGTCGATGGGGACTTTGAGGATGCTGACTTTCTTGTTCTCGGGGAGGCTCGCGAGATGGATATGTCATGAGTGTTCTTTTGATTTTTGGGGTTTTCCTTTTACCTTCAAGTTTTATTGTATTACTGTGCCGGCAGATTGACAGGATCTTGTTCGGCTTATTGGGTGGTGGTGAGCTACAGATGGCTGGTTGGGTGGATAGTCTGCTTTCTCTTTTTTTTTCTCGAGCTGTCCCTCAGGTGTTTGGAGTCGGGGAGAGAGATCAACCTCAGAATGAGCCAAGGTCAGTCACCCAGGAATGCCAAGTATGTATTGTTCTTGAAGGCTTCTTGTCTTCACGTGAGCTCAGCCGCAAAATTCAGTAAGAGCTCCGTCGAAGTCGCCAATATACATAAAATCTATCAAGATACGCTGTCAGAATGCAAATTATTCTTCCTAACTGCCACAGATGCCATGTCGCGCTTCCGTTTCACAAGCCCACAAAAGGGTTCCGAAACTCCAACAAGTCCCGTTGTCCGTAGAAATCTCCCGCGACCGTCAAAATCATGCTGAGCGTTGCACGCAAATTCATACGAAGCCGTGTTTTAGCCTCTTCCTGCGTCTCGCTTTCTTCCCGTTGCTCCTCTGTATCTGACTCATCGTCTAGCCTTGCTAAAAGACCTCTTTTGGCGGCTTCGAGATCACCATGCTCGTCTCGAGCCTCGCCATCTTCTGAGCCGGAGTCGATTTCCATGGCTGCATCGTCTCCGTTCACGGACTGTTCCAGGACTTCGCCCTCTTCCCCGTTCTCATTTTCATTCTCTTCCCCGTTCTCATCTCCATTCGCGTTGTTCGTGGCATCAACGTGTGGATTCTCATCGTCACCCGCGGTGTACTGATCATCTTCAGGGGCGTCGCCATGCGCGACGTTTTCTTCTTCTGCATCTTCCCCATTCATATACAATGCATCCTCATCCCTGCTACTCGCATCAGCGTCCTCGTTCACGCCAAGTTCTCCATCTGGTAGCGCATCTCGCATAATAGCCATCTCCTCCAGGCTTATGCCAAGCAGCACTGCACGGCGACCAAGATCTCGTATCCATCCTATCTCAGTGTGGTTGAGCTCACCGCGCTCCGGTAGTCTTGCCAGCAATCCCCAGATCCACTGGGTCGTTCGCTCAGAAAGTGTATGGCCGCGTTGCAGGAAATTGCCGCCTATGAGGACGCGCAAGATCAGAATCACTGTTTCTTTGGACATGAGTGCCAGTTGGAGTGGGTGGGGGTCGGTATTGCGTATAAGGTTTGCCCATACTTTGTTGGTGTTGGAGTTGCGTCCGAAGGGGGCTGCGTGTGTGACTTGAGTAGACGATAAACGCTTTGCCGCATCTGTGGGGGGCTTGGAATGCAGTAATTCACGTAAACGGGCATACTTCTTCATCAATGATGCAAAGTAAGACTCATGAAGAAGTTGTACCCGAGCATCACCTTCAACATCACTGTCAAATTCTCCGTCTTCGCCATGGATTTTCCAGTCTTCGTCGGGCATGGCGATGTAAGCCCCGTCGTCGTAATATCCTTGCATGACTTCTTTGGTATATGCAATCGGAGCAGCAGCTTCAAGATCATCATCAATCTCGTCGTCGTCATTGTCTCGGTCGTTATTTTGTAAATCAGGGGGGAGTTGTGGACCGATTTGGACTTTGGGAGCGACGAGTAGGTGTGGAATGTTGTATGCCTCTTTTCTACATACTCACCATATCAGCATCATCTAAAATACGGGGGAGAAAAATTACACGTTCAGTAAAGAGAAAAAAGATTGCCGTTTGGGGAGTTGCGAGCTTGGGATTGCATATGCAGCTTACCTTACTGAGTGCAGATAGGCCATGGCGTCGGCATCATCCTCAAAGTCCGACTCGTCGCCGCAAGGTATGGTGGTTGCATCTCCCAGGCTTGAGAAGACATATTTCTGGCCCCAAGTAGGATCTATGGATGAATTTTGGTGCTGATGGCGCGGCGTGGCGCCAGTCTGTCTCTTTGCTCGCTTGGGGCCAGGTTCCGAGATTTCTCCCTCGTCGAGGTCCTGGAGCTCTCGTTTGGAAGGCATGGTTGTTTTTTCGGGGTTGAAGCCTGCCGAAACCAAGGCTGTTATGGAAAGCCTGCGGATAAGATCATTGGAAGGAAAGTGCAGTGCACAGGTCGAGGGTTGTGGTGATGTTGGCGCAAACATGGGGAATCTTGACAAGTGAATGCTGGTTGAGGTAAAACGGAGTTTTGTTAGACAGACCGGAGAGCTGCCCGACAGACCAGTTGACAGCTGCCAGGCCCAAAAGAACCACGCATGGGGCTGTCCAGGCTGGTGATAAGGTGATACAGAAGAACCAGGGAAACAAGGAACCAGGGAAACAGGGAAAGGCACACGCAGCGCTCCTTCCCGCAAAAATGGACCTGGCCTTTGGAAATGCCCAACATTGAACATTGAACATTGAACATTGATTGATCCATCCGGTCACCTCCTCTCATCGTAGCCACAACAACCAAAAACCAGCCCTGCGATAACTCGAGCAGCACGCAGTAGCTGACGCAGTAGCTGACGCAGTAGCTGATCTCGCCGGCTCTGCGATGAGGGCAGTTTGCATACGCTGTGCGGGTCTCCATCCGCATGTGCGAGCAGCCAAGGCGCTTCTTCTCGAGCCATGTACTACAAGCTCGCTGAGCTCGCGGCGACAATACCGGCCATATGGGACGTCACAACGTCGCTTGCAAAGCGCAAGCTGTAACCATTTCGTCAAGTGTGGTGCGTATCTTGCTTACCTTGCTGCCGGACGATGTAGCACGGACGCAGTAGCTGACAATATATAGACCGGATCGAGCCCTCGTCGCCTGCTCCTCCAAGTCATCCTATTGCGAAGCCTTTCCGGCTGGCAGTAAAGGACAACATCGCAACTGCCGAATTCCCTACGCAATGTGCGTCGCCGATCCTCCGCTCGCACCAATCCCCGTATGAAGCTACCATAGTGTCACAGCTCCGGGCGCGGGGCGCCACCGTGGTGGGAAAGACCAATATGGACGAGTTCGGCATGGGATCACATTCGACAAACTCCATGCACGGTCCAGTGATCAGCCAGCTATCTACGGATGAACCCCTCTCAGCCGGCGGAAGCTCTGGAGGTAGCGCAGTTGCTGTCATGCTAGGAGACGCGGACATTGCACTGGGAACAGACACGGGTGGTTCGGTTCGCCTGCCAGCATCGTACACAGGAGCCGTGGGTTACCGACCGAGCTATGGAATGATTTCGCGATACGGCGTCTTTGCGTACGCCAACTCCTTGGATACAGTGGGGATGCTGGCAAAAGAGGTGAAACCTATTCTTGACCTACTAGTAGATACCAACTTGGACGAGGAACACGATGCGCGTGATCCAACATCATTATCAGCGGCATCTCGGCGGAGATGCGCCGCAGCCTGCCCCCCTACATTGGGAGCCATGTCGAGGTTGACCATTGGAATCCCAGTCGAGTATAACATCGCAGAGCTCGACCCATTGATTCGCAAAGGCTGGGCTGCCGCGGCGACAGCTCTTGAGAAACTAGGCGCGAGCATCGTGCCCGTGTCCTTGCCCTCCACCAAGGAGGCACTCTGCGCATACTACGTCCTCGCCGCCGCCGAGGCTTCTTCTAATCTTGCAAAATACGATGGCGTCCGATACGGTGTCCGAGGAGAACATGGCGATGCCCAAGGGCACACGTTGTACTCGGAAACCCGCGGAGCAGGATTTGGTCCCGAGGTCAAGCGTCGCATCTTGCTGGGAACCTACAGTCTCAGCTCCGAGGCCATGGGCAATTACTTCATCCAGGCCCAAAAGGTCCGCCGCCTCATCCGACAGGATTTCGACAAAGTCTTCCGGTTGGAGAACCCGCTCTACGAACCCACGCAGTTCGACCTGAGCGACATGGACGCCGAGACAGACGTGCAGGATAAGAAGGGACCGCCGCAAGTGGATTTCCTTTTATCACCCACAACGCCCTCTTTTGCGCCAAAGCTCAGCAGCGTTTTGTCAAAAAGTAGTTTGGAAGCTTACATGGGCGATGTATTCACCGTTCCATCTAGTTTGGCCGGTTTGCCATCCGTGAGTGTGCCATCAAGAGTGGCAGAGAGTGCCTTACCGCTGGGGTTACAGTTAATTGGACAATATTGGGATGACAAGCGACTGTTGGGCATGGCGGAAAGATTAAAATCTGCCGTAGCTGCAGAGACGCCACATTAGAATATTCGCTACATATGATTACATAGTAGTATTACTACGTGTACATGCGAATAGCTCGTTCTATCTCTCGATCGAATCCAGTTGTCGAGATTGGGCCAAGCCTTTTTTCAAGTTTATATCGAAAAAATCGGTAGAGTCCGCGATGAACAGCAGCATCATGGTATGGAGTGGCGGCGACGAACAGAAGCCACTTGTTGTGTCCCTTCCCGCACGTCTCGGCGTGCCTTCGCTTCGCGGCATATTCTCCTTCGTTACCGATACTTGTCTGTCAATGCCAGCGCATTACATGGCAGCAACCTGCCCAAGTCCTGTGTACAGCAGCTCCGTGACAAGCCATGGATGCATCGTTGGTCTTTTTTGTTGTAAATGTCGTCCTGCAGCGTTCAAGGCGACCGTGACGGCGACGCGCTCCGAACGCTGCCTCTCCCGCGATCGACATGCATAGAATCACCCTCCCTCTCCCCCTCTTCCTCCCCATCACCGCCATCGTCATGACCGTTCCTATGTTCGTTATGGCTGCCCGGCGCACCCACCCCTTGTTCCTCCTCATCCTCACCCAATATATCCTCCAGGTCCCCAAGCGGACTCACTCTCGGCTCCAGCAGTTCCAAATCTTCCAGGATCTCTCTCTTGGGCATCTTCCACAGACTCGTCGCACAGATCCTTTCCTTGACGAGCAAGTCGTCCACGAATTCGTCCACATACGTCAGCGACGTCCCGTTTCTCCCCTTCCGCCTCAGTTTCCTGCGGTCCTCAAGAAACGGCTCCAGCGTCTCGTACACATCCTTGGCCTGCCTGGTCATGCGAAAGTAGAAGCTGGCCAGGGCCCGCAGGTACTTGAACTGCTCGCCGCCAAAGGACAGGTACTCTGCCAGGATCTCGTCGCTGGGCCCCAGCTCGAGGAGCTTGAACGCGAGGCACAGGAAGGGACTGGGCTTCTGGGAGTCGCCGTAGGTGCCTCCTATGAAGGAGACGTGCTCGACGACGCGGTCGACGATGTCGGCTTCGTTGAGGGCGAAGCACTGCTCCTTGTAGAAGTGGGAATCGATGATGCGGTCCCTGACGGCCTTTTCCATTATGGTGGCGGGGTTGAGGCCGTTGGGGGCGAGTGCGGCGCTGGAGCCGCGCTCGTCGAGGAAGCGGCTCGCGTCGGCGTGGACGGTGTCGCGTTTGGACATGGCGGGTGGTTTGGTGATGACCGGCTTTTTATTTTCTCGCTGCTTTTTTTGGGGGGGGGAGAAGATTTGGCGGAGACGATGCGCTCGATAAGATTGTTGCTGTGCCAACGATTGGTGGGGCTGCAAATGACGGGCAAACGGCAACTTGAAGTTGACATCCTGGATCGAACGAGAAGTTGTCCAACTCTGAAAAACCATTGTGCTGTGATTTTGTCTCTTATTTTGGTTTAAAAAAAATTCACTCGGTTGACTCGAAGAACTGACTTGATTGGTTGATTGTCCAGGACTGAAATGCGAAAAGCGCTTCTCACCTCATCCGAGGTGTCGGCCCTCGTGTCCATCTGCGTCGGTAAGAAACATGACATGTACCCCGTGGACCGTCCGGCATTCCAAAGACGTGAGACCCGACCAAAGCTCTAATACTTTTTTTTTTTCCTCCGACTCTGCTCCTTTCTCTAGTCATCCTTTTCACACTGGCGCTCTTCCTTAGCGGCTATGCTCTCCAGCAACGTACCCTCCGAGACCTCCGCGTCACTATACGCCCAGGCCTCACTCGACCATCGCCCAAGGCAAACCTCCCGAGCTACTTCAGGCGGGAGACAACCAAGCTCCAGGACGGGACTATAATCGTAGGGCAAAGTCAAGCGGACATCGACGAGAAGGAGCAGCTAGCTAAGAAGTATGAGCTTCTCCAAGCCGAGCCCGAGGCCGAGCCCAAGACCAAGGTCCAGAAGAAAGACGCCAACTCGGCGAAACTGGAGGACGAGGAAGCGGAAACACAACAGGAAGAGGCAGCACCGACTGGAGACCCCGACGGCAGGGCGGGAGCAACGGAGGAACAACTACGTATTCTAAGCACGCTCCAGACACAGGCTGCGCGGCAGGCTTGGGGCGTCGAACACCCTGATCCGCGGGCGAAGAATCCCCTTCCAATTACCAGGGCAGAGCGTAGGAAGCTCGTCAAGGAGGAGATTCGGAGGTTGGCGCAGGCGGACAGACCGGTTTACTACCAGAGGAGGTTGTGGTGATTGAGTATTTTTTGCTCTTTCCAACGGCTCAATATAACGAGTGAGATGATGCTCAGGCTTGTATGACGGAACTTTTTATATCACCGGACGTAGTATTTGTTCGGTGTCATGGGAGACTGGGAGCAGTTTCATCGAGAGATGGTTTCCTCGTGTGAGGGAAGGGCATCGAATAGATTGGCATACCCTACAGTTTGATACTGCCGACGGATTGCGTTTGACTCTCATTTGTGTCATGACTGGATTCGTGTCCGAACAAGACAATACTGATTTCTCTCGTCTCCACTAAGTAAATGATATACTTGCGCGATACTCGGAGTCGCGTAGTCAATGACTGGAGTGATGTGTATTATATGGTTGCTCTGGGAATTTTCAATGCCGTTTTACGTCAAAGATGACGCCAATTGTGGGGCCTTGGAAAACCGCCAGCTTCGACACGCACGCACGGACCACCCCCATCCGGCTCCAGCCAAATGCGCCTCCATCTGGGGTCCCAGTAATTCCGAAGAATTTCCACCAGAAGTCGCCGCTGCTGCTGCTTCGGAATTACTAGGACCTACTGCATGTGCATTTTGATCAATCGAAACAACAACAACAGACAGACTGCCACATGACGCACACGCGATGCCGACCTTCCAGAGCAAGAGATTCCGCGCGCCGGGCGACGCCAGCAGCATCGGGTCCCGGTACCGGCGACTCATGACCAAGCACCCCTTCGTCATGTTCGGGCTCCCGTTCCTTGCCGTCGTCGTCGCCGGATCCTTCGTGCTCACCCCCGCGACGGCGATCCGATACGAGCGACACGACCGCAAAGTGCGACAGATGACCAAGGAGGAGGAGCTGGGCGTGAGACGGGCAGCGCGCAAGGTGGACATGAAGGAGGAGTACTACGTAAGTCGGATGTTACCAAAGGAGGCCAACCTACTCCCCCCCCCCCTCCCTTTTTTCCTTCCTCGGCACGGCAGACAAAATGCGTCGAATCGCGATAACTCATCATGCGCGGAACCGCCTTCTACGAAAAATCTTTTTTTTATTTTTCATCGTGACCAGAGATGCAAGGGAGAAAAGAGCTGGGCGAGTGCGCAGACCAAAAGAGAAAGTAACTTTGCGTACTGATGCGGAATTCATGACAATCGCGCAGCGACTAGCAGGACGAGATCTCGATGATTGGGAGCAAAAGCGCGTTGAGCGATTACCGGGAGAAAGCGACGGCATATTATGATGCAAGAGGTGTTTTCTCTGTCAAACCCGCTCGGGCGAAGAATCTGCTCGCGCTTGGTTGGTTGGTTGGTTGGTTGGGGGGGGGGTGGTGGTGTTCTTCTCGCCCTTGACGGAAGAACAGTTAGATGTTAGGTGTCTCTCCGCCTTACGATCTCAGATCGATAGCAGATATATTCTAGAGATGCCGGACATCTGCCAAGTACGTCATTTTGTTGGAGCGCGCAACGGTTGTTGAATGGGCTGTTGATTTCACAAAGAGTCTCCCTTGCTTCTATTTTCTCTGGATATAACCGGGATTGTGGCCAAGGACCAAAGAGAGAGAGAGAGAAAAAAAGCAATTTCAACCTGGGTGTGTATTCAGAATTCATAGGGCACGACGACATGGGGTAGACTGGTTTTTTTTTCACGCGTCAAAATAAACATGTCGCGTTGGAACTGCGGCCAGGCACACGCCATCGATGGGGTGAGACAGCCATGGGCAATAAGACGGCCGTTTTTGACGAGGCCGTGTTAGTGGAACAATGCCCTGGGCGTGTCAACGGGCTTTTTGTGAGAATGCAGAAGAAAAAAAAGAAGTCTCGGAAGATCTCTCGACAGGAAGTGCTGCTCCCTCTCCCTCGTTTGAAGTCAGTCAAACGACTTGACGTTGAGAGTGGATTCGGGGGGGGGGGGAGACGGAGACGGGGACGGGGGAAAGATTTTGTCGTCAAAGCCCCCGATGGGCCCGTGGAAAGTTCGATCCAAGCGAATATCAAGACAACGGGTGAGAAGAATAGAATCGTGGAAGGATGTGGTGATGGCTTGTGGGAAAGAAAGAAAAAAAAAGGTTCTCACAGCCTCTTCCGCCCTCCCTTGCATAATGCATCGTTAGTATGACGAGTTTTGTTTGGGGGCGGTGATGAAAAAAAAAAAAAAAGAAATCCATCGACGGGGTGCCGAGGAAGGCGGCGTCGCATCGTCAAGGACAAAAACCCGGCGAATAACTGCGAGCACTCTAGCCAACGACGGTTTTGTTCAGTCCCCAACGATGCGAATCTAAAAACGTCCGAGGACATTCAGACGGCAGCGCCATCACGATGAGAGCAATAGCCATGAAACCGCACATGCAGTTTTGCGCAAAACAAAAAATAAAACAAAAAGAGGACCATTGTGCTAGATTGTTTGCTTTCCCCAACGTGCCATCACGGATCGAGATTCGCAGCATGGCATCAGACATTAAAGACGGTGGTGGTTGTTGATGTCCATCCCAGAGCGTTGGCCTCGGACTTCTCGGAAGCCAGGGATGGGAGGGGGGGGGGGGGGGCGGCGCCGATGCCTCCATCAAGACAGACAATGACGTTGCCGTGCGACTTGTTGGGCGGGATGGAGATTGAAAGTAGAACAAGATCAGACCGGATCGAGCTTCACTCCACACAAATCGAGAACTAGGCGCGAGCTACGTATACTTTTTTTTTTGTCAATCCCGTTCTAGGGCCTCTTCTCCGTGAGCGTTTGTTTCATTCTTCTTTTCCCATCGAGATTAGCGAGCCAGCCTTGCCGCGCCGCGTTTATAAGGGTAGTTAGTTGCAAGTGCAGGATGATTTCCTCCGTATCAGCTTTTCTCCAACTATGATGCCATTTTATCCATTTTCACCTTGGCTCGAGCGCCCATCGCAGGCAGGGCCCTCCCAGCCAGAGAACGACGCTACCCGGAGATCCGAGACTGGCTAACCTGGCCAATTAGATTGCGCGCGGCCGGGGGGGGGGGGGGTGCGCGGAATGGACTGAAAGAATGGGGCTTCTTCTCGGCTTCCCAACCGGGGATTTCTAGTCCAGTTTGACATGTGCGCTTATTGCGCGGCACTTGGGGTGAATTTTTTTTTGTTCTAAAAAAAGGTGAATCCTCCTCACCCATGTACATACTTTCCTAGAAGAGTTCGAACATCATACATGTAGGTTCGCGACATGCGATCCCGCCTCAAAGTAACCAAGCGCAAGGCTCCAAAGGCTGTCATCGAGATGGTTAAAGAGACTGCCGTTTTAGGAAATGCACTCTGGCTTAATACCATGTATTTTCCAATGCAAGGGGGAATCCGTATGTACGCGCAAACACGGTACGCCACCGACGTTTTAGGAAACGACAGCATAGAGTTTTCCGGGCAGATTCTTTTCTGCCTAGCTCTGTTCTGTACAGAATAAACTTTTTTTTTCCCCGCCAAGGATAAAAAAAAGGTCGCTATGTGGTGTGCATGAAATGGTTCGTTCAGCATGTTTGATCTTTGCTAGTACTTTTCCTCTCCGTGGGCGTGGATCGAGGTGGGGGGCAGGGTGGGGTCGGCAGGACGAATAGACGCGTCATGGCGCAAACTATTACCATTCTGTAAAGTTCTGTACGTACGGGGACACCAAACGGGCAGAGTGTCAAGAAAGAAACGGGCACCGGGGCTTCAACGACGCGCCCCTCTGCCCATTGTATGTTGGCGCCCTCTGAGTTGGAAAAGTCAAAACGGAGTACGGATTCCGGACTAGCAAGAAGACCTCGCGTTTCGCCCCAGAGATTTTCGTTTCCGATATCCGCTGGGTGGGCCCAGCTCGTCAGTCCGTTAGGCCTAATTAGGCTTACCGGCTGCTGTTGCTCAGCGTCGCCCATACATGTATTAGTCCGTTGTAATCCGTACATATCAATCAATGACGGCTGGGCACCTAGGTAACAATGAGATAACATGCAAGTGTGCTGTGGCGCCGGCCCCGCCAGTGAAGCGGGGAAGAGCATGCGTTGTGGCGCAGCCTTGTGGCGCGTTGAAGAGGAACCAGACAACAAGACCCTTTTGCCAAGGCCAGTCTGGGTATTCCATCGACTACTAAAACCTATAAGACGCAGAACCGGTACATACTGAAAAGCAAGAATGTGGTGATACACATCAAAAACCGCCACCATGCTCACGAAAACGGGATATATTCGTGAAGCAGAAGCCGAGTTGCATCTTGAATAAAGATAGTTTCCATTCGACACCCCGTCGGATGCCCGTCGGACGGCCAGGACCGGCCTCTCATTGGCGCGTGTTCGAAGAGTTCGCAAATGGACGAATGAATCGATCAAAAGAGCCGCCTATTTAGAGTTTGGCAAGTGCCAGTCAGTGCGGCAGTTGCCGTATTACTTTGGGGTGATGTAATGGGGTGGACGGTGACCTCATGTCGCTGGGGGATGAAACGAGGCCATCTGATGAATTGACGATGGGAACTTTCATCGATGCCATGTTTCAGCGCAATATTGCGTTATTCTCCGAAGCCTAGTGCGCATCGGGCAGAGCGCTCATCATCACCGCCAGCATCATCTTTCACTTGCATGGGGAAGGAGAGGAAGGGGAGCGTTCTCGTCCTGCCACAAACCAGGGTTTGAGTTGTTATCCGCGGCAGGGAAAGTCATCTTTTGCACAGACAAACCGCAAATCACCACTGCGTTGCACCATGGTCGACCTGCCAACGATGCTCAGCTGGCAGGTGGATGGGGATGCAGCCCTGATAAGCGCAGAATCCTCCGCGAACAACATATGACAACAGATGATGTGTGGTGACACGACGACGACGACGCAGCCACTGTGTGCCTGGTGCCTGCGTGCCTGCGTGCCTGCGTGCCTGCGTGCCTGCGTGCCCGCGTGCGAGGTGGCCAATGGATAGAAGCAAAGAAAAGACGGAGAAAGGAAAACCAACTTCACTACTGCATGCAATGCGACGCAGTGCCAGCTGGACCTGCAGCAGCGCAGGTAGTGTCACGATGCGATGCAATGCAACGAACTGTGAGCTGTGAACTGTGAACTGTGAACTTGGAACTTGCGGGGAAACCAGGCCTGTGCTCTCATTGGCTGGCCCTGCGCGATGGCGGCCAAGGCAACCAATCCCTTTTCCAGTGTCAATAAGGCAGCAAGCGGCCAGGTGGTCGATTTGTCGATTTACGGGAGTACTACTCCGTTTTCCGTTGTTCCTCGGCGAGAGTTGGGCCGTTGGCAAAGTGAGTTAGATGTAGTATTAGGGTCAGTCAGCCCCATCCCGCGCACCCGCGCACCCGCGCACCCGCAGGCTGGTGAGGCTCGTGCCACGCTGGCCCACGCAGCGGTACCACGAGTAACAAATATTTCTTGTAATTTCAGGCAGCATGCACGGGTCGCAAATCTGCCGCCAAGAGAGCGGGCTCCTCGTGATCAGAAGACGACCCCGGCCGGGCTGATCAGTGAGGTCAGCAGCCACTGATGGGAAATTGCCTTGTCTTTCGGTGACGGCCTGGCTCGGGCTGCTAGCTGGGGTCTGCTCTCTGTCTACATACTCTAGTCTACTCTAGGCCAGAACAAGGTCACGTCGGTCACGTCAGTCACTGTCAACAACGGAGTGAGGAGAACAAGACAGATTGTAGCTTGGCTTATTAGCTCGCTCGCTAGAATGGGTGGAGAAACAGGCCGAGAGAGCGTATTATTGGCGGTGGTCCGGCCGCACGATGCTGCCCAAACATTGTCTGTGACGGGAAACTCTGTTGTCAAAAGCGAGATATCACGGTTCGGGAGAGGGGGGGGGGGGGAAGGTCATCGGCAATCGCGCGGGATGTGGGTTTCTGTGTCGTTGAAACAAGATTGCCGTGTGATTGATTTTCCTCGACTCATGCGCTGTGCCATCAAAGAACGTATCTCGCCCGGGAATGAATCCTGATGAACAACTTCGAAGCAACTCGAGACTCACCACCGTGAATGAGATCTCATCTGGAACCGTCTAACCGTCAAGAAGAGTTGAAAAAAAAAAGAAGGGGGGGGGGGGGGAAGGGGATGCACCGTTTGCATTCCAACTCTTGCCCCTGCGTCAAGCGCATTCTGGCAACAACGTACAAAACTGTCCACCGCCAGTTTGTCGTACACCACTTACCACTTGCACCTGCTCGAACGGGCCCTTTTGGGGGCAGAAAAAGTAAAAAAGAACTTGTGTGTGTGTGTTTTGGCAGCGGGTAGGCCCTGGATTTTCCTGGAAAAGCAATCAATAGACTCGGAAAAAAAAAACCGACCAAGACAAACCGGCTAACTTGCATCGTGAATGAACGGGAACAAGAGAAAAAAAAAGCAACACTCACTTTCATCACATTCCAGTCGTTGGTGAGCTGTTGTCCGCTCTAGGACAAGTCCGTGGCCGATCTGCTTGATCTGGTTCAGGCACAGGAACAAAGTCGCGGGGGGTGGGGGGGGCCATCCACTAGGCCTGATTAGTGGCTTTGTCGGTTTATCAGCCAATGAGAAAAGGCTGCTCTGAAGGCTGCTCTGAACTTGACACCAGTTTCGCTTTTATTTTCTTACTTTCCCTCGTACTTTGCGCCAGCAGCATGCCAGCCAGCCAGCCGTCCGCCATTTTGGCCCCCCGTTGAGCCATCGCGGGTGTAAAGGTGTAAAGCCAAAGAGTGCACGCCCCCGACCCCCCCCTACCCCTACCCCTACCCGAGAAGAAGAAAGTCCTCCCTTCAAGACTCCAAGATCAAAGGCGGTCTGGCCCAGCTGTGGAGTGCTGCGAAATTACATGTTTTGCGACAGATGGTCGCATTGCTGCACGGCACAGACAAGAACGGTGAAGCAACAAGACAGCTTCCAAGAATCCCCCTCCCCGCAAGCAAGCAAGCAAGCACTTTATGAGATGCAGATTCAAACGCGAGATGGATGGATCGCCAGAAAGCGGAGCGCATGCATCTTCTGACCTCGGGCAATGAGGAGGGGTAATTACGTACAAGAGCATGGGGTTTGCGATGGGTTTGCGATGGGGGGGGGGGGTTCCGCTCTGCCAGTTGTACTTTTACTCGGTGCGGATGACCGAGCTCACCATCACGGCCATCACTCTTTCCCTTTGCGCGTCTCGTCTCTGCATGTGCTGCTGCCTGCCTGCCTGTCATTCAGTTTGTATGTATGTATTGTATTGCAGACGTTGCGGAGAAAAGTGATTTGAGTTTCCTTCCCCCTGCCCATCTTTGCTTCTTCCCGAGCCTGAGATCGCCACTGGGGGTTGCACATCAAGTGGAATTGTGGCTAGATGAGACTTTTGCCTGTCTCGACTTGCCGTTTTAGGCTCGCCTGGCAAAGTCGCGACGTAGCTAATTTGCTCACCACCAAACTTTTTGATTCCATCAGCCCATCTCGTATACATGCTCCGTAATCCGTACAAAGAGTCCGTTTGCGTCTGGTCCCCAGCACATGCCAATGTCACGATGGTCTGCCGAGCGGCCAAGTCGTGCCGAGCGACCAAGTCGTGCCGTGGTGCCGTGGTGCCGTGGTACATGTACAGACAGACGTACATGATATCTAGATATCCAACAATGGAAACAGACACCCCGCGCGCTCCGTATGCATGCATGCACGCAGTCGACAGGGGGCAGCATACATACATACGGATCCGTATTGTGGCTCGTATCACCAATGCCGTCGTTTTTACGGATTGCGGATTACGGAGCACAACTCTGCTAGTGCTCCGTAATTACTAATAATCCGCACTCTGCTAGTCCGTAATCCGTAAAATCCGCAATAGTGCTGGAATGCCTCGGCCTTAGTATGTGCAGCGCCGTGTGTGAATAAGCGCAGATGACACTGCCCGCATGTGTCCAAACCTTCTGCCAGCCCAGCGAGGCCATTACTAATTTACTATTTACTCATCCGTATTTTACTACGCATTGCTGCCCACGTACTCCGTACCGGCTGTCTGTTTTCACGAGGCAGATGACCTCGCGGCCTCATGGGGCCGAGCAGGGGAGGTCTCCGGGGTTCTGGAAAGTTGAACACCGAGAGGCGAGAAGATGCCACACGAGTTGGACACCAGTGGTTGATGTCATCTTTTGGGTCACTGAAAATTGCATGGCCCAAAGTGGCCGAGGGATGTCGCATTTGGGACCTTCATCACGTCGCACAGAGTTGTCTCGCAATGTACATGTAATCCGTACGGCACTTGCGAGATGAGTTCAATTGAAGCCTCGCCATTCCGCCGTTCCGCCATTCCGCTCACGCTTATCCAGAGGGCGACCTGATGAGCACAACTCGACTTCTTGGCGTGCTGGTACTCCGCTATACAGTAGGTAAAGCCTCGGATTGAATGCAGACGGGCCAACTTGCAAAGCTAAAAAGGACGCCACAGGCACAGCATGTATCAGCAACATGAGCAAATCTGCGCCGCAATCACGCACACAAACACACACTCACGCCTGCTTAGTGCTCACGTTTCACCGACCACAGCCGGCTAATGCTGATTCGGGGAGGTACGTCAATGGTTTGAAGGGCTTGATAGGCGGGCAGGATGGATGCACGGATAGACGGATGGACGGATGGATGGGCGGATGAATTGACGGACTCTGATCAATAAGAGATGGAGAGAAGCGAGCAGCTTCACTTCATCATCGTCTTGTTTCTCTGTTGAATGAAGCCGCTCAAACACCATTACATACAACACGGACCAGTATGTTTCAGCTGCTGGTGCTCATCGTCACCGCGACTTTGGACACACACCCACAGCCTCCGCCCACCTGCACTGCACGTCTTAGCGCGAGCGAGGCATTTTGGGTGGCGGAGCCGCGACTTGACGACGAGCTCGACCGACAGGGGGTTCCTGTTGCGTGTGAAGTGCGAGCGTGAGCGTGAGCGTGAGCGTGAATGAATGAATGCGTCGATGGTCGATGGTCGATGGTCGATGGGTCGATGGCGATGGGGCAATGGGCAATGGGCGATGGGCAATGGGCAAATGGGCGGGAGGCCAAGTGGGGGAAGGGCGGGCGGTGGGAGTCACAGCTACAGGCCCCACTCACCCACACTCGCACCTGGCACACCTGGCACACCTGGCACGCCTGGCACTCCCACCTGGCACCCCCCCACCTGGCACCCCCATCCTAGTCCAATCCCGGGTTCCATCTCCACTTCCGGCCAAGACCTCGAGACCTGACCCTGGCCCAAGTTGACGTACAGTATGTACCTGCAGCAGGCAGATGCAGCAGGCGGGTGCAGCAGGCAGCACTCGCACATGCTCCGCTCCGTGCATGCATACATATATCTTGAATGCCTTCCCGTTCTCGCATCCGGATCTCCCGCTGGCTATCATTCACGGCATATCACCATTCATTCGTTTCCTCGTGCACAGAGCTTCCACTACGGATCCGTACTACTTGCTACCTGGGCAACCAACACTTACACACACATTTATCCATTACTTACATCACTCATCTTTAAGCCGGACAACCCGGATACTACCTACCACCGCCAACAACATCCCGAAAACACCCCGAAACACCGGGCATATCACAAAACAAGGACACCGTCACCTACTTTTAGATAACGGCTGCTCTCTTCTTTTTTTTTCTTTTTTCCTCTTCTCTTGCGTAACCTCGTATATACGCATAGAAGCATAGAACAACACATAGCACACACGGAAGCAACACCGCCATCATGCATGTCCTCGGCAGCATAGGCCACAGCTTCAGCCACAGCTTCAACCAACAGCGCAGGGCGACGGCGCCTCGAGACCTTTACATCCGCAAGGTTTCCTTCTCAGGCTGCTCTCTCTCATCCGGCGGCTCTTTCTCCTCAAACAACTCTCGCTCCTCCGAGGGCTCCAATGGCTCCGATGGCTCCGATGGCTCCGATGGCTCCGAGGGCTCCGAGGGCTCGTCGTCATCGTCTTCATCCTCTTCCACATCCACCGCCCGAGCACCCTCAGCACGAACAAGAAGCAGCTCCAATGGCTTCGACCCGCTCAGCTCGCATCCCACCTTTCCCACCTCTCAAGCACCACTGCGCCTCCACGAACGACCGTTGATCAGCCCCGAGCGAAGCCCGTACTACTCTTCTCCCTCCACCTTCTACGACGATTCTACCGACCAAGACAGTCTCGATGACTTCCAAAGCACCGCAGATGAGGATGAGGACGAGTACACTGTCTGTCGCGCACAGGAGCTGCACTTCTCCCAGCCATCCGAGATGATGCTGCCGTACTACACTACGACGCAAGACGCATCAGAAGCCCATGATTACTTCACACTGCCTCTGGCCAAGAGGCCAGCCATGCCTCGCTCTCGATGGTCCGATTCCACCATTCAAACCTTGGACAGTGTCGACGACCTCGCCGCCGACGAGTACGAGACATCCGATGTCGAGGAGGACTCGCCATCGGAGGTGCCCAACTTCAGCCGCAAGCGCACCACTGCTCCCAGCAGGCCGCCCATGAGGTCGTTGGACGGGCTCGACCAGTTCATCAAGAAGGGGGGCTGGAAGAGACGAGGTGTTGTCTTCAACGCAGGCGAGGCGAGGCAACACTCTGCCGAGTTCTAACTGAACCACACACTCTCTTGTTACCAAGAAACTCCAAGCACACATGAGGATATTCTTTTCCAAATCAACCTCTTCTCTACTCTTTTCACGATAAGAAAGCATATATTACTTGCACCATGTCAACCACAACGTACCTATTTACGCTCTCATGTCCTCTTCTTTATCTTTTATTATTTATTTCTCTCCATCACCATATTACTTTGCCGAGCCTTACATATACTCTACTGAAACTTGACCTTTATTTTCATGTGGCTTATTTTGGAGCATGGCGCAATAGGACGGGATACCCATTGGTATGGAACGGAATGGGAATGGGAACGGGAATGGGAATCATGATAGCTACGGCTACGAATTAAGACGCCTTCGGGCCCATCATTTTGTAATTTTGACTGTATTCAGGTGGAAACATTCGATCCATGGATGAGCTTTGTTACAGAGCACCCACTTCTTCGTGCGTCTCATTGGTCTCTTGTAAAAGCCTTTTTTTTTCCGTCATGACTTGCTGCCAAGTGACATGGAATGTGGAACTTGATATGGCAGCGTTTGAGCCCCACTTGAACGATTGGTCCGTCAATCTCGACCAGTTGCTGAAAGCAGCTACAGTGTGACTTGGCCTCTTACGTTGATGATGCTAGTCTCGGGAGGGCAGAATTCCAATTCCAACCCGTCATACTCGTAACGGCCAGTGAATGCCCTCTTAACTGATTGGGAAGTTGCCCGGTGCCATGCTTGCCATGCTTGCCATGCTTGCCTGCCAGGCCCGCCATCCCTTGCAATCAATTGCCGTGTTATTAGCGTCGTGCCTCGACTTATCACGGATTTCCAAAGATGCCAGATGCCCCCCCAACTTGGCCTCGCCCCGCATCACTGCCACCACGACGGAGTACCACATCCGTCGTATTGACGTTTCCAGGCTCGTAACAATTTCCCAAAACAAGGGGTTCGCTCGCTGGGCGACCCCCACAACTGGAGCCCGTTCGGCTTCCTCCGTAGGTAGTTCTCGGCAGGGACCAGGAACCAGGAACGGGAACGGGAACGGGACGCCATTCATTCATTCATGACGCGGCATCAGGGCTGGGAATCATTTTTTTTTTTTTTTTTAAATGAGAGCCCTAGTATGTGCGGACTATGAAAGAAAAGGGGGTGCCAGAAACATGTTCGTTATTTGTTAAGTTCCAGCCCTCAGGTAAGACCCTTATGGACCCTGGAGTCGAGGCCCGCGTGGCTTTCGCTCGTCGGGCGGGCTGTCGCCTCTAGGGATTCGAGATTCGAGGCATGTCTTTTCTTATTTTGGGCCTCGTTCTGGAAATGTCGAGTGATTGGGCGGATTTAAGCGAGAGCGTAGTGGACCGATCAATGGGGTGATTTTTTTTTTTTTTTTTTTTTTTTGGATTCCCCCCCTCCTTCTCTCATTTGGAAAACGTGGGCGAGCAGGGGTCGAGATAACCCTTGCTTGCTCGCGGGTGCGAGATTAGGCACGAAATGTGAGTGAGCTGGACGAGACAGAGGGCCATGGTGGTCCAGGAGAGTGAGTGATGGATGGAGCGAGTGGGAAGGATGGTTTGTTTGTGTCTTGGCTATTTCGGATGGGTGGATGGATGGAACGGATGGAATGGAAGGACCAGAGAGTCTTCTAGAAAAGGGCATGTCTCTCCGTGTTCCCCGAGTCACATCCGACATGAATGTGAGAGGACGGGCTAGACCTTTGTCTGCATGATTCCATTTCACTGCTGTCTTCCTTCCTCAATCATCAGCATTCACGCCCGTCTCGGGAAGAGCCAATTCAAGTGATTGACCGACGGTATTGGTGCCAAGTTCAATTAAGGAATGGACCGCTAACCCGAACGCTTCCTATGCAAAAAAAAAAGAAAAAAAAAGAAAAAAAGAAATTGAAATACAAGACGGACATGACCCATGTTCCCCGTCCGACCACAGCTGAAGGACGCCCACTGCCCAGCCACTGGCATAATTTATCAAATGGCCCAGTCGACCGACTCCTGCGGCTCAAATGCTGCTTTCAACGCCTCTTCATCCATCTTGTTTATAGAGCTACAGGCCATGGCAAACCTCACCCCAAATCGGACTTCTACCTCGTCGTGTATCTTCCGATGGCAAAAAGAAAAAAACGAAACTAAATAGCCCATTGATATAATTATACAAAGGAAAGTAGGGTCTGGCTCACCCTGCCATGGTCATAGTCGTCTTCTCGTGTCGTTATTCGAATAAAGAGCTTTTTTGACAGTGGTTGTATAATTGCGTGACAGTGACGACGATGCGCATGCCCGCAAGTGATTGAGATTCATCGTGGTTCCTCGCTCTTGCGGGAATCCGCAACCCGTGTACATTGAAATGTTCAATTCTAGACACGTCAGGTTCGACCTTCACCGCTCTGATCCTGGAGAAGGTGTGGCTTGCCAGCCATTGATGTACGCCATCAGTCCCATGCCCATCAGTACCACCCCAATCAAGGAGGCGTACGGTAATCCTGCTTGAAGCGACTGATCGCGTGAGGTAAGGCCTCTTTGCGATGACAGGGGAGTGATAGTATTCGCCCTCGACAAAGTCGGCCCGTCATCTGATTCGTCCTTAGCCACATCACTTTTGTTGGCGGTCGCGTCGGAGGACTCGTGTTCCGAAGCTGATGCAGGGGAAGTTTCTTCTTCCCCAGGATTGCCAACTGAGTTGGCTTCGCTGCGACGTGAGCGTGATTGCCGCCTCTCTTCGGCGGCAATCCGCTTCGCCTCTTCCGCACGAAGTTGCACAACCATCTCAGCCAAAGATTTTCGACTTTCATCTCTTTCGGATTCTGCGACATCGCATCTTTGCTTCCACTTCTCAAGCTGCTCTCGCATATCCTTCATCTGTTCATCCATGCTGTCAATGCGAGATTGCAAAGAGGCTTCCACATCTTTGATCGACTCCTCAATCTTTACATCTTGCTCTTCCGGCACCAGCTCCGAATACTCGGCACCCTTTGCATCATCTCTGGTCTCGGGTTCTGAGCTCACGTCGATTGTGGTGTCCATAGCCGAGAAGATCGAGCCATTCGTTTGAGCACTGGCGGATGCTTCCAGCCGTTTCGCGAGGTCTTCGGCGAGTTCACGGGCCTCTCGTTCTTTTTGAAGCATCTCCTCAAGCTCTCGCATCCGCGCTGTCTGAGCATCGATATCCCGCTTTGCGTTATTCAGAGCTTCGGTGAGATGGATTATTTGATTTAGGTTCTCCTGTCGGACAGGTGAAGAAGAGTTGGGTGGGCCGGACTTGGGCCTCTCAGAGGAGCCGCGTTTCAAAGACGGAGCATCAGGCTTTTCTGGTAAAGGCTGCTGTGGTGGTGGCGCCGGAGGTTCAGAGAATCGCGGTTTTGCATCCGTTCGAAATGGTAACGCCCCGTTCATTAAATGCTGAGACTGTTGTGTCTTTGCTGGCTCAGTCACCTCGGGTTTCTCTAGATCTTTCACATCTTCTTTGGTGAGAAGAGTATGGACAAATTGATTCGTCCGCCCCAAGTCTTGGGCTTGTAATCTCGCATTGCGCATCTCCGTCTGTGAGGGGATAGTTAGTGCGTCGTAGGGCATCTCTTTTCTCTTTGGAAATTACAGCTACATACCGACAATCGCTTCAAAATGTGATCCGTCGCGATAGGCGCCAGAAAGAATGACCGTTGTTGCGGCATGGTGTTGGCCTGGCCATTCATGACCCCGTTATTAGCCATCATTCTACTGCCGTTGTTGCCCATGGCCGTATTGCCGCCTGGCCGACCACGCATCTGAAGAGGCCCATTAGGTATCATCATAGTTCCGTTGGCTGGGTCCAGGTCGCCGAAATTCATGTCCAGAACATTGTTGGTATTGCTCAAGAACCCCGCGTGCTCGACTTTGGCTGCAACCTTGTGATGGACCACTGTCTTTTGGTCCTCACTCACAATATCGATCCCGAGCTCTAGATGATCCGCCGTCTGTAGTTCATGAGGCTCCGATTCGCGGTTCTCCAGAGACAGGCGCGCCCCGTTGACGAAAGTGCCGTTCGATGATTTGACGTCTCGAATGTAGATTTTCCCATTTCGTTCCGCGTAAATTTCTGCATGTTGTCTGGATAAAACTTTACTATCAAAAAAGCCGTTGGTAGCGGTTGGGACAGTCTTTTGGTTCGTCTGTCGACCAATTCTCAAGCTGTCGGGGGCAAATGGCACAGCGATGGTCTTCCTCTCAAATGTACCGTTCAATGATAGCAGGTACAGCACAGGTTGGCCAGGGGAAACCTGCTCAGAGCCCACCTGACCACGCATCATGTGTTGCTGCTGTTGCTGAATCATCTGATTCTGGCCAACGCCTGGCTGAATACCGTTGAGGGGGGCTCCCATGCCGTTTGGTCGGTGGTGAGGTAGTCTGGAGTAGTCAGATTGTATCTCCGGTTTGCCGGTTGGCCACGAGCCCTTTGGCTGGGGCCGTTTGCGAGGCCCGGTGGAGTTAGACCACTGGCCAAGATCAGACGCCGTTGTGAGAGATGTACCGTTCGATTGCGAATCATTCGTAGCAACAGAAGTATTGGATGATTTGGAAGACGAGGATGAGCCTGAATTGGTTCTCGACAGCGGTTTCCGCGGTGCGAACATGCCTCTCACTTCGTCAGGGTCCATCGGATTCTTTCCACTAATAGTTCCCCATACTGGTCGGGAAATTTGAGGAAAGGACGGGGGGCTGGCTACCGCAGTCATGAGGAAGGTTCAGACGTGATTTTTGCCGACGAAGCGATGCACTCTGTGGATGTTGATGATGGCAGCTCGTTGGACAACGAAGCAAGAGAAGCTCACAATTCTCTCACTGACTGGCACCACTTCGCCGCCTCCGGACTCTACCGAAATCGAGTGTGGAGACCTCAAGGATGAGGACGAACTCGAAATGGCGCCCGTCGTTCTTCGATGATGAGATGTGGGAAGGTTTGAAAGTCTGATTCTAATAAAAAAGAGACGTTAGCAGAAGCTGCTGAGAATGAACTGGGCTCACCGTATGCAGTCGCTTTCTAGAAACCGAGGCAGTAACAGCCATCGGTCAACCAGGCAAACAGTTTTGTCAGCCGATGAGAGTGTAACCTACCGGGAAGGGCGTTCGACCGAAAGACGATGGGATCTGGCGCGTTGTCCCAGGAAGCTGGTGTGGAGGAAGCTGAATTGGAAATTGAGAGGCCCCGTCTCCAGCTAAGCGCTGCTGAGTGTGATGTGTTCAGTGGAATGAGAGCCACATACAGTGCTGGACGCGAGTGGCATTTTCACCAACCACCGATAGGGGATTTCGTCAAGAACCAGAACCAGAATCCTATCCTCGTCAAGCTTTCTGATTTACTCTATTACTTAAAGTTTGACAACACCCCAGCGATCTCATTACTACTTGCTAGAGCCCATCAATGAGCCTCGTGATCATTACTCACGTGATGACGTTTACAGTGCACAACGCTGGCCACGCCACCGATATTTACTGTGGGGGGGAGATGCGGGATGTAATAACGATCTTCCGGAAACCCTCTGCGTCCAATCATGCGCGTCTATTCTTTTTGGAAGCTTCACAGGGTCTCGACTTCTCGAATCGCCAGAATGGTAAAGTGGCAGTAGAGTAGTCTCCAAGACATTGATCAGTCCAAACTCGTCGCTCGCGAATCGTCAAGTTGGTCGCGAGCACAATGCCTCCTGTTGCAGCAGTTCCCACTGGCGGCCAACATGGTCCATCAAATCTTGACAAGTGTATGCTCCAACCATCTGATGCACATTATTTGAGAACTAACATACCCATCTACAGTCAAAATGGGTGCCATGATGGGTGGAAGTGCGTATAATCACGGAGCTTTCCCTCTCTCTCTTGTACCTCTGCTGACGTTTATGAAGCTGTTGGAGTTATAATGGGTTTCATATTTGGTATGAGCTTGTCGCCTCGCTTGTGTTCGCACGTCCTTGAAGGCTAACTTCAGCCAGGAACGGTCAACATTTTTCGATACGGCGCTGGGACACAGGGCATCATGAGGACACTTGGGCAGTACATGGCCGTGTCTGGAACAACCTTTGGGTAGGACTTGAAAACAATTGCCCAGATGATTGTTGCAAGCTTACATTGTCACAGCTTCTTCATGTCCATCGGCTCCGTCATTCGATCAGACGCTGACCCTAAGCTACACGAGATGTACTCGCGAGCACAAAGACGACCGATCGTTATGATGACGAATCCTGCTTGGCGAAAGGCTTGAAGGTCAGGCGGTACTCGTACATGATGCATATTCGTCAATGTGAACATCACGTCATACTACCTCAGCAGCAACTCTTGTACGATATATACAAAACCGATTTGATTCACAGAGTTTCATTAGAATCACAAAATATGTGGGTGGCTTGTTCATATGCAAAAAATAAGGAGTAATGCGGGTGCAGCGCGTTTGTAGGTCAGGTCAAAGCGACAGCACCAATATGATATCGTCACTCGCAGTCATCGTCGTAGGCGCTTGCCAGGCGCTTAGTGGGGTTTATACGAGGTGAACTGATCCAGCATTTGTCACGCGGCACACAATAACAATGCGTACAAAGTCGATCTGGAGCGCAGCAATGGCGAGGTTACATGACTTCAGATAAGCCACCAGCAGCTGGCATCTTCATCCTCATCACTCTGGGCTTCTGCAACAGGTAGGCGCAGCCCCCTGCACATTGGACAACGCACGGCTGCGACGCTCTTCAGACCTGGTCACGTACAACTCCGGCCATGCATGCAATGCAATGCAATGGCATGACTTGGCTGTGTTCGCTGCTTCCTCGTTGTACGGCATGCCACAACCACAGGAGCACGCGTCAATCCGATCATGGAACAGAGCCACGCATGCCATGGGGTTTCCCTTCCCAGTAGCTCGCCATGCCAACCTGTCATTTATAACTCGCTTCTACAAGGAGTACAGAGCAGCTCTCTGGTTTCGTTCTTCTTATTGTCCCTTATCCCTGTTGCCTTCTCCTTTGGGGAACCCTACAGGGCTTGGTTGTCATGCGATGGGCTGGCTGCCTCTCTACTCCGTATTATGCGCGCCAGAAAAAATGAACCGCGGAAACGCCAGATTGAAGCAAAGTGTCTTACTATCTCTTTGGTTGAGCGCTGAACTCCACAGGCCGCACGACAACCATGGTCGAGATTTCCCCAGACGAATTTGTCGTAATGATGTGAGTACGTAAATCCGCCACGACGGATCGTTAATTACGCAGCAGCAACGGGGTCTAGAGCAAGAGTGGCATTCCTTTCCATGTTTGTTTACTGCGTACGGAGTACTTCGTATCCTCAGGCATATTCCCGGTTTCACACATCATAGTGCCAGACGAAGTCCCTCGGCAAGTCAGAGTGGTGAATACAGTGATGCACGGCACCAAAATTAGCCAAGGCGGCCGCATGATATTGTCCAGCGGGCACACTGGGTATCACGAGAAGTAGCGAATCGTTGCTGCCGCGTATTTAACAATCCGTCGCTGCATGTTCACGTACTCTAACGACGTGAAGCCCTGCCACAATGTCTACCTTCTTGGCGGCTAATGCTGCCATTGCACAGGTGGTTTTCCTCTTCTACACTTTCTTGCAGGTCGAAAATCACATTAGCTATGCATGGTTTTCTCCATTGCTTGATCTTTGGTTGCGGCCGCAGAAGCAAAGCCGAGCGTGGGCCAGGCGAAGAGACTGGCGAGGAACTGCTATATATATCGTCGTACCTATCATAACACGAAGGCGACCGACAATTCACAACCAAAGTACATCGGGTCTTCATGATTTCACACTCAATCACTCTTTGTTTTGCGGCCTAGTCCTACAAGAGACAATTGTGGCTGTTGATGGAACATGGGATCTTCACTCAGCAACGGCAGGACTGTGACTTATTCGTCTACAAATCTTGGAGGAAGGCTCACACAAAGCAGGACAAACGGGTATGCTTGTTTCAAAACCTCCGCCGCCTTACTCATGTATGAACCAGACCTCGTATGGGGTATGTGCTTACCGCGTTTCTTTCAGAAAGTCCTTGTTGGGAACTTTACTTGCCCCTGTGCTGCCTCTTTTCCTAGACAACAACCCTCTGCCAAATGGATCCCCATGGAGTCTGCTGGATTCAACTACAGACTATTATGACCACTACCCACGGACTGGCGTGATACGCCCGTACGACTTCACCATCAGCCGAGGACTCATCGCCCCGGATGGTTATCAGCGCGAGGTTCTTTTAGTCAACGGCGCATTCCCCGGACCCCTAATCGAGGCCAATTGGGGGGACACTATCCAGGTGACGGTTCATAACAACATCACGAGTACCGGAGAAGGCGCGACCATGCACTGGCACGGGTTTCTTCATCGAGGCAAGCCATGGGAGGATGGTGTTCCAGGCATGACTCAGTGCCCCATCGCTCCTGGGAAGAGTTACACCTATTCTTTCGAAGCTGAATTGTACGGGACATCATGGTACCACTCGCACTACTCGGCACAGTACGTAGGAGGGACCGTTGGCCCAATGGTTATTTACGGGCCGCGAGTCAAATCCTACGACATTGACGTCGGGCCCATTATGCTGTCGGACTGGTACCATCGAGAATACTTTACCCTGGTAGAAGAAACAATGAAGCCCAACGGTCGCCCCTTCAAGTCGGACACCAACTTGATCAACGGAAAAGCCAACTTTGACTGTTCAAAATTGCCACCGGACGACAAAACGCCCTGCCAGAGCAACGCCGGCATCGCCAAGTTCAGATTCAAGCGCGGCAAGACTCATCGCCTGCGACTCATCAACTCTGGCGGCGGGGCACTCCAGCGCTTCTCCATCGACGAGCACACCATGACAGTCATCGCCAACGACTTTGTCCCAGTCAAACCCTACGACACCACAGTCGTGACTCTTGGCGTTGGCCAGCGAACCGACGTGCTCGTGAAAGCTGACGGTGATCGCGACGCCTACTGGATGCGCAGCAACATTTCCGAGGCATGTAGTTTGGCAAATGACCCCCTTGCTCACGCATCAATCCACTATGACGATGCAGACGACTCCAAGGAGCCAGAGTCGCGGGCTTGGGATATCCCCGACCCCAAAACGTGTGCAAATGATGACTTGGCCCTTAGTAAACCATTCATGGAACGAAGGCCCATTGAGCCGGATTTGACGTATGACATGGAGGTGAAGGTATTCAAGAACGAAAGCAATATAACGTTGTGGTCCCTAGACGGCGTGACCTTTCGAGGAAACTACAATAGTCCAACGTTGCTACTGAGCGCCCTGGGGAACCTTACCTTTGAAAAGCAGTGGAACGTCAAGAACACGGGTGCCGCAAAGAGCGTTCGTGTAAATGTCATTAACAACACGCCCGTGTCGTACGTGCATCTCATTACTCCAGGATGAGCGGCAGAACGGACACGGATAGACTGCTGACACGTACATGATGACTAGGCACCCTGTGCATCTGCACGGATTCAACATGTACGTCCTCCACGAAGGACCCGGCCAGTGGGATGGCACCATGACCAACAGAGACAATCCTCAGCGTCGCGATGTCGTGCAAGTCCGGAAGAACGGCCACCTTGTGATTCAGTTCGACGCGGCATCGAATCCAGGCATGTCTCACCCCGGAGTACCAGTGCTCCATGACCGTGCCAGAGGACAGATGACTGACGTGACGAATATTATGCAGGCGTTTGGCTGTTCCACTGCCATATAGCCTGGCACTCCTCCGCGGGGTTCCTCGCACAATTTCTCACCAATCCAGACAAAGTCGCCCAGTTCCAGCCCAGATTGCCTCAGGTTGTGGCCGAAACGTGTCGACAATGGGGCGACTGGACGCATACAAACATCCCAGACCAGATCGATAGCGGCCTATGAGGAGTTGGCTGAACCACGAAACTAAGATGGAGCTTGGTTAATGTGCATGCTGTGTATCTTTAGACATTGGACATGATAGGATAACATATTAGTGCACACAAATTCAACCGATTGTTCATCGACGTGTTCCACGTGTCTTTTTTTTTTTCCCGAAGCACTGTACTCGACCCAACGCCTTTTGTGAATCGCGATGCTTTGTTTTCACCAAGCAGCGTGATGAGCGCTTTTTACGGCGAAGGCTTTTCGTGCTCAATTCTAATGGTCTTCGCCGGGCGCTTCTGGCTCAACCAACTTGGATGGTCGCGACTCCTTGGGCGTCTCCTCGTCAGATTGCTTCACCTCATCCACCTCGTCTGCAGGAGTCGGTGAGTCCTTGGCAGCGCCAGAACCAGCGCCAACAGAAGCTTGTGGGGAGGCAGCGTCCTCGGCGTCCATTTCCGGTTTCTCTGTTCCAGAGTCAAAGGCACTTCCGTAATCACTGCCCGAGTCTTCGAAATTGAGTGCCGATTCCATGCCCTCGGCCAATTTGTTGACTTCGTCCTCTACCTCTTGTCCCCGCTCCTTGGCACTTCGAAGCTGTCGTTCAGCTTCATCATGGCCAACAAGCCCCCGCCAATACGTCTCCAACTCTTCCCGCCAGCCCAGCTCGTCGGCCAAGTTTCGGATTCCGTCGTCGCAAGAGCCCAGCTCCATGACATCGTCTGCTCTGCCGCCGAGACTGCCCACTCTCTCCATGTTGAACAGCACGCGCGGCGTGCCCGGTCTCGCCATGTCCGGCAGCCCGGCGAATGGATAGACGGTCAAGCTCGTCCCCAGAATGAGCACCACGTCTGCCATGGCGGCTTGATGCGACTTCTCGCCAAACGCCGACGGGAGCGCCTCTCCGAAGAAGACGATGTCGGGCTTCACTATTCCGGCGCAGCCGGGCTCCTTGCAACGGGGGACCATGCCGCCGAGGACATGATGCTCCATCTCTTCGTCGGGGAACCGCGCCTTGCACTCGATGCACCTCTGTGTCGCGAAACTGCCGTGCGCCTCAACGACCTTGTCGGCCGGGACTCCGGCCCGTCTCTCGAGGCAGTCGATGTTCTGGGTGAAAAGCATCTGCAGGAGCCCTCTTCGGGCAAGCAGAGCGATGAAGGCGTGCGAGACGGTCGGGTGGAATTTCCCGGGGTACAGCTCTCGCGCGAGGACGTAGAACGGTTCCGGGTGGCGCCGGAAATAGGATATGTCGAACACGGCCTCGGCGTAGGGCAACTTCAGCCGCGCGAGGTTACTGTATAGCCCTGTCTTCGGGGAGCGGAAGTCGGGTACTGCCAGGTTTCAGATCAGCCCGGAATACAACATGTTCCGAACAATTTCCGGGGATTTTCCCTCTCTTTTTATTCTCTTTTGGGCAACACGCGGCGCCAACGGTGGTGAGCAGGGAGCAAGCAGCAGGATTAATGATGTTACGCACTTCCCGCGGCTGTGGATGTTCCAGCACCCGTCAACACCACAATTCTCTTCTTGCCGCCATTTTTGATGTAGTCTGCCACGGCAGATAATGACCTGTCCTTCAGAGTCTCCGGTGAGACAGCGTCGTCAACGATGGTCGACTCCTCTTGGCCCATTCTGCGACGGAGCCGGCGTGGGAGCCGGGAGCTTTGATTCTTGCGATCGCGGCGTCTTCGGCCTATTTTGGCGGTGCAATGGGGGAAACAGCCGAGGCGGTACAATGCCGAAGCTGTGATTGTGCTGAAGTTGTTGTGGGCGGTTTCGCGAGATCTCTCGGTCTCGGCTTTTTCTTGCTTGTATTTCTTTGCCTTGCCTTGGACCTGTGGCGGTTGGCGAGCGCGGGGGTTTCCTCGTTCCTCCACTCAGTCGGGCAGTCCACCACCCGTGTTGGTTGCATCATATGGCAGTATCTTATCGATAAGATGTTTTCAGCAACACGGTGCATGGGAAACAACATGCAAGACATTGCAGGTCGAGGGGCGTCATCAGCAAGTTGTACCACGGCTATTGAATTCGCACAGAACGAACCGTGGAATTGCAATTTCCCATGTCAGTCAGCCTCCATGAGTGGCTTGTGTTGCGCCGCCGGCTGGCTGAGCCAGACTGGGCTGGTGCGAAGTTTAATCACCAATGAATTGAATTTGTTCCATGGCGGGCTGCAGTCATGCACACCTGACGACCAAGCAACCATTTGGAACCATTTGGCATCATGAATCATTTCCTATTCCTATCCGTGACAATATCAACGCCAAGCAATGCCCGTATCGACGCCCCAGACAATCACAGTTTACCGCCTCTTTATAGCTTTTATGAATCCTTCTTCTCATCCGTGTCGCTCTCTCGCCTGAGCAAACTGCTCCTCTTGCAAGCGGGCGAGCTCTTCCATGGACATGCCGCTACTAGCGAATTTGTCCGCCTTCTTCTCTCGGCCCTAGTGTATCGCACCATGTTAGCGAACATGAGTCAATGTTGGCCATGAATACAGCGCACCTTCTGTGTTTCCTTGTGTTCTGCAGCAGCTTCCATGACGGCAGGGACATAGTCCGAGAATCCAAGCTGCTCGAGCGCCTTGGTGATGTGGTCACATGCAATTGTCTTTTTTGCTTCCTTCTCCGAGATCTCATTTGCCTCAGAGGAGATGAGGGTGATGAACTCGACGCAGCACTCTATAAGAAGGTCCCTGGCCTCTCTGGCAAATGCTATGCCGCCTTGTGCTGGGAGAATCTCACCGACAATCTTTTGGACAGTGGCTGCGGAGCATGGATTAGTTATCGATCAAGATAACACAAACGATGGCATCGAGGTTTCGAAAACTCACCTTTGGGCAGAGACAAATCGTCATTACCTAGAAAGAAAGCGACTGGTCAGCTTGTGATTCGCATATGATGTGAATGATGGGGAGTAGCCGACATGGACCAATGCCTGAATCTACTGCGGCCCAGTATCGATCCTGCGCGGGGAGAGAACGCATTGATTGAGAGAGACGAGAAGAAAAAAGTCGGAAAAAAAAAAAAGGGGTGCTTTGTGTGCTTCGTGTGCTTCGAGTTTGACATCAGAAACTTGCCCCAGGAACAGAGCAGCTTCATATATCTGCCAATAGACGGAGGTCAAGGCAGTAGCTACGAACACCAGAGCAGGTAGTCGCGTTGCAGCCCAACACACAACGTGGCAATCGACACATGCCTGTGCGAGATATGGCTCTTTTCATTAATCAGTGAGAGCCAGAGGCAGAGGCTGATGCAACGCGCGCGCGTAAGCCTCGATGGAGTGATGCACAGCCGATGAACTGGTCCAACGCAGCAAACAAGGGTGTGAGTACTGAGTGGCCGCATGTACATCCTTGTGGTCTGAATCCATGGGAACACAGTTGTACGAAGCAATGAAAGATGAAGAACCAGGAGTCACGTCACCGAGGTGGGATGCGCGCCATGGTGAATGATGTCTTACCTGAGAATTCGTGGTCCGACATTTTATCGGATGTTGTGTGTTGCTGGGTGTTGCTGGGTGTTGTTGTGTGTAGTGTCCAGGGGATAGAGACACAGAGCGAGCGCTGCAAGGCTCCAAAAAAAAATAGAGAATAAATAAAGAGAGCTAATCAGACGCCAAGACAATTTTTTCAAAAATAACCATCTACTGAATAATGGCCTGCTTTCGGTAGTAGATGCAGAGGCGGTCATGCGAACAGCCGGCGTCAGGACTTTTTGTTCGACGTCGATGCTGTGAACGACGGATTTGACGCGCCACGATCGACCACCTGGGTAGTTGGTTGAGCGCAAGCAAGGTGGTTGACCAGATGGTGGGGCAGCGCTCGCAAATACAGTTGACCGGAAGGGAGCAACGGGGACTTATTATAGCTCGCTCGTCGGGGGCAACGTCTGGGCTGATAGCGGGGCACCACTGCCGCACCAGGGACTGGATTGGATCCAGCTGCCGCTGTGGCCACTCATCAAAGTGCACTGGGGCGGAGGTTGTTAGTGCACCTCGCTGCCTCGCTGTTCTGCCTGGCCAAGACCTCAGGCTCGAGTGGTTCCATGCTCCAGTCTTTGTGCACGTGCCAGCGGGGCCTGCATGTAAAAACAACAGAAAAAAAAAATTATTCCATTTCATTTTCTGCTCCTTCTTCCCAACGTGTAGCCTCGAGGTTCCGTGAGCTCTACATTGTACTCTACACGGAGCCTCGCTCCCGCGCCAGCGGCTGCGCCAACGAGCCAAATTTACTCACAAAATTACCCGTCATACCTGGTTTGGCTTTGGTAAGGTAAGAACCGCACCACCTGCACGCCATCTCCCTTTTCAATGATGAAATACGTTGTCGCCCCAGTCTGAGGAGGTTCGACAAGCCTCTTTGCTGACACGACTCGTCTTATGCCAATTAGACACTACTGATCCTATACCACACCTTGGATTCATGTTTGATTTCTTTTATAGATGCATTTGAAGCTAACAAAAGCTGCAGTCCGTTGAGATACCGAATCCCCATGAACTGCTGTGATGCCTTTGTGCTATCTGGTACTATCAAATACCGATCAATCATGACGGAGAAATGTCGATAGCCTGAGCACAACACTCAGAATCGCGGGCAATGGAAAACCTCTGCGATGCGGGCAGGCTGACCTTGCCTTGACCTAGGCTTATTGTATTGTCCTAGCTCGACGGGTGTTCTGCCTAGCTGTTGATTGACGAGGTAAGAAGAGTCTTGTTGTGCTTGTGATATCGTACCGTGATATGTTTGCTATGATGAAGAAACTTACATTCCATGCTAATACCGAACGCAAGAATGTGGAGTAAATTAAGAGCTTTTCATCTTTCGACTGACTGCAAACCTTCCTTGCTCATGCTTTCAACATGCTTTATTTTCTATGGAGTTCAAGCTAACACACCGTTGAAAGTTGCAGATGATGCTCTCCTCTCCGCCCCTATCCTTGATACGAAGCCAATTCCGGTGAGTTCCATCTGGCCGTCGTGTTAGTGTGATGCATACAAAACCGAGTTGGAATTCAACGTACGACAAATTGTGGCCGCTCAAATCTTTATTGGGACAAGCCACGAATCTCGCAATTACATTGCCAGGTTGCTCAGGTTTAAGTAGTTGACCTTGCTCGAACGCGTCGATGAAAGTGTCGTACTGCGCCCTGTCCATGGAGTCCTGTCCTGACGAGCGAATCTGACCCTGCATGTCTGTATCAACCCGACCGGGCTCCACCGCGACGCTGGTTATGTCCTTCTCTTCAAATGCCAGATGTGTAGATAGGGAATTCAGGGCTGCTTTGGATGACCCGTAAGCACTCCAGCCCTGGTAGGCGCGCCTGGCTGCTCCAGATGACACCCACAGGATGCAGCCCTTGCTCTTGCGAATCTCGGGAATTGCGGCTTGGGCCTGGTTGATTGAAATGGGCAGCGATTGATGTTTGTCAGAAATAATAAGAATACAAAAGTAATGAGAGTTTTCATGATGTCCAATCGCAACCATACCATTGCCAAACAACTGAAGACGTTGACGTCATAAAGGGTTTTAAAAGCATCGATCGAAGTCTTTTCAAACTTTTCCGACACCAGAAGTCCGTGATTGAGCACGAGACCATCCAGTTGACCAAATGCTTCGACGGCCAAGCGGGTGAGCTTTCCTGGCATCTACTCCGTTGCGAGCACCAGTTAGCGTCGATGCGCTTGTGAGCGAGACGTCATGCCACATCTGGAGCAAGCCTTGGAGGCCGCTGCTTAACATTTTATTTGGGAGTTCCGGAGATGGATGGGGAGACGACACCTCTGAATCCGTCATGTCACCTGCTATATATTCGACTTGCCCAGGATGGGCCCTTTTCAGAGATTCCAACGGCTCGGCTGAGCGAGCAGCCAGGACGAGCTTATGCGATTGACCGAGGAGGAACTTGGAGATGGCTGCGCCGAGGCCTTTGCTGGCCCCGGTGACAATGATGACTTTGTGTGGCATGATTTGGAAAAACTGCTTGGTACGGAGTCGCGGGTGCAAGTGCGAGATGAAGAAGGTCCCGAGTTGTTGTGGGAGGAAGAAGACTTTTGGGTGCTCATCTCGTGGCGACTTTTACGACTTTCCATCCGCGGACTTGGGAGTGTGGAGACATGTATCGCTCTGGTGTGCCGATGGCGGGGCACGAACGACGCACATTCACTCGTAAAGTTGACCCTGATGCCCTCATGACTCAAACAGCGAGACCGACTGCATTAATCACGGAACAAAGCAAGAAGGGGAAGAAATCGCCGTGACAAACCATGGCCACCACCCGTCATGGTATCAGGCGCCGGGATTGATTGGATTTGGCCTCTTCAGTTGTCCACGGCTTGGCCATATTGAGAAGGCTGCTCACAGCAAGACCTTTCGCAATCGCGAGATGTCCTCCGAGCTGGCCATACAACAGCCTCCAACTACGATCTGCTTCCATTGTCCACGCGACTCTGTCCCCCTCACAGCCCCGGCGAGCTGCTCTTCCCAGGGCACCCTCTTCACGTCCTTGGTGTCGCCTGGGACTTCCCACTTCTGCGTAGTAGTGTTGTATACTTCACCATTCGTTCCATCAGGATACAAGACCAATGCCGGCCACTCCTTGACAAGTCCCTGGCGAACCATGTCTCGCATGGTCGCCTCGTATCTCTTGAGTGTCGAGGGCAATTTCCACACCTTGGTGCAGTTGATGCCCACGCCCCAGGGTACTGACCTGGCCAGGCTCGAGTCCAACATTGCCCGCAGTGCCTCCTCTATGGTTTCGCCAGTCGGAAGAGCCTCGCCATCACCAGGGTAGAGACAGGACATCCAGAAAGGAAGCCCCGACAGCTCGGACACCGAATCAAGAGCTCTGCGCATGGCGGCTATCTCGTCCACGCGCGGAATGGTCTCCATCGCGATGTAGGCCACCCGAGAGGATATGCTCGGTACTTTGGCGAACAAGGCCAGCCTCTCGCGATGCCACTGATACAGCGCACTCTGCGAACCATGCTCGTCGTCGTAGATGCCGCTGTACTCTTGACTGGGAATCATGCAGGCGCCGTAGGGACCGAGGCTCAGCGCAACAGAACCATGGTGCTGTCGCGTGGCGCTTTCCGCAATGGCAATTGCCCTTTCTAGGAATCGGGGGATTTCGCTGGTTATGATTCCTGCGGGAAACTCGTCGCTTTTGGTATCGTTGAAGCCTTTGATGGAGACTTGGTACGTTGCCGTGAGGAGAAGATGGACCGGAACTCGCCCGAAATCGGATTGGCACTGTAGAAGGGTTTCGGGGTCAGACACGAGCAGGTCGCTTGACCAGAGGGGCGTGGATGAACCAAATGTGGTCTTGTAATTTTGTTCCAGGGAAGTACCGAGTCCACCGTCCAGAATGAGGATCGGCGCCATGGCTTTTGCGTTTTGACGCAGTTGACGAGTTTACGATCTTATCGTAGGTTGCGCCATTCTTGTGGCCCCCCCCGGGGGGGGCTGGGAACGCCCCACTGATGCGCTGTTGCAGAAGTGGCACCTTCCTTGGAAAGGCCTTTATTTATAAATAAGGGGCTAGGGTAATATAAAATCTCTTTACCCCCTTATATATTAATAAGAAAAGGCGCTATAAATAGTATAAAGTAAACTCTTTACCTAATCCATAGCTAACTTATACCTAGCCCTATCTTGAGTGCGCTAGCTTTTAGACAACTGCGCCCGTCTGGATTACACCCTTAGACCTAGCAAGCTTTAGTTAATATACGGGCGCCCCTATACCTCTTGCCTAGCTATCCCTTTATTCTCATATATATATACTTCCTATTTTTAATATATAAGGTAAAGTATAATACTATAGCACTAGATATAGCAGACTACTAGAATACCTATAGTATAACCCTTATAGTATATGGTATTACTAAGCTTTTCTATATAGTAAGCTACAAGAAGGAAATCAACTTGTAAGTCCTTGCCTTCTTTATCTCTTATAAGTATTAGCTTATGCAAATTTATAGCTATTATTTAATAATTTAAGGGAAGGATATAAAGTACTATTACTACCTAATTTACGAGTTTAGTTTTATAAAACTAGATAGTAAGGATAAGTGAACTACGTACTGTTTTACGAAGAACGTGTATAACATCTGGATGCCGCAGCATTTCAAGAGGATCTGTTCGGCTATCGACCAGTTGCCAGCTGACCTGGAATTCAATGTGCCCTCGCTTGCGGAGACTGGACTGTCACAAAGCTTGGAGAGCCATGGTCTGTCAGAGTCAGATGTTGGCTCCTCGTCTCTTCCAGCAGAAGATAGCCAGCCAGGTAACGCCGATGCACCCAAGGCTACTCCAGATGCTTCCTTCACTGAAACTGGGGGAGCAAAGAGGAGGAAGGGCAAGACAAAGAGATGAACAAGCAGTCTAATACAGCGGGTGCTTAACCTATCTTGACTGTACGGACATGCTACGCCAACTCTGCCTATTTTCTTCAATGATTCGAATCTCGATGATACTAGTCGGTTGTTTGGTCGTCGAGCCTGTAATAAATTACTCAAGGAACGCGGATATCTTCCTTTGCGGCTAGTATAAGCAAGGCTGAGAGAGCCCCCTGATATGCCCTTGGCCTCGCCATTAAATAATATTATCGAGAAAGCCTCCTTGCCCTGCTACGGTACCTTTATAGATATTCATGAGAGGCATGCCGAACCGGTTAGTCTAATACGTATGTATAGTCGAATAGTTATATTTGTTCGCAATACGTAGAACGGCAGCCACCTCCTTTGATGAATCAAGGTAGAAGGGTATCTTTTAAAACTTCCGGCCTAAGTCCGAAAAACTCGAGTTCGCGTGAGTTCGCGGCGTCGTACATTTTCTGTTCCTCGTCCCAGCTAAATGCCCTCCACAATTGAAGCTCAAAATATGGGGGGAAATATCCTGCGAATTCCCAGTCGATGATTCCAACGATCTGAAAAGTGTTTGGGCAGATGAAGATGTTTTGGGGTCCAAGATCATTATGGCAAAGTACAAAGCAACTAGTTTCCGACGTTATTTGCTCCCAAGCCCTTCTGTCACGGTCGTATACGCGCTGCGGCGGGAATACTGGGAGACTTTGGTCGACGCTTCCAATGTGATTTCGGCGAAAGGAACGAAGCTGTGGAAGTATGGACTTTTCCATCTGTTCATCGACAGCAGCGACCGCGGCTGGCCGAGAGACCTCGTCTATTTCCTCGAGGAGCACTCCAGTTGTAATCCGTTCCATCTCGAGGTGGACAACCCCATCCTTTATGAACAATCGGCATGTCGGCACTGGTATGGTCGTGTTCTGGAGGAGGAATAGAATTGTCGCGGCCTCGTTTTGCAGTCGCTCCTTGGCCCAGAAAGGTTGGAGAATGTTGCCATTTGGGTGACGAATCAGCTCCTCCTCGTGAAGCTCCCTCTTGATTACCTTGTCTTTATTAATCGTGATACACCGCTCCCAAGTCTTCCACGTTTTCGGTTGAACGGTGTCCGCATGTCCATTTTCCATTATGATGTGCCGTTTATGTTATCGGAGCCTGCGGTCTAAAGTTGCGATGGGGAATCCTCGAAGCTGGCTAGTAACCGGTCGGACATGGGATTAAATGATCGGGAAGCCGTTAAGCTATGTGAATTTACGCAGAGCCTCCTGGATGCTAACATAATCTTATTAACTTATTGAATTACAAGGGACGGTGATCAACGGTGGTTTCTCTTAAAAATGTCTTTGTTGGAACAAGCATGATATTAACAAGGCTACGCACCTCTGATTAGCTAGGCGCGTGGCATCGCGGACCCACATATCTAGCCTAACCACGCCGCGGTTAGCATTAGTATATATAGCCTCTTTACTAATAATCCTAATTAAGGCCCCTTTTCCTATAATAAATAGCATACTCTCTTTACTTCTATTTAATCCCTTTTTTACTTATAAAAATAGTGTTAGAACAAGCATGATATTAACAAGACTGCGCGCCTCTGATTAGTTAGGCGCGTTACATCGCGGACCTACATGTCTAGCCTAACCGCGCCGCGGTTAGCATTAGTATATATAGCCTCTTTGCTAATAACCCTAATTAAGGCTTCTTTTCCTATAATAAATAGCGTACTCTCTTTGCTTTTATTTAATCCCTCTTTTACTTACTTTAATAAACTAGAATATATAATAATTATATATACTTTAGTTTACCCTAAGAAACCTTATATATAGGTTACTAGTATTTTATAAATCCTATACTAATTAGTAGTTATCTTTATAAATACTATAGATTAGTAAGGTTTATAAAAGAGGTATTAGTATTAAGGACTTACCTTATAAAAAAGAAAGTATTACTCTAAGATACTAAATATACTAAGGAAGAAGTATATTCTAGCTCTCCTTTTACCTTAAGTAACTATAACTAGCTTTATACTAAATCTAAGCTTATTAACTTAATTAAGGCTTAGTTAGTAACTAACTTAACTTATTTTTATTTATTTAATTAGTATATCTATTATATAAATAAACCCTTAGAAGTATATTTATTAAATAATTAAGGCCTAGTTAGTAACTAATCTAACCTATCCTTAATTATTTAATTAAACTTACTAAGGGGTAAAGATAATAGCTTTACTTATAATCCTTTAAACCTTTATAATTTCTTTATTTCTTATACCTTCTTATTTACTACTAATATTATAGTAAAATATTAAGATTAACTAAAAGGATTTAAAACCTAAGATATTTTTTCTAATTATAAACATACCTCCTCTCTTAAAAATACTAGAAAAGGAGTTAATTTATAAGTTATATCTTATCTCCTTAACTATATCTCCCTTAATTTATACTAGTATATTATATAATAAGTACTAAAGAATAAGGAATTATTTAATCTTAAAGTAAATACTACCCCTAAGGAACTTATAGCTTAGATTTTTATTAAGAAAGTAACTTATAAATATACGAACTTATACTTATAAACCTTATTTACTATCTTTAATAATAACTTTAAAGAATAAAACTAAGAGATATTTTAAGTAGTAAATTCTAAAGCTATAAAGAGTCTTTAAGACTTTCTTTTCTTTAGTAGTATTTTGTCAGGTGCAAGCCTATAACTAATTGTAAGGTGCAATGCAAGCGAGAGCTAGCATTGGTGGATCTTTTAGTCTAGTAGCTTACCTTGCATACCTTCAGGGTTCTGATATTTATGCTAGCTCTTACGGGTCTTCTAGCTACGCTAGGTCTTAGGTTCGAATCCCGTTGTAGGGCTTGTGCTAGGTCCTAGGTTCAATTCCTAATGGTAGTTGGATTGATCGCTGGGTCCTAGGTTCGATTGCTAGGCTAGGGTGCTTACGTTAGGCTCACAGGGCAGGTACGGTGGTTGTATCGCGTACATTTAGGTTACCTATAATGAGGGCCTAGGTGGCGTGCGTACTAGGCCTTAGGGGTTCACAATTGGTTGATTATCCTAGAGGCCACGGAAGCCGGGCTTATCTAGATCCGAGGGACGCACGAGCGAGCCTATGGGGGCTTGTCCTAGCTAGCTAGTTAGCTACGGGGCCGTGGGCCGTGGCTCGGGGCGCGCCTTAGGAAAAGGGGGGATAATTGTCAGGTGCAAGCCTATAACTAATTGTAAGGTGCAATGCAAGCGAGAGCTAGCATTAGTGGATCTTTTGGTCTAGTGGCTTACCTTGCACACCTTCAGGGTTCTGACATATTTATATAGACTTATAGAGTTACTATAAAATAATAGTCTTACTTAAAGATATTATTAACTATAATAGATTCTATAACTAGAAAAAAGAAGAAATATAGGAAGTTACTAGGAAGTATTCCCTCTTTAAGAGGTAAATAGTAAAAAAAGACTTCTATAAAGACCTTCTCCTTATTAGTATCCCTTCTTTTAGAGATTAAATAAATTAACTAATTACTTTCTAATATCCCTAATCCCCTTAACTATTATAACTACTTTTATTTTATTCCTAGATTTTATTATACTAATCCCTAAGTATACTAAGTATAAGGTAAAGGTATAATAGTAAAGGTAATTCCCTTATTATAAGCCCTTAACTATAAGCCTAGACTCCCCTTACTTTCTCTCCTATAGTAAGGTATTATAATCCCTCTTTATAGTCTAGAACTATAGTACCCCTTCTATAAGATTTAATTATCCTTATTCCCCCTTAAGAAATAAGCTAACTCTTATTAAAGTAATTACTTAATCTTAATAAGTTTTATAATAATAAAAGTATTAAGTATAGTACTAAGGAGTATAATATTCTTAATATTAAGCTCTTAACTTATTAAAGGAAGTATAAGATACTAGGAATTATATAAGAATAGTTAGGCTATAGTTTTAAGTTTATACTAAAAGGAAAACCTCTCTAGTATTTCCTAGAGAACCTTTTAGGCTAAGAAAACCCCTAAGATTTCCTAACTCTTATTTATAGGATTAGGTAAAAGTTTAAGATAGATAATATATATTAGAAGAACTATCTATTATAAGGAAAGTTATAATTACTTATAATTATCTAAGAGAACCCTAATAAATTAAAGATTAAATACTTTAAAGACCTTATAATAAAGCTTTTAAATCTCTAAAGGGTAAATCCTTATAGATTTTAGTTAGAATTAAATCTCTATAGTTAGATTCTAAATACCTATAAAGAAATCCTAGAATATAAGGCCTATATTATTAATTCTCCTATTAATCTCTAATACTTTTATAAATAAATAAGAATATTAATTAGTAAATCTAAAGCTTTAATTAATTAATAGTAGTTCCTTATAGAAGTAAGCACTAAGAAATACTTTTAGACTAACTATAAGTATAATAGGAAAGGTAAGGAAGCCTAATATAGTTAATTTATATTAAAGAGTAAGCCTTACTACTTAAAAAAGTATTATATATATAGTAAAGAAGGTTATTAGTTAACTAAGCACTTAGATAAGGACTAGAAGAAGGTATTCTAATGCTTTAAGAATTACTCCTATATAGACTTAATAGCTTCTTTATATAATATATTCTTAATATAGTATAAAGGTAATAATAATTCTAAATTAGCTAAAGATAATAATATTAACTAATACTTAATAAAACTTAGTTTTAGTAAAGAAAATAATAATAGCTAAGTACCTATAAGCTTCTTTATATATAGGACTACTTATAATAGCTATATAACTACTAAGATTCTTACTAGTAAAGTAATAATTTATACTTTAGCTAAGATCTTGTCCTTACTTATACTTTCTAGTATTATCTTTGTTTTCTCTATATTCTTCTAATTTTATTTTAATAATAATTTAAGGTAGATTATTAAATATTCCATACTTATATTAAATAGCGCTAGCACTACTAGCTAGTAGTTATCTTACTATAAGAACACTTATATTCTTATTCTCTTATTATAGGTTTTTTTATAGTAAGACTATTATCCTAGGCCTAAGCTAAACTAATTAGAATTTTATTTAAGTCTAAGGTTTTATTACTACTATTCTTATACTTCTTAGTAATATACCTATTACTTTTATAAATTAAGTAGTTTACTATATTATATTTATTTATACTATATCTAGGGCTACTATATTTATACTACTTAAATAGTCTCTAGCCTATGCTAGGTTACTATAAGCTTTACTATAAGTTATTTATAAGGGAGCTAGAGCATTATCTCTTATTACTCCTACCCTTCTTATTATAGTTTCTATTATAATTACTTAATATAGATATTATTATAACTTTAGCCTTTTTTCCTTAACCCTATAGGTAACTCTAAGATATTAGGAACTCTTAGCTAACTATATGCTTCCTTATAGTATTATTTAAGCTATTTAGAAAAATTACTATTCTTAAGTATATAGGGATTTAGTTAGGTAATTCTGCTTTTACCTTTATTTAAAGTCTTAGGAAAGATTAAAAAGACTAATTACTCTTTTACCTAAGATTTAGTAGTATCCTAGTAGCTTCTAAGCACTATATATCTTTATTTATTACTCTAGTGTTTAGCTAGGATATAAATCTATCCTAGGTATAAGCTAAGTAGTTAACTAACCTATTTACTATTATATAATATATTTACTATTACTTTATATTATTAGCTAAGTAGCTACTAGTATATACTACCTTTATTTTATTATCCTAAAAGGTTCTTAGGTCTAGCTTAAATAGCATATTTAAATCTACTAAGTATACCTATAAATTCTTATAGGTATTACCTTTATATATAGGTACCTTATACTATATCTTAATAAAGCTTTATAGGTATGTATTTACTATAAACTTAGTGTTAGGTAGGAAATCTAGGAATAGGGGAATTCTCTGCGTATTTGTCTAAGAGGTAATTATAAGTTCTCTACCTAATCTAGCTAATTATAAGTCCGCTTCTATTTCCTTAAGCTATGCTTCTATATTTAAGATCTCCTTTCTTATATAGGTATTTTGTAGCTTAGCTTATATAACCTTATATTACCTCTATAGCTTATCTAGATTATTATTATTACTAGATTTAGGGTTACTACTTTAGTTAGGTAGTATTTACTATACTCTCTTATATTCTATAGTTAGGGTATTCTAGTTACTACCTAGTTACTATAAAGTTAGGGCTTCCTTACTAGGTAGTATAGGTGTGTTTTAGGTAGATATTTTATAGCTCCTTTGCATTTAAATCTAGCTAATAGTCTGTTTTCCCTAAAGAGTTTAAGAGTTTAACTTATTATAACTATATTTAAGGAGATATAAATAAAGTAAAGGCTAAGGTTCTTAGTTATAGCTAGAGAGCTACTACTTAGGGGTAGGTATATAAAGGTCTTAAACTCTAACCTCCTATATCTCTTATAGGTAGTCCTTATTTAAATACCTTACTATATATATATAGCTATCTTATAGCTACTTAGTTATCTACGGAACTCGAGGCTTATCCAAGGGCTTTATTATGTGACCGTCCCGTCCATGGCCCCTTGGCCTCCGTGCTCCTAACAAGTTATAATAAACTATTTAAATTATAAGTACCTAGCTATAAAGCTAAAGCTAACTAGTAGGTAAGTAATAGCGTTAGATAAGCTCTATCTGTTTAATTTTAGGATTAAATATTATATAAGTAAGTTAAATCCTGCTAATACCTTATTAAGAAGAGCAGATTATATTAGTAAGAAGCGTAGGGCAGAGGCTATATTCTCATAGCTACCTAGCTTCTTATCTAAGTTTATAAATACTAAGTAGTAAGGACACTATATAAGTAATAGTGTAGTTATAAGTCCTAAGATTATATTACTTAGCATAGCTAATGGTTTATTATAAGAACACTATAAGGGCTACACTAGCCTCTAGGGTTTTAAGAAAATATAACTTAATTATATTATTAAGAAACCTAATAGTCCTATAAAGCCTATAAGTAATACGCTAACTAGGTCTACTAATTATAAGTAGTAAGGCTATGCCTTATCTATATTTATTAATATTTCCGCAAGTCTAGTAAGCCTATAGGTTAGGAGTCTAGCTAGGTTAGTAGTTAGTAAGTAGTATAGGCACCCCCTTAAAACGCTACTTAGCTATAATTTATCTATAAGTCTAAAAGCACACTATAAGCTAGCTACTTATAGTAGTGTTATAGTAAGAATATAGGTAGTCTAGTAAACCTCTTCTAAGTTTATATATAATGCGTATCCTATATATATAAAATTAGAGACTTTAATTTAAGTTATGTTATTTTAAGTATAGTAAGGTAATAACTTTACTATAGGTTATAGGAAGCTACTTAAGAGTAGTAACCTTAAAGCATTATAAATATAGTCTATTAGGCCCTCTAAGCTATTAATATTTTAAAATAGAGTTTTTATTCTAGTAAGTATAAGAAAGGAAATTTTACTACTTACTTATAATAACCTAGTAGTAAGCTATTAGGGAGTTAGTAAGACCCTTTATTAGATTATAAGTTAGTATTACTAGCTAATAATAAAGAAAGATACTAAGTTATATATGTAAACTTACATAAGCTATTAGACTTTAAAGCTAAGGTACTATAAACCTTATAGCAAGCTAGCTATACTACTAGTACCTAATTAGCCTTTTTAAGAATTATTAATAGATTTTATTATAGGGCTACTACCTATAAAAGACGCAAATTAGACCTATAATATAATCTTAGTTATTATAGACTATTTTACAAAATATAGTATTTATATTCCTATTTTAATATAGATAACTAGTAATAGGTTAGCTACTATATTCCTAGAGTATATTTTTAGGGATTATAGTGCCCTAGAAGGTATTATTATAAACTATAGTTTAACTTTTACTAGTGGGTTTTAGATAACCTTTTACTATCTTATTATAACTAAGTAGTAACTAAGTATTACGTTTTACCTATAAATAAATAGTTAAATAAAATATTTAAACTAAGTTTTAGAATATTATTTAAGAGCTTTTACTTACTTTAATTAGACTAATTAGGCTAATAATCTTTTAATAGTATAGTTTATATATAATATAAGCATTTATTTAACTTATAGCTATACCTTAGCTAAGGCACTATAAGGCTATAACCCTAGGGGACTATAGTAAGTAATTATAGATATTCCTATAGTAAATAACTAGGTAAAGACTTATACTACTATACTAAGAGATAGATATATAGTAATTAAGTAGCTTCTAAGTAACTTATAGGCCTAGTATATAAAATACTATAATAAGAAGCAGACCCTAATAAAGTTTAAAGTAAGTAACTATATTTTATTATTTATAAAGAATATTAACTTATAGTAACCTAGTAGGAAGCGAAGTATAAAGTATTTAGGCCCTTATAAAATCAAAAAGGTAATTAGTACTTATAGATTAGTATATTAATTAAAGCTACCACCTAGAATATATTTATATAATATTTTTAATATTACTAATCTTAAACTATTTATAGGGGACTTATTTAGTGTAGAAGATGTATCCTTACTATAAGAGAATTGTTGGATTCACAGGGTATTGAATTCAATGTAATACAGTCGTGAGCCCGAAGAATAGTATCGTCATTGATTATCTATTCTAGGCTGCGTTGTCTGTTGTTATGATTGATTAAGTTATTTAAAAAGAGAGGTAAAAAGCTAGAAGTTACAATACATAAAGGGAAAAGGGGTTGCGCGTTTATGTCCCTATATTTCCTAGCTAATTAACATGCTAGGTTATAGGTTACGTGTAAGGTCCGCGCGTGGCCTGAGCTTCTGCTAGGTAATTATGGCTACGACGCGTGATTAATATCACCTTTGTTCTAATACTAGAACTTCTCTCTTTTAATATGATTATTAATATGTGATATTAATCGTAGAAATAAAAAAGAAAGGATAGATTAAGAATATAATTAATAGGGGATATAAGGAAAAGAACTTATAGCCTGTCTAGGCGTATGGTTACTAATAAAAGGGAAATAATAATCTTGCTTAGCCTATAAGCCTGTGTAAGGATAAGTAAGTCCTTCTAAATCCCTTCTTTCCTTAAAATAATATATATACTACACTATAGCGTGTATATAATGTCTTCCTCCTCCTTAGTAATACCTTTATCCTCCTATACACTACTATTATTTTCTATAGTCTACTAGGAGGGCCTAGTAGGCTAGCGTGGTTATAGCCACTAGGGATATTAACTATAAGGGCGTAAATCCCCTGTATATTACTATCCTATCCCTGTGGCTATTCTCCTAGAGAATTACCTTTTCCTTTTACTACGCGTGTGTTACGCGTAGGTAACCTATCCCTCTATCTAGATAGTTATCTAGTTAGTTAAGATAAAGCTCTTAAGGGCCTTATTAGGTAATGCCTTTATAAAGGTATTAGCTAGGTTATTCTCTCTATTAATCTATTAGATCTTGTAGAGTTCTTAGTGTTTATATAACTATTAAAGGGCTATAATATTAATTATTAGGTGTTTCTCCTTTGTTATACTAAGCTTAATAAGGCACTTATATAAGGAGTATGAATCCGTATATGTAATAACTAGGATCTTTAGGAGCTTTAGTTAGTTAGTAACTAAGTTTAGGGTGGTTATGATTACGTGAGCTATATTAATACTAGCTACTATGCCATAGACTTCTAAGGTAAGCATGCTTTACGTAACTCTCTTACTCTTTATTAAGCTAAAGTGTATAATATTACCTTTAATTATAAACTTGCTATTAGTGTAGTCTTTGTTTGCTAGGATAAGTATATATCCTAGTTGTAAGAATAGGTCCTAGTTATTAGCAAAGGATTTATTTATAAAGGCGAAGAGCTTTGTCTTCTTGAGGTTGATTAGGATGAACGTCAGACCTCTCTCTAGGTAATCTATCTGCTACTTTAGGCAGCGATTAAGGGCTTTTATGTCCTCTAGGGTTAGCTCCTAGTATTATATAGTAATAGATAGGTTAAAGTAAGCCTCTAGTTAGTAGATTAAGGTGATATAAGCGCCTTAGGCCCTTTGCTTAATATATTTGCGCTTTAAGTTAGTTATTAGAACTAGCTCTAGCTTATTACTTTGCCCTTTCTACTAGATCTTAATAGTATTATTCTCTAGTAAGATAATGCTACTATTAAACGTGAGAGGGTAGTCCTAAGTTAGGAATTGCTTTAGCTTTGTGTTAAAGCCTACTATAGTAAGCTAGGTCTCTTCCTTCTTAGAGAACTTCTTGTCTAAGAGGCTGATTATATTGTTAGTCTGCATTCTAATGTAAGTAAAGTTAGGGCTTTCCTTTATAGTTATAAGTAAGTAGGGATTATACGTAGAGGTTTTTATCTAGAGGTTCTCTTTATAATGCTTGTGATATATAACCTACTAGTGTGTTCCTGCCTTTACGAGCCTATAGAGGGGTTTTATAACCCTTAAGATTATACTAGGCGGGTAGAGATGCCGTATCTAAATTAGTAAGCGCGCTAGGATTAGCCGCTCTAGTAATATATAGGCCTGTATATAAGCCTAATAGATATCTCTTAGCTAGATGAGGAATTTCCTTAATCTTACTAACGGGGCTATTATAAGGATAAGACGTTAGCTTGCGCGTTAAATCGTTAGGGCCTGTGTAAGAATGGCCTGTTTCCCTTTATTCTTACACCCTTGGATTATAAGGCATGACTTTTTATAGGGTTCTATTGTCTTACCCTTGTCTTATTAATAATCTGGGAATTAAAGATTTGAATTCTATTATGTTCTTCCTTGTTAAATATAATGAATTTAAATACACCTTGCTTAATTAAAGTGTTAATCTCCGCTTTTATTAACAGCTTAAATAGTTTGCCTAGGGTCTTAATGATTCCTTCCTTACGTAGCTTAATTATAAGAGCTAGGTTACTATGTTCTTTTACTAATAGGAAGGTATTAGCACCTTAAGGTATTATAGGAGGGTTTTTCTGTAGCCTTCCGTGTCCTTACTTTAGTAGTATTAGTAGCACTATGTTCTTATTATAGGCCTCTTGCCCTTTTTCTCCTTTCTCTTTACTAGGCTTTACTATCTTCTCTATACTAAGATTATTATAGTAAGGCTTAATAGATGTTAACCTAAAGGTCTTTAGGCCTCTAGGTATATTAAGTATATAGCTTTCTCTAGTAATCACTAGTAGCTTATATAGACTTGCCTATCCCTTGCCTTCTCACTAGACCTTAACCTTTAATCTAAGTAGTAGGCTAAGGGTCTTTAAGGTATCTAGGCTATTACGTTTAGTAAGGGCCTTATTAACCTTCTAGATAGCGTGAAGTCTCTTAATCTCTTTAGTAGCTTTCTGTACTATAATTACATGCTATGTGATATTAGGTAATAGTAGGGACTTATTTATTATACGTAAGTAGGCTCTAAAGATAAGGAGGGTTAGGATAAGACTATTAGGGCCTACGGTGTTATTCAGGGCCTTAATTACTATTTAAAGGGCAATAGGTTCTAGCGTTATAGGGCATTTGTGTCTAATTATATTATAGGCTCTTTAAAGCGGCCTATAATACCTTTTAACCTTCCCTATGCTATAGTGTGCCTTAATAGGGACTTCCTTAATTAAAATTAATATTAAAGCTATGAATTATCTAAATTCATTACTATAGAAGTTTGTTCTAGCGTCTATAATAATGAAGTCCAGGGGGCCTAGGTAAGCATTAATCCAGCATATTTAGAGGGCTTCCTAGGTTATTTTCATAGAGATGTTATTAAGGAATTTTGCTGCGTTAAACGCTATAGCTATATTTATAGCGTGAAGTGTAGGGCGGTTACTATCTAGGTAGAAGATATTTACTATTACTTTATAATTAAAACTACACTTATCCTTAAGGGTAAACTTAAAGTGATTAGGGCTATTTGCGTGCATTTAGTATTAGTAGTAAATTCTTATTAGCTCCCTAATAGCTTTAATATTAATATTATGTCCTAATCTATAGAGAACCTTATATAGATATTAGATTAATGGATGTCTAAAGCGGTAATATAATTGCTATAGCTTGCCTTCTATAAGGTAGCTCTAAGTAACTGCTTCTTCTTTCTGTGTAAGAAGCATCTAGGCATAGCCTTATTTACGTATAATAGGGACTTTAATATTTCCTTGTTATAGTGTGTTCTTAGAGATATTAAAATTAATCTTTAGATAGTCTATATTATTAAGGGATAAAAGAAATAGAGTGTTCATAGGGATAACCTAAAAGAGGATATTTCTAAAGGGAGTAGGCATATTAGCTACTCTAAGCGTGATAATTAGGTCTCCCGCGCTAAATCTAACTAATACCTTCTTCTTTGTTAATTTATTAAGCTATAATATAGGTATCTAATGTTATAAAGTAAGAAATTAAGGGTACCTTACTATAAAGAACTTTGCGGCTCCTGTGTTAGGCATGATCCCTTAGAATGTCGCATAGGAATAGCAATCTTCTAATATAAACATTGCTAGGGCTTTGTTTATAAGTTCTTGCTAAAAGGGGTTTTCTTTGCTTAGACTGTAATAAGCTGCTTGCTTTGTTAGGAATTAAACTATTCTTTTGCTATTAATCTAGGTTCCGTGAGTGAAGAAGCTTATAGGTACTAGCCCGTTTATATTATTAGGGCTATTATTAAATCTAATACTCTTTATATACTAAGCGATTTTGTTATTAATAGGGGGTTAGGACTTATGTTCTCCCTTGTACTAAGTAAGAAATAAATAATATAAGTTATTAGTTAAATTTATAAGGTAGTGATTCTTAAAGCGTTAAAACGCCTTCTTATAGTTCTCTTTAGGGTGCTTAGATAACTAGTATCCTTCCTTACTACATACATAGCACTTCTTTATACGAGGAGTACCTCCTCTTCCTTATGGCTTTAAGGGGTATTAGGTCTCTTTTCTAGTCCTGTTATATCTTTAGTTAGTCTAGAATTACTCTAGGGTTATAGTTTTAGTTAGGAACTATTAATAGTTTTTCTTCTCTTTCTTAATAAGATAAAGGGTTATTCTAATCCATTTATAGAACTCTTATAGTCTGTCTAGCGGATCTATAATCGCTTCTTTACACTCTAGAATACTATAGTAGGCTCTAATAAGTTAATTCTAGAGTGCCCTTTTAGTTTAGCCTACTTTAGGCACTACTTATTACAAGATAGCTAGTCTTTCTATGAGTTTATTAAAGTATTTAATTATTAACTTACTTAGGTTATTATTTACTATTTCTTATAGGGAAGTGTTATTCTACTCTAGTAGATATCTTTACTATATATCCTTAGTTTTAAATTATTCTCTTATATAGCTAATAAGCATAGGGAGATCTTATGGTTATCTAGGTTTAGAGAGGTAGTCTATATAGTATTATAGTGCTTTGCCTTTAAGTATAACCTTAAAAGCATAACTAGCTTATTTAGGCTAGATATTAAGTAACTTACACTTTTTATAGAATATTTAAAGCTTTAATTTAAGGATATTATAGTTATTAGTACTATAGAGTTATTCTTTAGGGTATACCTTAGATAGGTTAATAATTTACTTTAGCAAAAGTCTCTAGGTCTATAGGAGTCCTCTAGGTGTTTCCCTTTGTATTTATAAAAGAGGTAGTAAGGTCTTTAGGAAGTAAGAGGGTAGCTTTATAGGTAGTACCCTTAGGGCTTATTATTCCCTCTAATCCTTCTTTTCCTTATATTAGGAAGGAGGAATTATAGCTCTTTAAGCTATGCTAATAGGGGCACTACTAGCCCTAGATAGCATAGGTTACCTCTATTAGTAACTCTCTTGCTTAGGGGTATTATTAGTAGTGTTACTAGGGTAATACTACTAACTTACCTCTGGTGAAGGTATAAGTGGGGGAGTTACCTATAGATACTTACGAATAGTATCCTTAGGCAGTCTTAACTCTAGGTTAATTAACCTTCCTAGGGGAGATTAACTAGGCCTTCCTAGAGGGGATTAACTTAGTTTTCCTAGGGGAGTCTAGCTTATTAATCCTTTTAATAGTAATTATACTAATAACTAGGGTGATGGGGTAGGTTGCCTAGTTCTGATATTACTATTATCTAGTAGATTATAAAAGAACTCTTTGTTTTATAGGTTCTTTTAGAAGCCTATATACTTCTTTCTAGCCTCTTTAATATCTTTAAGAGTCTAAAATCTAAATTCTTCTTGGTTTACTACTTCTTTAAGGTTATTTACTATCTTAGTACCTTTTCTAATAGTTATATACACTCTATTATAAAGAAGATAGTCTTAAAGTCTATTCTATAAGAGGTCTTTTCCTTCTGCGAACTTATCCCTTAACTATTTGTAGAAGTTATTACTAAATTCGGAGAATAGTGTTCTTCTAAATAACCCTTGCTCCTTATATTATTTAGTCTTTATAAGGATGTAAAAACTAATTTCCTTAGGTATTATTATCTCTTTATATTTAGAACTTCCTATTTATTAGAGTAGTTTTTCTATGATATGTTATTAAAGCCTTATAGAGATATAGGGGTATAGGTTAGTGTAGATAGGGGTTTTTCCTTTTTTAAGGTATTTATTATTATCTCTTGTTTTAATGCCTTCTATAGTATTGTTATAACTATTAGTCTTACTAGGAACTCTAAATTAACTAGAGGTCTTAAATAGTCTAGCTATATCTGATATTCTAATTGATTAGGGGAGGTAGATCTTGTGATATAAGAAGAAAAGGGGTATAACTATGATTATGTAACGTGTTTTGGATATAAAGGATTGCGAGACAAGGCAATTGACTTTAAATACGTGATAGAACGCATAATAAAGAAAGATAAGGGGATAGCTTAGCTACTAGTGTTAAACCTTTCTTTGTTATTTCGGAGTCTATATAAATATAGATATTAATACTAAAGTAAGAAGAGAGCTATATTATACCTTTCTGTTAGTATAACTTATTATTAAACATAGCCCTCCTATTTTATAGGGTAAGTTATTATTAGATAAGCTGCCTTTTCTAATTAACCTTGCTAATCTGTGGTGTTTGAAGACTACGTGGTTATCTATGAAGGTAACCACTAATTAGTGTTAGATTTACAGGGTATTGAATTTAATGTAATACAGTTATAAGCCTGAAGAATAGTATTGTTATTAATTATCTATTCTAGGCTGCGTTATCTGTTATTATAATTAATTAAGTTATTTAAAAAGAGAGGTAAAAAGCTAGAAGTTATAATATATAAAGGGAAAAGGGGTTACGCGTTTGTGTCCTTATATTTCCTAGCTAATTAATATGCCAGGTTATAGGTCACGTGTGGGGTCCGCGCGCGGCCCAAGCTTCTGCCAGGTAATTGCGGCTGCGACGCGCGATTGATATCACCTTTGTTCCAACAAGAATATTATAGATAATAAATAGGAGTTTAAAGGTAAAAGAATTATATTATATTACTATAATAGGAGATATTAGAAATACCTAGTTAAATAGAAGGGCTATAATACTTTAGAGAATTCTTAGGTAAAGAAAAGAGATTTTATTATAATAAATATTATTAAGGATTATAAGTAGTAATTAAGTAGCTAGTTTATAGATATAGAGGTGTATTTAGTAAAGTTTAGATAGTAGTAGTAATATATAAAAAAATCTAGATAATTTCTTAAACTTTAGATAACCTAACTTATAGCTACTTTATACTAATTACCTTATTAATATATTACTTACCTATTCCTTAGTAGTCTTAGCTATAATAATAAAGGTAAAGGATTTATTCTTATTATTAAAGGAATCCCCCTCTTTATATATATATATAAAGCTTACTAGGGAGGTCTAGTAGCCTAATATAAGTAAGAAGCATAAATATATTAGTAGTAAGCTACTAGTAAGTTAGTAAAGCTATAAGCTAGAGCGTAAAAATATATATAAATAGAAGGTTTTATATAATAAAATATAAGCTATTAGAAGTATTAATCTAGACTTCTAGATTAATAGTATTATTAAGTAGTAATATAGTAACTTATTTATTAGTATTAGCTTTATATATAACTTTTGCTATAAGTTATGCTTACCTTACTTAACTATACTTATTAGTATTTTTAGTAGTTAGGAGTATATTATAAAGTTTATACTTTATATATATTAGATACTAGTAGTATATTAGTAGTAATTAAGTTATAGAAATAAAAGATATATATATTATTAAGAAAGTATAGATTATCTTTAGGATTACTATAAGTATTAATATACTTAAAGAGTGTATAGTATAACTAAGTAAACTAAGTAAGATACTAGTAGTATATTAGTATATATATTAGTAGTAAGAAAAAGAGAATAAACCCTAGTGTAGTCCTTATTATTATATATATAATAAGCGTATTTTATTAAATTATTTATATAAGTTAGGAGTAATATATAGTAAGATAGTAGTAAAGTTATACTTAGAGAATTAGTATATTAGGTTAGGATAGATTAACCCTTAATAATATATTATAGCTTTATACTATTACTATCTTTAGGTATAATAGCTTATATTATAACTTACTATATATAGTAAATATAAGGAATCTTTATTTTACTAGCACTACTAGCTATAAGTTAGTAAGGTAAGCACTAGGTAAGTAAAGATATTATACTTATATTAAAATTTTTAAAGCTAAATACTTCTTACTAGGAGACTTTAAAGGAGATATTAGGGAATTCTTTTTACTAAAGGGAGGTAGTAGTAGTAAAGTAATAGCTTATATTAAAGATATTATTAACTACTAGTAAGTTAGTAGTAATATACTATAAGAAACTTATAAGTAAAAGATAAGTAACTAACCTATTAGTATTTAAGAGAATTTAGATATTTTAGATAAGGGTAAATATAAATAATAAAGTAATACTATAGGATATTAGTAACTACTATAAAAGAAGCTATAAAGCTACTAGCTTATAGGTAAGGGTAACTTATAATACTAAGGGAGGATATAAAGGGAAGAAAAGTATATAGAAGTAAGAGAAAGTAAGTCTCTTTTATATTAGCCCTAGACCCCTAAGTAATTTACGTGCTATATATAGCTAATCTAGGAATTATAATAATTATAGTTATAGCTACTACTAGTAAATATATATACTAGCTATAAACTCCTAGCGAGATTAATATAATATCCCTAATATTAGATAAGAAGTTATTTGTTTTAAATAGTATGCGTTACCTTGTTTATTTAACTTAATTATAAAATTTAATATAGGTAGTCTATTTACTTAGTGCTAATAACTTACTAGATAGAGGTATATATATTAGAGGTAATAAAGTAATAAGTGTATAGCTATTTATAATCTAGAGGTTATAAGAAGAATTACCTAGGACCTTATAATATCTATTTTATTATTTAAAGCGGATATAATATTACATACTAATAGTATAGCTAGTAATATAGGTATTACTATAGGTTATGCGTAGTATACACACACTAGCTAAGTAGCTTTTTTTAATTAAGGATAATTATATATTAGGGGGGTAGTATGTTAGGAGTATAGAGGCTAAGGGGCTATAGATAGGATAGTTATATAATAAAGCCCTTAGATAAGCCTTAGGTTTTATAGGTAACTAAGTAGCTATAAGATAGCTATATATATATAGTAAGGTATTTAGATAAGGACTACCTATAAGAGATGTGGGAGGTTAGAGTTTAAGACCTTTATGCACCTACCCCTAAGTAATAGCTCTCTAGCTATGACTAAGAACCTTAGCCTTCACTCCGTTTATATCTCCCCAAACACAGTCGTGACAAGTAAATTCTTTCTATAGGAAACTTACTAACCTTTAATAGTAGTATTATTACTCTTAAAAATAATATAATTACACTAAGGCAGAAAGGCTAAAGTAAAAAGCTTTAATTAATCCTAATAACTAATTTAAAACAGGGGTATATAGAATAATAAGCTTAAGGCGTGTATATTACCTTAATCTACTAGCCTAAAGCCTATTTTAACCTCTTTATTGCTGCATCATACTAAGACCTATTATCTTAAGATATAAAGAACCTAAACTAATAAATTTAATAGTAAATTAATAATCTAAATTAAGGATTAAGGTTTATACTATTTAATCTTAAGAAGGTAAAGCTTTTTGTATTTATAAATAGATTATTTACTAATAACTAAGACCTTACTTCCTAACTAGGCTATATGCTTATCCTAGCTAGTGAAGTCTAAAAGGAAGGTACCTTTATAATCTAAGGTAATATTATACACTATAGCTTTACTAAGAGCAAGAGAGTCATGAGAAGTATGCTTACCTCTAAAATCTATAGTATAGTTACTAGTGCTAATATAGCTTATATAATCTTAATGACGCTTAGGTTAATTACTTACTAATTAAACCTCCTTATAATTCCTATTATTATCTATACTAATTTATACTCTCTATATAAATGCCTTATTAGGCTTAGTACTATAAAAGAGAAGTGCCTTATAATTAATATTATAGCTCTTTGTTAATTATATAAACGACAAGAGATCTACGAGATTAGATGGATTAATAGGAATAATAACCTTGCTAATGTATTTATAAAGGCATTGCTAAACAAGGCATTTAAGAGGTTTATTACAAGTAATAAAGCAACTATTAGGATAGAAGGATAGGTTACGTAATTATAGCTCTTATGTTAATCTAACAAGATTAAAGGTATTAAGATTAGGCTTACTTATCCTTATATAAGCTTATAGATTAAGTATTATCTTTTATTATAGCTCTTTCCCTTACTATTTCCTTATAATGTTATCTATGATTATTTAATCTTACTTATTTATTAATGTTAGAACAAAGGTGATATCAATCGCGCGTCGCAGCCGTAATTACCCGGCAGAAGCTCGGGCCGCGCGCGGACCCCACACGTGACCCATAACCTAGTATATTAATTAGCTAGGAAATGTAAGGACACAAACGCGCAACCCCTTTTCCCTTTATATATTGTAACTTCTAGCTTTTTACCTCTCTTTTCTAATAACTTAATTAATTATAATAACAGATAACGCAGCCTAGAATAGATAATCAATAATAATACTATTCTTTAGGCTTATAACTATATTACACATTAAATTCAATACCCTGTGAATCTAACACTAATTAGTAGTTACCTTCATAGATAACCACGCAGTCTTCGAACACTTGCAGATTAGCAAGGTTAATTAGAAGAGGTAGCTTATCTAATAATAACTTACCCTATAAAATAGGAGGGCCACGTTTAATAATAAGTTATGCTAATAGAAAGGTATAATATAGCTCTCTTCTTACTTTAGTATTAATATCTATATCTATACAGACTCTGAAATAACAAAGAAAGGTTTAATACTAGTAGCTAAGCTATCCCCTTGTCTTTCTTTGTTATGCGTTTTATCACGTATTTAAAGTTAACCGCCTTGCCTTACGATCCTTTATATCTAAAACACGAAACACGTTATATAATCATAGTTATACCCCTTTCTCTCCTCACATTATAAGATCTGCCTCCCTTAATTAATTAGAATATTAGATGTAGCTAGACTGTCTAGGACCTCTAGTTAATTCAGAGTTCCTAGCAAGACTAATAGCTACAATGATGCTATAGAAGGCGTTAAAACAGGAGATAATAATAAATACCTTAATAAAGGAAAAACCCCTATCTATACTAACCTATACCCCTATATCTCTATAAGGCTTTAATAACACATTACAAAAGAACTACTCTAATAAATAGGAAGTTCTAAATATAAAGAGATAATAATACCTAAGGAAATTAGTCTTTATATCCTTATAAAGACTGAATAATACAAGGAGTAAGGGTTATTTAGAAGGACACTATTCTTTAAATTTAGTAATAACTTCTATGAATAGTTAAGGGATAAGTTTATAAAAAGGAGAGACCTTTTACAGAACGGACTTTAAGACTATCTTCTTTATAATAGAGTGTACATAACTGTTAGAAGAGGCACTAAGATAGTAAATAACCTTAAAGAAGTAGTAAACTAAGAAGAATTTAGATTTTAGACTCTTAAAGAAATTAAAGAGGCTAGGAAGAAGTATATAGGCTTCTAAAAGAACCTATAGAATAAAGAGTTCTTCCGTGATTTACTAGATAATAGTAATATTAAAACTAGGCAACCTACCCTATTACCCCGTTTATTAGTATAATTACTATTAAAAGGATTAATAAGCTAGACTCCCCTAGGAAGACTAAGTTAATCCCCTCTAGGAAGGCCTAGTTAATCTCCCCTAGGAAGGTTAATTAACCTAGAGTTAAGACTACCTAAGGATACCATTAGTAAGCATCTATAGGTAACTCCCTTACTTATACCTTCACTAGAGGTAAGTTAGTAGTATTACCCTAGTAATACTACTAATAATACCCCTAAGTAGGAGAATTACTAATAGAGGTAACCTATGCTATCTAGGGCTAGTAATGCCCCTATTAGCATAGCTTAAAGAGCTATAATTCCTCCTTCCTAATATAAGGAAAAGAAGGATTAGAGGGAATAATAAGCCCTAAGGGTGCTACCTATAAAGCCGCCCTCTTACTTCCTAAAGACCTTACTACCCCTTCTATAAATATAAAGGAAAACACCTAGAGGACCCCTATAGACCTAGAGACCTTTACTAAAGCAAATTATTAACCTATCTAAGGTATACCCTAAGGAATAACTCTATAGCGCTAATAACTATAATATCCTTAAATTAAAGCTTTAAATATTCTATAGAAAGTGTAAGTTACTTAACATCTAGCCTAAATAAGCTAGTTATACTTTTAAGGTTATACTTAAAGGTAAAGCACTATAATACTATATAGACCACCTCTCTAAACCTAGACAACCATAAGATCTCCCTATGCTTATTAGCTATATAAGAGAATAATTTAAAACTAAGGATATATAGCAAAGATATTTACTAGAGTAAAATAACACTTCCTTGCGAGGAATAGTAAATAATAACCTAAGTAAGTTAATAATCAAATACTTTAATAAACTTATAGAAAGACTAGCTATCTTATAATAAGTAGTGCCTAAAGTAAGCTAAACCAAAAGGGCACTCCGGAATTAACTTATCAGAGCCTATTATAGTATTCTAGAGTGTAGAGGAGCAATTATAAATCCGCTAGATAGGCTATAAGAGTTCTATAAATAGATTAAAATAACCCTTTATCTTATTAAGGAAGAGAAGAAGAACTATTAATAGTTCCTAACTAAAGCTATAACCCTAGAGTAATTCTAGACTAACTAAAGATATAATAGGACTAGAAAAGAGACCTAATACCCCTCGAAACCACAAGGAAAAGGAGGTACTCCTTACACAAAGAAGTGCTATATATATAGTAAAAAAGGATACTAGTCATCTAGGCACCCTAAAGAGAACTATAAGAAGGCATTTTAACGCTTTAAGAACCACTACCTTATAGATCTAGCTAATAACTTATATTATTTATTCCTTACTTAGTATAAGGGAGAACACAAGTCTTAAACCCCTATTAATAACAAAATCGCTTAGTATATAAAGAGCATTAGATTTAATAACAGCCCTAATAATATAAATAGGCTAGTACCTATAAGCTTCTTTACTTATAGAACCTAGATTAATAGTAAAAGAACGGTTTATTTCCTAATAAGGCAAGTAGCTTATCATAGTCTAAGCAAAGAAGACCCCTTTTAGCAGGAACTTATAAATAAAGCCCTAGTAATATTTATATTAGAAGATCGCTATTCCTATGCAATATTCTAAGGGATTATACCTAATACAGGAGCCGTAAAGTTCTTTATAGTAAGGCACCCTTAATTTCTTGCTTTATAATATTAGATACCTATATTATAGCTTAATAAATTAATAGAGAAGAAGGTATTAGTTAGATTCGGCGTAGGAGACCTGATTATCACGCTTAGAGCGGCTATAGTGCCTACTCCCTTTAGAAATATTCTCTTTTAGGTTATCCCTACAAACACTCTATTTCTCTTATCCCTTAATAATATAGACTATCTAAAGATTAACTTTAATATCTCTAAGAACACGCTATAACAAGGAAATATTAAAGTCCCTATTATATGTAAATAGGGCCACACCTAGATACTTCTTATATAGAAAGAAGAAGTAGTTGCTTAGAGCTACCTTATAGAAGGTAAGCTATAGTAATTACACCGCTGCTTTAGATATTTATTAATCTAACGCTTATATAAGGTTCTTTGTAAATTAGGGCATAATATTAATATTAAAGCTATTAGGGAGCTAATAAGAATCTACTACTAATGCTAAATACACACAAATAGCCCTAATTGCTTTAAGTTTACCCTTAAGGATAAGTGTAGCTTTAATTATAAAGTAATAGTAAATATCTTCTACCTAGATAGTAACCGCCTTACACTCTACGCTATAGATATAGCTATAGCGTTTAATATAGCGAAATTCCTTAATAATATCTCTATAAAAACAACCTAGGAAGCCCTCTAAATATGCTAGATTAATACTTACCTAAGCCCCCTAGACTTTATTATTATAGACGCTAGAACAAACTTTCATAGTAATGAATTTAGATAATTTATAGCTTTAATATTAATTTTAATTAAGGAAGTCTCTATTAAGGCACACTATAGTATAGGGAAGGTTAAAAGGTATTATAAGCTACTCTAAAGAGCCTATAATATAATTAGACGCAAATACCCTATAACGCTAGAACCTATTACCCTTTAAATAGTAATTAAGGCCCTAAATAACACTATAGGCCCTAATAGCCTTATCCTAACTCTCCTTATCTTTAAAGCCTACTTATATATAATAAATAAGTCCCTACTATTACCTAATATTACATAGCGTGTGATTATAGTATAGAAAGCTACTAAAGAGATTAAGAGACTCCACGCTATTTAGAAGGTTAATAAGGCCCTTACTAAATATAATAGCCTAGATACCTTAAAGACCCTTAGCCTACTACTTAGATTAAAGGTTAAGGTCTAGCAAGAAGGTAAGGGATAGGTAAGTCTATATAAGCTACTAATAATTACTAGAGAAAGCTATACACTTAATATACCTAGAGACCTAAAGACCTTTAGGTTAATATCTATTAAGCCTTACTATAATAATCCTAGTGTAAAGAAAATAGCAAAGCCTAGTAAAAAGGAAGGAGAAAAAGGGTAAGAGGCCTATAATAAGAACATAGTGCTACTAATACCACTAAAGCAAGGACACGGAAGGCCATAGAAGAACCCTCCTATAATGCCTTAAGGTGCTAATACCTTCCTATTAGCAAAAGAATATAGCAACCTAGCTCTTGTAATTAAGTTACGTAAGGAAGGAATTATTAAGACCCCTAGTAAACCTTTTAAGCTATTAACAAAAGCGGAAATCAACGCCCTAATTAAGCAAGGTATATTTAAATTCATTATGTTTAATAAGGAAAAACATAGTGGAATTCAAATCTTTAATTCCTAAATCATTAATAAGATTAAAGGTAAGATAACAGAACCTTATAAAAAGTCATACCTTATAATCTAAGGATATAAGGATAAAGGGAAATAGGCTATTCTTATATAGGCCCTAATAATTTAACACGCAAGCTAACGTCTTATTCTCGCAATAGCCCTATTAGTAAGATTAAGGAAATTCCTTATCTAGCTAAGAGATATCTATTAGGCTTATATACAGGCCTATATATTACTAGAGCAGCTAATCCTATCGCGCTTACTAATTTAGATATAGTATCTCTACCCACCTAGTATAATCTTAAGGGTTATAAAACCCCTCTATAGGCTTGTAAAGGTAGGAACACACTAGTAGGTTATGTATTATAAGCATTATAAAGAGAACCTCTAGATAGAAACCTTTATATATAATCCCTACCTACTTATAACTACAAAGGAAAGCCCTAACTTTACCTACATTAGAATGCAAACTAATAATATAATTAGCCTCTTAGATAAGAAGTTCTCTAAGAAGGAAGAGACCTAGCTTACTATAGTAGGCTTTAACGCAAAGCTAAAGCAATTCCTAACTTAGGACTACCCTCTTACATTTAATAGTAGCATTATCTTACTAGAGAATAATACTATTAAGATCTAGTAGAAAGGGTAGAGTAATAAATTAGAGTTAGTTCTAATAACTAACTTAAAGCGTAAATACATTAAGTAGAGGGCCCGAGGCGCTTATATTACCTTAATCTACTAACTAGAGGCTTGCTTTAACCTATCTATTACTATATAACACTAGGAGCTAACCTTGGAGGACATAAAAGCCCTTAATTACTACCTAAAGTGGCAGATAGATCACCTAGAGAGAGGTCTAATATTCATCCTAATTAACCTTAAGAAGGCAAAGCTCTTTACCTTTATAAATAAATTCTTTACTAATAACTAGGACCTATTCTTATAACTAGGATATATACTTATCCTAGCAAACAAAGACTACACTAATAGTAAGTTTATAATTAAAGGTAATATTATATACTTTAGCTTAATAAAGAGTAAGAGAGTTACGTAAAGCGTGCTTACCTTAGAAGTCTATAGCATAGTAGCTAGTATTAATATAGCTTATATAATTATTACTACCCTAAACTTAGTTACTAACTAACTAAAGCTCCTAAAGATCCTAGTTATTATATATATGGATTTATACTCCTTATATAAGTGCCTTATTAAGCTTAGTATAATAAAGGAGAAACACTTAATAATTAATATTATAGCCCTTTAATAGTTATATAAACGCTAAGAACTCTACGAGATCTAATAGATTAATAGAGAGAATAACCTAGCTAATACCTTTATAAAGGCATTACCTAATAAGGCCCTTAAGAGCTTTATCTTAACTAACTAGATAACTATCTAGATAGAGGGATAGGTTACCTATACATAACATATATATAGTAAGAGGAAAAGGTAATTATCTAGGAGGGTAGCTATAGGGATGAGATAGTAATACACAGGGGATTTACACCCCTGTAGTTAACATCCCTAGTAGCTATAACTACACTAGCTTACTAGGCCCTCCTAGTAGACTATAGAAATTAATAGTGGTACGTAGGAGGATAAAGGTATTGCTAAGGAGAAGGAAGATGTTATATACACGCTACGGTGTGGTATATATGTTATTTTAAGGAAAGAAGGGATTCGGAAGGACTTACTTATCCTTACATAGGCTTATAGGCTAAGCGAGATTATTATTTCCCTTTTATTAGTAACTATATGCCTAGATAGGCTATAAGTTCTTTTTTTTATATCCCCTGTTAATTATATTTTTAATCTGTCTTTCTTTTTATTTCTATAATTAATATCGCGCGTTAATAATTATATTAAAAGAGAGAAGTTCTAGTGTTAGAATAAAGGTAATATTAATCACATGTTGCAGCCATAATTACCTAGCAGAAGCTCGGGCTACGTGCGAACCCCACACGTAACCTATAACCTAGTATGTTAATTAGCTAGGAAATATAGGGACACAAACGCGTAACCCCTTTTCCCTTTATGTATCGTAACTTCTAGCTTTTTACCTCTCTTTTCCAATAACTTAATCAATTATAATAACAGACAACGCAGCCTAGAATAGATAATCGATGACAATACTATTCTTCGGGCTCACGACTGTATTACACATTGAATTCAATACCCTGTGAATCCAACAATTAATTCTTTTTTAATTATTTTATTAATATTATACGTTAATAGTTATATTAAAAAGAGAGAGTTTCTAGTATTAGAATAAGCATAATATTAATAAGGCTACGTGCCTTTGATTAGCTAGGCGCGTTATATCGCGGACCTACATGTCTAGCCTAACCGCGCCGCGGTTAGCATTAGTATATGTAGCCTCTTTACTAATAACCTTAATTAAGGCCCCTTTTCCTATAATAAATAGCGTACTCTCTTTGCTTCTATTTAATCCCTCTTTTGCTTGCTTTAATCGACTAGAATATATGATAATTACGTATACTTTAGTCTATCCAAGAAAACCCTACGCGTAGGTTACTAGTATCCTGTAGATCCCACAATTATCTGTAATTATTTAATCTCACTTATTTCTTAATTCTTTTTAATTATCTTATTAATATTATATGTTAATAGTTATGTTAAAAAGAGAGAGTTTCTAGTATTAAAATAAGCATAATATTAACAAGACTACGCGCCTCTAATTAGTTAGGCGCGTTGCATTGCGAACCTACATATCTAGCCTAACCGCGCCGCGGTTAGCATTAGCATATATAGCCTCTTCGCTAATAACCCTAATTAAGGCTCCTTTTCCTATAATAAATAGCATACTCTCTTTGCTTTTATTTAATCCCTCTTTTACTTACTTTAATAAACTAGAATATATAATAATTACATATACTTTAGTTTACCCCGAAAAACCCTACGCGTAGGTCACTGGTATCCTGTAGATCCCACAAATAGACTAGAATATATAATAATTATATATACTTTAGTTTACCTTAAAAAACCCTATATATAAGTTAATAATATTCTATAAATTCTATACTAATTAGTAATTATCTTTATAAATACTATAGATTAGTAAGGTTTTATAAAAGGGGTATTAGTATTATAAACTTACCTTATAAAAAAAAAGATTACTTTAAATACTAATATACTAAGGAAGAAGTATATTCTAGCTTTTCTTTTACCTTAAGTAACTATATTTAGCTTTATACTAAATCTAAGCTTATTAACTTAATTAAGGCCTAGTTAGTAACTAACCTAACTTATCTTTATTTATTTAATTAGTATATTTATTATATAAATAAACCCTTAGAAGTATATTTATTAAATAATTAAGGCCTAGTTAGTAACTAACTTAACTTATCTTTAGTTATTTAATTAAACTTACTAAGAGGTAAAGATAATAGCTTTACTTATAATTCTTTAAACCTTTATAATTTCTTTATTTCCTTTACTTTCTTATTTATTACTAATATTATAGTAAAATATTAAGATTAACTAAAGGGATTTAAAACTTAAAATATTCTCTTTAATTATAAATATATCTCCCCCCCTAAAGATATTATAAGAGAAGTTAATTTATAAGTTATATTTTACTTTCTTAACTATATCTTCTTTAATTTATACTAGTATATTATATAATAAGTACTAGAGAATAAGAAATTTATTTAATCTTAAAGTAAATACTATCTTTAAGGAACTTATAGCTTAGATTATTATTAAGAAAGTAACTTATAAATATAAAAACCTATACTTATAAACCTTATTTACTATCTTTAATAATAACTTTCAAGAATAAAAATAAGAGATATTTTAAGTAGTAAATCCTAAAGCTATAAAAAATCTTTAAGACTTTCTTTTCTTTAGTAATGTTTATATAAACTTATAAAGTTATTATAAAATAATAGTTTTACTTAAAGATATTTTTAACTATAATAAATTCTATAATTAGAAAGAAAAAGAAATATAAGAAGTTACTAGAAAGTATTCTCTTTTTAAGAGGTAAATAGTAAAGAAAGACTTCTATAAAGACTTTTTTCCTATTAGTATTCTTTTTGTTAAAGATTAACTAAAGTAACTAATTACTTTATAATATTCTTAATTCTCTTAACTACTATAATTACTTCTATTTTATTTCTAAATTTTATTATATTAATCCCTAAGTATACTAAGTATAAGGTAAAGGTATAATAATAAAGGTAATTCTTTTATTATAAGCTTTTAACTATAAGCCTAAACCCCTCTTACTTCCTTTCCTATAATAAGGTATTATAATCTCTCTTTATAGTCTAAAACTATAGTATCTCTTTTATAAGATTTAATTATTTCTATTCCCCCTTAAAAATAAGCTAATCTTTATTAAAGTAATGTTAGGAGCACGGAGGCTAGGGAGCTATAGATAGGATAGTTATATAATAAAGCCCTTAGATAAGCCTTAGGTTATATAAATAACTAAGTAGCTACTAAATAACTATATATATATAGTAAGGTATTTAGATAAGAATTACTTATAAGAGATATAGGAGGTTAAAGTTTAGGACTTTTATATACTTACCCTTAAGTAATAACTCCTTAGTTATAACTAAAAACCTTAGCTTTTACTTTATTTATATTTTTTTTTACTATAGTTATAATAAGTTAAACTTTCAAACCATTTGAGGAAAATAAACTATTAGCTAGATTTAAATATAAAGAAGCTATAAATTATTTACCTAAAATATACTTATATTACTTAGTAAGAAAGCCTTAACTTTATAATACCTAAGTAATAACTAAAATACCCTAACTATAAAATATAAAAAAGTATAGTAAATATTACTTAACTAATATAATAATACTAAATCTAGTAATAATAATAATCTAGATAAGCTATAAAGATAATATAAGGTTATATAAGCTAAGCTATAAAATACTTATATAAAAAAGAAAATCTTAGATATAAAAGTATAGCTTAAGAAAATAAAAGTAAACTTATAATTAGCTAGATTAAGAAAAGAATTTATAATTACTTTTTAAATAAATATATAAAGAATTCCCTTATTCCTAGATTTCTTACTTAATATTAAGTTTATAGTAAATATATACTTATAAAGCTTTATTAAAATATAGTATAAAGTATTTATATATAAAGGTAATACTTATAAGAATTTATAAGTATACTTAGTAAATTTAAATATACTATTTTAGCTAAACTTAAGAATGTTAATTCCTTCGGATCTTCATCGGTTAAATCGTGGCCAAAGACCGGACCAATTGTGGGTCCGGCGTAATGCACGTGATATGATTAGCTGTATTAATTTGCCACCCCCTCTTTTGCCCTACATACGGATTTCGCTTACTCTTCTAGCATCTAGACTTTCCCTCTCTTCTCTCTCTTTCCTAGCTAACTAACTAACTATTATTAACTTTAATTTATATAGGATTTATTACCTACGTAGGACCTTAGTATAACTAACACTAATTAGTAGTTAACTTTATAACTATAGATAAGCTAAGTATTATAAGAAGAGATATTTCTATAGACGCTACTGCCACTACCCCTTATTATGCTATAATAGTTATTACGGTAGAGAGGCATAACTATATAAGTGTGCTAAAGGAAGAGACTAGAATCCTAGTTATAGGCTTATTAGGCTTCTAAGGAATTAATCTATTAACCCTTAGGCTTAGGGATATAACTTTATTATATCTATCCGGGATATTATTATTAATTATTAATTTTATTATCTATTATAAGAAAACTAACTAAATAACTGAATCTATTGCCGCAAGGCATTTATTTCAAACCTAACGTTAAATAACCTTAGCTAAGCTAGCTAATACATCTATAACTTCTCTATAAATATTCCCTTTATCTAATAAACCTTTAATCTATTTGTATAAGCATTTATAGCTTGTTTTTTACCCCCTTTACTCTTAGTGCTATTTGCCCTATGCTTATTAGTAAGAGAGAGAGATTACCTCCTTCCCTCCTTCTTATAAAAAATAGGAAGTAGTAATTCCTATTATTCCCTTATTACTTTTCCTATTATTTTCTAGTTACTTTTAGAACTTATATTACTTTCTTTATCTTTATTAATTTATTCTTATTACTACTTTTGCTACTTCTACTGCTTTTTCTTCTGTTTTTCCTGTTCTTATAATCTTCTAATTTTATTAGAGTAATAATACTCCTAAAATGCAAAAGAAGAACCTTGTAATAGTAACGGGCAAACATAGGAGCTTAATTAGTAGTAAAAATAATAAATTAGTAATATTCCTTTTATAGTTAAAGATAGTAGAGAAATCTAGACCTTCTATAAGAGTAAAGGCTACTAGTAACAGTAAGGCTTTAACTATTACCCCTAAAAGACCCTAAGAGCATAAGTTACCCTTATGCCTTTAATAGCTTACTTATAACTTCTTATATAACTAGAAAGAATCTATTAAGCTAGATCCAGAGACTACTACGTAGCTTAAGCTTAATAACTAGATTACAAGATTTATTAACCTTAGTAAGCATTAAGGATAGAGAGATAATAACCTATAGGAATTATTCTAAGAAGACTTTAAAGGCTAGTCTAAAGACACCTTTAAAAAGGTATCTAAGGATATTATCAGAGAATTACGTAATTCTTTACGAGATTATAGTGTCCTTGTTAGGCAAGGCCTAGGATATTTAATCCTAGTATTGCTTAAGGAAGTGCTTTATTAAACCTTAATACCCCTTTAGTTATAGGAAAGATTATAAGAAAGACTATAATCTTCTAAACCCCTAGAACCTTAACATTAATAGCCCTAATAACCTACCCTAGAAATTAACCTTCCCTAACCCTAGAGATTACTTAAACCCTTATAAAAACCCCTATAATAATCCCTATTATATTAATAGCTCTATCCGGATAATTATTATTAAGAACAACTAGTGGACTATTATTCATAATAAATTATGCCTTTATAGTAATTCCCCTCTAAAGATTAAATTACAAAGAAAATCTTAGAGCTTATGAAGATATATAAGGATAGCGACCGCTATAGTGGAAAGCTATATAACTTCTTAATGCCAAAGATTACGCTCTTTAAAAATAAGTGTAATAGAATTAACCTTCCTTAAACGCATTATTAAAAGGCTTTCCTTATTATATTAATAAGTAATACTAAGTAATACTACCTTAATTACCTCTTTAGGAATAACTATTCCTATAAAGAGATAATCGCCTATATTTATTAATACTTTAAGACAGAAAGTAACTAGTAATTCTATTGCTACTAATAGAGTAGTATAACGTTAAAGAACATAATTAAGAAAAACCCTAATAAAAGCAAGCTTAATTACCTTATATATATTTATATATTATTTACGCTAGTTAGCTCTATAGATAGCTATTACTAGTACTCCTACTACTAAGTTAAAAGGGAAAACCCTATACTAGGAAGAAAAACCCCCTTATATCTATGTATAAGCTAGCGCCAGCCCTATGACAGGTCTATGCCACTTAGTGTGTTTCCTGTTATAGGTGTTTATTACTAGCTTACGCTAGCCTTATCCTATTAAAAAGAAAAAAGAAAGGAAAAATATATAAAATAAGCCCCTTCTAGTCCTATTCTAGTGTAATAACATATCTATCCTAAGTCTCTCTGCTTTAGGCTAGGGTAAAGTAAATCCGGATTTATAGCGTTAATTTACTTTTTATTTACTTTTACGCTAACTCTTTTATAGACTTACTTTTTAGCTATCTCTAGCCTACCTCTGCCTTATATATTTAGTAAAGTCTAAGTACCTAGTTTTATTTAATTAGTATAGGGGGAGGGTAGTTATAGCCCTAGACTAGTATGGTCCTAGGATAAGATTGCTTATGTGTTATTAGATTCGTTAATTACGTTATGCTTTGTTTTTAAGTAAGTTATTTAAATTATCCCCCCCCCCCCCCTCTGTAGGTATAAAAGAGAGCTTTCCCCCCCCTAGGGTCCTAGTCTCTTTCTTCTCTTTATATTAAACTTCCTATGGGTTCTTCTTTTCTTTCTAGCTATTTAAGGCTATCCTAGGCTAGGGTTAGGTTATTTACTAATGTTTACTATAGATTTAGAATAAATCTAGCATAATAGCACTAGAAGCTATAAGTACTCTAGTGTTACTACTTATCTAACTCTAATTTACCTAGGAATCCTATAAGTATAAGGACTTCCTAAGGAAGTCTATAACTAAGAAGTAATACATGTAAGTAATGGAAAAGGGTCTGTCTATAAGTTATATTTACCTCTATTCTAGGCCTAGTCTGCTGCTAATTTACCTTAGCTTAGTGTACTAAGAGAAGTCTAATGCGTATTCTATAAGTCTCATTTAATTTAGGACCTTAGGTATTAGTGCTATCTTATTATTAGTAAGTTAACCTTGCTCTAGCTTAGTAATAGGGCTAACTTGCTAGATAAGGGTGGCTACTAATGTGTGTTTTAACTATTAGGTTTAGAACTATTAATACTACTAGGTAATAATTACCTCTATTCTAGCTTAGTTCTATGTCTAATCCGCTATATAGCTAAATATATCTAGTAACCAAAATAAGCACTAGTAGTTAGTTAAGACCTAGGCTTCTATAGCTAATAGGGGTAAGGTAAGTCTACTCTAGCCTAGTAGCAAGTCTATTCTAGCTTTAATATCCTCCTTAATAAACTCTAGAAGGCTTCTAGGACTAGGTTAAGAAGCTTTATACTAGTAACTAGGCAAAGAAGAAATAAAGCGCCTTAGTAGCAGGCCTAGACTAGGCTAGTTTCTCTAAGGAATAGTATACTAAGCTTATCTTTTAGCTTATATGCCTTAACACACGCGTGGCGGAGATAAACTATCTCTTACTTACTATTATCCCTATAAAGAGTTATAACTAGGTGGCTATAGGTATAACCCCCCTCCTAGAGGAGGAATAAGGTAGTGGCTTAATTTTAGTTTAAAGTAGGGGTAGTAGTAGGCTAGTAGGACTTATAATACCTAGAGTTTATAGTTAAAATTAATCTAATAATAGTTCTAGACCTAAATATTCTCTATTATAATTATAAATTATAAAATTAGTCCCTCCCCTAGCTTACCTCTATGCTTACACTATTTGTTCTATCCCCTATACTAGATTTATAATTAGGAGGTTTTCTATCTATTAATAAAGTTAGCCTAGGTCTAGAGGTATTCTAAGCTATCTTATAGCTAGCTCCTGTGCTAATAAGTAATATTAGAGTTATCTTATACTAAGGAACTATTTAGCTAAATATTTTACTTTTTAAGGTTTATTTAGGGCTAGCCTTGCCTCCTATGCGTTAGCAGGCTATCACTGCTAAGGTTACCTGTGATTATATTTACTATAATTAACTAGTATGTGGTATTAGTCTTTTATAGCTTAACCATAGCTATATAGGGGCGAAACCACCCTAGGAACCTTTCTTTAGAATAGAAACTTATTTAGGCCTATCTTTCCTATGCGTAGTTAGATAATTATTAAAGAGATATGCTTATCTATATTAGTGTAGAATTCCTAGATTTCCTTTAGGTTATAAGAGGGTAGTTAGTCTTTAGTTAGTTCTCTAATGCGTTTACTCTAGGCTAGCCTTTCCTTATTATGCTAGTTCTCCTAACATTTCTTCTATTCCTTATCTATATCCGTGTCTAGCTTATTATTAATAGGTAGGGGTCTTCTTCTATAGTGTAGTACTATTATAACTAAGTTAGCTACAGCTTAGATTATCCTTGCTATCCTACTATTAATAATTCTATCTTTAAACCTTTGCTTTATCTTATTTAAGTAGAGGTTAAGGGGGGGATATAGGTCTTAACCTTTAGTTATATAATAAGTATAGCCTTAAACGCCCCTATAATAATCTAGAGGCAAGCTAATTAATTTACTATAAAGCTTTTTACTACTTCTCTTAGCTTTTCTCCTTTCTTAGTAAGGGTATAGTAAGCGCTTACTCTATAGGCAAGGATAGGCTAGACTACCTATGTATATAGAAGTCTAGTATCTCTAAAGCTATATCCCTAGGCTAATACTACTAGCTTAGAGAGTATAAGCTACTACTAGGCTAACTTACCCTTAAGGATATTTCTATAGGCACTTTAGTTAAGTTTTCTATTAACCTACACTCCTAGGAATTTATATAATTCTATAAGTACTATCTCCTTTGCTTTAAGTTAGACTCTAGCCTAGGGAAGTCTATAGGACTTACTAAAGTATATAAGTTTAGTTTTAGCTAGGTTAAACTTAACTCTTACTTACTTTACCTATTCCTTATAAATCTTCTATATAGCTTCTAGTCTTCTCTAGGTCTATACTATTTTCTTACTAAAAGCTACTATGTTTATATTATTTACAAATCCTATAGCTACTATGCCTAGAATAGCCTAGAGGTAAATATAAAGCTTTACTAAGTAAAGTAGGAAGAGAATTAGGGAGAGGGGTAAACCCTATAGGGTACTAGCCTTAATTATAAATAGTCTAGAGAGTCCTCTATTAAAGCTAAGCTAGCTTATTCTATCTATAAGGAAGCTTTATATTACTACTATTAGCTATTATAGGACTCCTATCTTTATAAGTAAGTATATTAGGTATAAGTAGCTAACTCTATTAAACACTAAAGATATATCTATTTACGCTAGCAAGGTAATACTACCCCTACCCTAGGCCTCCCTAACGTATTTAATAAGGACTCTTATTATAGTTTCTATTAATCTATTTATCCTATTACCTATCTAGAGCTTAGGGAGTAGCCCCTTTACCTTAGCAAAGGCCATAAGTTACTTTACTATTACTACTTCTATAATCTTTCCTACTATATTAAGTAGTAAGATTAGTCTTTATATATTAGCTTTTCTTATTTCCTTAGTGGTTTTACTAGGTTTCCTAATTACTACTACCCTTATGGTTTAGAAGCGGGCTAGGAAGTATCCTATTTCTAGGACTACATTTAGGAGCCTAGCTATAGTATCTTTAGCTAGGTTATTATAGGCTTTAATAAGGCCTACTAGGAGTTTATTATCCTCTAGTGCCTTCTAACTAGCTATATTTACTGGAATATTATTAATCTCCTCTTACCTAAATTATTCTTTATCTAGTAATAATATGTTTTCTAGCTCTAGGAAGGAGAGGTCTAGTATATATAAGAGGTCTGCTATTAGCTTAGGGAAGAATCTTTATGCTAGTACACTAGCCTTATTATTATATATAGTAGCTAGGTTAAGGTTATTTTCACTTCTTTCTAGCTTAGGGAGTCTAGGGAGCTCTAGGGGGGCCTAGCTTTAAAGCTAGGCCTATCTCTTAAGCCTCTAGACCCCTCTATCCTTTTCCTATATATTAGCCTTTTATAATATATCCCTCTATATATTTCTTTTCTCTTCCCTTATAACGCATTCTTAGTCCTTATTTACCTTAGTATAGGCTTACTAGTTTATATTAGTCCTCCGGCATCTTTATTATCTCTTAGCTTACCTTACTTTACTAACTAACTCTTAGGCTTTCCTTAATTACTACACCTCTAGGCTAGGGAGCAGAGCATCACATTACATTACATTACATTGTGTAATGTTTGTAATGTAATGTAATTATTACACATTACATTACATTACATTACACCCCCCTTTCACACATTACATTACATTACATGTAATTATTTGTAATTAAATGTAATTATTTTTTATTTTTTAATATTTAGGTAAAGTAATTAGAAATTAATAGTAAGAAATAACTTAAATAATTAGAAAAGTATATATTAGGTTTCTTAAAATATAGATTAAGGTTAAATTACTATACTAATCTTAATTATAACCTATAAAACTAATAAAACTTACTTTTTAAGCTTATTTCTTAGAAAAATATTAAAAACTTACTTTTAAGTATACTTATTTTAATAGAAAATCATATATATTTAAGTAAATAAGCTATAAAGAAGTAAGTACTATAATTCATAAGGCTTACTTTAAACCTACTTTTAAGTATACTTTCTTTTTAATAAAAAATCATATATATCTAAGCAAATAAGCTATAAAGAAGTTAATATTATTATTAGTAAGACCCACTTTAGACCTATTTTTATATACACCTTCTTTTTCAAGAGAAAATCATAAATATCTTAGCAAATAAGCTATTAAGAAGTTAATACTATAATTAGTAGGACCCACTTTAGACCCACTTTTAAGTATACTATCTTTTTAAGAGAAAATCATAAATATCTTAGCAAATAAGCTATTAAGAAGTTAATACTATAATTAGTTAGACCCACTTTAGACCCACTTTTAAGTATACTATCTTTTTAAGAGAAAATTATAAATATCTTAGCAAATAAGCTATTAAGAAGTTAATACTATAATTAGTAAGACCCACCTTAGATCCACTTTTAAGTATACTTTCTTTTTAATAAAAAATCATATATATCTAAGTAAATAAGCTATAAAGAAGTTAATACTATTATTAGTAAGACCCACTTTAGACCCACTTTTAAGTATACTATCTTTTTAAGAGAAAATTATAAATATCTTAGTAAATAAGCTATTAAGAAGTTTATACTATAATTAGTAAGACCCACTTTAAATCCACTTTTAAGTATACTATCTTTTTAATAGAAAATTATATATATCTAAGTAAATAAGCTATAAAGAAGTTAATACTCTTATTAGTAAAACCCACTTTAGACCCACTTTTATATATACTTTCTTTTTAAAAAAAAATTATAAATATCTAAGCAAATAAGCTATAAATAAGTTATACTATTTAGTAATACTTACTTTTAAAGTTACTTTAGAAAATACCTCTTTTTTAAAAGAAAACTATATATAACTAGGTAAATAAGCTATAAAAAAGTTAATTATATTATAAATAAACCTTATTTTTATACTTAATTTTTATTTATACCTTAAATACACTATATTATTATTTTATAGCTTTAAATTCTTATAAACGTAAATAACTTACTAGCTTTTTAATTACCTTTACTAAAAAAAAAGAAACTTTTATTTTTTAAAAGTATAATATTTATTTATTAATTCTGAATAAATAGATTTTATATTTTATTTTAAATTAATTAACTTTAAATAATATAGGCTTCTTAAAGATCCTTATATTAGTCCTTAATATATTTATTTAGACTTATAATATATTATTTTATATTAAATTTAAAAGTATATATAGGGTATTATTTAGTAAAATAACCACTTAGGTTAAATAATATAATATTAAATCTTAGAAATTAGATTTATTAGTATTTTAAAATCTTATAATATAAAAAGAAATTCAAGGATTTCTATTATTCTCTTGAACCTATATAATATACCCTATACCCTAATATATAACTAATAATCTAAAACGAAGGAAACTTAAATAATTTATAGTAAATAAACTAAAATAGTAATTAAATTAATGCTAATATTAACTTAATAAAGAAAAATCTATATAATATTATAAGATCTTAATATACCCCACTTTTATTTTCCCCTAACATTACATTTGTAATGTTTGTAATGTAATGTAATGTAATATGTAATAATTACACATTACATTACATTACACATTACATCCAAACCCCAAATATTACATTACATTACATTACATTACATGCTCTGCTAGGGAGTCCCTAGGCCTTCTTTAGGACTACCTTATCCGTAATCTATTATAAGCTTATAATAAGCTATATTATATAGTTATCTATTCCCTCTTTATTACATAGGTCTAGCGCGTTCTTAGGCTAGAGTCTAATTATAGCCTTTGCCTTTACGTGTAGTTAGTTTATAGCTCCCTATATATATCTAAGAACCTAGGGGATAGCTTCCTGCTATTTATTAAAGATACTAATTAGTTATAGGATATAGTTAGATCTAGGGATATCTTTAGCGCCTTTATAGTAGACTCTAATATCTAGTGTAGCCTATACTAGATTAATAGTGCTATCTTTATTATCTTTATATTATCTTATAGGCTTGCCCTAGGGTGTAACAAGTCTAAGCCTCTACTAGTCCGTGAACTCTAGTAGTTTGTCCGCTCTATTGGTTTTCCTATCTAGCTCGTCCTAGAGGGGGTGCTTTTGGTTAAAGTCGCCTACGAATACGCTTTGGTTGCGGGGCTCCTCCAGGTTGATTGTGCGAATAAGGGTGCTTAATTACCTTAAGATTATATTATTAACCCTTAAGAAGATTTACAGAGGACTATACCCTACTGAAATAGTAAATACTAAGCTCTATAAGCAAGCCTTAAATACTATAGCTAGTGTGCCTAAATATTAGATAGTGAAATACATATACTCCCTAGGCTTTAAAAGTCTTACTAGAGACCTTCGCAAGGTAATTACTATTACGGAATTAAATAAGAGGCCCTCCTAATACCTTTAGTACTAATAAGGAGACCCTCTAGAGGCTATATTCACTAATTATTAGTACGGATAGCGATTATCCCCCTATAGTAAAGGAAGTTATTATGAACAGAGCCCTAGGCTAAGCACTAAGCGCTACTTTATATATAGCAAGAGTAGCTACTAGTTCTCTAATTACTTTACTAAAAAATATTAAAAGGAAAAGGACTACTAGTAAGCTAGTAAAACACATTATATACCCCCTTTAGAGAAGAGATTCTAGGTATTCCTTGCCTCCTATAAAGGGCAGGATAATAATAAGCCTAATAAAGGCTTAGGTTAGAATTAGAAATCATATCTTTTAGCTTATATAGAAGCTAAAGATAATAATAATAATATAAAGGAGCTACTATTAATAGCATACCTAAGCATTACATAATTCTTCTACTCTAGATTACAGACTAACTATAACGCCACTAATGTTAATATTCTCGCAACCCTAAACAATCAAGCCTTCTAACACGTATTCCTTAGGCAGGAGCTTTATAAGCCATAAGAGTGTAATAAAGGCTTAATTTGCTATGTCTCTAAAGAACACTATTCTAAAGAGGTCTTTAGAGGGATTATACTTAATACTAGCGCTATAGGAAAGTTAACTATAGGAGAGGTATAAGTAAAGGCTTTATTAAGATTAATACCTTTATTAAAGGTAACCCCTTACAAACCCTAAATTATTACATTTAGCACTAGATTAGTAGTTACAAGAGGAATCCTTTATATACCTATAGAACTTAGAGAGCTTAAATTCTATGTCCTTAACATAGCTACCCCCTTCCTTTTCTTAATCACTAATATAGATAAAATATAAGTCAAGATTAATAACCTTACTAACATACTTATCTAAGGTAATAAGACTATACCTATTATATAATAATAGGGCTATCCTTAGTAGTTACTAGAAGCAAGAGAAATAGTTACCTTCTACCTTTTAGAAGGAGATATCTATTAATTATATTATTAACTTAGTTACCCTTCCGTTTAATAAATCGTAAAGATCCTTCACTAAGCTAGTCACAAAGTTAAACACTAGGTAATTAAGGAATTAACTAAAGTCTACCACTATTACTAGATGCATAGAAAGGCCCCTAGTTAATTCAAGTTTATAATCAAAGATAACCACGAATTTAACTACAAGATTATTATTAATATCGTGCAGATTAATGGCTAACTAGTACTTCACATCATTAATTTAGTAACCTTATTCTAAGCAGCCTAATTCCTTAATCTAAAGAAGTAAAAGGCTTAAGATATCTAGGATATAATCCGCGAATATTAGATTAATACTTATCTCGGACCTCCAGATTAGATTATCCACAATACTAGCAACAACTTCGCTTCCGCTGAATTCAGGTATTATGCTTAATTAATATTAATTAAAACCAGTGAGATACTAATTAAAGCCTATAATAGCATTAGAAAGGTTAAGAGATACCACAGACCTCTACGCTAAGCCTATAATATTATCATAGACTTAATTAGAACAGAGCTTGCGCTAGAGCAACGTCTCCAAATAGCTATCAAGGTAATTAATAACCCTAAATAGTATTATTCTAACTATACTAGTCTTCGGAGGCTACCTACGGATAATAGATAAGTCACCGCTAAGCATCTCTATTATTTAATATACTAAAGTAATTCACAAAGCCACTAATAAAGTCTGCTACTATCTAGCCTTATAGTAGGTCTATAACGCCCTTAAAGCCTAGAATAGTCCTAATATAGCGCCTATATATTAGTTACCTCTTTAGGCTAATATATACATATAAAGAGAGAAAGGTAGCTAGCGTAGCCTATATAAGCTACTTACTACTAATAGAGAGACCTATACTATTAATATACCCTATAGCCTAGTAAAGTTTTACTTTATAGTAGTAAAGCCCTATTATAAAAACCTATATACTATAGAGGGGCTAAAGTAGTAGGAGATAAAGCCTTATAATTCACTAGAGTAATAGCTAAGTAACACAGAGGAAGAAGGAGCTATATAACTAACTACTACTAATAAAAAAGATTCTCTAATAAAAGATAGCAAAGAGCTATAGACACTAGCTAAGAGAAAGCAAAGGAGACTAAGAAAGGCCCTTATAGTGTAATTTATAAGTATAGGAGAGTCTAATAAAGAGGCTTATAAAGCCTAAAAGGCCCTAAGGGGAAGCTATTAAGTTAAAGACTTATTACCATACCCTAAAGGAATAAAAGTAAGGAAAAGAAGACCTTATAGCCCTAAGAAGGATATTAGCCTAGTTTAGCTTTATATACTTATAAATAAAGATTAAGAGAAGGCCTTTATTTAAGAGGTTATAACTAGAGGGATGCTAAGCATAGTATTCCTTATAGCAAAGGAAGAGGCTAATTAAAACCTTACCCTTTAGCTTCGCTAAGAAGGAAGGATTATAACCCTAGGAAAACCCTTTAAGCAGTCTAATCAAGCTAAGATTAACGCTTTACAAGCTCATAATATGTTCAAATTCGTTAAGTTTAACCTAGCGAAGCATAGAGGTCATAGAATCTTCAATTCTCGTATAGTCAGAGAGATCAAAGGCAAAGGAACGGACTTGCCATACAAGAAATCCTGCCTTATTATATAAGGCTATAATAATAAAGGAAAGGAATTTATCCTAACGCAATCGCTAATAATACAACGAGCAAGCTAACGCCTAATCATAGCTATCGCTTTGTTATTAAGAAGAAAAGGCATCTACCTTTAGATTCGTAATATTACGTAAGCCTACACTTAATTACACATAATACTAATAAGGCTAATTATCATAAGGATCCTAAAGCAAATTACATACCTCTTTCTAGAAGGAACTATAATTAAATTAATTAAACCTCTTTACAGGATCACAGAGGCTAGAACCTACTAGTAAGCAACGTACTTCCGTTACCACAGGGATAACCTTAATATAATAACTTTAACCTATAATCCCTGCTTGTTAATTATAGCTCTGAATAATAAAAACCTCTTTAGTATTATTAGAATGCAAACTAATAATACATTAGGCCTAAGCAATAATAACTTCTTCTAAAAAGAAAAGAAAGAGCTCTAGAAGGCTAATTTTATAGCTAAAGAAAAGTAATAATTAACCACCAAGAATCCCCTTATCTTCAATAGGTATATCTTAACCTAAAACACTAATAATTCATTAATCTTAACCTAGAAGGGCTAGAGTTAGAAGATTAAGGAAGTTAATCCTTAATCCCTAATAGTAAAGTAAGACTATATAGAATAACAAGCCTAAGGAAGCTATATTATAACTATATATTAACTAGAAGCTTCCTATAACTTATTAATTATAGCTTAACACTAAGAACCCTCTAGGGAGGATATTACATACCTTAATAAATACCTTAAGTAGTAGATTAAGAATTAATAACACAGACTATAATACATTCCTTTGGTTCTTAAAGAGGTAAAGCTCTTTATATTCGTAAATAGATCGCTTGCTAATAACAAGGATCTAAGCTCATAGATCGGATACGTAATTGTGATTGGCAATGAGATAATATAAGATGATAATACCTTTATTATAAAAGGTAATATTATTACGTATAGCTTAACAAAGAGTAAGAGAGTCACTTGTAGCGCGCTTACCTCTAAGTTATATAGCATAGTTCAAGGCGCAGACATTGCCTACGCGATTTCTATAACTTTACATCAGATTACAGATTAATTAAAGATACCTCAAATTCCTATAATTCTTTATACTAATTCTTTTTTATTATATAAATATCTTATAAAGCTAGGAACCATAAAGGAGAAGAGACTAATAATTAATATTATAGCCCTTCGTTAATTATACGAAAGGCATAAGATTTATAAAGTCAGATGGATTAACGGCAATAATAATCTAGCGGATATAATAATAAAAGCATTACCTAATTTATCACTTTCCTCTTTAATTAATTTAAACAAATTAATAATTTATATTAAAGGATAAGTAAAGAGACCTATAATATTAAGGGACAGGAGCTTAGGCAAGGACTAACGGATTAATTTAATTAACCAATGCCGCGATAGCTAATTAGAGTAGCGGATTCCTATTAAGGGATTTACTTATATACACTTTCCTTTAATCTAATTTTTATTACGTTTTTAAGCTCTTTAGCCACGAAGGAAAAAGAGAGATTACTAGTGTTAATTCCTTCGGATTTTCATTGGTTTAATCGTGGCTAAAGACTAGACTAATTATAGGTCTAGCGTGATGCACGTGATATAATTGGCTGCATTAATTCGCCACCCCCTCTTTTGCCCCACATATAGATTTCGCTTACTCTTCTAGCATCTAGACTTTCTCTCTCTTCTCTCTCTTTCCTAGCTAACTAACTAACTATCATTAACTTTAATTTATACGGGATTTATTACCTGCGCAGGACCTTGGTGCAACTAACAAAGAACCTTTTAAAATAACTAAACTAAGGTAATATATACTAATAATTACTTAGCTAATAATATAAAGTAATAGTAAATATATTATATAATAGTAAATAAGTTAGTTAATTACTTAGCTTATACGTAAGATAAATTTATATTCTAGCTAAATACTAAAGTAATAAATAAAGATATAAAATACTTAGAAGCTACTAGGATATTACTAAATTTAAGGTAAAAAAGTAATTAGTCTTTTTAATTTTTTTTAAGACTTTAAACTAAGGTAAAAGTAAAATTACCTAACTAAATCCTTATATACTTAAGAATAGTAATTTTTTAAATAGCTTAAATAATACTATAAGAAAGTATATAATTAGCTAAGAGTTTTTAATATCTTAAAGCTATTTATAAGGTTAAGGTAAAAAGGCTAAAGTTATAATAATATTTATATTAAATAATTATAATAGAAATTATAATAAGGAAAGTAAGTGTTAGTTACACCAAGGGATTGGTATGCACTAGTGCAACGTAGGGTCAGGTTTAATGATATAATAAGGTCTAAGGATTGAAGCTATCTATAGTGTTATGTGGCTATAAGAAAAGGGGGACGCAAGTTACGTGTGTGCCTTGCGTACAGGTACGGCTAATCATAGTGCGGCGCTGCCGCACGTGCTTCACTTTCCTAGTGGTTAACCTAATGTTAACCTAGTTATTATAACACTAGTAACTTCTCTTTTTAGGAAGAAAGTAGGGCAGGATAAATCTAGTGCTAAAAGAGGGAATTAGTGGGTATATAAATAAAATAAGCCTGTGTAAGGATAAGTAGGTCTGATGTTGAATTCAGACTCCCTATTAGTTAACAATGAAATGCAAGGAAAATCGCTTAATCGCGGATTGGAAAGCGGGCTTAATCAGGAGCTTCTAAAAGCTCGAAAAACGCAATAAAAATCAGGATCGTTTAAAATAAACATAAGTGGATACGGGGAATTGAAATAAGGGCTTCTTATTGGCTTAGCTATAGTCAGACCAGACTCTTATCAATCTCATCCAGTCTCCGGTCTCTTCACCTAGCCTTTAACTCGAATTATAGCTTTGTTCAAGTCAATGAAAGTCTCGAGGCTCTTATTCGGAGATGCCTTTATTATTGCGTTAGCAAGGTTGTTATTACTATTAATCTATTATACTTTATAGATCTCTTGTCGCTTGTATGATTGCCGAAGTGCTATAATGTTAATTATAAGGCGTTTCTCCTTTATAGAACCTAGCTTTATAAGACACTTATATAACAAAAAGGAGTCTATATAGATAATCGTAGGGATGCGGTTAATCTTTAATTAGTCTGTGATTATATTAAGGGTCGTGGTAATTACATAGGCTATATTAGCACCTTATACTATTAAGTATAGTTTAGAAGCGAGGGCGCTATAGGTTACATACTTGCTCTTTATTAAGCTATACGTAATGATATTACCTTTTAAGGTAAATATGTTATTTTTTGCCTCTTCGTTACCAATTACAATCATGTATCCTATCTAGGAACTTAGATCTTTGTTATTAGCGAGGAATCCATCTACAAACACAAATAACTTCGCATTCTCGAGGTCTAGAGGGATGTAATGTAGGCCTCGGTCTTAATGTTAGATTTGCTAGTTAAGTCGCTTGTTTAATCAAGTTATATTATCAGGAGTTAGATCTTAATGTTATGCTACGATTAACAGGTTATAAAGGGCTTCGGGTTAATAGATAGTTATAATATAACTTCCTCGTGCTTGTTGTTTAACGTAATCTTATTTCATAGTTAGTAATTACTAGTTAATCTACCTAATCTTCTTGCTCTAGCCTTTCTAACGAAGTTCTATTAAGTTATTAGCGTTTTAGGTAAGGATATAACTATTAAAGATAAGGGGATTCTTAGCTAATAGCTTTTACTTTAGCTTTACTAAGAAATTCGCCTTCTGCAGTTCCTTCTCTTTAAGGTTATAGAAATCCTAGTCACTAAGGCCTAGCATATTGTTAGTCTGCATGCTAACTACCTTAAAGAGATTATTATTATTCTCTTCTATGATTAGCAAGTATAGGTCGTAGGATAAAGTCATTATCTTAAGTATCTCTTTATGGTAACGGAAGTAGGTTACGAACTAGTAGGTTCTAGCTTCTGCGATTTCGTACAAAGGCTTAATAACTTCTATAACAGATCCTTCAGGGAATAGATATGCTATCTACTTAGGTAATATAGCAATAATCAATCTTATAAGCTATGTTTTTAATTACACATAAGCTTATGTGATGTCTCGAATCCATAGGATAATTCCTCTAGATCTAAGCGATAGTGTAATCGCAATAATTAATCATTAGCTTAATCTTTAGATTATTAGGGATTAGGTTAGGATAAATTCCTTCCCTTTATCATTCATCCCTTAAATCACAAGTCATAACTTTTCATATAGCGTAGCTATTCCTTTACCTTTAATTTCTCTCACTATATAAGATTTAAAGAGTCTCTCATTACTATGTTTAGCAGGATCGAACAGCGTGAATCTAAACACATTATAGGCTTGCAAAGCATTAATCTTAATCTGATCTAATAGCTTAAAGGGCTTGCCTAGGGTTGTGATCTTTCCTTCTTAATGTAACTAAAGAGCTAGATCCTAATTAGCTTCTTCCTTTGCTATAATAAATACTACACTTAACTTACTATTAGCTATAAGTTCCTCTATTAATACTTCCTCTTAGTCTTTATTTACTAAGTATATAGTTACTATGTATTTAGTTCCTACGAGATTAAATTAAACTGTAAGCTTCTTTTATAGTCTTTTACGCTTTCTCTTAGGCTATAGTAGTTCCTTGTTTGTTTCTAAAGCTTTAGGGATAATCTCTTTAATTATTAGAGTCTTGTTTGTATCTAGAGCTTAGTCTTTACCTCTAGGTGTTAACTTACGAAGTTCTTTAGTATAGTATAGGTTATAATAGTATGGTTTAATAACTATTAATTAGAATCTCATTAGTCTATAGGGTATTTAAAGGGTATAGGTTTCTCTATTAGTAGTAAGAAGCTTATAGAGGCTATGCTATCTATCTTTCTCTCTCTATATGTATATATCTAACTGTAATAGAAGTTAGTGCGTTAGTAGCGTATCTAGGCTATTTCAGGTTCTTAGAGCATTATAAACTTATTACTTTGCTAGGAGTTATTAGACCTTATTAGTAGCTTTACGAATTGCTTTAGCTTATTAAATAATAGATACACTTGGCGGTGACTTATTAGTTATCCGTGGATATGCACTAAAGATAAGAATTGTAGGAATAAGACTATTAGGGCCTGCTAAGTTGTTCATAGCTTTTATAGCTATCTAAAGTCATTACTTAGGCGTAAGATCTTAACCTATAGAGTCTGTAATGATTGTATAGGCTTGCTATAATAGTCTGTAATAGTGTTTAACTTTTCTAATGCTATTGTGGGCCTTAACTAGAACTTTATTAATCTTAATTAATAGTAATTATGTATAATGCTTGAATTCTACTAATATAAAGTTCTTTCTAGCATTATAGATAATCCATTCTGGAGGACTAAGGTAGGTGTTAATCTAGTATTTATATAAGGCGTTCCAAATATTGCATGCCTTCTGCTTATTTAGATTAAGGAATCGGGCTGCTTAAAATAAGGTTATAGAATCAATGATATAAAGAATAGGTTATCTATTGATTTAAATGATATTAACTATAATCTTATAGTTAAACTTATGGTTATCTTTGATTATAAACTTAAATTTACCTGGAGCCTTTCTGTTTTTTTAGTAATGGTAGTAAATTTTAGTTAATTATTTGATAGCCTTTGCTTTAATGTTATGTCTAGCTTGGTTTAGTATCTTTGTAAGCTGTTTAACTAATAGGTGACTAAATTATTAATATAGTTAACGGAGTTCTATTTCTAATAGGTGGAAAGCTACTATTTCTTTAGCTTCTAGAGTCCACTAAAGATATCCCTATTTCCTAATAATAGGAACTATCTTATTATCTTGGATTAATACGTTCACGAGGTTATTTACCTTAATGCATAACCTATCTATGTTATCTAAAGAGAATAAGAAAGGCGTATATGTGTTAATTATATAGAAAGGGATATTGCCTAGCTTTGTTAGTACATTGACTACTCCTTTTGTGATCGCGCTCCTAGCACTAAATTTAATTATCTTTTCTAGAGTTAGTTTAATCTTTAGTAATAGCATTAATCTTAGCAAGGCTTGTACTTATCTAATTCTAGCTGTTAAGACACCTAAGGCTCCTATATTAGGTATTATCCCTTAGAAAACTTCTTTAGAGTAATGTTCCTCTAAAATATAAGAGGTTTTCACATTATTAAAGGGATTGTGCTTAAGGTATGCGTGCTTAAATGATTTATCTCTTAGGATATTAATAACGTCGCTGTTAACTAGTTGAAATCCTAATGTAAAGAATTATGTAATACTTAGCTAGTTGAACTTTAATGTAAAAGTCTCTTTAGTATTGTTATCCTTATCTTCGTTATTGTTAGACTTAACGAAGGTTTTAGCTAATTCCCACGCTCTATTAGCGAGGTTATTAGCTTCTTTAGATGCTTAGCCTTCGTAGGCCGCGAGGAATACCTAATACTTTTTCTCTGTTAGTAGTGATTAGTGTCTCTTGTTCTTTCACTAGCGCTCTTTTGCCTCTTTCCGGTCTTTTTCTAGATGGTTTGTTAACTAGTATCTATTCTTGTTATAGATGTAGCATTTGCTGTAGTTACAGCCTTAGTTATAGTAACCATAGCCTTTGTCTTAACCTTGTTAATTATATAGTTAGTTATAATGGCAGTCTGTGAACATCACCTCTGATTCGTTAGTATTAGTAGTACTAATAGTGCTTTAGTTAAATTGGGCAGCTGATTTGTTAGCTTTAGTAATAGAGATTGATTTATAAAGGTCTCTAGTAAGTCCTTTAAAGCTAGGTGAATAATTATATTCAGCTTGCCTGCACTCTAGAATACTAGAAATTACGCTTAGGGTTTGATAATAGAGTTCTGTATTAACTGTTAATAGGGGAAAGAGTCCTTTATAAACACGTTTAAGGGTTATAAGTAGAATCTTAAGATAATCTGGTTTGGATTTATTTGGATTAGTAGTGATGATATTCCTAAGCGTTATACTATTCTATTCTTGGCGATAGAACTATTAGTTGCTTTCTGTTTTAAATTGTTAACGAACGTTATTAACCATTTATTTGTATATAAAGCCTTTGTTCGCTAGATAATTAAGGTAATACTACTTAGTATTACCTAAAAGCATAATGGGAAAGGCCTTGTGCATGTATTCCCACGGGAGATTTAGTCTATTATATTTGTTCTAGAATAAGTTAACTTTTAGTGTAAGGAAGTTATATATCTTCCTACTATAATAGTTATTATCCTTATAGCTTTTTGTAAGTTCTAAGATCTTTCTTATAATTTAATCTTTAGACAGGATTATTACTATTTGCATAGCTAGGGTCATCTATTACATTAGTTATTCCGGGATAATTAGCGGAATTATTGGATTTATTAGGGGTTTAGGTGTGTTTCTTCCTAGAGGTGGTTGTGTAGCCAGAGGGTTGTTTAAAACGGGATTATAAGGGTTCTTAATCAGGGGATTATATATAGGAGGATTATATACTAAAGGGTAATGGATAGGGGTAGTGTGAATTAAAGGGCTTATAATCAGAGGGCTTTTAAGGGCAGGATTATTTAAAGAGAGGAATTTGCCTGTAGCGATTTGCTTTGCGATTTCGTTTTTAGGCTACTGTAACATTATTTCTTCTTTGAGGACTTAAATTAATAATTCAATGATCTTACTGCTTTGATTTCGAATAATATAGACGCTATTCTCACGTAGGTAGTCTTATAATTCGTGTACTAAAGGTCATGAAGCTTAATTAAGTGTTTCTTTTGTCTAGCTATTAAGGTTATTATGGAAGATCTCCTAAAGGGCAAGATCTTTATATTAACCGCTTTTATAGATATTAATCATCTAAGCAAGATAGTTATTAAGCTCCTATTCCTTAGTAGTCTAAGGATTTGGTTCTCTTAAGCTCTCCTAGTTAGTGGTAATAACTAAGGTATGTTTTTAAAGTTATAAAGGTAGGCTTACTTTGTTAGGTCTTAACTAGGCAGGCTACTTTCCTTTAGTAGTCTATAATAAAGCTTATTTATTACTTAGGGGTACTATTATTAATAGTCTTTAGCTAGTAAGGCTAAGGGATTTTTAACTAGTAGGGTTAAGGGGTTTTTAATCTCTAGTTTAAGAAGTTATACATGGCTATAAACTCTTGGTTAGTTAATTAGTTTTCTTGTGATAGATAATAGGATTGATTCTTCTATTAATGGTTAGAGACTTGCTAATAGAAAAAGTTAAATCCCTAGGAAACCTAATATCTAGTATCTAGAGTCTATCTTCCTTTAGCACACTTCCTTAGGTAGCTAAAGGAAGGCCTCTTCTTAAGTAGTTCCTAGCTTATCTGTGGTTTTTTAACTATTGATTAGTGTTAGTTACACTAAGGGATTAGTATGCACTAGTGTAACGTAAGGTTAGGTTTAATAATATAATAAGGTCTAAGGATTAAAGCTATTTATAGCGTTATGTGGCTATAAGAAAAGGGGGACGCGAGTTACGTGTGTGCCTTGCGTACAGGTGCGGCTAATCACAGTGCGGCGCTACCACACGTGCTCCACTTTCCTAGTGGTTAACCCGATGTTGACCCGGTCGTCGCAATAGTAAGAATAATAAAAAATAATACTTTAGTTTCCTTATAAATAACTTATAGTAAAGCTTATAGTAACCTAGTATAAGCTAAAAACTATTTAAATATTATAAATATAGTAGCCTTAAATATAGTATAAATAAATATAATATAGTAAATTACTTAATTTATAAAAGTAATAAGTATATTACTAAGAAGTATAGGAATAGTAGTAATAAAACCTTAGACTTAAATAAGATTTTAATTAATTTAGCTTAGGCCTAGGATAATAGTTTTACTATAGAAAAACCTATAAATAAAAGAATAAAAATATAGGTATTCTTATAGTAAAATAACTACTAGTTAGTAGTACTAATACTATTTAATATAAGTATAAAGTATTTAATAATTTACCTTAAATTATTATTAAAATAAAATTAAAAGAATATAAAGAAAGTAAAAGTAATACTAGAAAGTATAAGTAAGAATAAGATTTTATACTAAGGAATCTTATATAAATTAGTTAAGGTAAGAGATAGTATAGGCTATATAAAGGTTTACTAAGTTAGTTACTATATTACTAATATAAGAGAGAGAATACTCTTAGGAATAAACTAGACCTTAAAGTATAAACTTATAGTAATAAACTAGAAGTAAGGTGTTGGATTCACAGGGTATTGAATTCAATATAATACAGTCGTGAGCCCGAAGAATAGTATTGTCATCGATTATCTATTCTAGGCTGCGTTATCTGTTGTCATGATTGATTAAGTTGTTAGAAAAGAGAGGTAAAAAGCTAGAAGTTACAATATATAAAGGGAAAAGGGGTTACGTGTTTGTGTCCCCACATTTCCTAGCTAATTAACGTGCTAGGTTATAGGTTACGTGTAAGGTCCGCGCGTAGCCTAAGCTTTTGCTAGGTAATTACGGCTATGACACGTGATTAATATTACCTTTATTCTAATACTAGAACTTCTCTCTTTTAACATAATTATTAACACGTAATATTAATTATAGAAATAAAAAAGGAAAGACAGATTAAGAATGTGATTAATAAGGGATGTAAGGAAAAGAACTTATAGCCTATCTAAGTGTATAGTTACTAATAAAAGGGAAATAATAATCTTACTTAGCCTATAAGCTTATATAAGGATAAGTAGGTCCTTCTAAATCCCTTCTTTCCTTAAAATAACATATATACCGTACCATAGCGTGTATACGATATCTTCCTCCTCCTTAGTAATACCTTTATTCTCTTACACACCGCTATTAATTTCTATAGTTCACTAGGAGAGCCTAGTAGGCTAGCGTAGTTATAGCCGCTAGGGATATTAACTACAGAGGCATAGGTCCCCTATATATTACTGTCTTATCCCTGTGGCTACCCTCCTAGAGAATTACCTTTTCCTCTTACTACATATATGTTACACGTAGGTAACCTATCCCTCTATCTAGATAGTTATCCAGTTAGTTAAGATAAAGCTCTTAAGGGCCTTATTAGGTAATGCCTTTATAAAGGCATTAGCTAAGTTATCCTCTCTATTAATCTATTAGATCTTGTAAAGTCTTAGCGTTTATATAACTATTAAAGGGCTATAATATTGATTATTAGGCATTTCTCCTTTATTATACTAAGCTTAATAAGGTACTTATATAAGGAGTATAAATCCGTATATATAATAACTAGGATCTTCAGGAGCTTTAGTTAATTAGTAACTAAGTTTAGGGTGGTTATAATTACGTAAGCTATATTAACACTAGCTACCATGCTATAGACTTCTAAGGTAAGCATGCTTTACGTAACTCTCTTGCTCTTTATTAAGCTAAAGTGCATAATATTACCTTTAATCGTAAACTTGCTATTAGTGTAGTCTTTGTTTACTAGGATAAGTATATATCCTAGTTATAAGAATAGGTCCTAGTTATTAGCAAAGAATCTATCTATAAAGGCAAAGAGCTTTGCCTTCTTAAGGTTAATTAGGATAAACGTTAGACCTCTCTCTAGGTAATTTATCTACTACTTTAGGCAGTAATTAAAGGCTTTCACGTCCTCTAGGGTTAGCTCCTAGTGTTATATAGTAATAGATAGGTTAAAGTAAGCCTCTAGTTAATAGATTAAGGTAATATAAGCGCCTTAGGCCCTTTGCTTAATATATTTACGCTTTAAGTTAGTTATTAGAACTAACTCTAACTTATCGCTCTGCCCTTTCTACTAGATCTTAATAGTATTATTCTCTAGCAAGATAATACCACTATTAAACATAAGAGGGCAGTCCTAAGTTAGGAATTACTTTAGCTTTACATTAAAGCCTACTATAGCAAGCTAGGTCTCTTCCTTCTTAGAGAACTTCTTATCTAAGAGGCTGATTATGTTATTAGTCTGTATTCTAATATAGGCAAAGTTAGGGCTTTCCTTCGTAGTTATAAGCAAGTAGGGATTATATATAAAGGTTTCTATCTAGAGGTTCTCTCTGTGATACTTATAATATATAACCTACTAGTGTGTTCCTGCCTCTATAAGCTTGTAGAGGGGTTTTATAACCCTTAAGATTATACTAGGCGGGTAAAGATGCTATATCTGAATTAGCAAGCGCGCTAGGATTAGCCGCTCTAGTAATGTATAGGCCTGTATATAAGCCTAATAGATATCTCTTAGCTAGATAAGGAATTTCCTTAATCTTACTAATAGGGCTATTATAAGGATAAGACGTTAGCTTACGCGTTAAATCGTTAGGGCCTATATAAGAATAGCCTATTTCCCTTTATCCTTACACCCTTAGATCACAAGGCATGACTTTTTGTAGGGTTCTATTATCTTACCCTTAATCTTATTAACGATTCAGGAATTAAAGATTCGAATTCCACTATATTCCTCCTTATTAAACATAATAAATTTAAATACACCTTACTTAATTAGAGCATTAATCTCCACTTTCATTAATAGCTTAAAAGGTTCGCTAGGGGTTTTAATAATTCCTTCCTTACGTAGCTTAATTATAAGAGCTAGGTTACTATATTCTTTTGCTAATAGGAAGGTATTAGCACCTTAAGGTATTATAGGAGGGTTTTTCTATAGCCTTTTATGTCCTCACTTTAGTAGTATTAGTAGCACTATATTCTTATTACAAGCCTCTTACCTTTTTTCTCCTTTCTCTTTACTAGGCTTTACTATTTTCTTTACGCTAGGATTATTATAGTAAGGCTTAATAGATATTAACCTAAAGGTCTTTAGGCCTCTAGGTATATTAAGTGTATAGCTTTCTCTAGTAATTACTAGTAGCTTATATAGACCTAACTATCCCTTACCTTCTTACTAGACCTTAACCTTTAATCTAAGTGGTAAGCTAAGGGTCTTTAAGGTGTCTAGGCTATTATGTTTAGTAAGGGCCTTATTAACCTTCTAGATAGCGTAGAGTCTCTTAATCTCTTTAGTAGCCTTCTATACTATAATTATATACTATGTAATATTAGGTAATAGTAAGGACTTATTTATTATATATAAGTAAGCTCTAAAGATAAGGAGGGTTAGGATAAGGCTATTAAGGCCTACAGTGTTATTTAGGGCCTTAATTACTATTTAAAGGGTAATAGGTTCTAGTGTTATAAGGTATTTACATTTAATTATATTATAGGCTCTTTAGAGTAGCCTATAATACCTTTTAACCTTCCCTATGCTATAGTGTGCCTTAATAGGGACTTCCTTAATTAAAATTAATATCAAAGCTACGAATTATCTGAATTTATTACCATAGAAGTTTATTCTAGTGTCTATAATAATAAAGTCTAGGAGGCCTAGGTAAGCATTAATCTAGCATATTCAGAGGGCTTCCTAGGTTATTTTCGCAGAGATATTATTAAGGAATTTCGCTATGTTAAATACTATAGCCATATCTATAGCGTGGAGTATAGGGCAGTTACTATCTAGGTAGAAGATATTTACTATTACTTTATAATTAAAGCTATACTTATCCTTAAGGGTAAACTTAAAGCAATTAGGGCTATTTACATATATCTAGCATTAGTAGCAGATTCTTATTAGCTTCCTAATAGCTTTAATATTAACATTATGCCCTAATCTACAGAGAACCTTATATAAGCGTTAGATTAATAGATATCTAAAGCGGTAGTATAATTGCTATAGCTTGCCTTCTATAAGGTAGCTCTAAGTAACTACTTCTTCTTTCTATATAAGAAGCATCTAGGTATAGCCTTATTTATATATAACAAGGACTTTAATATTTCCTTGTTATAGTGTGTTCTTAGAGATATTAAAGTTAATCTTTAGATAGTCTATATTATTAAGGGATAAAAGAAATAGAGTATTTGTAAGGATAACCTAAAAGAGAATATTTCTAAAGGGAGTAGGCACTATAGCTACTCTAAGCGTAATAATTAGGTCTCCCACGCTAAATCTAACTAATACCTTCTTCTCTATTAATTTATTAAGCTATAATATAGGCATCTAATATTGTAAAGTAAGAAATTAAGGGTGCCCTACTATAGAGAACTTTGCGGCTCCTATATTAGGCATAATCCCTTAGAATATTACATAGGAATAGCAATCTTCTAACATAAACATTACTAGGGCTTTATTCATAAGTTCCTACTAAAAGAGGTCTTCTTTGCTTAGACTATAATAAGCTACTTACCTTATTAGGAATTAAACCGTTCTTTCGCTATTAATCTAGGTTCTATAAGTAAAGAAGCTTATAGGTACTAGCCTATCTATATTATTAGGGCTATCATTAAATCTAATGCTCTTTATATACTAAGCGATTTTGTTATTAATAGGGGATTAGGACTTATGTTCTCTCTTATACTAAGTAAGAAATAAATAATATAAGTTATTAGTTAAATCCATAAGGTAGTAATTCTTAAAGCGTTAAAACGCCTTCTTATAGTTCTCTTTAGGGTGCTTAGATAACTAGCATCCTTCCTTACTATATATATAGCACTTCTTTATATAGGGAGTACCTCCTTTTCCTTATGGTTTTAAGGGGTATTAGGTCTCTTTTCTATTCCTATTATTTCTTTAGTTAGTCTAGAATTACTCTAGGGTTATAGCTTTAGTTAGGAACTATTAATAGTTTTTCTTCTCTTCCTTAATAAAATAAAGGGTTATTCTAATCTATTTATAGAACTCTTATAGTCTATCTAGCGGATCTATAATTACTTCTTTACACTCTAGAATACTATAATAGGCTCTAATAAGTTAATTCTAGAGTGCCCTTTTAGTTTAGCTTACTTTAAGCACTGCTTATTATAAGATAGCTAGTCTTTCTATAAGTTTATTAAAGTATTTAATCATTAACTTACTTAGGTTATTATTTACTATTCCTTGTAGGGAAGTATTATTCCACTCTAGTAAATATCTTTACTATATATCCTTAGTTTTAAATTATTCTCTTATATAGCTAATAAGCATAGGGAGATCTTATAGTTATCTAGGTTTAGAGAGGTAGTCTATATAGTATTATAGTGCTTTACCTTTAAGTATAACCTTAAAAGTATAACTAGCTTATTTAGGCTAGATATTAAGTAACTTATACTTTCTATAGAATATTTAAAGCTTTAATTTAAGGATATTATAGTTATTAGCACTATAGAGTTACTCTTTAGGGTATACCTTAAATAGGTTAATAATTTACTTTAGCAAAGGTCTCTAGGTCTATAGGGGTCCTCTAGGTGTTTCCCTTTATATCTATAAAAGAGGTAGTAAGGTCCTTAGGAAGTAAGAGGGTAGCTTTATAAGTAGTACCCTTAGGGCTTATTATTCCCTCTAATTCTCCTTTTCCTTATATTAGGAAGGAGGAATTATAGCTCTTTAAGCTATACTAACAGGGGCACTACTAGCCCTAGACAGCATAGGTTACCTCTATTAGTACCTCTCTTACTTAGGGGTATTATTAGTAGTATTACTAGGGTAATGCTACTGACTTACCTCTAGTAAAGGTATAGGTAAGGGAGTTACCTATAGATGCTTGTAAATAGCATCCTTAGGCGGTCTTAACTCTAGGTTAATTAACCTTCCTAGGGGAGATTAGCTAGGCCTTCCTAAAGGGGATTAACTTAGTCTTCCTAGGGGAGTCTAGCTTATTAATTCTTTTAATAGTAATTATACTAATAAATAAGGTAATAAGGTAAGTTGCCTAGTTCTAATATTACTATTGTCTAGTAAATCATAGAAGAACTCTTTATTCTATAGGTTCTTTTAGAAGCCTATATACTTCTTCCTAGCCTCTTGAATTTCTTTAAGAGTCTAAAATCTAAATTCTTCTTAGTTTACTACTTCTTTAAGGTTATTTACTATCTTAGTACCTCTTCTAATAGTTATATACACTTTATTATAAAGGAGATAGTCTTAAAGTCTATTTTATAAAAGGTCTCTTCCTTCTGCGAACTTATCCCTTAACTATTTATAGAAGTTATTACTAAATTCAAAGAATAGTATTCTTCTAAATAACCCTTACTCCTTATATTATTCAGTCTTTATAAGGATATAGAGACTGATTTCCTTAGGTATTATCATCTCTTTATATTTAAAACTTCCTATTCATTAAAGTAGTTTTTCTATAATATATTATTAAAGCCTTATAAAGATATAGGGGTATAGGTTAGTGTAAATAGGGGTTTTTCCTTTGTTAAGGTATTTATTATTATCTCCTGTTTTAATGCCTTCCATAGCATCATTATAGCTATTAGTCTTACTAGGAACTCTAAATTAACTAGAGGTCCTAGATAGCCTAGGTGCATCTAATATTATAATTAATTAAGGGAGGTAGATCTTATGATATAAGAGAATAAAAAGTATAACTATAATAATGTAACGTATTTTAGATATAAAGGATCGCGAGGCAAGGCGGTTAACTTTAAATACATAATAGAACGTATAATAAAGAAAGATAAGGGGATAGCTTAGCTACTAGCGTTAAACCTTTCTTTGTTATTTCAGAGTCTGTATAAATATAGATATTAATACTAAAGTAAGAAAAGAGCTATATTATACCTTTCTATTAGCATAACTTATTATTAAACGTGGCCCTCCTATTTCATAGGGCAAGTCATCATTAGATAAGCTACCTCTTTTAATTAACCTTGCTAATCTGTGGTATTCAAAGACTATGTGGTTATCTATAAAGGTAACCACTAATTAGTGTTAGATTTACAGGGTATTAAATTTAATGTAATATAGTCGTGAGCCTAAAGAATAGTATTATTATTAATTATCTATTCTAGGCTACGTTATCTGTTATTATAATTAATTAAGTCGTTAGAAAAGAGAGGTAAAAAGCTAGAAGTTATAATACATAAAGGGAAAAGGGGTTACGCGTTTGTGTCCCTATATTTCCTAGCTAATTAACATACTAGGTTATAGGTCACGTGTGGGGTCCGCGCGTGGCCTAAGCTTTTGCTAGGTAATTGCGGCTGCGACACGCGATTGATATCACCTTTGTTCTAACATAAGGTTTCTAAAGGTTTTTAATAACCTAAGACTATATTACTTTTACTATAAGTAAGTAATAATTATATAAGGTAGTAAAGTATTTTTCTATTATACTATTACTAGTATTACTAAAAATTAAGGTAGTTAACCTAAAGATAAAAGAAAGGAATACTAATAAAAATTTATTAATAAATAATATAATAAGTAATAACCTAAGTTATAGTATAGTTATAATAATAATAGTGAAATATACTTATATATTAAGGAAAAAAAAACTAAGAAATATAATAGTACTTTAAGTAATATATTATAAAGAGTTAGTAGTATTTATATAAAAGATAAATAGTAATATACCCTAGTAGTAAATCCTAGAAAAGTATATAAAATTTATAGATATATTTTTAAAGAATCTAGCTAGTAAGCTCCTAGAATTAAGTAGTTATACTTATGTAATTAAATTAGAAAAGGGAAAATAACTATCTTAGGGACTTATATATAACCTAGCTAAAAAAGAGCTATAGGTGCTTAGGGAGTACCTAGTAAGTATATAAGAAAAAGGGTAAATTAGAAGATTAATAAGCCTAGCTAAAGCCCTAATTTTATTTATTCTAAAGAAATTAGGGAAATTAAGGCTTTATATAAATTATAAGGGCCTTAATAGAATTACTATTAAAAATAAGGCCCCCTTGCTATTAATCTCTAAAATCCTTAATTAACTAGTAAGTGTAAAAGTTTTTATATTACTAGATCTTTAAGAAGTATATTACTAGCTATATATCTATAAGTGTCACGACTGTGGTAGGAGAGATATAAACGGAGTAAAGGCTAAGGTTCTTAGTTATAGCTAGAGAGCTACTACTTAGGGGTAAGTATATAAAGGTCTTAAACTCTAACCTCCTATATCTCTTATAGGTAGTTCTTATCTAAATACCTTACTATATATATATAGCTATCTAGTAGTTACTTAGTTATTTATATAACCTAAGGCTTATCTAAGGGCTTTATTATATAACTATTCTATTTATAGCTCTCTAGCCTCTATACTTCTAATATACTACCCCCCTAATATATAATTATTCTTAATTAAAAAAAGTTACTTAGCTAGTATATATATACTATATATAACTATGAGGCCCACTCACAACACTAATGCGCTAGCGCGGCAGGCACACTACGCCCTAGGGCTAGGACCACGTAATACTAGCAAGCAGAGCATTGCAATACAATACAATACATTTGATGGATTGTGTATTGTATTGTATTGTATTGACAATACAATACAACACAATACATTACACAATACAATACATCCAAAATTTTACAATACAATACAATACATGTATTATTTGTATTTTTTTGTATTTTTTTGTATTTTTTTTTAGTTTTAAGTAAATTCCTTAATTATAAGGTATATATAGTTAATATAATAGCTTATAATAGCTTATAATAGCTTATATATATATATTACTTCTATTACTTATATAACTTAAAATATTATTAGTGTTAAAGTTTAATTAAAAATAAATAAGTAATAAATTAATATAATATAAATATAAGTATTTATAAGTAAATTACTATAGAAAAAGCTAGACTTATTAATTATTTAGTATTTAAAGGTTTTTTAAAATATTAATAAAATAAAATTCCTTTCTTTTTTATGTTTTTAATATTATACTATTTATAATTTTATACTAATAGAAAGTAAGTCCTAATATAACTATAAGACTTACTTTAGTATATTTCTCTCTTTTTAACTAAAATTACATAACTAAGTAAAGAGATTATTATGTTTATAGTATAACTAATAGGACCCACTTTTAGACCTACTTTTGTATATATATTTCTTTTTAGCTAGAATTATATAACTAAGTAAAGAGATAATACTAGGTTTATAGTATAACTAATAGGACCCACTTTTAGATCCACTTTTATATATCCTCCTCTTCTTAGCTAAAGTTATATAACTATAGAAAGGGATTATACTTGGTTTTTAGTGTTTAACAAGACCCACTGTTAGACCCACTTTTATATATCCTCCTCTTCTTAGCTAAAGTTATATAACTATAAAAAGGGATTATACTTGGTTTTTAGTGTTTAACAAGACCCACTTTTGGACCCACTTTAAGAAACACTATATAACTAAGTAAGTATGCTAAAAGTAGTATAAATAGTTAAACTTACTTTTAAAGCTTATTTATTTATTTACTTAATATTAAAAAAATAGTATATATATTATGATTATTCTTTATATAATATTTTAACTTTTCTTTATAAGCTTTTCCTAGGTTTTTTCCTTTTCTTTTAGTTTAAAAAAGGTTAAAAGCTAATATAATTTATTATAATTATAATAAAATAGCTTAATAGTAAAAGAAGCATTTATTAAATAAATTTTAATTTTCTCTTTATAATAAATTCCTTATATATATAAGTATATTTTTATTAGAGTTTTAATCTTATTTATTTAGAATTATAAATTATTTCTTTAGGGTAAATATTATATTTAAAGCAAAAATACTATATTAAAATGCATAGTAAATCCTATAAAAAAGCTAGAAAGATAGGATAACCTTTAAAATATAAAGAATAAATATTACTATAAGTTAAGCTTAGATAATACTATTTATAGCTACCCTATATATATATATAGCTTAATAGTCTAAATTAGCTAAAACTTTATAATTCTATAACTAAATACCTAAATAGTATAAAAATTTAAGGATATCTTATTTAGATTATATGTAAAATCTACTATATAATAAGTATATATACTACCTTACCTTTTTAATAATACATTGTATTGTATTGTAATGTATTGTAATGTATTGTATTGTATTGTATTATAATGTATTTTTATATAATAAATAATTATAATAAATCATAGAAAATAGATATAAGAATAAAAAGACCCTTAATATATTAAGAAAAAATCATTTTTAAAATAGATATAAAAGAATATTACTAAGATATTATATATTTTAAATAAGCTTACTTTTCTAAATAAGCTAAAACTTAATAGATTTTTAAATAAATAACTAAATTATATATAATAGATTTTTAAATAAATAACTAAATTATATATAAAAATAAGAATACTATAATTAGATTATTTAAAAAATCTACTATATAATCAATTTATATAATACCCCACTTATATTTTTCCCTAACAATACATTGTATTGTATGCATTGTATTGTGTTGTATTGTATTTTTAATACAATACAATACACAATACAATACATAGGGCAATACAATACAATACAATACATCGAAGGGCCAAAAAATACAATACAATACAATACAACAATGCTCTGCTAGCAAGCCACTAGCTATAACCTAGCGACTTACACGCATAACACACTTAGACCTAGCAAGCTTTAGTTAATATATAAACGCCCCTATACCTCTTACCTAGCTATCCCTTTATTCTTATAATTCTAAAGCTTCTCTTACTAGCTACCTAAGAGTAATATAAGGGGGAAAACTACTTAATTTACTAGAGTAATACTATATATTCTATAGGACTTGCTAAATAAGGGTAACACTATAGTAAGTAATATACTATATTCTATAAGAACTTTATTTAAGACTAAATTCTTTATTATAGGAATAGAAGAGATAGTAATTTAAGGATAAATTACTTATTTAAAGTAACTTAAAAAACTATAAGAATAAGAATAGGAACTTATTAACTTACTATAACTTTATAAGGGAGGGGAGCTAATAAAAAAGGATTAAAAAACTAGTATATCCTTAAGCCTTAGTAGTTAAGAAGTTAAGGTCTAAAATATTATAAAACTCTAATACCTTATAAACTTATAAAAGTATAAGATATATGTTACGTGGCGAAACTACTCAGCCACTAACAAGAAGGATAAGAACGAGTTTAGCATCATAGGTAGAGGAATCAACTTACTTCTAACATCTAAACCTGCCCCTAAGAGTAGCTTTTATAAGTAAACTTAGCATAACTTACAAACCTACGAATCCGTTAGCCCCTCTGACGGATTCAACCTAATAACGTGTAAAGCTAGCACGTAATAAGTGGTAGTAATTAGAGATTCTTTTGTTACGTATCTCTAGTAACCTAGATATAATACCTATATATCTAAAACCAATCGTCTACGGCGTTAATACAGAGAACTAAACACTTTTAATACTTTCCTAGTCACTAAGAGCGAATTACACCTTATTTATTAGTTCTAGACTTTTAATAACGCAAATCCGGATTTTAAACATTAAAAATAAAAACTTATTAGGATTAGTAATCAGAAGGACTTATATAAACTTACACACTATGAATTCGATAATGGAATTATAAGGAGATAAGAATAGCTAATATCTTAGGAGCCACCTATTCACTAGAATCTAATTAATACGTAAACTATACGTATTATTTAGAATTAAGTTAGGAACTATATCTCTAAGGCTAAATCTAAAGGATTCCTTAATAATTCTGCTAAATTAAAAGGAAGTAAAGCTTTAGGGTAATAATCTAAAAGCATTATTAGTATTACTAATAGTAACACTATAACTAGAACTAAAAGGAGCATAGAGATAGGTAAAATTAATAAAGGAAAGGGGATTATAAACTACCCTAAAAATAACACTACTAGTCTAAGCATAATAGAGATAGGTAAAATTAATAAAGGAAAGGGGATTATAAACTACCCTAAAAATAATACTACTAGACTAAGTATAGAACCCCCTAGCCCTCTAACTAAGCTAAATCCACAGGATTTATAGCTAGAACCTTTAGGAAATGTGTTAGAACTAGGAGAAACATACACTAGGGTAAATAAATATAATACTATATAGCTCTTATAGGGAATAATAGAGTAGTAACAAGCTATGTAATAAGCTATGTTAAGCTAGGTGGTAGATAGAATAGACTGTCTAGCATTAAGATTAATATCTAAAATCAGAGGTTTGTAAAGTGCTGCTGCCTTAGTAAGTTTAATACTATTAGTGTAGAATCCTGCGTAAAGGATAGTATATTTACTAAGCAACTAGGGTTAATATAATAGTTACTTAGATACTTAGTCTAGACTAGCGGCGTAACTAATAATACTACTATACTAGCTAGGAATCTAATAGCAGTAGTTAAATCTATATAATCCGCTGTAGCTAACCCTATATTAACTAGACTAGGGATAGCACATTAATCCTGGTTATTAAGGAAGAGCGGATCTAGTGTTAGATTAAGACTAGTATAATTAATAAACAGAGGTAACGGAACGAAATACGAATTCGACATGGAAAATCATGGATATAGGATATTTTAAGCCTTGTAATAAACTGGAAGAAGCTAGTACTAACCTTATTACTTACAATAGGAAACAGACTATCTTTTATGATGTTAAATTATGGGTCTAGGCTATTAAAGACTACTTGTATTATGCTAACCCTAGCTGATAAGATATTATCTAAAAGAAGATCTAGACGCTATTCTGAGGAGACGTAATGGTATGGTATAGATAACATCTTAATGTAAACAAATAAGCCACTATATTTAATAATATATTATTAGTATTTACTATGGTATGGAAGGAATTTAGTATTTAAGTGTAGGATGTGATAGCGTGGCTTAATAAGGTGGAGTATACTAAAGAAGATATCCTTAATAAAGCATCTTTTTATAAATTCGCATTAAAAATTTTCTAATATATAAGAGCTAATGGCAAAATAACTAACTATTAGCTCCTAATATGTTTATGCCTTAAGCTCTATCTAGGATTACAATAGATATATCTAATGCTAACTTACGAGAATATAAGATTGGTATATATTACTATAGTGAATAATAAGAGACGTGACCTACGTGATTACCTACGTAGTAAAGGATAAGGAAAAGGCAAAAAGAGTAAAGGAAAGCTTAAAGTCTATTTTAATATAGATAAATCTAATAGTAAGTTAGAAGATAATAAAAATAAGATATAAGCTAACTAGAATAGGCTAATAAATACGTAATTCTAGCCTGGAAATTTATAATACTAATAGGATAATAGGAACTAGTAAGGATCCTTAGGATTTTTCTAACCTAGGCTATATTAGTAAAATTAACTTACTAAAGGGTAAAACTAGAGGCCTTAGTAGAATAAAACTTAAGAGAATTAAGGGGAGTAACCTGGTTTTGACTAAAGCTAGCAAGAAAGGGCATAAGATTAACTAGAAGAATAATATTCTTAAAGCTAAGGACCTTTAGGCACTAGAGGCTAATAGTAACCTAGGTATTATTAACACTAGGAAAAACCACCTACTAAGGAAAAGGAGTATGCCTATATTGTAGTATATGATAACGATTCTAACGCATAATAGTATAAAACCTATCTCTAGGAATGCGGTTACTATATAGCTAAGGAAGGAGAGGTCTCTAATAAGGAGAACAATAAATCCGGAATATAGGAATCTAACTTTATTAAAACTTATTTTATGGAAAATAGTAGTAAAGAAGCGGATATAGTAATTACTAAAACGGAAGTAGTTAAACTAAAATGACTCACGCCTAGATAAGTAATTAAAGCCATTATAAGACCTTAGGAGGTTAAATATAATAGGAAGAGAGCAAATATATATTTAAAAATTCCTCTAAAATTCAATAATAAAGGTAAGAATTATTAAATCTGCCTTAACACTAGGATATTATTAATATTAGCGGATAAGGCATAGTTATAGTAAAACAGGTCAAATGTGAAATGGAGAACACAGGAACCAAAGCTAGTATCTAGAGTGTAATCTTCCTTTTTTATCACTAAAATAGCTATATTTGATTTTTATCTCCTAGAAGTAGCGTGTAGAACAGAAATCGCTAGATATTTTATAGTTATAGCGGATATAATGCTAAATCTAGGCCCTAAACTACTACTTAGAACAAACTTTCTCTATAAGTATAAAGTAAAAATCAATTTTATATATCCTAGAGTAGTTTTTAGGTTGGTTTATAATATAATAGTGGAAGCAGAAATATTCTAACTAATAAGTAAAGTTCCGCACTAATAGGTTATTATAGCTTATATAGTGATAATTCCACTAAAGACATAGTTAACTATAGTAGTTAGTTAGAAGGAGGCATAGGAGAACTAAGAGATAAGCGTGTACCACGCACAATCATATTCGAAGTTTTTTCCTAATGCATTAATCGCCAGATCCGGCCAGAAATAAATAGTGGCGTATAACCTAATGGATAAAACCATTACTATTAGCAAATATTAGAAGGTTACACGTCTAGTAGTGGCGAGCGAGGTCGACGCTAATTATCTAGTTAATAATCCTTTTGCATATTATGCTTATTTTAGTAAGGATATTATAGAGACTATAGGAGAAGAGAACAAGAAGGAGAATAAGTTAGATAAAGAAAATAATAAGTTTAATCTAAAAAAGGTTAACGTAAGAGTACTATCTTACGAAATCTTGTGCCTAGAGGAGATCCTATATGTTATTAATTACTTCGGAGTATAAGTTACTAATATTAACTAGGACGTAGCAAGTAAGTTTATTAAATTAACAGACAAATATAACATTTATTAAGACAAAGGTATCATGCCTATGCCCAAGGACTAGAAAATAAGAATTAACCTTATTAAGGGATAGTAATATTAAACAAGGCTAATTAGACCTTACTAATTAGGGGGCTAGGACGTAAGTAAACTTAACAAAGTATATAACAAATTACACTTAAAGGGCAAGATATTATATTTAGATAAACCAGCGGCCATAGCGTGCCTAGCGTTTATAGTGTAGTGCGAAACTAGCTAGGAAAAGAAAGGAAAGGTAGTAATTAATATAAGGCTGCTTAATAACATAGTAATACTAGATATATACCCTTTACTAGACTAAAGCGAAATCATGAACGACACACGTAGTAAGAAGGTTTTCTTACTTTTTAATAGAACGGGATTTTTCTATTAGTTACTAATTAGGAGGGACTATTAAGCCCGCATAGTGGTCATATCGAATCGAGGCCTTGAGGCATTGAATGTGGCACTAATAGGATTTAAAAATTCCCCTGCTTTTGCCTAAAGGTTTATGGACTAACTTTTCTAAAAATATAAGCATTTTATTTAAGTTTATATTAATAATATTATCGTTTTTTCAGATAATATTAAGGATTATTTAAATCATCTTAGTATTATACTTAAGATCCTTAAAGAAAACAGGATAATGATTGTAGCAAAGAAATCATTTATTAGCTACCCCGCCATCTAGTTACTAGGTTTTGTTGTTAATAGTAATAGAATTACTAATACTAATAACAGACTTAAAGCATTTTAAAAAATGATTTTCCTAAGCAATTTATTAAGCCTCAAAACCTTTATTAGGATAGCTAGATTCCTTTGTAATAGGATCCTATAGTTTAATATATAAATTTAACTATTATAGGAGTAAAAGACTATACTATTAAGAGAGTTCCGTAAAAAGGATAAGAAAATCACTAGTATTTCAAAACTAGTACGGAAACAAAAGACACAATAAAAGATGTTTTCGCTAATAGTAGACAAGAAAAAGGCTTTTAAAGACATTAAAGCGTTCCTAAGTAAGAAACAGATGTTGTAGCACTATAACCTAAAGAAACCGCTTTTCCTTAAAATTAATATATATAAGGAAGGATTTAGCCTATATACCTTCTAATTATAAGACAAATAGGATAGTTAAAGCATCCCTAGGAAAGACATTAAGAATAATAGGATTTAGCTAATCTTATTCCTCTCTAGGGCAATATTACGTGCTAAGAAATAGTATAGTTTAATAGAAGCAGAGATAGCCACAATCATATAGAGCGTTAGGAAACTCCAAAAAATAGTTTAATCTAACAGTGTAGTAATTAATATATTAACTAACCATTCTCTGGCCAAGGGCATTATTAAACACACCTTACTATTAATAATAAATCTAGATAAGGCTAATCTAAAACTAGCAAAAGTCGCGAATTATTTATTACAATTTAATCTTAGGGTAACACACGTGCTAGGAACGTTAAATATTATCCTAGATGTGCTTTCTAGGCTACTAGTAAAGGTAACCTATAGAGAGATAGCGCAAAAGAGTTAATATAATAAATTAAAGGCAAGTATGCATTTCATAAGTAAGGAATACATCGCAATAGTAATCATAGACAACGAACTTAAGGCTAGAATTATATTAGGATACTAGCTAGACTAAAAATTTAGCTAAATCATCTTAGCTATAAAAGCCTATCAGGAAAGGCAAGTAGTAAGGGATACTAGAGTTAAACTAAGAATTCCTTTATATAGATAGGATTTACGTAAAGATAGTCTACTATACTACTATAGTAGGAATAGATTTTTCTGGCTCTGTATTCTAATAACTAAGGTTAAATCTATCTTACATCTAGTACATAATAACTAACACCATTTCGGAATCGCTAGAATAGTAGTAAAGTTATAATTAGTCTATTTTCCATGTATAAGCTAGCAAATTCATAAGTACGTTACCTATTATATAGTGTGTTAGGAAAACACTATTAATTAGTTAAAACTACCTAGGGAGTTACAACTATTATAGTTAAAGCTAATACCTTTTTATATAATTTTACTTAATTTTATAATAGATATACTAGAAGTATTAGCTACGAATACCATATAGTAAATAGAGGGGTATGCTATATATAATTCACTATACCTAGTAAATTATTTATTTAGTAAGAGAACTCTTCTAATACTAGGGCACACTATATATCTAGTGGAAATTTAGGTAGAACTACTTCTCTATACCTTATATATTATAGACTAGGGATTACTAAGATAAATTATTAGTAATAGAGACCTAAAGTTTATATCTAATATATAGAGGGAGATATTTAGGCGTGTAGGAGTTAAACTCCTTATAGGTATGGCATATTACCCTTAGATAGAAGCGTGGAAAGGAAAAATCAGATAGTAATAATTATAATATAATATTATATAGTAATAGACCTAGATATAACATAGATATTATTACTACTAGTACTATAGTATTAGCTAAATAACACTATAGCTATAGGCATAGGGCAGGCTCCTAATAAGCTACTATATGGTTTCTATCCGCTAAGTATTACTAATTTACTCTCTCTAAATAATATAACTAACACTAGATCTAACGTAAATAACATTATAATACTATAAAAATTATACTAGCATAAGGCCTAATTAGCAATTATAATAGCAGCCGCGCTTACTAAAATTTAATATAATAATCACTATAAACTAGTTAATATTAACAAAGGAGACATAGTATATCTATGACTATATAAGGGATATAAATTACCTAGCAAACCAAAGAAGAAATAGTCCCTATAAAGGGTAGGGCTATATAAGGTATTAGAAAAAGTAAATCCCTTAGTATATTAATTGGATTTCCCTCTAAATTTGTATGTGTATCTAGTAGTATTAGCTACGCAGATTTAGAAGCTAGCCTAAGGAAAAGACCTATTTAAGAGAGAAGAGGTAGCTCCTTTACTAATTACATTTAATAATTCATAGGAAGCGGACCATTAGGAAATTAAGAGAATTTGTGGCTATTAGATTAAGATTTTTAAGCGAACTAAAACATTAAGAATTAAATTCCTTATTAGATAGAAGGGCTACACTACTAAGGACAACTAATAAATTATAGAAGATAAAATAAGGATTAATACAGCAGAGATAGTAGAGGATTATCTTAAGAAAAACCTGATTAATTAGGCAAGGGAGTATACAAAGAAAGGCCTTAAACCTCCTACAGAATAATAATATTAGAGAAAAGGTATAATAATAAGGGGCGAATTTAAGGTATTAGCACGGAATCATTACATCCTCCTATATATATTATTTATTACGTTAGCTAAGGGTAACCCACTTAACCTACATCCTATAACATCTTATAATACCTTTATATTCCTAGCGCAGCTAGATCTAGTGCGCGCGCACGTAATTTCATTTAATATTAATATTTCCTATTACCTTATAAAGCTATTTAATAACCACGTAGTCGCATTTTCTTAACTCTCGCATTCTTTACACCTTATAATAACCCCTAATACCTACGTAAACTTAGCGTAGTTAGATTTAGTACCTATGTAGTTATATTCTTTAAATTATTATATTTTCTATATTTTATAACAACCCTAATACCTATATAAACTCAGCGTAGTGGGATTTAGCATAAGCATATATAATCTTATAAAGCTTTCTTTTGCTATGTAGCTAAGGTATATGAATTTAGTAATATAAGAAGAATAGAGTTTTGTAAGCTATTAGAAGTAGAAAAGTATTATCTAGAGGAGATAAAGAAGTATAATAGTTATAAGAGGTTTTATATAATATATAGAAACACTCCCTCTAAGCTTAAATATAAAGCTTATATAATTAATTATAACCTATGCTATTACCTAGGTAGAAGACTAGACTTTATTCTATTTAATAATAAGTTAGACATATATAACCAAATAATTTATAAGTAAATATATATAGTGCACCTATATATTCAGTGCCTAGCTTTAATACGCTAAAATTAAATAGTTAGAGAATTAGTACACGTAAATTTAGCATAACACTTAGTTATTTCCTACAAAGAAAAGGCAGCATATAAATAATAGGCAGATAACCTTCTATATAAATTAGGCATAGTAGTTATTTTCAAAGGACTAAAGCAGTTACGCTATATGTTAAAGTTAGTACTAGAATTTCACTAATTTCAAGAGTTTACAAATTCACTAAAGCAAATTATGATTTTACGCTAATAATAGTATCTAGTAGGCTTAATAATAGTATAAGATAAATTAAATAAGCTATCATAGGTAGCTATAGGCAGCGTAGAAGACGTTAAAGCTATTACTACTACTATTAAAAAGGTAGCTAGAATAGAGCCCTTATTATAAGACATAGACAGAAAAAACAATAGTAGTAAAGATTACCTAGCTATAGTGCTAGATTTAGAGGTAGAAAAACAAGAAAGTAATTAGGTATTATAGTAACTACTAGAAGATAATTAGGAATAAATTTAGAAATAAGCATAGTAGGCTCTAAGTAAAGTAGCTTAAAAGAGCAATAAACTTATTTACGTAACTAAGAAAAACAACAGCAGTAAAGAGAAAGTTAACCACTAGAATAGTAATAAGAGTGGTAATAACACAGAGAAAATTAACCTTACTTAATCAAGCAATAAGAACGCCAAATATAAAGTTAATAGTAATAATAACAAAGAATCTAAACCTAAAACTAGAGCTAGTAGCAATAGAGAATCTGACTTCATAAGGTCTAAGGGTAAGGAAAAAGAACTTAAGACTAAATTTAAAGATAAACTTAATAACATACCCGCTAAATACCTTATCATACTATCATAGGTACATAAGTAAATTAGAAAACTTAATTTTTAATTACTATTCACTAGATTTAGAAAACCAGGATCTAGATCAGAGAATCACCTACTAATACCAAAGATTAGATTAGTAGCGCGCAAAAGAGCAATAGAGGAATTCAACGCTAAATATAAAGGAAGAGATATTAAATTAATTAACTTTAGTAGCTTTAGGTACACTATAGTAGGCTAGAAGGTAAGCGTATAGGATATCCGCTATGTAATATAGGCTTATACTTATAAATTCGCCTTAAACAGTGCTACTATAGTGGCTAATAGATTAGAGGTAAATTTAAGGGACGCTTACTTTATGTTATAGTAAAACATAGTAATCTAGATCTTTACTATTTTTAATAAATAATAGGCCGCTTTAAGCGCATAATAGTAGGTAGTATAATAAGCAGGGAAACTAGCGTATTAATTAATAGCAAATCTAATAGAGTGCGGAGTAACTAGATAAGTAAAGAATTAGGTAAAAACAGTGGTAGTAGCTTATTATAACGGTATTATAGTTAAACGTGGCTGCTAATGTATTACCTATAATAGTATAGCGTTGCTTCTGCTATAAGCAGACTTACTAGCTTTAAGATTCGTGAATAAATATAGAGGGGTAAATAGTATAATCACAGGAGGACTCACTAGTATTAGAAGGATAGATTTGCTTTATATTAAGATAAGGAGGATATTAGTGATAATTAAATTAGCTGAATTCTAATAGAATAAAAAAAGAAATAAGGAGTATAAGATAAGTAAAATCAACGATTTAATTAATAAGATTAACAAGATAGACACTAAATTTAAAGCAGTAGAAAACCTTACAAAAGATATAAATAAAGATATTAATAAATATAAGACTAAAGTAGTAAAACTAGAGGAAGTAGTAAAGGAGAATATAATATTAATAACTAAAAAGTTTATCTAGGTATTAGAGATACTAAAGGACTAAAAAGGAAGAATCCTAAGCTTAGAATTAGGTGGAATATCAAAGAAATTTCATAATTAGGTTATTAATCTAAAGCATAATATAATTAATAAAAAAGAGCATAAGAAAAAGATAGTAAAGTTAGTAGCTATAGTAACAGAACTACGGGATAGGATTAATCTTTAAGTAACATCTATTAATAGGCTCTTACTAGAGCAGAAGAAGCTTAAAGAAAATATAAAAACAGTAAAATCAGTCACTGCGGAACCAATTTTAATAGTCTTAAGTCTAGCGGAATCTAGACTATAAATACTAAAGAAAAGTGTCACAAAGCTACGGTCTACAACAGCTACACTAGAAACAGTAAATAAGCGCACTAAATTAGCTAGGGCATAAGTATAAAAGGACACTCTAGCGCTAGAAATACTACGCGGAAAGTCACGAACACTAGGATTAGCTAATAAAGTTAAATTAATAGATAAGTAAGCGTGTGTAGACACTCTAGTGCTAGAAACACTAATAAAGAGATAGAGACTAACTAAAAAATTAGAACTAAAGCTAAAAGTAGCTTAAGTAGTTTTACATCTAGTGACACTATATATATAGGTAAATAAGCTAGTAAATAAAAACGCAACTAAGGAAGATAAATTTGTGAGGTTACTAGACTAACTTAATAAATGCAAAGAAAGGGGCATTTTTATTTAATAATAAGGAAAACTTAAGCGTAATTATAGAAGGTAAAAAGGACATTAGAGCAAAGGAATTTAGTAAGTAAAGGAAAAAAAAGAATAATTTAGAAAAAAGGGATAAGAACATAGAGCAAAAAGGAATAAGTGGTTATAGAATTAAGAATTCGTCATTTAACATAATAATTCCAATTAATATTATCTAAGGAGTATAGTAGTCACGCATTTAGCAATAAACATAATGAATTTACTTTCCTTTATTTTCACTTCTATTACTAGGAGGAAATTATTTTGCTTTATTATAAATACTAAATTAGACTAGGATTTAGCTAGTTATGACTAGGACAGTTGTCTTTTAAGGCGCGCCTAGCACTTATTACGTGGCAAAACTACTTAGCTACTAACAAGAAGGATAAGAATGAGTTTGGTATTATAGGTAAAGGAATTAACTTACTTCTAATATCTGAACCTACCCCTAAGAGTAGCTTTTATAAGTGAACTTAGCACGACTCACGAACCTACGAATCCGTTGGCCCCTCTGACGGATTCGACCCAACAACGTGCAAAGCCAGCACGTAACAATATAGCTAAATAACCTTAACTATACCTTTAAGGGGGTAAAGAAGAAATACTATTATAATAACTAAAAGATTCTCTTTATACTTAACTATATATATATAAACTATTAGGCTAGATAAGACTAATATATTAAAGAATAACTAGCTAATAGCTATAATTACCCTAAGGATAACTAGGATAAGTTCTAGGAATAAACCCTTATACTACTTAAAAACTCTATAAGCTATAATATATTAATAGCTATATAACTAGAGAATATAAAGCAAAAGGAGAGTTAGAGTCCTATTAAGTTTAGTATTTACCTAGATTTACTAGAGAAATACCTAAAGTAAGCTCTAGAGAAAACCTATACCCTTATATTCTTTATAAAGTTAATTCCTAACTTATAAGATTATATTAACCTATATGTAAATATTACTAGCCTAATATAAGAAGATATTATATAACTTACTTAATAATTCTAGGAGGTAATATTAAAGAATAAGTAAAAGCTAAATAATTTAAAAGAGAAGGGCCTATATAAGGTAGCTTAACACTAAAGATGTAATTCCTTATAAGGGTATTAGCTAAATAAGGACTAAAGAGATAAGGATAAGGATGTCACGACTGTGTTCGGGGAGATATAAACGGAGTGAAGGCTAAGGTTCTTAGTCGTAGCTAGAGAGCTACTACTTAGGGGTGGGTATATAAAGGTCTTAAACTCTAACCTCCTATATCTCTTATAGGCAGTTCTTATCTAAATACCTTACTATATACACATAGCTATCTTATAGCTACTTAGTTATCCATAAAACCTAAGGCTTATCTAAGGGCTTTATTATATAACTATCCTATCTATAGCCCCTTAGCTTCCATACTCCTAATATACTACCCCCCTAATATATAATTATCCTTAATTAAAAAAAGCTACTTAGCTAGTATATGTATACTACACATAACTTATAGTAATGCCTATATTACTAGCTATACTATTAGTATGTAGTATTACATTCGCTTTAAATAATAAGATAGATATTATAGAGTCCTAGGTAATCCTTCTTATAACCTTTAGATTATAAATAGCTATATACTTATTACTTTATTGCCTCTAATATATATACCTCTATCTAGTGAGTTATTAGCACTAAGTAAATAGACTACCTATATTAAATTTTATAATTAGGTTAAATAGATAAGGTAATATATACTATTTAAAATAAATAACTTCTTATCTAATGTTAGGGATGTTATATTAATCTTGCTAGGAGTTCGTAGCTAGCGTGCGTATTTACTAGTAGTAGCTATAACTATAAATATTATAATTCCTAGATTAGCTATATATAGCGTGTAAATTACTTAGGGGTCTAGGGCTAATATAAAAGAGGCTTACTTTTCCTTACTTTTATATACTTTTCTTCCCTTTATATCCTCCCTTAGTATTATAAGTTACCCTTACCTATAAGCTAGTAGCTTTATAACTTCTCTTATATATATATATATTATTTACGCTAGTTAGCTTAATAGATAGCTATTACTAGTACTCTTACTACTAAGTTAACAGGGAAAACCCTATACTAGGAAGAAAAACCCCCTTACGTCTGTGTACAGGCTAGCGCTAGCCTTATAACAAGTCTGCGCTACTTAGTGTGTTTTCTATTATAGGTGTTTATTACTAGCTTATACTAGCCTTATCCTATTAAAAAGAAAAAGAAAGGAAAAATATATGAAATAAGTATTTATAAGCCCCTTTTAGTCTTACTTTAGTATAATAATATACCTATCCTAAGTCTCTTTACTTTAGGCTAGGGTAAAGTGAATCTAGATTTGTAGTATTAATTTACTTCTTATTTACTCTTATGCTTACTCTCCTATGGCCTTACTTTTTAACTATCTCTAGCCTATTCCTACCTTATATATCTAGTAAAGTCTAAGCACCTAGTTTTATTTAATTAGCACTAGGGGAGGGTAGTTATAGCCCTAGACTAGGGTAGTCCTAGGTTAAGATTACTTATGTGTTATTAGATTTATTAATTATATTATACTTTGTTTTTAAGTAAGTTATTTAAATTATCCCCCCCCCCCCCTCTATAGGTATAAAAGAGAGCTCTCCCCCCCTAGGGTCCTAGTCTCTTTCTTCTCTTTATATTAAACTTCCTATAGGTTTTTCTTTTCTTTCTAGCTATTTAAGGCTATCCTAGGCTAGGGTTAGGTTATTTACTAATATTTACTATAGATTTAGACTAAATCTAGCATAATAGTACTAGAAGCTATAAGTACTTTAGTGTTACTACTTATCTAGCTCTAATTTACCTAGGAATCTTATAAGTATAAGGACTTCCTAAGGAAGTCTATAATTAAAAAGTAATATACGTAGGTTATAAAGAAGGGTTTGTCTATAAGTTATGTTTACTTTTACTCTAGGCCTAGTCTACTATTAATTTACTTTAGCTTAGTAAACTAAGAGAAGTTTAATATATTTCCTATGAATCTTATTTAGTTTAGAACCTTAGGTATTAGTGCTATCTTATTATTAGTAGGTTAGTCCTGCTTTAGCTTAGTAATAGGGCTAACTTGCTAGATAGGGGCGGCTACTAATGCGTGTTTTAACTATTAGGTTTAGAACTATTAATACCACTAGGTAATAATTAATAATTACCCTTACTCTAGCTTAGTTCTATGTCTAATCCGCTATTTTAGCTAAATTTATCTAGTAATTAAAATAAGTATTAGTAGTTAGTTAAGACCTAGGCTTCTATAGCTAATAGGGGTGTGGTAAGTTTACTCTAGCTTAGTAGTAGGTTTATTCTAGCTTTAATATCTTCCTTAATAGGCCCTAGAAAGCTTCTAGGACTAGGTTAAGAAGCTTTATACTAGTAATTAGGCAAAGAAGAAATAAAGCGCCTTAGTAGTAAGCCTAGACTAGGCTAGTTTCTCTAAGGAATAGTATACTAAGCTTATCTTTTAGCTTACGTGCCTTAACGCGCGCGTAGTAGAGATAAACTATCTCTTACTTACTATTATCCTTACGAAAAATCATAACTAGGTGGCTATAGGTATGATTTCTATTCTAGAGAAGGAATAAGGTAGTGGCTTAAATTTAGCTTAGAGTAAGGGTAGTAGTAGGCTAGTAGGACTTATAATACCTAGAGTTTATAGTTAAAATTAATCTAATAATAGTTCTAGACTTAAATATTCTTTATTATAATTATAAATTATGAAATTAGTCCCTCCCCTAGCCTACCTCCGTGCCTATACTATCCGTTCCGTCCCTTATACTAGATTTATAATTAGAAGGTTTTCTATCTATTAACGGATTTAGCCTAGGTCTAGCGGTATTCTAAGCTATCTTATAGCTAGCTCCTATGCTAACAAGTAATATTAGAGTTATCTTATACTAAGGAACTATTTAGCTAAATATTTTACTTTTTAAGGTTTATTTAGGGCTAGCCTTACCTCCTATGTATTAGTAGGCTATTACTACTAAGGTTACTTATGGTTATATTTGCTATAATTAACTAGTATATAGTATTAGTCTTTTATAGCTTAACCATAGCTATATAGGGGTAAAACCACCCTAGGAACCTTTCTTTAGAATAGAAACTTATTTAGGCCTATCTTTCCTATGTATAGTTAGATAATTATTAAAGAGATATACTTGTCTATGTTAGTGTGAAATTCCTGGATTTCCTTTAGGTTATAGGAGGGTAGGTAGTCTTTAGTTAGTTTTCTAATGTGTTTACTCTAGGCTAGCCTCTCTTTATTATACTAGTCCTCCTATTATTTCTTCTATTCCTTATCTAGGTTTACGTCTAGTTTATTATTAATAGGTAGGGGTCTTCTTCTATAGTGTAATACTATTATAACTAAGTTAGCTATAGCTTAGATTATTCTTGTTATTCTACTATTAATAATTCTATCTTTAAACCTTTGCTTTATCTTATTTAGGTAGAGGTTAAGGGGGGGGATATAGGTCTTAACTTCTAGTTATATAATAGGTATAGCCTTAAACGCCCCTATAATAATCTAGAGGCAGGCTAATTAATTTACTATAAAGCTTTTTATTACTTCTCTTAGCTTTCCTTCCTTCTTAGTAAGGGTATAGTAAGCGCTTACTTTATAGGTAAGGATAGGCTAGACTACCTATATATATAGGAGTCTAGTATCTCTAAAGCTATATCCCTAGGCTAATACTACTAGCTTAGAGAGTATAAGCTATTACTAGGCTAACTTACTCTTAAGGATATTTCTATAAGCGCTCTAGTTAAGTTTTTTATTAACTTATACTCCTAGGAATTTATATAATTCTATAGGCGCTATCTTCTTTACTTTAAGTTAGACTTTAGCCTAGGGAGGTCTATAAGACTTACTAAAGTATATAAGTTTAGTTTTAGCTAGGTTAAACTTAACTCCTACTTACTTTACCTATTCCTTATAAATCTTTTATATAGCTTTAAGTCTCCTCTAGGTCTATACTATATTCTTACTAAAGGCTACTATATTTATATTATTAACAAATCCTATAGCTACTATACCTAGGATAGCCTAAAGGTAAATATAAAGCTTTGCTAAGTAAAGTAAGAAGAGAATTAGGAAGAGAGGTAATCCTTATAAGGTGCTAGCCTTCATTATAAATAGTCTAGAGAGTTCTCTATTAAAGCTAAGCTAGCTTATTCTATTTATAAGGAAGCTTTATATTACTACTATTAGCTATTATAGGACTCCTATCTTTATAAGTAAGTATATTAGATATAGGTAGCTAACTCTATTGAATACTAAAGATATATTTATTTGCGCTAGTAAGGTAATACTACCCTTTCCCTAAGCCTCCCTAATATATTTAATAAGGACTCTTATTATAGTTTTTATTAATTTATTTATCCTATTACTTATTTAAAGTTTAGGGAGTAACCCCTTTACCTTAGTAAAGGCTATAAGTTACTTTACTATTACTACTTCTATAATCTTTCCTACTATATTAAGTAGTAAGATTAGTTTTTATATATTAGCTTTTCTTATTTTCTTAGTAGTTTTACTAGGTTTCCTAATTACTACTACTCTTATAGTTTAAAAGCAAGCTAGGAAGTATTCTATTTCTAGGACTATATTTAGGAGCCTAGCTATAGTATCTTTAGCTAGGTTATTATAGGCTTTAATAAGGCCTACTAGAAGTTTATTATCTCCTAGCGCCTTCTAGCTAGCTATATTCGCTAAAATATTATTAATTTTCTCTTACTTAAATTATTCTTTATTTAGTAGTAGTATGTTTTCTAGCTCTAGGAAGGAGAGGTCTAGTATATATAAAAGGTTTGCTATTAGCTTAGGGAAGAATCTTTATGCTAGTACGCTAGCCTTATTATTATATATAGTAGCTAGGTTAGGGTTATTTTTACTTCTTTTTAGCTTAGGGAGTCTAGGGAGCTCTAGGGGGGCCTAGCTTTAAAGTTAGGCCTATCTTTTAAGCCTCTAGACCTCTCTGTCTTTTTCCTATATATTAGCCTTTTATAATACATCCCTTTATATATTTCTTTTCTCTTCCCTTATAACGCATTCTTAGTCCTTATCTGCCTTAGTATAGGCTTACTAGTTTATATTAGTCCTCTAGTATCTTTATTACCTCTTAGCTTACCTTACTTTACTAACTAACTCTTAGGCTTTCCTTAACTACTATACCTCTAGGCTAGGGAGTCCCTAGGCCTTCTTTAGGACTACCTTATCTATAATTTATTATAGGCTTATAATAAGCTATATTATATAGTTATTTATTCCCTCTTTATTACATAGGTCTAGCGCGTTTTTAGGCCGGAGTCTAATTATAGCCTCTGCCTTTATATATAGTTAGTTTATAGCTCCTTATATATATCTAAGGACCTAGGGAATAGCTTCCTACTATTTATTAAAGATACTAATTAGTTATAGAATATAGTTAGATCTAGGGATATCTTTAGTGCCTTTATAATAGACTTTAATGTCTAGTATAGCCTATGCTAGATTAATAGTGCTATCTCTATTATCTTTATATTATCTTATAGGTTTGCCCTAGGGTGTAATAAGTCTAAGCCTTTACTAGTCTATAAACTCTAGTAGTTTATTTACTTTATTAGTTTTCCTATCTAGCTTATCCTAGAGGGGGTGCTTTTAGTTAAAGTTACTTATAAATACACTTTAGTTATAGGGCTTTTCTAGGTTAATTATATAAATAAGGGTGTTCTAGTTATTACTATATCCCTTTAAGTAAAGGGAGTAAATATTAACTCCTTATAGCTTTACTAGTAACTAGTTAGTCCCTCCCTAGGCTAACTATAACCTTACTTTATATTTCTTGTTTATATATACTATGTTACATCCGTTGTAATACGTGAGTTAGAACTAGGCAAGGCCTAGTGCTAGGGGCTATAGGTTTCTTATGTATTCTTATTCTTAGATTGTAATTATGTCTATATTAGTCTAGTAATAAAGCGCTATATATACTAGTTTGTTCTTCTTATTTATATTTTAGAAAAGGACTTATAATATTATTATATTAATTAGGGGGGCTATTAGTTACTACTATCTTATACTAGCTTTGTTTTAGCTTTAAGTTACTTTATGTATTATCTAATGCTTCCTAATCTTAGTTATTTAGCGCTTTATTCTATATTTATAAGGCGTTCTCTCTTTTTACTTACTATAATAATAGGTTCTGCTACTATACTAAGTCTCTTATAGGGTATAGTTAAGCCTTTACTTAGGGAGTAGGTAGTAAAGTAAGAGAGCTATTTAAGATATCTTACTTTAGTAGTGTTTTACTTCTCTTTTAGGATAGGATAGTCCCTTAACTAGGCTAGGTATAGTCTAGAGTATAGGATATAGTTCTCCTTTACTTATCTATCTTTTATAAGGTAGGAGGACTCTCTATCCTTATAATAGCTAGCTCCACACCTGCTATACCTTAGTACTACCTTATAGAACTTAGCTATATAGCCTATTTAGAAGTAATTATAGTATTATTAGGGTTATAGGGTCTTATTATATAGTTTAGTTTAGAAAAGCTTTGCTTTAAAGACTATATTATCTTAGTATATCTTATTAGTATCTTTTACTTTAGCTAGGCCTAGTATTAGAGTAGTTCTTTAAGCACCTTTACCCTAGGGTTATCTTACTATTACCTTTACTATATTTACCTTATTAGCTTTTCTAATTTCTATTACTAGGTTCTTAAGAGAGTTATATTTAATTAGAAATCCTTTAATAATAACGCTAAGCATATAATAGTAAAGGGCTACCTCTAGCCTAAATACTTTAGTAATCTATTTTTAGTCTTCTTTATATTAGGTAGCATTTCCTTTAAAGGTAATAATTATATCCCTACTAGGGAGTCTTTTAGCTACTACTACTATAGCCTAGCCTATAGCTTTATTTACTACTATTACTATATCTTCTATGCCCCTAGACTAGAGTAATTCCTAGATAGTGTTCCCTTTAATAAGTACCTCTTAGTCCTATCTACTAGGGATCTAGAGGGGGGGAGGTAAGCTATTTATTTATTTAGAAGCTAGGCTAGTAGTAATACTTACCTAGGTTAGAGTGTTACTTCCTTTAGTTCTTTCTTTAATAGCCTCTTTAAGGGCTTATTTAAGGGCTTCTTTAGTAGTATAAATATTACTATTATTATAGTTTATTACCTTTGCTTTAGCTTAGGCATAGTCTACTACCTATCTAGTAATAGCTTTAGTAATATACTATACCTAAGTAACTTTATCACTAGGGATAAGTGTTGGATTCACCAAGGTCCTGCGCAGGTAATAAATCCCATATGATTAAAGTCAATGATAGATAGTTAGCTAGCTAGGAAAGAGGGAGAAGAGAGGGAAAGTCTAGATGCTAGAAAAGTGGGCGAAATCCGTATGTGGGGCACAAAAGGGGGTGGTAAATTGATGCAGCTAATTATATTACGTGCATCACGCCAGACCCACAATTAGTCCGGTCTTTGGCCATGATTAAACCAATGAAGATCCAAAGGAATTAACACTAGCAATCTCTCTTTTTCCTTCGTAGCTAAAGAGCTCAAAAACGCAATAAAAATCAGATCAAAGGAAAGTATACATAAGTAAATCCCTTAATAGGAATCCGCTGCTCTAATTAGCTGTTGCGGTATTGGTTAATTAAATTAATCTATTATTCCTTACCTAAGCTCCCGTTTCCTAATATCGCAGGTCTCTTTACCTATCCTTTAACACAAATCGTCAATTTATTTAAATTAATCAAAGAGGAAAGTAATAAATTCAGTAATGCTTTTATTATTATATCTACCGGATTATCGTTGCTATTAATCCACCTAACTTCGTAAATCTTATGCCTTTTATATAATTAATAAAGAGCCATGATATTAATTATTAGTCTCTTCTCCTTTGTGGTTCCTAGCTTTATAAGATATTTATACAATAAAAAAGAATTAGTACAAAGAATCATAGGAATTCGAGGCATCTTCAATCAGTCCGTAATCTAATATAGAGTCATAGAAATCGCGTAGGCAATATCTACGCCTTAAACCATGCTATATAACTCAGAGGCAAGCGCGCTACAAGTAACTCTCTTACTCTTTATTAAGCTGTACGTAATAATGTTACCTTTTATAATAAAGGTATTATTATCTTGCATTATCTCGTTACTAATCATAATCACGTATCTAATCTATAAGCTTAAATCCTTATTATTAGCAAGCAATCCATCTATAAACACAAAGAGCTTTACCTCTTTAAGAACTAAAGGAATATATCACAGTCCGCGTTATTAATTCTTAATCTGCCATTTAAGGCGTTTATTAAGGCATGTAATATCTTCCCTAGAGGGTTCTTAGTGTTAAGCTATAATTAAAAGGTCATACAAAGCCTCTAGTTAACATATAGTTATAATATAGCTTCCTTGCGCTTATTACTCTACGTAATCTTACTTTACTATTAAGGATTAAGGATTAACTTCCTTAATCTTCTAACTCTAACCTTTCTAGGTTAAGATTAGCAAATTATTAGTGTTCTAGGTTAAGATACAGCTATTAAAGATAAGGGGGTTCTTAGTGGTTAATCATTGCTTTTCTTTAGCTATGAAATTAGCCTTCTAGAGCTCTTTCTCTTCTTTTTAGAAGAAGTTATCGTCGCTTAGGCCTAATATATCATTAGTTTGCATTCTAACAATGCTAAAGAGATTCTCATTATTCAGGGCTGTAATTAACAAGCAGGGATCATAGGTTAAAGTTATTATATTAAGGTTATCCCTATGGTGACAGAAGTACGTTGCTTACTAGTGAGTTCTAGCCTTTGCAATCCTATAAAGAGGTCTAATCAATTTAATTACAGTCCCTTCTAGAAAGAGATATGCAATTTGCTTCGGCAATCTCACAATAATTAGCCTCGTTAGCACCATATGCAATTAAGTGTAGGCTTATGTAATATCGCGAATCTAAAGGTAAATGCCTCTTCTTCTTAATAACAAAGCAATAGCTACAATTAGTCGTTAGCTTGCTTATTATATTATTAGTAATTGCGTTAGGATAAATTCCTTTCCTTTATTATTATAGCCTTGTATAATAAGATAAGATTTCTTGTATAGTAAGTCCGTTCCTTTGCCTTTAATCTCTCTAACTATATAAGAATCAAAGATTCTATAACCTCTGTGCTTAGCTAGGTTAAACTTAACGAATTTAAACACATTGCAAGCTTACAGAGCATCGATCTTAGCTTAATCAGACTGCTTAAAGGGTTTTCCTAGGGTTATAATCCTTCCTTCTTAGCGGAGCTAAAGGGCGAGGTTCTAATTAGCCTCTTCCTTCGCTATAAGAAATACTATACTTAGCATCCCTCTAGTTATAATCTCTTAAATAAAGGCCTCCTCTTAATCTTTATTTACAAGTACGTAAAGCTAAACTAGGCTAACGTCCTTCTTAGGGCTATAAGGTCTTCTTTTCCTTACTTTTATTCCTTTAGGGCGTGATAATAAGTCTTTAACTTAATAGCTTCCCCTTAGGGCCTTTTAGGCTTTATAAGCCTCTTTATTAGACTCTCTTACACTTATAAATTATACTATAAGGGCCTTTCTTAGTCTCCCTTGCTTTCTCTTAGCTAGTGTTTACTACTCTTCGCTATCTTCTATTAGAGAATCTCTTTTATTAGTAGTAATTAGTTATATAGTTACTTCTTTCTTTATATTGCTAGGCTTTATCTCCTACTACTCTAGCGTATTACGGGGCTCTATCTCCTACTACTCCAGTCCCTCTATAATACACAGGTCTTTATAATAAGGCTTTACTACTATAGAGTAGAACTTTACTAGGCTATAGGGCATATTAATAGTATAGGTCTCTCTATTAGTAGCAAGTAGCTTATATAGGCTATACTAGCTACCTTTCTCTCTTTACACGCGTACATTAGCCTGCAAGGGTAGCTAATATATAGGCGCTATATTAGGGCTATTCTAGGCTTTAAGGGTATTATAGACCTGCTATAAAGCTAGAAGACATTAGACTTTATCTATTACCTTGCGAATTACCTTAGCATATTAAATAACAGAGACGCTTAGCGGTAACTTATCTATTATCTATAGGTAGCCTCTAAAGACTAGTATAGTTAGGATAATACTATTTAGGCCTGTAAAGTTATTAATAGCCTTAACAGCTATTTAGAGGCGTTGCTCTAGCGCAAGATCCATTCTAATTAAGTCTGTGATAATATTATAGGCTTAGCATAGAGGTCCGTAGTATCTCTTAACCTTTCCAATGCTATTATAGGCTTTAATTAGCATCTCACTAGTTTTAATTAACATTAATTAAGCATAATATCTAAACTTAGCGGAAGCAAAGTTATTACTAGCATCATAAATAATCCAATCTAGAGGTCTAAGATAAGTATCAATCTAACATTCGCGGATTACATCCCAGATATCTCAAGCCTTCTGCTTCTTTAGATTAAGGAATTAGGCTACCTAGAATAATATTACTAAATTAATAATATAAAGCACTAGTCAGCCATTGATTTACATGATATTAACAATAATCTTGTAGTTGAATTCGTGGTCATCTTTAATTATAAACTTAAATCAACCAGGGGCCTTTCCATACATCTAGCAATAGTAGCAAACTTTAGTTAATTCCTTAATTACCTAGCGCTTAACTTCATAACTAGCCTAGTAAAGGATCTTTACAAGTTATTAAACAAAAGAATAACTAAGTTAATAATACAATTAATAGATATCTCCTTCTGAAAGGTAGAAGGCAACTATTTCCTTTGCTTCTAGTAACCACCAAGGATATCCCTATTATCGCATAATAGGTACAGTCTTATTGCCTTAGATAAGCATGTTAGTAAGGTTATTAATCTTAACTTACATCTCATCTATATTAGTAATTAAGAAGAAAAAGGGGGTAGCTATATTAAGGATATAGAATTTAAGCTCCCTAAGTTCCGTAGGCATATAAAGGATTCCTCTTATAACCACTAATCTAGCGCTAAATATAATAATTTAGGGTTCATAGGGGGTTACCTTTAATAAAGGCATTAATCTTAATAGAGCCTTCACTTATACCTCTCCTACAGTTAACTTTCCTACAGCGCTAGTATTAGGCATAATCCCTCTAAAGACCTCTTTAGAATAGCATTCTTTAGAGATATAGCAAATCAAGCCTTTATCACACTCTTATAGCTCATAGAGCTTTTACCTAAGAAATACGTGTTAGAAGGCTTAATTATTTAAGGTCGTAAGGATATTAATATTAGTAGCGTTATAGTTAGTCTATAATCCGGAGCAGAAGAATTATATAATACTTAGGTGTTCTATTAATAGTAACTCCTCCACATTATTATCATTATCTTTAGCTTCCGTACAAGCTAAAAGATATAATTCCTAATTCTAACCCAAGCCTTTATTAGGCTTATTATTATCCTACCCTTTATAAGAGGTAAGGAATACCTAGAATCTCTTCTCTAAAGGGGGTGTATAATATATTTTACTAGCCCACTAGTAGTCCTTTTCCTTTTAACATTCTTTAGCAGGGTAATTAGAAAACTAGCAGCTGCTCTTACCATATATAAAGCAGCGCTTAGTGCTTAGCCTAGGGCTTTACCTATAATAGCTTCCTCCGCCGCAGGGGAATAATCACTATCCGTACTAATAATTAGTAAATATAGCCTCTAGAGGGTCTCCTTATTAGTACTAAAGGTATTAGGAGGACTTCTTATTTAATTCCATAATAGTAATTACCTTACAGAGGTCTCTAGTAAGACTCTCAAAGCCTACGAAGTATATATATTCCACTATCTAACATTTAGGCACACTAGCTATAGCGTTTAAGGCTTACTTATAAAGTTTAGTATTTACTATCTTAGCAGGGTATAGGCCTCTGTAGATCTTCTTAAGGGTTAACAACATAATCTTAAGGCACTTAAGCTTACTTTTATCAGGGTTCCTCTTAATTATGCTTTTTAGCGTTATACTACTCTATTTATAGTAATAGAATTACTAGTTACTTTCCGTCTTAAAGCATTAACAAACATAAGCAATTATTTCTTCATAGGAATAGTTATTCCTAAAGAGGTAATTAAGGTAGTATTACTTAGCATCACCTATTAACATAATAGGGAAAGCCTTCTAATAATACATTCAAGGAAGGTTAATTCTATCACACTTATTTTCAAAGAGCGTAATCTTTAGCATCAAGAAGTTATATAGCTTTCCACTATAGCAGTCGCTATCCTTATACATCTTCGTAAGCTCTAAGATTTTCTTTGTAATCTAATCTTCAGAGGGGAATTACTATAAAGGCATAATTTATTATAAATAATAGTCCACTAGTTATTCTTAATAATAATTATCTAGATAGAGCTATTAATATAATAGGGATTATCACGGGGGTTCTTATAAGGGTTCGAGCAATCTCTAGGGTTAGGGAAGGTTAATTTCTAGGGTAAGTTATCAGGGCTATTAATATTAAGGCTCTAGGGGTTTAGAAGATTATGGTTATTCTTGTAATCTTTCCTATAACTAAAGGGGCATTAAGGTTTAATAAAGCACTTCCTCAAGCAATACTAGGATTAAATATCCTAGGCCTTGCCTAACAAGGACGCCATAATCTCATAAAGAATTACGTAATTCTCTAATAATATCCTTAGATGCCCTTTTAAAGGTGTCTTTAGACTAGCCTTTAAAGTCTTCTTAGAATGATTCCTATAAGTTATTATCTCTCTATCCTTAATGCTTACTAAGGTTAATAAATCTTGCAATCTAGTTATTAAGCTTAAGCTACGTAGTAGTCTCTAGATCTAGCTTAATAGATTCTTTCTAGTTATGTAAGAATTCATAAGTAAGCTATTAAAGGCATGGGGGTAATTCATGCCTTTAAGGTCTCTTAGGGGTAATAATTAGAGCCTTACTATTACCAGTAGCCTTTGCTCTTATGGAGGGTCTAGATTCCTTTACTATCTTTAACTATAAAAGGAACATTACTAATTTGTTATTTTTACTACTAATTAAGCTCCTGTGTTTGCCCGTCGCCGTTACGAGGTTCTTCTTTTACATTTCAGGAGCATTATCACTCTAATAAAATCAGAAGATTACAAAAACAGGAAAAACGGAAGAAAAAGCAGTAGAAGTAGCAAAAGTAGTAATAAGAACAAAGTAATAAGAACAAATCACTAAAGATAAAGAAAGTAACAGAAGTTCTAAAAGTAACTAGAAAATAACAGGAAAAGTAATAAGGGAATAACAGAAATTACCACTTCCTATTTTTCGTAAAAAGGAGGGAAGGAGGTAATCTCTCTCTCTTACTAACAAGCATAGGGCAAATAGCACTAATAATAAAGGGGCAAAAACAAGCTATAGATACTTATACAAACAAATTAAAGGTCTATCGGATAAAGGGAATATTTATAGAGAAGTTGTAAATATGTCAGCTAGCTTAGCTAAGGTTATTTAATGTTAGGTTCAAAATAAATGCCTCGTAGCAATAGATTCGGTTGTTCGGTTAGTTTTCTCGTGATAGACAATAAAATCAACAATTAACAACAATATCCTAGATAGATATAATAAAGTTATATCCCTAAGCCTAAGGGTTAATAGATTAATTCCTTAGAAGCCTAACAAGCCCGTAACTAGGATTCTAGTCTCTTCCTTTAGCATACTTATGTAGTTATGCCTCTCTACCACAATAACTATTATAGCATAATAAGGGGTAGTAGCAGTGGCGTCTACAGAAATGTCTCTTCTTATAATACCTAGCTTATCTATAGTTATAAAGTTAACCACTAATTAGTGTTAGATTCACCAAGGTCTTACATAGGTAATAAATCCCGTATAATTAAAGTTAATAATAGATAGTTAGCTAGCTAGGAAAGAGGAAGAAGAGAGGGAAAGTCTAGATGCTAGAAAAGTAGGCGAAATCCGTATATAGGGCACAAAAGGGGGTGGCGAATTAATGCAGCCAATTATATCGCGTGCATCGCGCCGGACCCACAATTGGTCCAGTCTTTGGCCACGATTGAACCGATGAAGATCCGAAGGAATTAACAATAAGGCTTATAATTTTATTATAGTATTTCATATTATCTAGATATTTAAATTAGATCTAGTCTATTATAAGGTTATTCTTGCTGCTCTAAACGTTAAACTATCCTATTCCTACGTTTAGGTAGTAGTAGCTTTATGCTAGCCCCCTTTCTCCTAAGTTAATTACCATTAGCATATTTGCACTCCTATTACTAGCTCTGTTGCAATATAATATTATAGGGGGGGGTAAATAGAGGCAAGGAATTTAAATATTAATGTGGTTTGTATTTTAGAGGCGATTCCGGACCTTTAGAGTGGTGCGGAAGTTTATGCGAAGGTTTAACTTCTCTTATAGTAATTACTAATATCCTATAGCGTTACTTTATTATTTATATTTACCCTTATCTAAAATATTTAAATTCTCTTAAATACTAATAGGTTAGTTACTTATCTTTTACTTATAAGTTTCTTATAGTATATTACTACTAACTTACTAGTAGTTAATAATATCTTTAATATAAGCTATTACTTTACTACTACTACCTCTCTCTAGTAAGAAGAATTCCTTAATATCTCCTTTAAAGTCTTCTAGTAAGAAGTATTTAGCTTTAAAAATTTTAATATAAGTATAACATCTTTACTTACCTAGTGCTTACCTTACTAACTTATAGCTAGTAATACTAGTAAAATAAAGATTTCTTATATTTACTATATATAGTAAGTTATAATATAAGCTATTATACCTAAAGATAGTAATAGCATAAAGCTATAATATATTATTAAGGGTAAATCTATCCTAACCTAATATACTAATTCTCTAAGTATAACTTTACTACTATCTTACTATATATTACTCCTAACTTACATAAATAATTTAATAAAATACGCCTATTATATATATAATAACAAGGACTATACTAGGGTTTATCCTCCCTTTCTTACTACTAATATATATACTAACACACTACTAGTATCTTACTTAGTTTACTTAGTTATACTATACGCTCTTTAAGTATATTAATGCTTATAGTAATCCTAAAAATAATCTATACTTTCTTAATAATATATATATCTCTTATTTCTATAACTTAATTACTACTAATATACTACTAGTGTCTAATATATATAAAGTGTAAACTTTATAATATACTCCTAACTACTAAAAATACTAATAAGTATAGTTAGGTAAGGTAAGTATAACTTATAGTAGAAGTTATATATAAAGCTAATACTAATAAATAAGTTACTATATTACTACTTAATAATACTATTAATCTAGAAGTCTAGATTAATATTTCTAATAGCTTATGTTTTATTATATAAAACTTTCTATTTATATATATTTTTACACTCTAGCTTATAGCTTTACTAACTTACTAGTAGCTTACTACTAATATATTTATGCTTCCTACTTATATTAGGCTACTAGACCTCCCTAGTAAGCTTTTTATATATATATATAAGGAGGGGGATTCCTCTAATAATAAGGACAAATCCTCTACCCTTATTATTATAGCTAAGACTACTAAGGAATAGGTAGGTAATATGTTAATAAGGTAATTAGTATAAAGTAACTATAAGTTAGGTTATCTAAAGTTTAAGAAATTATCTAGATTTTTTTATATATTACTACTACTATCTAAACTTTACTAAATACACCTCTATATCTATAAACTAGCTGCTTAATTACTACTTATAATCCTTAATAATATTTATTATAAAAAAATCTCTTTTCTTTACCTAAGAATTCTCTAAAGCATTATAGCCCTTCTATTTAACTAGGTATTTCTAATATTTCCTATTATAGTAATATAATATAATTCTTTTAACTTTAAACTCCTATTTATTATCTATAATATTCTCTTATAGTAAGGATATATCTTCTACACTAGATAGGTTCCCTATAAATAGTTTAAGATTAGTAATATTAAAAACATTATATAAATACATTCTAGGTAGTAGCTTTAATTAATACACTAATCTATAGGTACTAATTACCTTTTTAATTTTATAAGGGCCTAGATACTTTACACTTAGCTTCCTACTAGGACGCTATAAGTTAATATTCTTTATAGATAATAAAATATAGTTACCTACTCTAAACTTTATTAGGGTTTGCTTCTTATTATAGTGTTTTATATACTAGGCCTATAAGTTACTTAGAAGCTACTTAATTACTATATATCTATCTCTTAGTGTAGTAGTATAAGTCTTTACCTAGTTATTTACTATAGGAATATCTATAACTACTTACTATAGTCCCCTAGGGTTATAGCCTTATAGTGCCTTAGCTAGGGTGTAGCTATAAGTTAAATAGACGCTTATATTATACGCAAACTATGCTATTAAAAGATTATTAGCCTAATTAGTCTAATTAAAGTAAGCAAAGGCTCTTAAATAATATTTTAAAACTTAGTTTAAATATTCTATCTAACTATCTATTTATAGGTAAAATATAGTACTTAGTTACTACTTAGTTATAATAAGATAGCAGAAGGTTATCTAAAACCTGCTAGTAAAAGTTAAACTATAGTCTATAATAATACCTTCTAGGGCACTATAATCCCTAAAAACATACTCTAGGAATATAGTAACTAACCTATTACTAGTTATTTATATTAAAATAGGGATATAAATACTATATTTTATGAAACAGTTTACAATAACTAAGATTATATTATAGGTCTAATTTACGTCTTTTATAGGTGGTAGCCCTATAATAAAATCTATTAATAATTCTTAAAAAGGCTAATTAGGTATTAGTAGCGCAGCTAGCTTACTATAAGGTTTATAGTGCCTTAGCTTTAAAGTCTAATAGCTTACGTAAGTTTATATATATAACTTAGTGTCTTTCTTTATTATTAGCTAGTAATACTAACTTATAATCTAATAGAGGGTCTTACTAACTCCCTAATAGCCTACTACTAGGTTATTATAGGTAAGTAGTAAAATTTCCTTTCTTATACTTACTAGAATAAAAACTCTATTTTAAAACATTAATAGCTTAGAGAGCCTAATAGACTATATCTATAATGCTTTAAGGTTACTACTCTTAAGTAGCTTCCTATAACCTATAGTAAAGTTATTACCTTACTATGCTTAAAATAACATAACTTAAATTAAAGTCTTTAATTCTATGTATATAGGACACATATTATATAGAAACTTAGAAAAGGTTTACTAGACTACTTATATTCTTACTATAATACTACTATAAGTAGCTAGCTTATAGTATGCTTTTAGACTTATAGATAAATTATAGCTAAGCAGCGTTTTAAGAGGGCGCTTACATTACTTACTAACTACTAACCTAGCTAGACTCCTAACCTATAAGCTTACTAGACTTATAGAAATATTAATAAATATAAATAAGGCATAACCTTACTACTTATAATTAGTAAACCTAGTTAGTGTACTACTTATAGGCTTTATAGGACTATTAGGTTCCTTAATAATATAATTAAGTTACGTCTTCTTAAAACCCTAGAGACTAGTGTAGCCCTTATAATATTTTTATAATAAACTATTAGCTACGCTAAGTAATATAATCTTAGGACCTATAACTATACTATTACTTATATAGTGTCCTTACCACTTAGTATTTACAAACTTAGATAAGAAGCTAGGTAGCTATAAGAACATAGCCTCTACCCTATACTTCTTACTAATATAATCTACTCTTCTTAACAAGGCATTAGCAGGATTTAACTTACTTACATAATATTTAATCCTAAAATTAAATAAATAAAGCTTATCTAACACTATTACTTACCTGCTAGTTAGCTTTAGCTTTATAGCTAGGTACTTATAATTTAGATAGTTTATTATAACTATAATTTAATAAGTTAAATACGTAAGGTAATATCTCTAGGCTTAAAACGCCTCTTAGATTGCTAACAACTTAGTATCTAGGGTTAAGTAATAAAGTTTAATATTAGTTAACTTCCTTAAAAAATACGCCACTAGGTGCTAGCTACCTAGCACTAATATTATAAGTATAGCTCTAATTACATAACTAGATATATCTATCTTTACTCTTAGTAGATAAAGTAAGTTAAAGTATACTAAAATTAGTACCTCCTAGAACTTCTTCTAGAGTTCTTTAAATACTATAAGTTTACTAGGCTTTAGCTTAAACTCTACTAGTTAGACACCTTTTAGATAGTTTATTAGTAAGACTACTACCTTACTATACTATTTTATAAAGCATTAGTAAAACCCTATAAACCTAAGGAATAATTAAATATTAAACATACTACTAGGTATTAGCTAGGTTATAATAGCTTTAACCTATAATAGTTCTATCTTAATGCCCTTCTTAAATATAATAAAACCTAGGAACTTTGCCTTTATAACTAAAAATTAGCACTTTTCAAGGTTAACATAGAGGTCTGCGTCCTAAAGTTACTCTAGCACCCTTTTAATATACTTTATATATCTTATAGGGTTACTACTATATATTAGGGTGTTATTAAGGTAAACAATATAGAATTCATCTATAAGCCCCTTAAGAGCATTATTAATATATTCCTAAAAAGTAGCTAGCATATTTACTAACCTAAATGGTATCACAAGATATTCAAAGTGCTTATAGTAGTAACGGAATGCTATCTTCCACTTATTACCCTTATAAATATATAGCTAGTAATACGCCTCTTAAAGATCTAGTAATATAAAAATCTTTATACTTACTAATTAATTAAGAATTTTAGATATTAGTAGCAAAGGGGCCTTATTTTTAATAGTAATCCTATTAAGGCCCTTATAATCCACATAAAGCCTTAATTTCCCTGATTTTTTTAGAATAAATAAAATTAGGGCTCCTACTAGGCTTATTAATCTTCTAATCTACCCTTTCTCCTACATACTTGCTAGGTACTCCCTAAGTACTTCTAGCTCTTTTTCAGCTAGGTTATATATAGGTCCCTAGGGTAGTTATTTTCCCTCTTCTAATTTAATCACATAAGTATAACTACCTAATTCTAGGAGCTTACTAGCTAGCTCCTTTAAAAACATATTTATAAATTCTATATACTCTTCTAGAATTTACTATAGGGGTGTGTTACTATCTATCTCTTATGTAAATGCTACTAATTCTTTATGAAATACTACCTAGAGCGCTATTATGCTTCTTAGTTTTTTCTTCTTTAATACATAAGTATATTTTATTACTATTACTATAACTATACTATAACTTAAGTTATTACTTACTATATTACTTATTAATAAATTGTTATTAGTATTTTCTTCTATTACCTCTAGGTTAACTACCTTAATCTTTAGTAATGCTAGTAATAGCATAATAAAAAACTACTTTACTACCTTATATAGTTATTACTTACCTATAGCAAAAGTAATATAATCCTAGGTTATTAAAAACCTCTAGAAACCTTACTTCTAGTCTATTACTATAGGTTTATACTCTAGGGTTTAGTCTATCCCTAGGAGTATTCCCTCTCCTATATTAGTAATATAGTAGCTAACTTAGTAAACCTTTATATAGCCTATACTATCTTTTACCTTAACTAGTTTATATAAGATTCCCTAGTATAGGATCTCGTCCTTACTTACGCTTTCTAGTATTATCTTTATTTTCTCTATATTCTTCTAATCCTATTTTAATAATAATTTAAGGTAAATTATTAAATATTCCGCGCCTATATTAAATAGCGCTAGCACTACTAACTAGTAGTTATCTTACTATAAGGACACTTATATTCTTATTCTCTTATCTATAGGTTTTTTTATAGTAAGACTATTATCCTAGGCCTAAGCTAAACTAATTAAAATCTTATTTAAGTCTAAGGTTTTATTACTACTATCCCTATACTTCTTAGTAATATACCTATTACTTTTATAAATTAAGTAGTTTACTATGTTATATCTATTTACACTATATCTAGGGCTATTATATTTATAGTACTTCAATAGTCTCTAGCTTATACTAGGTTACTATAAGCTTTACTATAAGTTATCTATAAGGGAGCTAAAGCATTATCTCTTATTACTCCTACCCTCCTTATTATAGTTTCTATTATAATTACTTAATATAAATATTATTATAACTTTAGCCTTTTTTCCTTAACCCTATAGGTAACTCTAAGATATTAGGAACTCTTAGCTAACTATATACTTCCTTATAGTATTATTTAAGCTATTTAGAAAAATTACTATTCTTAAGTATATAGGGATTTAGTTAAGTAATTCTACTTTTACCTTTATTTAAAGTCTTAGGAAAGATTAAAAAAACTAATTACTCTTTTACCTAAGATTTAGTAATATCTTAGTAGCTTCTAAGCACTATATATCTTTATTTATTACCCTAGTATTTAGCTAGGATATAAATCTATCCTAGGTGTAAGCTAAGTAGTTAACTAACTTATTTACTATTATATAATATATTTACTATTACTTTATATTATTAGCTAAGTAGCTACTAGTATATACTACCTTTATTTTATTATCTTAAAAGGTTCTTAGGTCTAGCTTAAATAGTATATTTAAATCTACTAGGTATACTTATAAATTCTTATAGGTATTACCTTTATATATAGGTACCTTATACTATATCTTAATAAAGCTTTATAGGTATATATTTACTATAAACTTAGTATTAGATAGGAAATCTAGGAATAAAGGAATTCTCTACATATTTATCTAAGGGGTAATTATAGGTCCTTTACCTAATCTAGCTAATTATAGGTTTACTTCTATTTCCTTAAGCTATACTTCTATATTTAAAATCTCCTTTCTTATATAAGTATTTTATAGCTTAGCTTATATAACCTTATATTACCTCTATAGCTTATCTAGATTATTATTATTACTAGATTTAGTATTATTACTTTAGTTAGGTAGCATTTACTATACCCTCTTATATTCTATAGTTAGAGTATTCTAGTTACTACCTAGTTACTATAGAGTTAGGGCTTTCTTACTAGGTAGTATAGGTATATTTTAGGTAAATATTCTATAGCTTCTTTATATTTAAATCTAGCTAATAGTTTATTTTCCTTAAAGGGTTTAAGAGTTTAACTTATTATAACTATATTTAAGGAGATATAAATAAAGTAAAGGCTAAGGTTCTTAGTTATAGCTAGAGAGCTATTACTTAGGGGTAAGTATATAAAGGTCTTAAACTCTAACCTCCTATATCTCTTATAGGTAGTCCTTATCTAAATACCTTACTATATATATATAGCTATCTTATAGCTACTTAGTTATTCACGGAACCCGAGGCTTATTTAAGGGCTCTATTATATAACCGTCCCGTCCATGGCCCCTTGGCCTCCGTGCTCCTGACAAAGGATAAGAAAAAGACCCTAGCTACTTACCTAAATAATAATAAACTATAAGGAAAGAAATAGTGCTTTAATTATAGTAATATAAAGTATTTCTTCTATAATTATAATAAGCTAAGGAAAGACTAGCAAGAGGGTTAGGAAAACTCCTAGAGGTAGAAGTAAAAGCCCTTACCTTTACCTTAGACACTAGGGTACTAGTAAGACGCTAATTCTACATACTAGTTACCATTTATAGGCATAAAGATATTAAAATAGTAGTAAATCTTAATAATTACGCTAAGATTAATATTATAAGCACCTAATTTATATAGACTTATAAGCTTAACTAGGCTAAGGCTATAGCACTTATCTTAAAGGTAGTAAGGGCTTTAATAATCCCTTAATATAGTGTCTATAAGGTACTTATTATAATTAAAGATTTATAGGGTAAAGAGAAAAACCTTAAGTTACTATATATAGCTATTAATAAGGACCTAAGAGCAGAGGGAAGCCTTATATTAATTAAAATACACATACTTATAAAAGAATATATATACCTATACTTATACTTATAAGCAGAGCTTTACATGTAGTGTAGTAAATGTAGTATTTAGACTTTTCGTGTAGTGTGTAGTGTAGTGAATTGTAGTGTAGTGTAGTGTAGTGTGTAGTGTAGTAAATACTACACTACACTACAAATACTACATGTAGTATAAGAGTAAAAATAAACGTGGGGCATATTGATATCTTATTATATTCCTTAGATTTTTCTTTATTAAGTTATTATAAGCCTTATTTTTTATTATTATTTAGTTATTTAGTTATAAATCTTTAAAGTTTATACTTATTTAAACTATTAAGCTTATAGTAAGAATAGGGTAGCTTAATATAGTATCTTTTAGTATTTATATATAAGTCTAATTTCTTCCTAAATTTTAGAGATTACTTTGCCTTTCTACCTTTTTTATTAGATTTATAATTTATTTTAATATATCTTTTTTACTTCAAATCTAAGATTTACCCTAAAGAAATTGTTTATTATTATATATAAATAGGATATTATATCTCATAATAATATAACTATAATATTAAGCTATTTATTGATTTTTAATTTTTTTTGGGGTCATTGGCTGTGGCCAATGCATCTAATTTTTTTTGGTTCCTTGAAAATTAGATGCATTGGCCACAATAATGACCCCAAAAAATTAAAAATAAAACTAAGTAAAGAGATAATACTAGGTTTATAGTAAAACTAGTAGGATCCACTTTTAGATCCACTTTTATATATCCTTCTCTTCTTAGCTAAAGTTATATAACTATAAAAAGGGATTATACTTAGTTTTTAGTATTCAACAAGACCCACTTTTAGACCCACTTTTAAAACCACTTTATAACTGAGTAAGTAAGCTAAAAGTAATATAAATAATTAAACTTACTTTTAAAGCTTATTTTTAAAGCTTATTTTTTTATTTACTTAATATTAAAAAAAATAGTATATATATTATAATTATTCTTTATATAATATTTTAACCTTTCTTTATAAACTTTTCCTAGGTTTTTTCCTTCTCTTTTAGTTTAAAGAAGGTTAAAAGCTAATATAATTTATTATAATTATAATAAAATAGTTTAATAGTAAAAGAAGTATATATTAAATAAGGATTAATTTTCTCTTTATAATAAATTCCTTATATATATAAGTATATTCTTATTAGAGTTTTAATCTTATTTATTTAGAATTATAAATTATTTCTTTAGGGTAAATATTATATTTAAAGCAAAAAACTATATTAAAATACATAGTAAATCTTAAAAAGAAGCTAGAATGATAAATTAACCTTTAAAATATAGAGAATAGATATTACTATAAGTTTAGCCTAGATAATACTATTTATAGCTACCCTATATATATATATAGCTTAATAGTCTAAATTAGCTAAACTTTATAATTTTATAACTAAATACCTAAATAGTATAAAAATTTAAGGATATCTTATTTAGATTACTTTAAAAATCTACTATATAATAAGTATATATACTACCTTACCTTTTTAATAATACATTGTATTGTATTGTATTGTAATGTATTGTAATGTATTGTATTGTATTGTAATGTATTGTATTGCATTGTAATGTAATGTATTGTATTGTAATGTATTGTATTGTATTGTAATGTATTGTATTGTATTGTAATGTAATGTATTGTATTGCATTGTAATGTATTGTATTGTATTGTATTTGTTGGTTACACCAAGGGATTGGTATGCACTAGTGCAACGTAGGGTCAGGTTTAATGATATAATAAGGTCTAAGGATTAAAGCTATCTACAGCGTTGTGTGGCCACAAGAAAAGGGGGACGCGAGTCACGTGTGTGCCTTGCGTACGGGTGTGGCTAATCATAGTGCGGCGTTGCCACACGTGCTTCACTTTCCTAGTAGTTAACCTAATGTTAACCTAGTTATTATAACACTAGCAACTTCTCTTTTTAGGAAGAAAGTAGGGCAGGATGGATTTAATACTAAAAGAGGGAATTAGCGGGTATATGAATAAAATAAGCCTATGTAAGGATAAGTGGGTCCAATGTTAAATTCAGACTCCCCATTGGTTAACAATGTAATACAAAGAAAATCGCTTAATCCGTGGATTAGAAAGCGGGCTTAATTAGGAGCTCTAAAAGCTTGAAAAACGCAATAAAAATCAGGATTATTTAAAATAAACACAAGTGGATACGGGGAAATAAAATAAGGGCTTCTTATTAGCTTAGCTATGGTTAGACCAGACTCTTATTAATCTCATCTGGTCTCCGGTCTCTTTACCTAGCCTTTAACTTAAATTATAGCTTCGTTTAAGTTAATAAAGGTCTTAAGGCTCTTGTTTAGGGATGTCTTTGTTATCGCGTCAGCAAGGTTATCATTGCTGTTAATCCATTGTACTTCGTAGATCTCTTGTCGCTTGTATAATTGCTAAAGTGCCATAATATCAATTATAAGGCGCTTTTTCTTTGTAAAGCCTAGCTTTATAAGACACTTATATAACAAAAAAGAATCCATACAGATGATTATAGGGATGCGGTTAATCTTTAATCAGTCCGTGATTATATTAAGAGTCATAGTAATTACATAGGCCACATTAGCACCTTATACTATTAAGTATAGTTCGGAAGCAAGGGCGCTACAGGTCACACGCTTACTCTTTATTAAGCTATACATAACGATATTACCTTTTAAGGTAAATGTGTTATCTTTCGCCTCTTTGTTGCTAATAACAATCACATATCCTATCTAGGAACTCAGATCTTTATTATTAGCAAGGGATCCATCCACAAACACAAATAACTTCGCATTCTCAAGGTCTAGAGGGATGTAATATAGGCCTCAGTCTTAATATTAGATCTGCTAGTTAAGTCGCTTATTTAATCAAGTTATATCATTAGGAGTCGGATCTTGATATTATGCTATAATTAAGAGGTCATAAAGGGCTTTAGGTTAACAGATAGTTACAATATAACTTCCTCGTGCTCATTATTTAACATAATCTTATTTCACAGTTAGCGATTATAGGTTAATCTGCCTAATCTTCTTGCTCTAGCCTTTCTAACGTAGTTCCATCGAATTATTAGCGTTCTAGGTAAGGATATAACCATTAAAGATAAGGGGATTCTTAGCTAATAGCTTCTACTTTAGCTTCGCTAAGAAATTCGCCTTCTATAGTTCCTTCTCTTTAAGGTCATAGAAATCCTAGTCACTAAGGCCTAGCGTATCGTCAGTTTACATGCTAACTACTCCAAAGAGGTTGTTATCATTCTCTTCTGTAATTAGCAAGCATGGGTCATAGGACAAGGTTATTATCTTAAGCATTTCTTTATAATAGCAGAAGTAGGTTGCGAACCAGTAGGTTCTAGCTTCTATAATTCCATATAAAGGTTTAATAACTTCTATAACAGTTCCTTCGGGGAACAGATATGCTATCTGCTTAGGTAACATAGTAATAATTAATCTTATAAGTTACGTTTTCAATTACACGTAAGCTTACATAATATCTCGAATCCATAGGATGATTCCTCTGGATCTAAGTGATAGTGCGATCGCGACAATCAATCATTAGCTTAATCTTTGGATCGTTAGGGATTAGGTTAGGATGAATTCCTTCCCTTTGTTATTTATCCCTTGAATCACAAGTTATGACTTCTTATATAGCGTAGCTATTCCCTTGCCTTTGATTTCTCTTACTATATAAGATTTAAAGAGTCTCTCGTTACTATGCTTAGTAGGATTAAATAGCATGAATCTAAACACGTTATAGGCTTATAAAGCATTAATCTTAATCTAATCTAATAGCTTAAAGGGCTTACCTAGGGTTATAATCTTTCCTTCTTAACGTAATTAAAGGGCTAGATCCTAATCAGCTTCTTCCTTTACTATAATAAATACTACGCTTAACTTGCTATTAGCTATAAGTTCCTCTATTAATACCTCTTCTTAGTCTTTGTTTACTAAGTATATAGTTACCGTGTATTCTATTCCTACGAGATTAAATTAAACTATAAGCTTCTTTTATAGTCTTCTATGCTTTCTCTTAGGCTATAGGAGTTCCTTATTTATTTCTAAAGCTTCTAGGATAATCTCTTTAATTATCAGGGTCTTGTCTATATCTATAGCTTAGTTTTTGCCTCTAGACGTTAACTCGTAAAGTTCTTTAGCATAGTATAGGTCATAATAGTACAGTTTAATAACTATTAATTAGAATCTTATTAGTCTATAGGGCATTTAAAGGGTATAGGTTTCTCTATTAGTAGTAAGAAGCTTATAGGGGCCGTGCTATCTATCTTTCTCTCTCTAGACGCGTACATCTAACTATAGCAGAAGTTAGTGCGTTAGTAGCGTATCTAGGCTATTTTAGGTTCTCAGAGTATTATAAACCTATTACTTTGCTAGAAGTCATCGGACTTTATCAGTAGCTTTGCGAATTACTTCAGCTTATTAAATGATAAATACACTTAGCAGTAACTCGTTAGTTATTCGTGGATATACACCAAAGATAAGAATCATAAGGATAAGACCATTAGGGCCTGCTAAGTTATTCACAGCTTTTATAGCTATCTAAAGTCATTACTTAGGCGTGAGATCTTAACCTATAGAGTCTATAATAATTATATAGGCTCGCTATAATAGTCCGTGATAGCGTTTAACTTTTCTAATGCTATTATAGGCCTTAACTAGAACTTTATTAATCTCAATTAACAATAATTGTGTATAATGCTTAAATTCTGCTAATGTAAAGTTCTTTCTAGCATTATAGATAATCTATTCTAGTGGACTAAGGTAAGTATTAATCTAGTATTCACGTAGGGTATTCTAAATATTACGTGCCTTCTGCTTATTTAGATTAAGGAACCGGGCTACTTAAAATAAGGTTGCAGAATTAATAACATAAAGAACAGGTTGTCCGTCAATCTAAATAATATTAACTATGATCTCATAGTTAAACTTATAGTTGTCTTTAATTATAAACTTAAATCTACCTAGGGCCTTTCCGTTCATTTGATAATAGTAGCAAATTTCAGTTAATCATTTAATAGCCTTTACTTTAATATCATAGCCAGCTTGGTTTAGTATCTTCGTAAGCTATTTAACTAATAGGTAACCAAATTATTAATGTAGTTAACGGAGTTCTATTTCTAACAGGTAGAAAGCTACTATTTCTCTAGCTTCTAGAGTCCACTAAAGATATCCCTATTTCCTAATAACAGGGACTATCTTATTATCTTAGATTAATACGTTCGCAAGGTTATCTACCTTAACACGTAACCTATCTATATCATCCAAAGAAAATAAGAAAGGCGTATATATATTAATCACATAGAAAGGGATATTACCTAGCTCCGTTAGTATATTAACCACTCCCCTTGTGATCGCGTTTCCAGCACCAAATTCAATTATCTTCTCTAGAGTTAGTTTAATCTTTAGTAATAGTATTAATCTTAGCAAAGCTTATACTTATCTAATTCTAGCCATTAAAACACCTAAGGCTCCTATATTAGGTATTATCCCTTAGAAAACTTCTTTAAAGTAACATTTCTCTAAAACATAAGAGGTTTTCACATTATTAAAGGGATCATACTTAAGGTATGCGTGCTTAAACAATTCATCTCTTAGGATATTAATAATATTACTATTATCTAGTTAAAGTCCTAATATAAAGAATTATATGATACTTAGCTAGTTAAACTTTAATATAAAGGTCTCTTTAGCATTATTATCCTTATCTTCATTATCGTTAGATTTAACAAAGGTTTTGGCTAATTCCCATGCTCCATCAGCAAGGTTATCAGCTTCTTCAGATACTTAGCCTTCATAGGCCGCGAGGAATGCCTAATACTTTTTCTCTATTAGTAGTAATTAGTATCTCTTATTCTTCCACTAATATTCTTTTGCCTCTTTTTAGTCTTTCTCTAGATAGTTCGTTAACTAGCATCTATTCTTATTATAAACATAGCATCTACCGTAGTTACAGCCTTAGTTACAGTAACCATAGCCTTTGCCTTAACCTTATTGATTATATAGTTAATTATAACGGCAGTCTGTGAACATCACCTCTGATTCGTTAGTATTAGTAGTACTAATAGTGCTTTAATTAAATTAGGTAGCTGATTTATTAGCTTTAGTAATAGAGATTAATTTGCAGAGGTCTCTAGCAAGTCCTTCAAAGCCAGGTGAATAATTGTATTTAGCTTGCCTGCATTCTAGAACACCAGAAATTACGCTTAGGGTCTAATAATAGAGTTCTATATTAACTATTAATAAGGGAAAGAGTCCTCTATAGACACGTTTAAAAGTTATAAGCAAAATCTTAAGACAATCTAGCTTAGATTTATCTAGATTAGTAGTAATAATGTTCCTAAGCGTTATACTATTCTATTCTTAGCAATAGAACTACTAGTTGCTTTCTGTCTCAAATCACTGACAAACGTCGTTAACCATTTGTTCGTATATAAAGCCTTTGTTTGCTAGATAATCAAGGTAATACTATTCGGCATCACCTAAAAGCATAATAGGAAGAGCCTTATGCATATATTCTCACAGGAGATTCAGTCTATCATATTTATTCTAGAATAAGTTAACTTTTGGCGTAAGGAAGTTATATATCTTCCTACTATAATGGTCATTATCCTTATAGCTTTTTATAAGTTCTAAGATCTTTCTCACAATTTAATCTTCAGATAGGATTATCACTATTTATACAGCTAGGGTCATTTATTAAATCGGTTATTCCAGGACAATCAGCGGAATTATCGGATTTATTAGGGGTTAAGGTGTGTTTCTTCTTAGAGGTAGTTATATAGCTAGAGGGTTATTTAAAGTGGGATTGTGAGGGTTATTAATTAGGGGATTGTATATAGGAGGGTTATATACTAAAGGGTAATTAATAGGGGCAGTGTAAATTAAAGGGCTTATGATTAGAGGGCTTTTAAGGGCGGGATTATTTAAAGAGAGGAATTTGCCTGTGATGATTTGCTTCGCGATTTCGTTTTCAGGCCACTATAATATTATTTCTTCTTCAAGGACTTAAATTAACAATTTAACAATCTTACTGCTTTAATTTTGAATAATATAGACGCCATTCTCGCGTAGGCAGTCTCATAATTCGCGCACCAAAGGTTATGAAGCTTAATTAAGTGTTTCTTTTATCTAGCCGTCAAGGTTATCACAGAAGATCTCCTAAAGAGCAAGATCTTTATATTAACCGCTCTCATAGACATTAATCATCTAAGCAAGATAGTCATTAAGCTCCTATTCCTTAGTAGTCTAAGGATCTAGTTCTCTTAAGCTCTCCTAGTTAGTAGTAATAACTAAGGTATGTTTTTAAAGTCATAGAGGTAGGCTTACTTTATTAGGTCTTAATTAGGTAAGCTGCTTTCCTTTAGTAGTCTAGGATAAAGCTTATTTATTACTTAGGGGTGCTATTATTAATAGTCTCTAGCTAGTAAGGCTAAGGGATTTTTAACTAGTAGGGTTAAGTGTCAGGGGCACGGAGGCCAGGGAGTCACGGACAGGACAGTCACATGATGGAGCCCTCGGATAAGCCCCGGATCGCACAGATAACTAAGTAGCTGCTAGGTAGCTACGTACATGTAGTAAGGTATTTAGACAAGGACTGCCTATAAGAGTTATAGGAGGTTAGAGTTTAAGACCTTTATACACCCACCCCTAAGTAGTAGCTCTCTAGCTATAATTAAGAGTCTTAGCCTTCACTTTGTTTATATCTCTCTTACTATAGTTATAATAAGTTAAACTCTTAAACCCTTTTAGGAAAACAGACTATTAGCTAGATTTAAATACAAAGGAGCTATAGAATATCTACTTAGAACACACCTACACCACCTAGCAAGGAAGCCCTAAACCCATAGTACCTAAGTAGTAACCTAAACACTCTAACTATAGAATATAATAAGGCATAGCAGACACTACCTAACTAATATAGTAACCCTAGATCTAGAAATAATAACAATTTAGACTAGCTATAGAGGCAATATAAGGTTATATAAGCCTAGCTACGTAATACCTGCTTAAGATAAGAGATCTTAGAAATAGAAGCGTAGCTTAAAGAAATAGAAGCGGACCTATAATTAGCTAGATTAGGTAGAAGACCTATAATTACCCCTTAGATAGACACACTAATAAATCCTGTATTCCTAGGTTTCCTACCTAATAGTAAGTTCGTAATAACCACATACCTATAAAGCTTTGTTAAGATATAGTATAAGGTACTTACATATAAGGGAGACACTCATGAGAATTTACAGGCATATCTACAGGATTTAAATATGCTATTCCAGCTAGACCTAAGAACCTTCTAGGATAATAGAATAAAGGTAGCGTATACTAGCAGCTACCTAGCTAATAACACGAAGTAACAATAGATACGTCACGCAATAGTAAATAGGACAGTCAACTATATAGCCTATACCTAGGATAGATTTGTATCTTAGCTAAACACTAGCGTAATAGACAAAGACATAAGGTGCTTAGAAGCTACTAGGACACTACTAAACCTTAGGCAGAAGCATAATTAATCTTTCTAATCTTTCCTAAGACTCTAGACAAAGGTAAAAGCCAAATTACCTAACCAGATCCCCTTACGTCTAAGGATAGTAATATTCCTAAATAGCTTAAATAACGCTATAAGGTAGCACATAGTTAGCCAAGAGTTCCCCACATCTTAGAGCTACCTACAAGGCTAAGGTAAAAAAGCTAAAGTTATAACAATATCTATAATAAAGAATCGCAATAGAAGCTATAATAAAGAAGGTAGGAATAATAAAAGACAATACTCTAGCTCCCCCATAAATAATTCACAGCAAGGTTCCTAATAACAAGGCATAGGCTAGAAGCCATTTAAGTGCTACAAATATAGTAGCCCTAGATATAGTTCTAATAGATATAAAGCAGCGGACTGCTTAATCTACAAGAGTAATAAGCACACCACTAAGAAGCATAGAGATAGTAGTGATAAATCTTTAGACCTAAATAAAATTCCAATTAATTTAGCGTAGGCCTAGGATAATAGTCTTACTATAGAGAAACCTATAGATAAGAGAATAAGAATATAGGTATCCCTACGGCAAGACAACCACTAGTTAGTAGTGCTAGCGCTATTTAATACAGGAGCGGAATATTTAATAATCCACCCTAAGCTACTATTAAAATAGGACTAGAAGAATATAGTAAAAGCAAAGGTAACACTAGAAAGCATAAGCAGGAATAAGATCCTATACTAAGGAATTTTGCGTAGACTAGTTAAGGTAAAGGATAGTATAAGCTATACAAAGGTCTGCTAAGTTAGCTACTATATTACTAATACTAGAGAAGGAATGCTCCTAGGAATAGACTAGACCCTAGAGTACAAACCTATAGTAATAGATTAGAAGCAGGGTTTTTAGAGGTTCCTGATAACTAAAGAACGTATTACATTCACTTTAGGTAAGCAATAACTACGTAAGGTAGCAAAGCAGTCTTCTATTATACTATTACTAGTATTACTAAAAGTTAGAATAGTTAAACCTAAAGTAAAAGAGGGGGATACTAATAAAGTTTTATTAACAGACAACACACTAAGTAATAACCTAACTTGTAATATAGTTATAGCGACAGTAGAAGGTGATATCTAGCCCCTAAAGAAGAAGAAACTTAGAAGCGTAATAGCGCTCTAGGCAGTATTTCGCAAGGAGCTAGCAGTGTTCACGCAAGAAACAGATAGTAACACACCTTAATAGCAGATCCTAGAGGAGTACGTGGAATTTATAGACATATTCTTAAAAGATCTAGCTAGTAAGCTTCCGGAACTTAGGGGCTACACTTATATAATCAAATTAGAAGAAGGGAAATAGCCACTATAGGGACCTATATACAACCTAGCGGAAAAAGAGCTAGAGGTGCTTAGGGAGTACCTTATAAGTGCGCAGGAAAAAGAATAGATCAGAAGATTAACAAGCCTAGCTAGAGCCCTGATTTTATTTGTCCCGAAAAAATCAGGGAAATTAAGGCTTTATGTGAATTATAGGGGTCTCAACAGGATTACTATTAAGAATAAGGCCCCCTTGCCGTTAATCTCCGAAATTCTTAATTAACTAGCAGGCGTGAAAGTCTTTATATCTTTAGATCTTCAAGAGGCATACCACTAGCTACGTATTCGCGAGGGCAATAAGTGGAAGATAGCGTTCCGATGCCGCTATAGGCATTTTGAGTACCTTATTATGCCATTTAGATTAGTAAACGCGCTAGCCACTTTTTAGGAATATATTAACAACACGCTTAAGGGACTTATGGACGAATTCTACATTATTTACCTTAATAACATCCTAATATATAGTAGCGACCCTACAAGACACACGGAGTATGTCAAAAGGGTGCTAGAGCGACTTCAGGACGCGGATCTTTACGTTAACCTTAAGAAGTGCTAATTTTCAGTATTATAAGTAAAATTCCTAGGGTTTATCATATCTAAAAAAGGTATTAAGATAAAACCATCAAGGGTCAAAGCCATTATAACCTAGCTAATACCCCGCAGCGTGTTTAACATTCAATTATTCCTCAGGTTTATAGGGTTTTACTAACGCTTTATAAAATAGTATAGTAGGGTAGTAGTCCTGCTAATAAACTATCTAAAGGGTATTTAACTAGTAGAGTTTAAGCTAGAGCCTAGCGAACTTATAGCGTTTAAAGAACTCTAAAAGAAGTTCTAGGAGGCACTAATCTTAGTGCACTTTAACCTACTTTATTTACTAAGAGTAAAGACAAATACATCTAGTTACGCAATTAGAGCTATACTTATAATGTTAGTGCTAGGTAGCTAGCACCTAGTGGCGTATTTTTTAAGGAAGTTAACTAATATTAAGCTTTATTACTTAACCCTAGACACTAAGTTATTAGCAATCCAAGAGGCGTTTCAGGCCTAGAGACACTACCTCGCGTATTTAACTTACTAGATTATAGTTATAATGGACTACCTTAATCACAAGTACCTAGCCATAAAGCTAAAGCTATCTAGCAAGCAAGTAATAGCATTAGATAAGCTTTATCTATTTAATTTCAGAATTAAACATTATGTAGGTAAGCTAAACCCCGCTAATACCCTATTAAGAAGAGTAAATTATATTAGTAAGAAGTATAGGGCAAAGGCTATGTCCTCATAGCTACCTAACTTCTTAGCTAAGTTTACAGATGCTAAGCAGCAAGGGCGCTATATATATAATAGTATAGTCACAGGCCCTAAGGTTACATCCCTTAGTGTAGTTAATAGTTTATTATAAGATCACTGTAAGGGCTATTCTAGCCTCTAGGGTTTTAAGAAGATATAACTTAATTATATTATTAAGGAACCTAATAGTCCTATAAAGCCTATAAGTAGTACGCTAACTAGGTCCGCTAATTATAAGCAGCAAGGTCATGCCTTGTCTATATTATTTAATGTTTCCGTAAGTCTAGCGAGCCTATAGGTTAGGAGTCTAGCTAGGTTAGTAGTTAGTAAGCGACGTAGGCGCCCCCTTAAAACGCCGCTTAGCTATAATTTATCTATAAGTCTAAAAGCACACTATAAGCTAGCTACTCATAGCAGTGTTATAGTAAGAATATAGGTAGTCTAGCGAACCTCTTCTAAGTTCGTGCGTAACACTTATCCTAAGTACGCAGAATTAGAGACTCTAATTCAAGTTACATTATTTTAAGCACAGCAAGGTAATAACTTTACTATAGGTCAGAGGAAGCTGCTTAAGAGCGGCAACCTAGAAGTATTATAGACATAGTCTATTAGGCCCTCTAAGCTATTAATATTCAAGAATAGAGTTTTTATTCTAGTAAGTATAAGGAAGGAAGTTCTAATGCTTACCTATAATAACCTAGTAGCAGGCCACTAGGGAGTTAGCAGGACCCTTTGCCAAATTATAAACTAGTACTACTAGCTATTAATAAAGAAAGACACTAAGTTATATATGCAAACTTACATAAGCTATTAAACTTTAAAGCTAAGGCACTATAAACCCTATAGTAAGCTAGTAGCGCTGCCAGTGCCTAATTAGCCTTTTCAAGAATTGTTAATAAACTTTGTCACAGGGCTGCCACCTATAAAAAACATAAACTAGACTTATAATGCAATCTTAGTCATTATAGACTATTTCATAAAGTATAGTATCTACATCCCTATTTTAACGCATAACTAGCAATAGGTTAGCTACTGTATTCTTAGAGTACATTTTCAGGGATTATAGCGCTCCAGAGGGCATTATTATAGACCGGGGTTTGACTTTCACTAGCGGGTTTTAAATAATCTTCTACCACCTTATTATAACTAAGCAGTAACTAAGCACCACGTTCCACCCGCAGATAGACGGTTAGACAGAACGTCTAAACTAAGTTTTAGAGCATTATTTAAGAGCCTTTACTTACTTTAACTAAACTAATTAGGCTAACAATCTTTTAATAGTATAGTTTGCGTATAATATAAGCGTCCATTTAACTCATAGCTACACCCTAGCTAAGGCGCTACAAGGCTACAACCCTAGGGGACTATAGCAAGTAGTTACAAATATTCCTATAGTAAATAACTAAGTAAAAACTTATGCTATTACGCTAAGAGATAGATATATAGTAATTAAGTAGCTTCTAAGTGACTTATAAGTCTAGTACGTAAAGTACTATAACAAGAAGCAGACCCTAATAAAGTTTAATGTAGGTAACTATGTTTTATTATCCATAAAGAACATTAACTTATGGTAACCTAGTAGGAAGCTAAGTGCGAAGTACCTAGGCCCTTATAAAATCAAAAAGGTAATTAGTACCTATGGACTTACGTATTAATTAAGGCTACCACGCGGAACGCGTTTATATAATGTTTTTAATATTACTAACCTTAAACTATTTGTAAGGGACTTATCTAGCATAAAAGACACGTCCTTGCTATAAGAGAACATCGCGGACAACAAGTAGGAGTTCAAAGTCAAGAGAATTATATCACATTAGTATAACAGGAGACGTCAGAAATACCTAGTTAAGTGGAAGGGCTATAATGCTTTAGAAAATTCTTAGGTAAAGAAAAGAGATTTCATTATAATAAATATTATTAAGGATTATAAGCGGTAACTAAGCAGCTAGTTTGTGGACACAGAGGTATATTTAATAGAGTCTAGATAGTAGTAGCGACATATAAAGAAAAAAAATCCAGATAATTTCTTAGATAACCTAACTCGTAGCTACTTCGCACTAATTACTCTATTAACACATTAGGCGCCTAACCCTTAGTAGTCCTACCTATGCTAATAGGGGCAGAGGATTTATTCTTATTATTAGAAAAATCCCTCTCTCTATACACATACATACAAAGCTCGCTAGGAAGGTCTAGCGGCCTAACATAAGCAGGAAGTGTGGACATATTAGTAGTAAGCTACTAGCAAGTTAGTAAAGCTATAAGCTAGAGCGTAGGAGTACATATAGATAGGAGGTTCTATGTAATAAAACACAAGCTATTAGAAATATCTATCTGGACTTCTAGATTAATAGTATTACTAAGTAGTAATATAGTAACTTATTTATTAGCGTTAGCCTTGTATGTAACTTCTACTATAAGCCACGCTCGCCTTGCCTAACCACGCTTATTAGCATTTTTAGTAGTTAAGAGCGTATTATAAAGTTTACGTTTTACGTGCATTAGATGCTAGTAGCATATTAGTAGTAACTAAGTTATAGAAACAGGGGATATATATGTTATTAAGAAAGTATAGATTGCTATTAGGATTACTATAAGCGTTAATATGCTTAAAGAGCGTATAGTATAACTAGGTAAACTAAGTAGGACACTAGTAGCGTGTTAGTATACGCATTAGTAGTAAGAAAAGGGAGGACATACCCTAGAACAGTCTTTATTATTTTACGAATAATATACGCATTTTATTGAGTTACCTACGTAAGTTAGTAATAACCTATAGTAAGATAGTAGTGAAGTTATACTTAGGGAATTAGTATACTCCATTAGGATAGATTTGCTCTCTATAAGATATTACAGCTTTACGCTATTACTATCTTTAGGAGTAATTACCTATATTACTACCTACTATGCATAGTGTATATAAGGAATTTTTATTTTACTAGCACTACTAGCTATAAGTTAGTAAGGTAGGCGCTAGGGGGACATAGACATTATACTTATATAGAAATTTTAAAAGCTAAATATTTCTTACTAGGAGACTTTATAGGGGATAGCGTAGGAGTTTTTACACTAAGGGGAGGTAGTAGTAGCGGAGTAGTTACTTGCATTAAAGATATTATTAACTACTAGTAAGTTAGTAGTAACGCTATAAGAAACTCATAGGTAGAAGGCAAGAAACTAATATTTTAGCATTCAAGAGGATTCAGATGTTTTAGATAAGGATAGACATAGATAATAAAGTGACGCTATAGGATATTAGTAACTACTATAAGAGAAGCTATAAAGCTACTAGTTTATAGGTAAGGGCAACTTATAATGCTAAGGGAGGATAAAAAAGGAAGAAAAAGTATGTAAAAGCAGGGGAAAGTAAGCCTCTTTTATATTAGCCCCGGACCCCTAAGTAATTTACGCGCTATGTGTAGCTAATCTAGGAATTATAATATTCATAGTTACGGCCGCTACTAGCAGATACACACGCTAGCTGTGAACTCCTAGTAAGATTAACATAACATCCCTAATATTAGACAAGAAGCTATTTGTTTTAAATAGTATGTATTACCCTATCTATTTAACCTAATTACAAAACTTAATACTAGTAGTTTGCTTACTTAGCGCTAATAACTTATTAGATAAAGGCATATACATTAGAGGCAATGAAGCAGTGAGTATGTAGCTACCTATAATCCGGTAATTATAAGAAGGGCTACCTAGACCCCTATAATACCTATCTTACTATTTAAAGCGGACGTAACACTACGCACTAATAGTATAGCTAGTAACATAGACATTACCATGGGTTATGCATAGTAAACACACACTAGCTAAGTAGCTCTTTATAATTAAGGATAATTATATATTAGGGGGGTAGTATATTAGGGGCACGGAGGCTAGGGAGTCACGGATAGGATAGTTACATAATAAAGCCCTTAGATAAGCCCTAGATCGTATAGATAACTAAGTAGCTGCTAGGTAGCTATGTGCATGTAGTAGGGTATTTAGATAAGGACCGCCTATAAGAGTTGTAGGAGGTTAGAGTTTAAGACCTTTATGTACCTACCCCTAAGTAGTAGCTCTCTAGCTACGATTAAGAGTCTTAGCCTTCACTCCGTTTGTATCTCTCCTATCACAGTCGTGACATTAAGGGGTTTTTTAATCTCTAGTTTAAGTAGTTATGCATGGCTATAAACTCTCGGTTAGTTAATTGGTTTTCTTATAATAGATAATAGGATTAATTCTTCTATTAATAGTTAGAGACTTACTAATAGAAAAAGTTAAATCCCTAGGAAGCCTAACATCTAGTATCCGGAGTCTATCTTCCTTTAGCATACTTCCTTAGGTAGCTAAAGGAAGGCCTTTTCTTAAGTAATTCCTTGCTTATCTATGGTTTTTCAACCACTAATTAGTGTTAGTTACACTAAGGGATTGGTATGCACTAGTGCAACGTAGGGTTAGGTTTAATGATATAATAAGGTCTAAGGATTAAAGCTATCTATAGCGTTATGTGGCTATAAGAAAAGGGGGACGCGAGTTACGTGTGTGCCTCGCGTACGGGTGCGGCCAATCACAGTGCGGCGTTGCCGCACGTGCTCCACTTTCCTAGTAGTCAACCCGATGTTAACCCGGTTGTCGCAACAGTATTATAATGTATTTTTATAAAATAAATAATTATAATAAATTATAGAAAATAAATATAAGCATAGGAAGACCCTTAATATATTAAGAAAAAAGCATTCTTTAAAATAGATATAAAAGAATATTACTAAGATATTATATATTTAAAATAAGCTTACTTTTCTGTGAGGCCCCACTCACAACACGGGTGCACCCCGCTAGCGTACTACGCTGTAGGGCTAGGTCCACGTAACACTAGTGAGCCACTAGCTATAAGTTAGCAACTTGCATATATAATATACTTAGACCTAGTAAGCTTTAGTTAATATATAAACACCCCTATACCTCTTGCCTAGCTCTCCCTTTATTCTTATAATTCTAAAGCTTCTCTTACTAGCTACCTAAGAGTAATATAAGGGGGAGAATAACCTAATTTACTAGAACTATACTATATATTACTTAGGATTAGCTAGATAATAGTAATTCTATAGCTAAGGATATATTATATTTTATAACCTTATCTAAAGCTATACCCTTTACTATAGTAGTAGAAAAGGTAGTAGTTAGGGAGTAAATTACCTAGCTTAAGTAACTTAAGAAACTATAGGATTAAGAAAAGAAGCTTACTAACTTAATATAATCTTATAGAGAACTAGTAAAAAGGGGCTAAAAGAATAGTTTATTCTTAAGCCTTAGTAGCTAAGAAGTTAAGGTCTAAAATATTATAAAACTCTAATACCTTATAAACCTATAGAAGTATAAGATATAGCTTAATAACTTTAACTATACCTTTAAGGGGGCAAAGAAGAAGTATTACTAGGATAACTAAAAGATTCTCTTTACACTTAACTATATACATATAAACTATTAGGCTAGATAGGACTAATACATTAAAGAATAACTAGCTAATAGTTAGGATTATCCTAAGGATAACTAGGATAAGTTCTAAGACTAGACCCTTACGCTACTTAAAGACTCCGCAAGTTATAATGTATAAATAGCTATATAGCTAGAAAACATAAAGCAAAAGAAGGGCTAGAGTCCTATTAAGTTTAGTATTTACTTAGATTTACTAGAGAAATACCTAGAATACACTCTAGAAAAGACTTATACTCTTATATTCTTTATAAAATTACTTCCTAACTTATAAGATTACATTAACTTACACACAAATATTACTAGTCTAACAAGAGAAGATATTATATAACTTACCTAGCGATTCTAGGAGGTAATATTAAAGAATAAGCGAAAGCTAAATAATTTAGAAGAGAAGGGGCTATATAAGGTAGCTTAACACTAAAGACGTAACTCCTTATAAGGGCATTAGCTAAATAAGGACTAAAGAGATAAGAATAAGGATAAGGAAAAAACCCTAGCTACCTATCTAAATAATAATAAACTATAAGGAAGAAAATAGTGCTTTAATTATAGTAGTATAAAGCACCTTATTTATAATTATAATAAGCTAAGGAAAGACTAGCAAGAGGGTTAGGAAAACTCCTAGAGGTAAAAGTAAAAGCCCTTACCTTTACCTTAGACACTAAGATACTAGTAGGATGCTAATTTTATATACTAGTTACTATTTATAAGCATAAAGATATTAAAATAGTAGTAAATCTTAATAGTTACACTAAGATTAATATTATAAGCGCCTAATTTACACAGACTTATAAGCTTAATTAGGCTAAGGCTATAGTACTTATCTTAAAGGTAGTAAGGGCTCTAATAGTTTCCTAATATAGTATTTATAAGGTGCCTATTTTAATCAAAGATTTATAGGGCAAAGAGAAAGACCTTAAGTTACTATATATAGCTATTAATAAGGACCTAAGAGCAAAGGGAAGCCCTATATTAATTAAAATACACATGCTTATAGAAGAACGCGTATATCTCTGCTTATACTTATAAGAATAGTAGTTTAAAAAGAGAAAGGTAGCCTTTTTACTAATAACTCCCTGTAAGTTCGCGAAGGTAATATGTAATAAGATAATTATATATGCTATTATAGGCGTAATAGAAGATAAGTTTATCCCTCTTAAAGATAAAGAGGAGGTAAAAGCATATAGAACTATTAAAGATATCCTAGAGAAACTACGTAAGTTTAAAGACGTATTTATATTAGATAAGGTAGGGAGCCTTCTATTAAAGAAGTTAACTAACTACGCGATTAATCTTATACTAGGAGCTACACCCCTATATAAACTAATTTATCCTCTCTCCTAAAGCAAGCTTAAAGAGCTCTAGGAATATATTAATAATAACCTAAAGAAAGGCTAGATAAGACCCTTAAAGAGCCTAGTAAGCACACCTATTCTATTTATACTAAAGAAGGATAGAACACTCTAACTATATATTAACTATTAAGGGCTTAATAAGGTAACATAAAAGAATTACTACACTCTCCCCCTAATTTTAGAGATCCTTAATTAATACTAAGGGGCCTATTTCTTTTCTAAGATTAATATTAAGGATATATACTACCAAATTCATATTTAAGAGGGTAATAAGTAAAAGATAGCTTTTCACACACATTACAGGCACTATAAGTACCTTATAATACCTTTTAGGTTAATAAATACTCTAGCTACTTTCTAGAGTTATATCTATAAGGCACTATATAGGCTAGTTAACACTATTTATATAGTGTATCTAGATAATATTCTAATTTTCTCTAAGATAAAGGAGAAGCACACTAAATATATTAAGTAAGTTCTTAAATATATAAGGTTAGCGAAGTTATATATAAAACGCTCTAAGTGCTCTTTCTATAAAGAATTAGTAAAATTCCTAGGATTTATTCTCTTTATTAATAGGATATTAATAAATACTTACTAAGTTAATATAATTAGAGAATAGAAGGAGCTAATAAGTTTTAAGAATATATAGTTATTCCTTAAGTTCTATAACTTCTATTAATAGTTTATCTATAAATACTCTAGGATTATAATACCTCTTTATACGCTAATAAAAGGTAGTTAAAATAGTATCTAGACTAGGAGGTTTATATTTAGAGAAAAGAAGTAGTTAGCATTTAACTAGCTAAAAGATACCTTTTAGTAAGCGCCTTTACTCTAACACTATAACCTAAGTTAAGCGGTGTGTATTAAGATAAATACCTTAATTTTTATAATAGTAGGAATCCTATCTTAGTAGGATAATAAGGGCTATTAGTATCTAGTAGCCTTTTAGTTAAGGAAGTTTATAAATACTAAACGTAACTATAGTATAGCTAATTAAGAGTTACTTACTATAGTAAAGTTATTTAAACACTAGTAATATTATATTAAAGGCGTAAAGATACTTATAGAAGTCCTATTAGACTATTATAACTTATAAACCTTTATAAGGTAGTAAAAGCTAAATAAAAGATAGGTATAATAGTGTATATTCCTCTACCCTTTCTATTTTATAATTAAGTATAGACTAAGGAAAAGTAACCCTATGGACACACTATTAAGAAAGTCTAATTATAAGGGCAAACCTATATTAAATAAGGCGCTCCTACTAGAGCTTTAAAGGAAAATAGTAAATATCTTTATAGTAAAAGAAAAAGTACTAATATATTAAAGAAGTTATAGTATAATACTAGTCTTAGAACTTACTAAGATAAGAGTAGCCTAAGTAAAAGGCTAGTTAGCTACTATAAATTTAGTAATAGGTTAGCTAAATAAGGGTAATTTTAAGGAGAAGGTAATATATATTTAAGATATTAGTATAGTATAAGTAATTTAAGGGGCTATTATATTACTAAATCCTTACTAATTTATAGTAAATAAACCATTAGCGTAACTACTATAGAAGGCATAGGACTAAGATCTAGATTTATATAAGCGTAAAGGTAAGGTTAACTCCTAAGTAAAAGGGAGGGAAAAAGCTAGTCTATAGTTATGTAATGTAAGGGGCCTCCTAATATATAAAGACTAAGTAGTTATTCTACAGGAGCCTATCTTATAATAGGAGCTTCTATAGTTACACTATAATAATCTATTAGTAAGTTACTTTAGGACTAAATACACTCTTAAACTACTAAAACATTACTATTAGTAGCTAGTAATAAGTAAAGCTATTTTAGACTATATATCTAGCTATAGAGTATACTAGCGTGTAGTAACTAGGAGGCACTGCCTATATAAAAGCCTTGAATTACTACTAATACTAAGGTAACTATAGGTAAAGATCTTAATAGATTTTATTATAGGATTACTACTAGTATAGCTAGGTAACTAAGAAACTAACGTAATCTGTAAGAACAAAGGGATAGCTAGGCAAGAGGTATGGGGGCGTTCGTATATTGACTGAAGCTTGCTAGGTCTAAGTGTGTTGTGCGTGCAAGTCGCTGACTTATAGCTAGTGGCTTGCTAGTATTACGTGGACCTAGCCCTACAGCGTAGTACGCTAGCGGGGTGCACCCGTGTTATAAGTAGGACCTTATAATTATCCCCTCACTTATAGCTAGGCTCCTAAATAGCTTTCCCTAGCCTTAATATAGCTATTTGCTAACTAGCTAATAATAAAAACAATAATAAACAAATTAGTTAGCTTTACAATATAAATTTCATCGCGACTTACTATTATATTACTCCCTTTTCCTCCTTATAACTCTAGACTATTCTAATTAATTTTAATTAGACTTTATTTACCCTAACTTATCACGTACCTATCCTCACTATTTTATTATAGAAGCTAACGCTATTTGCTTTTATAAGTGCTTTTATATATATTACTTACACACTAGCTACACTAACTTTAAGAGGCACCCACTAATTAAGGCTACTTTACTAAGGATTATATATAGTTTTCCTTATTCTTTGCTTAGGAGTAGCGCTACTAGGGATAAGCAGTTAAAGCGTTATCTCTAATATAATAAGCGTAGCAATACCTATAAGATAGTAAGTTACTTAGTATTCTATTACTATATACTTCTAACTTACTAACTTTTCTATACTAGGCTATAGTAATAATAGCTAGTAACTTTTCTAACCTAATAGTTATTTATAAGTAGGTGTAAGCCCTTATAGGCACTACTATTTCCGCCTTAAATAAAGAGGGCATTAGTGTTTTTTTAGAGGAGACTTGCTATAGCTTTGCTAAGTGTATCCTTAACTTAGTTATAGGATTTAACTATATAAATACCTCGCACCGCGTTACCTTTAGGTTAACTAGTACTACAAAGGCGTATTAAGTCTGTTAAATCCTAACCTAATTACTTATTATTCACTAACCTTTCTATACAGGCCACCTTCATTTCTTACTAGAGCTATCTAGTTTCTTAGTAGTAGTTATAAGTTACCTTAGTAACCATAGCCCTATTCCCCCCTCTTCTAGTTTGCCCTTAGCTTTTTATTATCTATTTACTAGGGCTTTACTAATATTTTAACAGGAGGACCTAGAGGATACTATAGCTATATAGGAAGTACATATAGTTCTTTAGCTCCATTTATTAGATCCAGGCTACGTTACCTAGGCCATAGCAGTGCACCACTTCTTCTATACTATAGAGGAGGTAATTTAGGCTAATAAGAATAAGGTAGAGTATAGGTTTATTAATAGTAAGGTTATCTCCTATCTAGGGGCTATAATAAAGGGTTTTCTAGTTGCTTTACCTGCGCTTTAGGCGCTATTTCCCTTATCTTTTTATAACATAATATAGGCCTCTAGGTAGAATTTTTAGGTAACTAATAATATTAAGCCTTTACTATAGTGACGTTATTTCTTAGTGCTTGTGATTCGCTTATAACTTACTATGCTTCCTCCTTATTTTGCTTTAATAAAAGGCCTAAATTATATATTAAGCGCCTTCTATATCTTCTGCTACTACCTATTAATTATATTCACTTAGCTAACCCTTCTATTTTACTAGGTATTTATTGCCTTTATAAGTCTTCCTGTAATCCTTAACTTCTTTAACTTTAAATTTATTATCTTTATCTTTAAGGTCTAGTATTAGTATTTCTTTATCTATAGTGTCTTTCTAGTAGTTCTATAGCTCTAATAGACTAACGTAAAACATATTATACAGTTAACTATACTTATTAGGTAGCGCTAGTTAGTACGCTTATTTACCTATAGCATTAAGTATCTAAAACAGCCTAATAAATCTAGGGGTTAGCTTCTGTTTTATATCCTTAAGTCTAATATTCTTTACTAATAGTAGTACTAAGTCTCCTCTTTTTAAGGTTAATAGCTAGTGTTATTAGTTATAATACTTTGCCTATGCTTTAGTAGCTCTTACCTAGTTATATACTAGTTTCTCCCTAACCTTATATAGCTTTTATACACACGTATAGGCTTCCAGGACCTCCCCCTCCCTACTCTTACCCTTAAAAGCTAGATAAAACTTAGGCAAATAGCCTATAAGAGCGTAGTTAGGGGAGTAACCCATTATCTTATTAATAGTATTATTACACGCGAATTAAGCTATTAGGAGTAGCTTTAGCTATAGCTATTAGTTTTCTTTAATAAAGCATTATAGGTAATGTTTAAGCACTTAGTTTATTCTCTCTATTTACCTGTTAGTTTAGGGGTAAAACGCTATTAAAAGCCTACGCTTTACATATAATAGGTAACATATATCTAACCAGAATTAGCTTATAAATACTAATCCTCTATTAGATACAGTGCTCTCTAGCGCCCTAAATTAAAGCTTAATCTCCTTGTGGAATAGCTTTACTAATTTAGCCGCGTTAATTATAGTCTATACAGGGAGAAAGACAAAGTACTTAGTGAATTAGTCTATAATCACTAGGATTACGTCAGTTTCTTAGTCGCCTAGCTATACCAGTAGCAATCCCGCAATAAAATCCATTAAGATCTCTGCCTATAGTTACCTTAGTATTAGTAGTAATTCAAGGCTTCTATATAGGCAGTGCCTCCTAGCTACCACGCGCTAGCATACTTCGTAGCTAGACATATAGTCTAAAACAGCTTTACTTATTACTAGCTACTAATAGTAATATTTTAGTAGTTTAAAAGTGTGTTTAGTCCTAAAGTAACCTACTAATAAATCATTATAGTATAGCTATAGAAGCTCCTATTACAAGATAGGCTCCTGTGAAACAACTACCTAGTCTTTATACATTAGGAGGCCCCTTACACTACACAACCATAGACTAGCTTTTCCCCTCCCTTTTACTTAGGAGTTAACCTTACCTCCGTGCTTTTACAGATCTAGATCTTTGTCCTATGCCTTCTATAGTAGTTACGCTAATAGTTTATTTACTATAAATTAGTAAGGATTTAGTAACATAATAGCCCCCTAAATTACTTATACTATACTAACATCTTAAACACACGCTACCTTCTCCTTAAAATCACCCTTATTTAGCTAACTTATTACTAGATCTATAGTAGCTAACTAGCCTTCTACCTAGGCTACTGTTACCTTAGTAGGTTCTAAGACTAGCATTATACTATAACTTCTTTAATATATTAGTACTTTTTCTTCTACTATAAAGATATTTACTATCTTCCTTTAAAGCTCTAGTAGGAGCGCCCTATTTAACATAGGTTTGCCCTTATAATTAGACCTTCTTAACAGTGTATTCACAGGGTTACTTTTCCCTAGTCTATACTTAATTATAAAATAGAAAGGGCAGAGGAATATACACTATTATACCTATCTTCTATTTAGCTTTTACTACCTCATAAAGGTCTATAAGTTATAATAGTCTAATAGGACCTCCATAGGTATCTCTACGCCTTTAATATAATATCACTAGTATTTAAATAACTCTACTATAGTAAGCAACTCTTAATTAGTTATGCTATAGTTACGTTTAGTGTCTATAAACTTCCTTAACCAAAAGGCTACTAGATACTAATAGCCCTTATTATCCTGCTAAGATAGGATTCCTACTATTACAAAAATTAAGGCATTTATCTTAATGCGCACTGCTTAACTTAGGTCATAGTATTAGAGTAAAGGCGCTTACTAAAAGGCATCTTTTAGCTAGTTAAACGCTAACCGCTCCTTTTCTCTAAATATAAACCTCCTAGTCTAGATGCTATTTTAACTACCCTTTATTAGCGTATAAAGAGGTGCTATAATCCTAGAGTATTTATAGATAAACCATTAATAGAAGTTATAGAACCTAAGGAATAACTATATATCCTTAAAACTTATTAGCTCCTTCTATTCTCTAATTATATTAACCTAGCGAGTATCTATTAATATCCTATTAATAAAGAGAATAAATCCTAGGAATTTTACTAATTCTTTATAGAAAGAGCACTTAGAGGGTTTTATATATAACTCCGCTAACCTTATACGTTTAAGAACTTACTTAATATGTTTAGTGTGCTCCTTCTTTATCTTAGAGAAGATTAGAATATTATCTAGATACATTATATAAATAGTGTTAACTAGCCTATATAGCGCCTTATAGATATAACTCTAGAAAGTGGCTAGGGCATTTATTAACCTAAAAGGCATTATAAGGTACTTATAGTGCCTATAACACATGTAAAAAGCTATCTTCCACTTATCGCCCTCTTTAATATAAATTCAGTAGTACATATCCTTAATATTAATCTTAGAAAAGAAACAGGCCCCTTAGTATTAATTAAGGATCTCTGAAATTAGGGGGAGAGTGTAGTAATTCTTCTGTGTTACCTTATTAAGCCCTTAATAGTTAACGCATAGCTAGAGCGTTCTATCCTTCTTTAGCATAAATAGAATAGGCACGCCTGCTAGGCTTTTTAAGGGTCTTATCTAGCCTTTCTTTAGGTTATTATTAATATATTCCTAGAGCTCTCTAAGCTCGCTTTAGGAGAGAGAATAGATTAGTCTGTATAGGGGTGTAGCTCCTAGTATAAGATTAATCATGTGGTTAGTTAACTTCTTTAATAGGAGGCTCCTTGCCTTATCTAATATAAACATGTCTTTAAACTTACGTAGTTCCTCTAGGATATCTTTAATAGTTCTATATGCTTTCGCCTTCTCTTTATCTTTAAGAGGGATAAACTTATCTTCTATTACGCTTATAATAGCATATATAATTATCTTATTACGCGTTACCTTTATAAACTTATAGGGAGTTATTAGCAAAAAGGCTACCTTTCTCTTTTTAAACTACTATTCTTATAAGTATAAGCAGAGATATATATATTCTTCTGTAAGTATATGTATTCTAATTAATATAGGGCTTCCCTCTACTCTTAGGTCCCTATTAATAGCTATATATAGTAACTTAAGGTCTTTCTCTTTACCCCGTGAATCTTTAATTAAAATAGGCACCTTATAGACACTATATTAGGGAACTATTAGAGCCCTTACTACCTTTAAGATAGGTACTATAGCCTTAGCCTAATTAAGCTTATAAGTCTATGTAAATTAAGCGCTTATAATATTAATCTTAGTGTAACTATTAAGATCCGCTACTATTTTAATGTCTTTATGCCTATGAATAGTAACTAGTGTATAGAATTAGCATCCTACTAGTACCCTAGTGTCTAAGGTAAAGGTAAGGGCTTTTACTTCTACCTCTAGGAGTTTTCCTAACCCTCTTGCTAGTCTTTCCTTAGCTTATTATAATTATAAATAAGGTGCTCTATACTACTATAATTAAAGCACTATTTTCTTCCTTATAGTCTATTATTATTTAGATAGGTAGCTAGGGTCTTTTCCTTATCCTTATCCTTATCTCTTTAGTCCCTATTTAGCTAATACCCTCATAGGGAGTTATGTCTTTAGTATTAAGCCACCTTATATAGCCCCTTCTTTTCTAAATTATTTAGCTTTCGCTTATTCTTTAATATTACCTCCTAGAATCGCTAGGTGAGTTATACAATATCTTCTTGTGTTAGACTAGTAATGTTTACGTGTAAGTTAATATAATCTTATAAGTTAGGAAGTAATTTCGTAAAGAATGTAAGAGCATAGGTCTTTTCTAGAGCGCGTTCCAGGTGTTTCTCTAGTAAATCCAAGTAAATACTAAACTTAATAGGACTCTAGCCCTCCTTTTACTTTACGTTTTCTAGCTATATAGCCCTTTATGTATTATGACTTATAGAGTCTTTAAGCAGCGTAAGGGTCTAGTCTTAGAACTTATCCTAGTTATCCTTAGGATAATCCTAACTATTAGCTAGTTATTCTTTAACGTATTAGTCCTATCTAGCCTAATAGTTTATATACATATAGTTAAGTGTAAAGAGGATCTTTTAGTTATCCTAGTAATACTTCTTCTTTGCCCCCTTAAAGGCATAGTTAAGGTTATTAAGCTATATCTTATACTTCTATAGGTTTATAAGGTATTAGAGTTCTATAATATTTCAGACCTTAACTTCTTAGCTACTAAGGCTTAAGGATAAACTATCCTTTTAGCCCCTTTTTGCTAGTTCTCTATAAGATTATATTAAGTTAGTAAGCTCCTTTTCTTAATCCTATAGTTCCTTAAGTTACTTAAGCTAGGTAATTCGCTCCCTAACCACCACCTCTTTTACTACTATAGTAGAGAGTATAGCTTTAGATAGGGTTGTAAAACATAGCATATCCCTAGCTATAGTATTACTATTATCTAGCTAATCCTAAGTAATACGTAGCATAGTTCTAGTGGATTAGGTTATTCTCCCCCCTATATTACTCTTAGGTAGCTAGTAGGAGAAGCTTTAGAATTATAAGAACAAAGGGATAGCTAGGCAAGAGGTATAGGGGCATTTATATATTAACTAAAGCTTGCTAGGTCTAAGTGTGTTATGCATACGAGTCGCTGACTTATAGCCAGTGGCTCGCTAGTGTCACGTGAACCTAGCCCTACAGCATGGTGCGCTAGCGGGGTGCACCTATGTTATGAGTGGGACCTCACATAATCCTAGTAATTATAAACTAATTTACTAAGTACTCTATCTTCCTCCTTATATAGACTATAATTAATATAGCTAAATTAGTAAAGCTATTTTATAAGGAGATTAAGCTTTAATTTAGGGCGCTAGAGGGTATTATATCTAATAGAGAATTAGTGTTTATAAGCTAATTCTAGTTAGATATATATTACTTATTATATATAAAGCATAGGCTTTTAATAGTATTTTACCCCTAAACTAATAGGTAAATAAAGAGAATAAACTAAGTGCTTAAATATTACTTATAATACTTTATTAAAGAAAACTAATAGCTATAGCTAAAGCTACTCCTAATAGCTTAATTTATATATAATAATACTATTAATAGGATAATAGGTTACTCCCTTAACTACGCTCTTATAGGCTATTTACCTAAGTTTTATCTAGCTCTTAAGGGTAAGAGTAAGGAGGGGGAGGTCCTAGAAGCCTATATATATATATAAAAGCTATATAAGGTTAGGGAGAAACTAGTATATAACTAGGTAAGAGCTACTAAAGCATAGGTAAAGTATTATAACTAATAATACTAACTATTAACCTTAAAAAGAGAAGACTTAGTACTACTATTAGTAAAGAATATTAGACTTAAGGACGCGAAATAGAAGCTAACCCCTAGATTTATTAGGCTATTTTAGATACTTAATACTATAGGTAAATAAGCATACTAACTAGCGCTACCTAATAAGTATAGTTAACTATATAATATATTTTACGTTGGTTTATTAGAGCTATAGAATTACTAGAAAGACACTATAGATAAAGAAATACTAATACTAGACCTTAAAGATAAAGATAATGAATTTAAAGTTAAAGAAGTTAAGGATTATAGGAAGACTTATAAAGATAATAAATACCTAGTAAAATAAAAGGGTTAGCTAAGTAAATATAATTAATAGGTAATAGTAGAAGATATAGAAGGTACTTAATATGTAATTTAGGCCTTCTATTAAAGTAAAATAAGGAGGAAGCATAGTAAGTTATAAGCAAATCATAAGCACTAAGGAATAATATTAATATAGTAAAGGCTTAATATTATTAGTTACCTAAAAATTCTGCCTAGAGGCTTATATTATATTATAAAAAAATAAAGGAAATAGCACCTAAAGTATAGGTAAAGTAACTAGAAAACCCTCTATTATAGCCCCTAGATAGGAGATAACCTTACTATTAATAAACCTATACTCTACCTTATTCTTATTAGCCTAAATTATCTCCTCTATAGTATAGAAAAAGTAGTATACTACTATAGCCTAGGTAATATAGCCTAGATCTAATAAATAAAGCTAAAGAACTATACACGCTTCTTATATAGCTATAGTATTCTCTAGGTCCTCCTATTAAAATATTAGTAAAGCCCTAGTAAATAAATAATAAAAAGCTAAGGGCAAACTAGAAGAGAGAGAAATAGGGCTATAGCTACTAAGGTAACTTATAACTACTACTAAGAAACTAGATAGCTTTAGTAAGAAATAGAGGTAGCTTATATAGAAAGGTTAGTAAATAATAAGTAATTAGGTTAGGATTTAATAAACTTAATATGCCTTTATAGCACTAGTTAACCTAAAGGTAATATAGTATAAGGTATTTATATAGTTAAATCCTATAACTAAGTTAAGGATATACTTAGTAAAGCTATAGTAAGTCTCCTCTAAAAAAACACTAATACTTTCTTTATTTAGGGCGGAAATAGTAGTGCCTATAAGGGCCTATACCTACTTATAAATAACTATTAGGTTAGAAAAGTTACTAGCTATTATTACTATAGCCTAGTATAGAAAAGTTAGTAAGTTAGAAGCATATAGTAATAAAATACTAAGTAACTTACTATCTTATAGGTATTACTACACTTATTATATTAGAGATAATACTTTAATTACTTATCCCTAGTAGTGCTACTCCTAAGTAAAGAATAAGAAAAACTATATATAATCCTTAGTAAAGTAACCTTAATTAGTAAGTGCCTCTTAAAGTTAGTATAGCTAGTGTATAAGTAATGTATATAAGAGCACTTATAGAAGCAAATAGTATTAGCTTCTATAATAAAATAGTAAGGATAGGTATATAATAAGTTAAGGTAAATAAAGTCTAATTAAAATTAATTAAAATAGTCTAGAGTTATAAGGAGAAAAAGGGAGTAATATAATAGTAAGTTATAATAGAATTTATATTATAAAGCTAACTAATTTATTTATTTTTATTTTTATTATTAGCTAGTTAGTAAATAGCTATACTAAGGCTAGGGAAAGCTATTCGGGAGCCTAGCTATAAGTAAGGGGATAATTATAAGGCCTTACTTATAACATAGGTATACCCTGCTAGCGCACTACGCTATAGGGCTAGGTTCACGTAATACTAGCAAGCCACTAGCTATAAGTTAGTAACTCGCACGTATAACACACTTAGACCTAGCAAGCTTTAGTTAATATACGAACGCCCCCATACCTCTTGCCTAGCTATCCCTTTGTTCTCACATTTTCTAAATAAGCTAAAACTTTATAGATTTTTAAATAAATAACTAAATTATATATAAAAATAATGATACTATAACTAGATTACTTAAAAAAACTACTATATACTAAATTTATATAATACCTCACTTTTAATTTTCCCTAATAATACATTGTATTGTATGTATTGTATTGTATTGTATTGTATTTTTAATACAATGCAATACACAATACAATACATAGGGCAATACAATACAATAAAATCCATCGAAGGGCCAAAAAATACAATACAATACAATCCAACAATGCTCTAGGTCTAAGTGTGTTATACGTGTAAGTCACTAACTTATAGCTAGTAGCTTGCTAGTGTCACATAGACCTAGCCCTACAGCGTAGTACACTAGCGGGGTGCACCTGTGTTATGAGTGGGGCCTCACAGACAAATATATAAGGACTTTTATTATAAAATTAGCTTAAAGGAAATTCTTACTTAATTATAATATTAAAGATTATTTATAATCTTTTCCTATACCTTAAATTATTAGTGTGAGGCCTTACTTACAACACGGGTGCACCCTGCTAGTGCACTACGCTGTAGGGCTAGGTTCACGTGACACTAGCAAGCTACTAGCTATAAGTTAGCGACTCGCACGCATAACACACTTAGACCTAGTAAGCTTTAGTCAATATACGAACGCCCCTATACCTCTTGCCTAGCCATCCCTTTGTTCTCACAATTAATTATAAGAGACCTAGAAGGTGTGCTAGGAATCCTAATAGACCAAAAGATCCGCCAATGCTAGCCGTTGCTAACATTGCACCTTACAATCGGTTATAAGGCCTGTCACCTAGGGCCTCAGTCTATCGGGTCCCGTACACAACGCCTCACAATTAGCTTTAATAAATATTTTAGCTATAAGAAATATATTAGAAAAAGCTTTTTAAAGTATTAAATATATAAGTATAAATTATATATTAACTAGGATAAAACTTATTATAAAATATTAGTAAAGATAAATATATTAGAAGTACCTTTATAAACTAGTTATTACTATAGTATACTATATACCTTTTAGGTATAAAAGTTAGTTACTATTTGCACCTCTAATTAATTAAATTAAACACTTTTTATTATCTATCTACACCCCTACCTAACACTACCTAATATCTTTTGGTACGACTTCAGGACTTTCATAACGAGTGAGCGGATTAGTGATAGGAATGGCGGCGAGACCGGCAGCGTTGATTGAGAAATGCATGTTAATCAGGAGGACGACTGCGGGTTTTTTTTTTCCCTTTCAGATGTGAAACCACTGATTGATATGGTAGAGATGAATGTGCTGTCGGGGATAGCCTTCAAGAAATCGCCATGATTTGCGAAGCTCATCTACAGCTCTTGATCAACATTACTTTGCTCGTCCAACATTAAGGCCTGCTCGTAGCTGCAAGGCAAATGAAATGCTTACTACCGTACAGGTACTGCCGTTTGAGGTTCTTGAGGTGCGTGGGAAACAAGCCTCATGTCAAACAGAACAATTCTTTGTTATATTCGATGGCTTCGTGTTGAAAAAAAAAAAACTCCGTCTTGGTGTCCAAAGGGGAAGTAAATCCGTATCCGACGGATGGGCTTTCCCAAGCGGGCGCAAGAGTGGGGTTATTAGGGAACCTGATCGGAGGACGGAGAAGAAGGCAGATTATAAATCGAGAACCTGAACGGGGTTGCATCATCTTTTTTCGATGGATGATTGGCAGTAGATGACGTTTTCGCTACCCACGAATGAAGTCATAGCTCCCTGTTTCGTCAATTTTTTTTGTTATAAAAAAAAACCACATTGCATCTCAACATGTTCTTGAATACTTTATTCCCCTTCCTGTCTTGCTTGATACAACTCCGTCTCAACCACAATCAACAATCGACTGAATAGAAACATTTGCACAATGACCGCCAACAAGACCCTAGTCTACAAGAAGGTGCCCAAGGGGTTCCCCGTCGCCGGCGAGCATCTCGTCGTGGAGAATCGCGACATCGATCTCAACGACGTTCCCAAGGGCGGCCTCGTCGTCCAAGTCCAGTATGCCTCATTCGATCCTTACCTGCGTGGCAAGATGCGCGACCCCAGCATCGAGTCATACTCGCCGGCTTTCCAGCTCGACGAGCCCATTTCCAACGACACCGTCGCCAAGGTCTTGAAGAGCGACAACCCCGATTTCAAAGAGGGCGACATGGTCAAGTCTTTCGGACCTATCGCCGAGTATGCCGCCATTCCTGACCCCAAGGCTCAGCGTGTGTCGAAGATCCAGAACCCCCACGGCTTGGACTGGGCCGTCTTCACTGGTGCATTGGGCATGCCCGGCCTGACTGCGTGGTCCAGTCTGTACGAGATTGGCAAGCCCAAAAAGGGCGAAACCATCTTCGTCAGCTCTGCTGCCGGCGCCGTCGGTCAGATCGTTGGCCAGATTGCCAAGAAGGAGGGCTTGACCGTCATCGGGTCAGTTGGATCCGACCAGAAGCTTGACTTCATCACCAAGGAGCTTGGTTTCGACGCTGGCTTCAACTACAAGAAAGAGTCGCCCGAGGAGGGCTTGAAGCGCCTGGCTCCCAACGGCATCGACATCTACTACGAGAACGTCGGCGGTGAGCATCTGGAAGCCGCCCTCAACCACCTCAACGTCCACGGAAGAGTTGTTTGCTGCGGAATGGTACGTTTTCATCCCGAATGGGGTTTTTTTTTTTTTTGTTTTTTTTGCGTCTTCTTTCTTTCCTTGTCTGAAAAGGGTGCTGACGCCATCGACCAGATCAGCCAGTACAACAACTCGGGCGAGGCACATGGCGTCCGAAACCTCATGAATGTCGTCGCTAAGCAGCTCACCATTCGAGGTTTTCTCGTCGCCAACCCCGCATTCGGCCCGGCTTATTACCGAGAGCACCAGGAGAAGCTGCAGCAGTGGTTGGCAGATGGCAGCTTCAAGGCCAAGATGCACTTCACCGAGGGCATCGACGAGGCTGCCGAGGGCTTGATAGGCATCTTCGAGGGCAAGAACTTTGGCAAGGCTGTTTTGCGCATCAGATAGGCCGGGAATGAACAAAAGCATCCATCGGGCAGGCCCGGTCAAGAATGGTTGGCTCGGATGAAAACAGAAATGAGATATGATTGACTATTTAGGATATCAATTGTACTGCGTCGTCTGGTCCGTGGCAGTCGCGCGTTCCGACCATTTCCTCTCGAAGCGCTCCTTCACCACGCGATGCAGACAATCTAGGAACGGAAGCTAAGAATATATTTCATGACTGTCACCCCGTTTGCGATTCGCATTGCTCTTGCTTCCGCATTGACTGAGGAGGAGTTTAATGCTGTGGCGCATAGCATGCAAAATGGTATTTGGAACCAGAAATCTTGAGGTTTCTCAACCGTGTTAATGGACAAACAATGTGTGAAGGAGTCGCGGCTACGTCGGATAGGACCTTTGCCCGCGTCACGAATAGACACACCTTGCAAGCTACTTCTGTATGCGTACTTCATGGTTATTATGTTTCCTAATTGGAAGCCCGCCTGGTCTGACATGATATGACTTGCCCGGGGGCGCCGGGCCTAACTAGCTGTGTACTGCATGGTGCCAGGCCCCCATTTTTTTGGTCGTTCGTTGCTCTCAGTGGGCAGGAGTAATCCGCTTTTATTTACGGATTATCAATTGACAATTGATCCCACGTTTCACGTGCCATGGTGCGTGTCGAGCGCATGTAAAACATGTGTGCGCATACCCCCCCCCCCATGATGCATATGGTTGCAGCTGCAGGATGATACATCGCGTAGTGTGTACATGCTTTGATAGTATCTAGTATCGGGCATTTTGAGGGAGACTGCTTGGAGGAACACGCAGTACTTCCCCCGTATGTAGCGAGTGCATGGTACGATGCTCGAAATCCTCCGCCTCGAGGCTGAGTCAACTACGGATTACATGTACATAATCCGTACATACATACATGTACTGAGCTACTGAGGTGGGGGCGGGGCATCTCATGCTCTAGGTTCGGTCGGGGTCAGCCTCTTGGCTGGCCCAGAAAGTTTCTGCTATGCCTCGTCATGGACTCCGGAACGCACGACCCCTTCTTTGACTTGCTGCCATCTGCGACTCTGTTGGACGACCAAGATCGTGGGACGGAGTTTCAGCTTGCCTCCTGAGTCCTGAGGTAAGGCTGAAGATCCGAGGTTGAGTCAGCCGAGCGCAAGACATCAATAGCGCGACAACTTCCATCTTCCATCTTCCATCCTAATCCATTCATTCCTTTGCTGTCCTAAGCAGATCCATTCTGTTCCATCATTGCCCATCTCTAATTCCATCATCTCGAGCAGACCAGACCGATTCTCCAACGTATACAGAGCGTCTTTACGAGTATCCTCCCCTTCTCATCAGCTAGCAGCGCGATCGTCATGTCCGGATATCCAGGCCAGGGCCATTACGGTGCTCAGCAGCACTCTGGCGGACGTGGCGGCTTCCCCCCAGGTCAAGGTCCTGGGTTCGGCTATGGCTATGGAAACTACGGCGGCCCGCCTCAAGGCCCTCCTCAGGGAAACTATGGTCCGCCTCAGGGTAATTATGGTCCGCCTCAGGGGAACTACGGACAACCACATCCCGGAAATTACGGTCCTCCCCAGGGCAATTATGGCCCTCGTCCGCCTTCCGGTCCTCCACCTCCCGGCTATGGCCATAACCCGCAGCCTCAGTATGCCCGTCCTCCTCCGGCCGAGGGGAATTATGCCATGCGAGCGCAGGCCGGACCTCCACCTCCCACAGCCCCTCAGCATTTCGGTCATGGTGCTCCTCAGGGGTACACTTTCCAGTACTCCAATTGTACTGGTAGACGAAAGGCTTTGCTCATTGGCATCAACTACTTTGGCCAAAAGGGAGAGCTCCGGGGCTGCATAAACGACGTGCACAATGTCTCACAGTTCCTAATTGCACATTATGGCTATAAACGAGAAGATATGGTCATCCTGACGGACGATCAGCAGAATCCTGTCATGCGCCCTACAAAAGACAATATGCTCCGCGCCATGGGTTGGCTCGTCAAGGATGCCCGACCCAACGACTCTTTGTTCTTTCATTTTTCTGGTGAGCAACAATTGGGGTCGGACAATGAGTTTACGCTGACAGTTTATAGGTCACGGTGGTCAGACTGAGGATCTGGATGGGGATGAAGATGACGGCTACGATGAAGTCATCTATCCTGTTGACCATCAGCAAGTCGGACATATCGTTGACGATGAACTACACTTTCGCTTAGTAAGGCCTCTCCAGCCAGGTGTTCGACTAACTGCCATCTTTGATTCTTGCCACTCAGCAACTGCGCTGGACCTGCCATATGTCTACTCAACCAAAGGCGTCTTGAAGGAACCCAATTTGGCAAAGGAAGCTGGCCAAGGTTTGCTGAGTGCGATTGGTTCCTACGCTCGTGGTGATATTGCTGGCGTTGCCAGTACCTTGTTTGGTTTCGCCAAGACGGCTTTCAAGGGCGACGGTGCCTACAACAAGACCAAGGATACACGGACATCCCCCGCAGACGTCATCATGTGGTCCGGTAGCAAGGATGACCAGACTTCGTGAGTGCCCTTGCCGTCGTCCACAAGCTTATTCTTCATATCACAGGCTAAAAAAAACATGTTGTTTATCAGTGCCGATGCCACGATCGCCAATCAAGCCACTGGTGCCATGTCGTGGGCTTTCATCACAGCTTTGAAACAAAAACCCCAGCAGAGCTATGTGGAACTCCTCAACAGCATTCGAGACGTCCTTGCGTCAAAGTACACACAGAAGCCTCAGCTGTCGTGTAGTCATCCCCTGGGTATGTCGACTGAACTGTGTGTGTTTTGACTTTTCCGGGAGCAGATCGTTAACGTTGCTATCAGACACCAATCTACTTTTCGTCATGTGAATTCTGTATGGAGCTGTTTCCCTGAATGTTGTTACGCTGCTCATCCTTTTTTTGTTCATGGGGTTCTGGCTGTGGAAATGACGAATGAAAAACGTACGTGGGGTTTCAATTATGGAGGCACAAGTAGCGCTACAAAATAGCACTGTTTCTTTCACTCCTTCTCATACTGGTGATTTTACCAGTGGAGGCGACATTCTCTCGGCTACATGCTGCCCGACTTAGTGCCCCTTCTGAAAGATTGCCGCCCCTGTCACCAGATTGACATTTCGTATACATACTCAACGGGAGAAATGACAGGGGGCCAGTGTAGTGACAGACACACACCAAGCGACCCTGTCCGGTTTCTGAGAGGGAGATGCGCTGTCCATGATACGATAGCCCGCCGTAATTTGAATGCTCAGAAATCCAAGCGTGAGATTCGTTACCGACAGGCCGGAGGTCGAGACGCCCTGCCCCCATCCAACAATGACGTTGCCGCGCTCGACGAACACTTGATCAAGTTCTGGATCCGAAGTGTCCTGCGCTTCTACCAATGTCAATCTACAAACCATGCGCGGGACGTGCTGACAAGAGAGGACTGGAAGCAGATACAGGACAGAGTCAAAGATGGCGTAAGAAGATTGCGCGACGAGATCCGAACCAGATCAACGAGCTGGTCCCGACTTGGCTACTCGAGTCAGGAAAATCTGAAATTCTTGGAACGACTGCGTCCTAATGCCGGCCAACACCTAGTGTTCGAACACGCGAGGACAAACCTCACGCTGACACCAGGGCGTCGCCTCCATCCTTGAAAACCTCGCCAAAACAGTCAATGAAGCCCATGAGGGCATACTCGGCAAGTCGCAGGACGACATCTTGGCAGCCGGTCGGCCACTTGTCCGTCACGGAGATTGAACGTTTGGAAACTTGACCGGTTAATGACTGCGTTTCTGCAGGGAGCCCCTGATTATATTGAAACTTTGGTGGCCACATTGATCGTGCCACGCTCCACTTCTTTCGGTTATCGCGTGCCTCGAACCACCCGAGATGACAAAAAGAAGGGGCACGTGGCACGATTACGGACTATTACGGAGTATATTTCAAAACTCCTTGGCTGTGGTCCAGGGTCTGTATCCAGGAAAAAGTAGACTACAGTCTAGCCCCTGTATGATTTTACACGAGGTACAATACACCCCCTGAATTATTTTATAAATCTACATGACAGGGGTGATTAAGCTAATAAGATATTAGATAGGTAACAGGGGCTAGGATAACAAATACCTTAGTTTCTCTATAATTTATATAAGAAATAATATATATTTAAGTAGCATTTAATACCTTACATTTTTCCCTTGTAGTGCTCTAAGATAATACAGGGGTAAAATTGCATGTATAGCTAATCACAGCTGTTAGCGAGCGACTAATAACTAGGGCATGTAGATTTGTAAAATAATTCAGGGGGTGTATTGTACATGACTAGGGGTAGCTAGCGGGCCAATGGAAAATCACGAGGTAAGGTAAAAGGTACCTTGCACTACTTATCTTTAACTATGGCGACTTGGTACCTTTTTACCCCTATAGCATCCCTAACAGCTCCACTTACTATAGCCACTCACAGCTGACGGTAGCTGCCCCGCGTGGGGCTTATATGCAGGGGTCAGACTGTACATCTAGAAATACATTTGCGGGCCCCGTAGACCCACGAAGGGGGCGCCGCTAGGGAAATGAGGTCAGTGGCCGCGCAGGTACACGTTGCAGGTACACGTTGCTTTAGTAATTTATAATCCGTGCAGGAAAATCACTTATATGTTATTGACCCATTTACATATAATCCAAAATACCTCTGCGTAGTCCCCCCTCTTACCTGAGTAGACAATAGACCTTTATTAACGTGACTCCACGTAGTGGCCAACGAGCCAAGGAGAAGGAGATGGAGTGGAGTCATCGCCAACGCAACGTCGAGCTTGGCCATCGAGCTCTTTGAGCAATATATTTATTGTTTCAACCACGGCGTCAGACGACGGAATTGCGCCGAGTTGGGCCTGCATTTTGTTTGTTTCGGACCGTGACAAATGTGTAGATGGAAAATGTCAACTTCAGACTGCGGATAAATGGAGTACGTAAACGCGCAGCAACGGATTTTTGAACGCGCAGCAGCAACTAAGCCCAAAACGGATGAGGTACCTCCGCACGCGTTTTTACATAGGAAGGTACCTCCCTGATTTCGCGCACACTTAGAACTCTATAGACTACATGTTTATTAATAATACTAAAATTATCTATTATAGCCTACGTAGCGCTAGTTAATACTATATGGTAGGCTAGCTTAACCTAGTATATTAACTACTTTAAGATACTAAGGGACTTAGTCTCTTACTAGAATTATATATAAAATAAGGTACTTATTATATTAACTATAGTGTTAGATAAGGTAGTATACTATTTTAAGCTACTTAAGAGAATAGTACTTACTAAGGCACTAGAATATAAGGCATCTAGTAATATAAAGAGCTGCTTTACTATACTAAGGTAGCTTATATAGTATTTTATAAGGCCTAAAGAGCTTTAATAGTGCTTATAATCCTTAAAAGAGCTACTTAAAGCTCTTAAAAGCATTTATCTCTAATATTATTACTTAATTCCTAAGGTTTTGCTTGCTTAGCCTTACCATAGCTTGCGGTTAATATAACTAATAATACACTTACTTTATAAGCTTTAACCTAATAAATAAGCAATATGATTATATTACCCTCCGTCTTATTAACACTAAGAATTCTCCTACTTAGAGCTATATCTAGTAGTATAGGCTTTACTTTATTAGATCTTTAAATTTAAGGTTATATAACATTAGGGTTAGGCTTATAATAGGCTAATAGTATTTCTTCTTCTTTAGGCTATAATATTATTAGCAATAGCTTACTAAAAACCAGAGCTTTGCACTACACTACACTACACTACACACTACACTACAAGGGAATTTTTTTACTACACTACACTACATGTAGTATTTTGTAGTATTTGTAGTATTTGTAGTATTTGTAATTTTTAGTAATATAATTACTTATAATAGCTTATAATAGCTTATAATAGCTTATAATAGCTTATAATAGCTTATAATAGCTTATAATAGCTTATAATAGCTTATAATAGCTTATAATAGCTTATAATAGCTTATAATAGCTTATAATAGCTTATAATAGCTTATAATAGCTTATAATAGCTTATAGTTTATAAGCTACTATAAGCTATAATAAATTATATTAACTTATAATATTATTAGTGTTAAAGTTTAATTAAAATTAAATAGTACATAAATATAAATAAGTATAAGGAAATTACTATAGAAAAAGCTATACTTTTTAATTACTTAGTATTTTAAGCTTTTTAAATATATTAATAAAATGAAATACTTTTCTTTCTTATATTTTTTAAAATGATAATAATAGTAATAATAGTAATAATAGTAATAATAGTAATAATAGTAATAATAGTAATAATAGTAATAATAGTAATAATAGTAATAATAGTAATAATAGTAATAATAGTAATAATAGTAATAATAGTAATAATAGTAATAATAGTAATAATAGTAATAATAGTAATAATAGTAATAATAGTAATAATAGTAATAATAGTAATAATAGTAATAATAGTAATAATAGTAGTAGTAGTAGTAATAGTAGTAATAGTAATAATAAATTTAATATCTCTTTTTAAGAAATAATTCTATAACTAATTAAAAAAAAGTATAAACTCTAAGTAAAAGGCAACTATAAGGACCCACTTTAGACCCACTTTTATTAATTCCTTCTTTTTCTAAGACTAGATTATAGAAAAAAGCATAAAAGTTATTAGGAAGTAGAGGGATAATTATAAGGACCCACTTTAGACCCATTTTTATTAATACCTCCTTTTTCTAAGACTAGATTATAGAAAAAAGCATAAAAGTTATTAGGAAGTAAAGGGATAATTATAAGGACCCACTTTAGACCCACTTTTATTAATACCTCCTTTTTCTAAGACTATATTATAGAAAAAGCATAAAGGTTATTAGTAAGTAAAGGTATAATTATAAGGACTTACTTTAGACCCACTTTTATTAATATATCTTTTTCTTTAGACAAATTTATAGAAAAAGCATAGAAACTATTAGTAAATAAAAGGTATAGTTAATAAGGTTTACTTTTAAACCTACTTTTTAGTATAATATATAGCTAAGTAAGTAAGCTAAAAATAGTATATATTCTTAAGCTTACTTTTAAAGCTTTTTTTTCTAATTTTAGTAATAAAGGAAAATATATTATATTTCTTTTTAATATTATAAGAATAATATTCTAGCTACTTTTTCAAAGCTTTTTTAAGGGTTTTTACATTTCTTTTAACTTAAAAAACCTAAAAACTTAATATAATTATTTATAATTATAATAAAAGAAAATATATAGCTAAAAACCCTTCTATAATATAAAGTAAAAAAATTTATTTATTATAAATAGCTTATCTTTATAAATATATTATTATTAGATTTATTATCCTATTTATATATAATAGTAAATAATTTCTTTAGGGTAAATCTTAGATTTAAAGTAAAAAAAGTATATTAAAATGAATATTAAATCTAATTAAAAATCTAGAAAGATAAAATAACCTTTAGAATTTAGGAAATGAATAGAGTTATATAGTAATACTAAAAATACCATACTTAGCTACCCTATTCCTATTATAAGCTTAATAGTTTAAATAAGTATAAACTTTAAAGATTTATAACTAAATAACTAAATTCTAATAAAAAAGAAAGCTAATATTAAGTTAATAAAGAAAAATCTAAAGAATATTATAAGATATTAATATGCCCCACTTTTATTTTTAGCCTTATACTACATGTAGTATTTGTAGTGTAGTTGTCAGGTAGGGGTGTAAATAGATGATGAAAAGTGTTCAATTCGATCAATCAGAGGTGCAGACGGCAGCTGACTTTTGTACCTGAAGGGTACACAGTGTGCTATAGTAATAACTAGTCTACAGAGGTACTTCTAATATATTCATCTCTACCGATGTCTTATCCTAGTTAATACGCGCCCCTTGCCTATATATCTAATGCTTTAGGGAGCTCTTCCTAATATACCCCCTATAGCTAAGATAACTATTAAAGCTAATAATCTAAGGCGTAGGAAGAGATTATAAATAATCTCTAGTGTTATGATTAGGTAGGAATCTCCCTTATGCTAATTCTATAGTAAAAGTCCCTGTGTATTTAACCTAATAGAGGCTTTATAAAGCTATCTATAGGTATCTTAGAGGTCTTTATTTAATTTACCTTAATATTACCTATTATATACTATTCTTGAATCTATATCTAATTTATATTAAGGTGCTTAAGGCTAGTTTAAAGCCTTCCTTCTGCATATTTAGTGATCTAGATTATCTGCTTGTTATTATACTAGATAATTAAGAGCGGCGGAACGCGTATGTTAATATTACGAAGTAGCCTACTAAGAGAAATGCGCTCTTTTACACTGTAATTTAGGGTAAAGAGCTCTACTTCTATACTTAAAGTTATTACATAATATTACCTTCTAGACTTCTAATTAATTATAGCGCCGTATATAATAAAGATATAGCCTTATGTTAACTTCTAAGTCTTAGGATTATTACTAAGTAAAGTATTTATGCTAGAAAATAACATATTAAAGCTATCCGCACCTAAATATTATAAACAAAACTTCTTTGTGTTCTAAGTATATAATAGAGCACCCTATGCTAGCTTAATGTGCTTTACTAATAGATTTATTATAAAAGAGGCTAGCTTTAAAGCTATAAACACTATATTAGGTCTTCTAATAATACAAAGGTACACTAAAGAGCCTATAATCGCTCTGTAGTAGCTGATTTCTTTGTCTAAAGCTTCGTTGTTATTTAGGTAGATTATGACCATTAGGAGAGGAGCTGTAATTAAGCTTTTCAACTTGTGATTAATGATATTAGGAATAAACTTCTAAGCAATCTTTTAAATATATAATTCCTATGATAACTATATCTCTTTAGTTTCGCGATTTCTAATAATTTCGATGCCTAGGAACCATTTTAATTTACCTTAGTCCTTAACGTCTAGGCTGTTTATTAATTACTTATATAATTCTTCAAATTCTGCTTTAGATCCATTAGGGTACAGCACTATAATATTATCTACATAGAAAAACAGGATAAAATCATCCTTTATAAAGATATATAAGTCCTCTTTCCCTTAGATAAAGCTAAGCTTTAAAAGAAATCTCATTAAATAAAGAAACTAATATTAGGGAGCTTCCCATAGCCTATATAAAGCTCTAATTATCTTCTAGAGATAACCTTTCGCGTTTATACCCTCTAGGGGCTTATAGAAGATAGGTTCTTTAAGTTCTACGTATAGGAAGGCATTTTAAACATTATATTATTAAGTATTAAGATCATTAGCATAGTAAACCGCGAGTAGTATTTATAGAGATTAAGAGGCAAGCGTTATAGTATAGTTATTAAGGTTATCCTTTAGTTGTTAATTACCTTATACTACTATTTAAGCCTTAAACTCTATAACTATACCTTTTTTATTAGTTTTATATTTAAAAACCTAGCTAAGGTTAATAATTTCCTTATACTTATTAGGATTAATTAGTTCCTTAGGTACATCCTCCTAGTAGTTTAAGGATAGAAGCTTTAAAAGCTCCTTTGTAATTGCTTCCTTCTAGTGGTTATAATATAGTAATACCATTACCTAGCGATAATAGGTAGGTTCTAAAGGTATATCTTTAATTTATAAATTATACTAAGCTCCTTAGAGCGCCACAGAGAAAGTAAAAGAAAACTATACTTACCTAGCTTTCCTTAAATCCTTTTGTTAATGTTTTCTAGTTATAATATTATTTAGATTAATACTATTATTATAAGGACTGTAATTCTCTATAGTCTTACTACTCTTAGTAGTAATTTCGCTAGTCTCTATAGTAGTCTTCGCGTGTTCAGCTGTTATATTACTTATAAATTTATTAATCTTATAAAATAGCGTATTATTACCTTATACCTAAAGCTTTATGTTTTCTATAGTAACTAGTGCCTTATAAGAAGAGTTAGGAGGGGTTAGAAGAGCACTAATATAGCTACTTTCTTACCCTAATATATAAGGTAGTGTTTCTGCTTTAAACTAATTGTTTTCTTACTTTATAACTAAGGGCTAAAAGTTATAATTCTCCTCTTCTAGGTCTATTCCTATAAGGTCTTAACTAATTTCTTTATTAAGGTCTTTAGCTTTAAGCTCTTTAAGTAATATAATTATTAATATTTTCTCTTTCTAGGCTAATTTAATCTCTTCTTCTAGTTTAAAGAATAAAGCCTTATCAAACCATACACACACTAACATAATAACCTTATAATTATAAAGGGTTAGAACCTAGATAATATACTAAGATTTACCCTTATAACCTACAAGGTATCTAATATAAGCTTTCTGCTCTAACTAAGGGATTAAGTTATTTAATTTAATATACTCTAGGGCTTTCGTTATCATAGGAAACGCTTTATATCCATAAGCTTAGAGGTGCGAAATTAAGGGCTTTTAGGTCTCTAATATCTATGAATAGGTAAGGATAGTTTTCCTAGCCTAATTTCACTAAAGTTTATATAGTATAATCCATTTCCCATGATGCTTAAAAGGCGTTTAATTTAATAGATAAACTACTGTGTTAAATATCTTATTGTCAAGTTCTAATAGGAATCTAGCCTCTAGACTTAACGTATAGGCCTTTTACTTAACCACACCCCTAGATCTCTTTACCTTACTATTCTAACTAGGTGTTAAGGGAGCTAAATTATAGACTATAATGCCCGCGAGGGCTATCTTATCCTTTATGTTCTCTATAAAGAGGGCCTTTTTAATATTACTATATAAAAATCGTAGCTAAACCCTAAATTAAGTGCTTAGAAACGCCACTATTATACAGAAGCTATTATAAATCCTATCCTTTGATTTAAATAAGTAAAAGAATCACATTAAGGTTATAAGGTATATAAAAACACACTAATACTTATCGCCATTCTAATAAGGAGAGTCATAGTACTCTAGATTAACTAAAAGCCTGTAACCTAGTCCTTAAGGAAGTCCTTTAGGTGTAACCTATAATCTCTAGCGCTTAGCTTTGCCTATAATATAGATCTCGCACTCTATAAGCTTAGGTCCTGTTAATTTAATGCCTAAAGCTATATTTATAAGCTTTACAAAAGCCCTTTTACCCGGATAACCACTTCTATAATGCTAGAGATTTATATCTTCTCTTATAGGTAGCCTAGGAGCTTTGCTTAATATAGCGTTAGCCTCTTTTAGGTCTTCTAATAGCCTTAAAAGCATATAAAGCTTGTTAATATCATATACCCTAGCCACAGGCTAATTTCCTTTGTAAAGAAATCCCTTCTTTTAATTCTAGAAGATACTTACCTTTATTATAATTATTACTAATACTAGATTAACATGGAATTTAGGAATAAACAAAGCTATCTCTAATATAATAGTTCTTACTCTTTATAATATAGGATCTATAACGGATATGCTTATAGGCCCTTAACCTAAAGCCACATAGATTATGCCACTAGCCTTAACCTCTATTACTATATCCTTATCGAATTCAGATTGTTTAAACCATTAGATGTTATTAAAGATATAAATATTCGCTCTAGAGTTATAGAGGACTATATTCCTTCTTAATTCTAAGTTATTCCTAGCATTTGATAAATTCACGCTTTCCTTTAATAATTCCGCGCGCTTAAAGTATATAAATAATAATACATTAGCTAACTTTTTACCTAGAGTAACAGCCACTAAGTTATTTATAAGGTTTTACAAAGGCATAATAATCTTATTACCTTTCTTCTCTAGCTTCTAATTTATAGCCTTTAATTTCTCCTGTGAGTTAGCCTTAAGATACTTCTTAATATTCTCTTTAGAGTTCTTCCTAACTTCCTAGTTCTTTAGAGCAGCTTCTAGCTTATAAAGAGCCTTAAATAAATTACAGGATTCCCACCACTTTAAGGCATCCTTTACATTGTGATTCGTATATCTAGGGCACTTAGGCTTCTCTAGCTTTATTAAATTATTTAATCTATTACTTATAAGAGCATTAGTAGTCTTTAGTTCCTTTAATAGGGCCTTATAGTCCCTTTTAAACTTAGTAATAGCTTTAATTAAGCTTATTTTCGTCCCTTTATTAAGCAGGTTATTTTAATTCTTCTAAAATAACTTATATTTGCTTTAAAGAGGCGTAATAAACTTATATAGCATTATCTCTTCGGTCTATTAGGTCCCTAGGTCTAGATAATTTCTCTAAAGTACTTTAATTATTATAGCCTACTTATACTAATTATAGGTACCTTTAGCTTATAAATAATTATTTAAACAGTTCTTTATAAGGATTAGTATTTTCTTTGTGTTTAGCTTATACTACTTGCAAAGAAGCAAGAGTATTCTTTAGATATAATATTAGATAGACTTCTTCTCCTTAACCTTAGTATTAAAGTTAAGGGAATCTTAAATATTCTTTAAAAGGGTCTTATAAATGTATTCCCTAATCTTTGGCATCTATTTAGCTAGATTATAATACTTTGTAAGCTTGAATTAAAGCTCCTTGCATTTGAAATTAAAGCAATCCTTCGTATCTTCGTATGCTAGCTTCTAATTCTCGAGAGCATTGGGGTTGTCCTCTGTAATCTCTGGTCTCTGACCCCTCTGCGGGTACGCAGGCATTGTAGGTTCTTTGAGTGATTTAACCTCATTTGGGTTAACCTCATTTGGGTTGATGTACTCCCAGACCCCATAGGATTCCGCGTAATTCTTGATCTACGCGAACCACTTAATCTAGTCCTTCTCTAACGATAACACCACATTTAGAGTTTCTTTAGATATATTAAAGGGGAACATACTGTATAAGGGAAGCGTAGGATGTGTTAATTAACTGTTAATTAATATAATAAGGGCGTTTATCTCGTGATATTAGCAAGCGTTAATTTAATTAATCTAACGGAGCTTAATAACCTTAAAGATAATAATAAATTTGGTAATAGAAACCACTTAGGCTTATAACTATTAGGTAGGGGTGTAAATAGATAATAAAAAGTGTTTAATTCGATTAATTAGAGGTGTAGATGGTAGCTAACTTTTGTACCTAAAGGGTACATAGTGCGCTATGGTAATAACTAGTCTATAGAGGTACTTCTAATATATTTGTCTTTACCGATGTCTTATCCTAGTTAATGCGCGCCCCTCGCCTACACATCCAATGCTTCAGGGAGCTCTTCCTGACAGTAGTGTAGTATTTACTACACTACACTACATACTACACTACACTACAATTCACTACACTACATACTACAAGGAAAGTCAAAATACTACATTTACTACACTACATGTAAAGCTCTGCTAAAAACGCATTAAATATACTATTATAGCCTTAAGCTACTAGTAAGGGTAAACATTATTTATTATAAGAAGCTTCCTACTATTAATTTTATTAATAATTATATAAGAGTAAGGGAGGCTAAATTATATAGAGAAATGCCTTATACATAGCTTTATTACATGCTATATTTAAGCCCTTTCTTTAATAGCACTAAGCGTAATTTTAACCTACTTAATAATAAGCTATATTAATTAACGCCTAATTTGTAGTATAAGGTTACGAATTACTTTATATTTATCCTAAGCTACTAGATAACAAGAGAACTTAATATTAAATTATATAGAGAAACACTACTTATATTCTATAGTTATCTCCTAAATCACTATATAGAGAACTAATAGGTTAATAAATAAATACCTTATTTACTACTTAAGCTTATAATATAAGCTCTTAACCTATAAGGTAACTTTAAGGCTAAAGTTAAGGTATGTTTTAATAGTAAAGTCCACAAATTAGTCTTACTATAAAAGGTAGGTCTCTTAAAGGTATATAATAATAGCTAGATATTCTTATTAGTATAGGAGCACTATATATAAAAAAATATAGAAAGTACTAGCCTTACTAGTTAGAAAACTCCTTATAAAGTTTCTCCTAATTTATAAAGAAATCAGCTTTAGTTAGAGCTTATATTACCACAAGCTAGGCATTATAAATTCCATTAGCTATATAAGAAATACTAGAGGAAAGCATTAACTTTAATACCTATATAGCTAATACCCTAGCTTATTTATCTTCTATAGCATCTACCTATAAAGAAAAACTATGTTTAATCTTATTATTACTATTAATATAGTGCTCTTCTTTACGTGCCTTTTTACGTGTATTTTTTGCCCACTTACCTTTAATAATCTCATATCCCTTAAGACTTCTAATTCACTTCTTCTTTATATTAAGAATAATATTCTTTAAAATATACTATATATAAATCTACTACTATATTTCTAGGAAGATATTTTATAGAGATAGCTTAAGAGCTACTTTAAAGTCTATAATAATAACTTTAGATTAGTAAATTATAGCTTTTTCCTATACCTTTTTTAATTCTATAAGAAACCACATATAGGATTTAGTGTCTTCACAAGCTATAAGCCTAAATGTAACACTAAAATTCATGTGTAGTAATAAGACGCCTATAACTTATATTAGAGGTATATTAAAGTAATTAACCTTATATATATTATCTATTAGCAATACCTTAGGGTTTTTCTTCTAATCCTTAATACATAAATAATAAGTCTAAAACACCTAGCAAATCTTTCCTATATCATTTCAATTAATTACATAGTGAAAAATACAGTTATCTATACCTAATAACTCTATAAAGGCTTGTGTTAATATTCTAGCGTAATATATACCTAGGCAAAGCTTTTATTAGAAGAAAAACATATCTAGAGCATTAATTAGGACTTTAGGATGCTCTATATATATCTATCTAGTAATTTGCCTTGCCGTTAGTTATATTCTATTACTCTTTATTTTAATAATAAAAAGGAGCCTCTCTAGGCTAAAGTCCTTCTAGCTTTATAGCTATAATATACTTAAACTAAGTATAGAATCTAATTAATTGTAATTATAAGAGGAATATATAACTTTAAGATTATAGATGTTCTTACGCTTATTATATCAAATTCAGGCTTTAAATTAGTAGTTAGATTTATATAATAAGGTATTATATTTATACTACTTATTAGAGTGCTTACAAAAAGAGCTACTCTAGCGGCATTAAAGCATTATATAATTCGTAATACTTATATAAGGGTTATAATTTATACCTCCCTTAACGCAAATAAAACCCTTAAGACTTTAATAATGCTAGATTATAGTAAGAGCATTATTAAATTATAGATACTCCCCTTTAATTCCAGATATTAGCTTAATATAGTGTGTTATAGTAGTTTGTAAAGCTATACTAATAGCAGAAAGAAGCTACCTAATAATAATATTAATTATACACAGGAGGAATTCGCAAGAAAAGCGTAGTGTGCGTTGCTAAGTATACGCGAAATCAGGGAGGTACCTTCTTATGTAAAAACGCGTGCGGAGGTACCTCATCCGTTTTGGGCTTAGTTGCTGCTGCGCGTTCAAAAATCCGTTGCTGCGCGTTTACGTACTCGGATAAATGCGTGTACCCTGTCAAGTTGGCCCTGGTTCCGCGTACGTTCCGCCCCGAGGCAATCTCATCTGGCGTATTACAAGGGGCCGAGTGCATGAACGGTTTCGCATGGAAAGGAAGAAGAATGCGGCGGGATTCTAGTCCGTATAGCTTCTTTTACTCGGCATCTTGTTCTGGATACGAAAATATGCCAGCCAGCTAGCCTGAAATGCATGGTTGCCGTGATTTCTACCGACTATGAATTGCATGAATCAAGGGAAGAATGGGTGATTGTCTCCAAACTGCATAAAAACAACCTGCCCTCCCTCGTATGGGAGAATCCGAGTCATCTTTCAGTCAAGTCAAGCCAAGCCAAACGTCATCCAACCTAGGTATGCAGCTGATCACGAACATTGGTCTCCTCGCCACACTCCAGGCAGTACTTGCCTATCCCCAGGATCCCCAAGACTCCTGCCCGAAATTGCACGTCATTGCCGCGCGCGGCACCAACGTCAAACCGGGATATGACCTCCTCATCACGCTCGTCAACAATATCAAGTCCAAATACGCGGGGGCCACGTCGGAGGCACTCGACTATCCTGCCTGCGGCGGACAAAGCAGCTGCGGCGGATACTCGTACAAAGAATCTGTAAACAAGGGCACAGATGCTGTTGCAAAGGCCGTGAATGAATTTTACGAGAAATGCCCCGAAACTGAATTGGTGTTGCTGGGGTACTCTCAGGTAATACGGGGAGGGAGCCCACGAAGAGAGTATCCGTTGATATGGGCCGTCAGCTAAGCTAAATTTTCTGACAGGGCGGCCATATCATCGACAACGCGCTCTGCGGCGGAGACAACCCGAGTCCAGCGAGTGTAGGAACAACCAAGGCAGCCGTGCTGATTGACCCAAGTGCAGCCGAAATGGTCAAGGCAGCCATCTTCTTGGGAAGTCCTCGTTTCCAGTTCGGGGTCTCCTATGCAGCCGGGACCTGCAAAGGCCATGGCGTAAGTTGAAACACTTTTGCAATCCGTCCCCAAAGCCCCCTTCGGTTGGTAACATGTTTGCGTCTTAGTTTGCTGCCAGTCTCGAGAAAGTTCCATGCCCGAATGGCGACAAGGTCCAGTCGATTTGTGACGGAGCAGATCCTTACTGCTGCCATGGACACGATGCCAAAGTTCATGGTGAATATGTCAAGAAATATGGGCAGAAAATTCTGGATTTTGTAAATAACAAGCTTTCTGGCTGACTTGTGCCATCTCAAATGATCGATTGGCGTCGTAGCAATGCCATATGGACATAGCCTGAGCTCTTTTCTTGTACACACAGAGGTACGTTTGAGCAACAAAATTGTACATAGCGACGGCGGTAACCCAGAGGCTCTTTCATTTCATTCACTTTGGCCTTTTTTTTCTTCTTCTGCTTTCTTCTTCTTGTTTGGTGCGACGTTCTCGAATTCCATAGGTATCCCGCTTCTTCAGCTCATTAAAGAATAGAGGCCAGATTGTCTCCATCTCCTGCAGTCGGGTCTGCGTGATGCGTTTGCCAAGAAAGATCTGCCGGCGTTGGAGGTAAAGGGCGAATTTAAAGCTTCCGAGTTGACTCTTCTGTGAATGTCACCGTTGTTTCGCTGAATTGGCCTCGAGCGGGCATGGCGTCCTTGATGGCTCAAATGTTCCAATCATTGTAGGCAGTACAAAAACATCATCACCTTGGTACAGCAGCACTGTGGCATGACTGCGGCATGTCTGAATGTACTGTCATCATTAGTATGTACAATAAAAGAATGGCCACTGCATATCACATCAGCTCATTCCGTGTCTACCAAGCAGATGGACCAAATGGCTCAGGAACGTTGGGGATAGATTCCCTTTTGACAGCTCTCCTGGGTGTATTCAAGAGTCTCCTTGTAGACAAGAGGGCCACCAGCCAAAGATGACGCCAACAATGACCCAAGGCAGGCATCAGTTTCAAGAACAGACAAAGACGGCAAGATGCAGGACATCTGTGTGCGGAAGGAATCGGAACCTTTTCCCTTCTTTTCTCATCTTCTCTTCTCTTATCATTTTCAACCACTGGATTGACTGCATCCATCCAATCAGTTGCGGCGGATTGTGATTGCGCGCCTGTCGCATCTGAGGAAAGAGCGCACGACTGAGTCTCCCTGTGGGTCTCCCTGTGCTCCCTGTCCAGTCAGCGATCAGAAAGTGGGCGCGTGCGCTCAGCGGGTTGATGGGTTGGCGTCCAGGTTGGCGTCCAGGTTGGCCTGCAGGTTGGCCTCGTAGCTTGCCCGTCTACGTCTACATTTCAGAAATGAGACTTTCGGGAGCCATGGCAGTCATGGCAGTCATGGCGCTCCAACGATGCAGACTCGTGGTGTCGTTGACGCCTGTCGATGGCCAAAGCAGCTGGTTGCTTAATTCGCCAAGTCCTGAGTCCTGACCAAAGTCGATGCCTGCCGGCCCGGCATCCATCAGGTGTGCGAGTTGTCGGTGTGAGTGTGAGGCCTGCCGCCGACTTGCAAAAGATATCATCAGCCCGGCTCTTCTATACCAACCCCTCAGCTTCTGGTCTGTCCTGACTCTTGATTCTTCCTCGTTTCCCTTCACTTGCTGCCATTCCACCAACCGAGGCCAAACGCGTGCTACACCCACGGTCCATGCCTCACCTCAAGCCGGCCAAACCAGCCAAGATGCGATTCATGTTTGGCAGATCACGAGGGGAATATCGTCCTCTTCCTCGATATGAAAAACATGACATCCCGTCGGATCTATCGTCGGATTCCCCATGCTCCGAGTCACCCAGAAGGAAAAGGATGAAATGCATCATTGGCGGCACGGCGCTTCTCCTCGGCACTGTACTGGTAGCTCGCCATCTTGTGGTACGTTCCAGTTCTACCCAGCCGTCATGCATTGCTCTTGTTAACATGAAAACGCCGTTAGCCACGTTCAGAATCATTTGGATACGTGACTGATGATGCGCCCCCGTCTGACAAGGTCTTGACCGCCCAGCAATTGCAGGCGCTCCCGACGGGCAATCACTCCATCTCAGCCGGCGGCGATCGTCGTCTCCGGGTTTTCATGTCGGCCGACTCCCCTCACATCAATCTGTGCAAGTCAGCCATGTCAGCCGTTGCCTTGGGTTATCCTGCACCAATTCTGCTGAACTGGGGAGGCGAGTTCCATCCTAAAGAGTGGTATCTAGCCGGAAGCCACATTGCCAAACTCGAGAGCCTGCTATCTGTGATTGAAGACCTTCTTGCTCGAGCCGAGGGTGAGGACAGCGATGCTCACGACCATGATTTAGCTGTTCTTGTCGACGCCCACGACGTTTGGTTTCAGCTTCCTCCGTCAGTACTGATTCAGCGCTACCACGAACTCAACCGGGAAGCAGACAAACGAGTTCATCGCCGTTGGCAAGATGCGCAAGGCTTCGCCGCGGACTTCCCCATCCAGTCGCCTAAACAGTCCATTATTGTGACCGCCTCCAAAGACTGCCATTCCACGACCGACTCAGACCCCGATCCCCACTACTCTCACTGGCCGGATTCAACCACGCCATCAGACATGTATGGGAGGGGAACGGACAAGGTCTCGTCAACTCCCTCGTACCCAGCCCGAGAATTTGACAAGATTCGGCCGAGAGGCGTCAACGACGCCATGGTCATCGGCACGATGGGCTCTCTCCGAGATGCGCTTATTCGCGAAAAGGCAAGGGTCGAAACTTTCACCCACAGAGGCAGGCAATTATGGAGCCATCAACCTCTCTTTGGGGAGGTAATTGGCGACCAAGAGACGTGGAGGGAATGGGTGCGCCAGCTAGGTGCTACTTGGAACGGCACTGCATCTGAAAATTTCTTATCCAAGCTGCCTCGAGACGTGCGCGAGATTGCCAAAGCATCCATGCACGGCGAGCGGTTCGAATACGGTATCGGTCTCGAGGACAGCTTTAGCACGATATCGCCCACCTGTTCCGCCCAAGATCGAGGTGACTTTGTTAGGATGAATGACGTGCAGGCAGTGCAGGAAGCATCTGTAAAGGCTGGCGTGCCCTATGAGGAAGTTCGCATCAGGGGTGTTCCCGGTGAGCTGTCACAAAAGATGGTTGGGCGGAAACAGTTGGAAGCTGTGGAATGGGGCGATGTTCCTCTGTACTCGGATTTCTACCTCGGCGTCACCCCAGTCGTCCTTCACCACAACGCCCACCCCAACGGCCCCACGAAGAAGGCGCGGCTCGTCGACTGGTGGAGCAAGATGTGGTTTCATGCTCAGCTCCGCAATCTCGTTGCACACGCGATGCTGCCAACATCGGCACGGAGCGTCATCCGACCTCTCGCACGAGTAACTTTGCAAGCTCAAACAGGCGAAAGAGAAATCAGATACTGGGCTCCGAAATCCGATATACACAACAGAATGGTCAAGGTTTTCCAGCCATCACCAATTGACGCCACGTCCGGAGGCTCGTACATGCCCATGGCCTGGGAGGCCATCTGCCAAGGTGGCACTAAAAGACCATGGCACCAAGAAACCTTTGGCGATGCCAAAGGGCCGTGGCAAATGTAAAGACAAAGGCAATCACCAATTGCACCAAGAGAATCGAACTCGACCGATGGGAGATGGACACGGACATGGACATGGAGACGGGGTAATGTGTAATGTTTACTATTTACTAATTGGCTTATCGGCGTTTGCACAGCAGCGACTAGCGTGTATACCCTGTGCAAACTTGTCCTACGTTGACCTTTCTCTCACTTGTCCATTGCCCGAGTTCTTCTTGCGTTGACCCTGGGCATTGGCAATGAGGTTGCATCAACTTGCGGCGGAGGCCGAGATTAATACATGTATCTATATATAAAAAGTACACGTTTGTAAAATTTGCTTTCCTGTATAAGCGAATCGAAAGCCCGTCTGTCACATTATGTGCGGATGGGCAGGGCTTTCTTGTGACGTAGCTAGTCGAAGAGGATGGTGGCTCTGATGTATGTAGCTGGCCTGACCAGCAGCTTGTGCAGCTTCACATCGAACACCACGCTCAAGCTGCTACTACCGCCTGATTTAGCTACGGTTTTACAAGCATCTGAGAATATTCACGAAAGTGACGACTTGCGAGGCTGTTAGACTGGACGATTCCATTCGTACTGTGCTACCAGGCGATCTTGCTACGACGGTTGCTGAGGGGGGTATCTGTAAAAGTCTGTAAAAGTAGAATCCAAACTATTCCCGCCCCGAAATCTACGCTTGCGCGAACAAAAGGAAAATAAAACAAAAAGAGTCATTACAACGTCTCAAGTCATCATGGGGAGATATCCCACTCATGAAGAGTCCTCGGCCATCCTCACAATCTCGCACAGACTTCGCAGAAAGAGCATGTCAGCATCCTCTGTCTCCATGTCCACCATTCGTTCTTCTCCCGTGCCGTTCTCGGCCATTAACTTGGCTGTGGCCACCAGTCTCGAAACACATCGCAAGAGGCCACTCTGGATAACTCGCAGAGCGTTGTCTTGGGCCGTTGGAGCAGTGCCACGTTGAGTGACCATACCCTCCCTGGTCCAGTCGGCAAGTGGAGAGCCCAGTCGCTTAGAGAATCTGCCCATACTGGCTGCCATGTCGCCACCAGCCGAGAGCCCAAGCAGAGATGCCGCCTTCTTCGGAATGTCATCTTGCGGCTGCGAGTCTCGCGTGTTCATGGTATTTGGGCGGTTGTGTCCAGAGAGAGGCATGGGACTTCTGACCACAAGAGCGGAGATGTAATTGTACGCCACAATGTGCGCGTACAGCGCATCGCATATGTAGTCGGAGCAACACCCAAACACGTTCTTGAGGGACATCCAGGGCTTCGGCGTGTCCGCGTCTGCTGAAGAAAGTGGCGACACGCTGTGGCCGTGGCGAGAACTAGGCGGTCTCGGAGGGGTCTTGGGTTCTGACAACTGTGGTCCACGCTTATACGTGACGACTTTGCGCCATAGAGACTTTCGTGCTGAATGTGGCAACGATGTTTCCCCAGTCATGATACTGAGGGAGTCCAAGGAAGGTTGCCGAACCTTCTTAGCGTAGCTTCTGATTGTTTCCACCGTTAAGCTCGATGTCAGAAGCATCGTTTCAGGAAAACATGCGACTGATACTCGCAAGGTCTCGACAGCATCTGGCGGCAATGGCACTACTCTTGCGTTATCTTCGGTTTGTGATGCCCAAGGATATGGCTGAAGGCTGCTGTTTAACCAAGACTGTACGCTCCGCAGAGGCTGTGGTGGACTTGGTGGTCGAACAAACACAGGATTTTCCTTGTTCGCCTGCTTCTTCAAAGGCGAGTACATGGCTTCACCGTCTGATTCGAGAAAGTCATCGCTGACTGGTGACAGTTCACGTACCAGACTAGGCTCAAGAGCCATGTTTCGTGCGTGAGCAGTGGAAAAGGCATTGAGTGCGGTGTTTATACGGAGAGATTGTGTACGTTCCGTTTTTTGTGAGCGGCGATGATGTCGAGCGCCGGACGTTTGTGACGAGCCGCCCCTAGCGGAGACCATGTTCAGTTGGGGCTGTGCCGCGGCAAAGCTGCTAGACCTCAATGGAAGATCCAGTGACACCCCTACAGATTGTTTTCTTCGAGGTGTCATTATGGGAGAACATTCGCCGACGGAATGAGATTTGCGGTGCAGAGCCCGTGATGGTTTAGTCCAAATACTGGACATATCAGCCCGAGGGGCTGTCGCCACGACTGGTGATCCCAGCTCAGAGCTAGGTGGCGATGGTGGCCTTGGAGAGAGGGATCCAGCGTTGCAGTCGTCGAGGGTTGCATTATCTTGCTCTTCTCCATCAGAATCCATATCAATCCAACTGCATTGATAGGGGCCTTCTGGTGGCGGAGAGCTTTTACGCGTGCAGCCAAGCGATCCCACTGATGTGGCCGTTGTGACTATGGAGCCACGATGTCGAAACGACGGTGGCTCTGCTTCTTCAGAACTGTCATGACTCATGGTAGATGCAGATTCGGAATGATGGTCCAACATTGCGTTGTCTTCTTGATCCATAAAGGAAACCATGGACTCTCGCTCTTCAATAGCCCCGAGGATCTGAACACGGGCTGATGCTGCGAGGTATGGCGAACACAAGGACATTCTGCTGGCGCGAGCTCGACCTTTTTCATCCGAGGATAAGCGAGGACTTGGAGCGCCAGCAGTCGTATCTCTTGACGTGAATAGGTCTGCGGACATCTCTAGATCTCGTGCCAGAAGCTCGGGCAAATAGTCGTCTAGGCGATCCACCACACTATCCACCACACTGTCGTCTGCCACCACAGACTGGTTACTGCTCCAGGAACTTGACAAGGATGGTGAAAGTGCCAGTGGCATGAGACCCTTCATGCTGGATACTGACCGTCTCCTCCTGGCTAATGTGGCTGCTGACGATGACCTTGCCGTTGATGATGGTGATTCACTGCGAGTCGATAGTGATTTTGGATATTCGATCCTTGCTGGTGTGGTCTTGAGGCTGTCCAGGATCATGGACGTTGTTTCGGTGCTTGATAGGGGCATCGAGGAAGCAACGCCTGCGTATCAGCCCAGGCTACTGATGATGTGGGAGACGTTGTATTGTTATATCAATCAATGAAGCCGGATAATGATGGCCAGGAATGGCAGTTGAGACAGATACAAGGAAAACCAAGGATGAATTATACCCGAAGTTGCCCTGCCTCCAGCACGGATATGAATGTCGCAGAAAAGGGTCTCTTGCGCAGGAGAGCGAGACAAGGTCACCACGGTACGATTCCATGACGAGGGGCTCTGGAAGCATTATAGTAGTGTCCGGGATGCCGCAAAGCAGGGCAAAAGACGCTTGGGTAAGACGTTGATGATGGCTTGAGCTAAGGGACGCGAATAAGCAAAACTGCGACAGTGCGCAAAAGCAAAGTGACAGCTCCATCCCACGAGAAATGGCGTTAGGCTCCCTTGGCTCATGCGATTGACAATCTCTAGGGATGCTGGCGTCGACTACAGTACCTTTGCAGAAAGAAAACCCTTTGCTTTTCTGCTCATGACTAACAAGGTTACTTTGTTCTTGCGAATCGAAGCATTCCGGTACATCCAACCACTGTGTCCCGCATGTTGTGCAATTCGGGGGTGTGATGGGATGACAGTTTGTCCGTCTCATGGTAAATTCCAAAGCGAACACGCTGGGATTTTCTCCGGCTGACACGAAAGGAAAGCCTCAGCCAAGTTCAGCAATCGTGACTAGGCTCAGTGAGCACTGGCGTTTTCTCATGTGCGACACGAAAACGTGGTAGGTGTTGAAATAGACTGAGAAGACATGAACTTGCTGGCTATACCGGCTAATTTAGTCAAGTGTCGTGGTGCCCACCCACTTCCTCCTCTGTACCGTTGAATCAAGCTTCTCTCGAACGACGACATCTCTTGACGATAGTACCAGGGTTGCCATGTGGCACCTACAGCCCAGTTACTATTAATTGAAGCTATCGATGTAAAGGATGAAATCGTGGCTTTCAATGAGACTGCTCCCTCCACAGTCAAGAGAGACAGAGTGTTTTGCCGTAGTTTGAGCTGAGAATGTCATTGTATCGAATCGAGGGCGTTGCATCTATTCTTGGTACCCTAGTGGGTTCATCTGGCAGATGTGTATCGGAGATAGTGCCACATCGACTCGAGTAAACGGCAAAGCGTGGCAAAGAGCTCAGGGTCGACCCTAATAATGGCCTGTGATGATGAATCAGATGCAGGGCGAGAGGTGGGAGCCCAAGACACGCAAGGGAGCAGCCAGGCCCGTTCTCGATTTGGAAGAAAAAGCAAGCGTGGAGCTGGTGGTTGGTGGCGGGTGTGACAGGCAACGAAGCTTTAGGAACCACGAAGTACGGACTATTCCGTAATAACTGGCAGTATTCACCTAGTCAGGTGGGGCGGGGCACGAGTACTCCGTACATACGGACTAGACAAGACCGAACGAAGACAGACTCGGTGCGAAGGAGCTTCTTGTTTGTTGCGGAGCCTGCGGTGGCAGAAGAAACAACCGCAAGCCATCTCAATGCTTTTGGCATTCCAGATTCACGAAGGCAAAAGGCGATGGACAATGGAGAGCGTCCGGTCCAGTCTCATGGTCTACAATGCAGGATGGCAAGCAGCAGTGGATGGGGTTGGAAGGAGAATCCGGGGCCGCACCTGCCGCAAGTTGAACTGTCTGGTGCGATGCTGTTCTCCCTCCAAGTTTGAGTGAGGTTGGCTCTTCAAGGCAGCCCCCGCGAAGAGAGCACTGGAGCTCATTTGGCTCGGCTCATCTCATTCACATTGCTTCAAGCTTCTAGCGATAAATTCACCACATGCCCGGCCATTCGGCGTGAGCAGAGGTGATTTTCGCAACCGGCACATGAAGACGTTTTCCGGTAACGAAATAAAATAACAAAAGGATCGAAGGGACAAACGATGAGAAGGAATGGCAAGGGGGATGTGTCACTACATGTAAAGTCTGCCAGCACTTGGGCTGGCGATCAAGTTCATGATAGCTCATATGTGGGGCTCGCCATGCGCATGGGATTAGTTTCAAATTTCTTCCTTTTGCCCTTTTGCGTGGCTTGCCCAACAAGGCAAAAAGTGCAGAAGAGCAAAGCAATTGCACAATTATCGCGCCTACGGCTTTCTTTGAGCTGCTCACACTCTTTTAGATCTGACGAAAGGCTCTTGTATCCAATTAATTGTTTTGTTTTGTTCTGTTTTGTCTCATCTTTTTTTTTTTTCCTGTCCCTTTCCTGCTGACCTGAACCTCCTGGTCGAAGACTACTGCAGACTCTGCAGCAGTCACCGTCCAAACGTTTGACCACGAGGTTGTCCGACAAAAACAAATTCCTCGGCACTTGCTTTACTCGAGATGCTCTCAGAGCAGGTATTCTCCTCCATATGCGGTCCGCCGATCGCCGCCAACACGGCAGTATCCAAAGACGTCGGCATATACGGCCATTCCTTGACTCCTTCATGGGCGGTCAAGTCGACGTTCAAGAAGAGCTCCGTGCCACCTCATTGCCTGGCCATCAGCGATACCCACATCTTTGCTGCTCAAGACCAGAAAGCCCATGTGCATGTTTATTCCCGCCTGCGTGGCAATCAGGAGGCACTCGTTGCTTTTCCGGAACGCATTCGCAGCCTCGCCCTCGCTGGCGACGTCCTCATCTTGGGCACATCAGAGGGGCGCCTAATACTCTGGGAGGTACGTGACGGTACATCTACTCTACTGCAAATGCATTAGAAGGAACGTTGCTCTCTCCAATGCATCTAATTTAGCAAAACAGATTTGCACCGGCAGACAAGTCACCACACCACCTTGTCATGTGCAAGCCGTCACCTGTTTGGCAACGACTCCCTATCACCTCTTGTCGGCATCTGAAGATTCCAACATTCATGTCTGGTCTTTAGCTCGCCTTCTAGAATTTGGCGCTGATGCGGGACAAGAGCCTGATTTGACACTGTCCAATCATCGAGGTGCCATCACTGATCTTCTTGCTGGTCCAAGTACCAATCCTGAGACGAGCCTCTGCGTATCGGCTAGCACGGACAAGACCTGTATCTTGTGGAACTATCACTCAGGACAAGTGTTGCGAACGCTCCTTTTCCCATCAGCCCCCTTGCGCGCCGCACTTGACGCCTCGTCCCGGGCCCTCTTTGTCTGTGCCGAGGACGGTGGCCTCTATCTCGTCGAGCTATTTGGGGACAAGCCCCTTATTGGGTCTCGGAGTGCTGAGCTTGCCTCAATTGTCGTTCAGGCTAATGCTCCGTTGGGGGTGGCTGATGGAGAAGATGGCCATGCAACATGTTTGTCAGTCAGCTACGATGGCACTTACATCTTGACTGGCCATACAAAGGGTAAGATTCAACGCTGGAATCTTCTTGATAACTCACACCCGACAGAGCTTGCAAACCTCAATGCCTCTGTTACGAACATTGTTGCGGTTCCTCTATTATCATCCGACAAAAGGTGCAAGACTGTCAACGTGGTGAAGCCGAATCATAACCAACGACAATATTCCATCACTACTCAGCTAGAAGGAGACGTGTATGGCCCAACAAAGTTCAGTCACGGTGCTGAATCGATAGGATTGCCTGTCGATACTCTGGAGAATGCTATCATGTCCTTTACCACTTCTCAACCCGACCTCAGCGAGGATTCTGATTTGCGGAAAGAGAACGAGGAGCTGAGTGCGATTATCGAGGAGCAAAAAGAACTTCAGAAGGCTACAATGCAGTATCGTGAAGCCGAGAAGAAGTCATGAAAAGCCCATGTTGAGCAGAACTCTCCAAGAAACATCATTCGAGCGGGTTCTATGCTAGGTAGGCATCTGATTTTTACATGGGAGAGTCTATCAGAGCGGATAGGGTGAGATTCGAAATAAGAGTAGCGGGACGTCCCCGACAAATCTTACTCGAGCTATTCAACACCGCGTCGCACAAATTACACAACACCGCACCGCACCGCGATTGAGTAGCATGATTGGAATATCCATGCCTCCGAGAAATAATCACAAATGGAGACACTAAATAAGGCAACATGAGGTGAACACAGCTCAGCGAATATGCACATATGTTTCAAGCATAATCAGCATGTAGGCCTCTCGGGTTCCTTGAGCAGGTCACTCATTAGTGGCAAGAATGTCCAATCGAGTCGAACCTGATTCCATCGAGTGAATTTCTGGTGGACATGGGACATAAAACCTCTACAACATGCTGTAATTGACCCAAGTCATTGTTTGGCTCGAATAGATGTCTTTGTGGTGGGTGGAGCGCGGCGTGGCGACGACGAAAGCGACGGCAGGTGTGGGTTGTCGGGGGGTTACAGTAAATCTCGGCTGCAACAAAGTTGATCTCGTATCCAGGGTGGGGCCTTGTGACAGGCAGAATAGCATATGCTAGGCATATGCTAACGTACAGTATAAATTATATAATAGGGTAGCATATGCCTAGCATATGCCTCGCATATGCAAAGTTATAGCACTATATTATAGGGCATATACTACCTATAGCCCCTATAACTAGCAAATTAATTAACGATTGACGAATTGATTGACGAATTGATTGACGAATTGATTGACGAATTGATTGACGAATTAATTGATGATTTGATTGACAAATCGATTAACAAATTGATTAATGATTTAATAATTTGACGATTTGATGATTTAACGAACTTCGCACTAATACACTGTGGTCTTTAGCATATGCTAAGCATATGCTAAGATTCTTTACCGCCTGCCTAATCTAGACTCAGAGGCTCCACCCTGGATACGAGATCAACTTTATTGCAGCCGAGATTTACTGTATGCCCGGTTGTCGGTGATTATCGGGGTCGGACAATTCTAGGGTTACAGTAAATCTCGGCTGTAACAAAGTTAATCTCGTATCTAGGGTGAAGCCTTACGACCTGAATTAGGCAGGCGGTGAGAAAACATAGCATATACCTCGCATATACTATGCATATACTAAGCCCTATAGTACATTAGTACAAGAACATATTTGCGGAGTAGTATATACCCTATATATACTACTTTCCATAGTGTATTAGTGTAAAGGCACTTATAACGTAGTATATATAATATATATATAGTAGTAAAGTAAGGGAATTATAGTAACTATATTACTAAAAAATTTTATATACTAATAAAATAATAAAAGAGCAGTCTATAATAAGAATAATATAATTACTATAAATATAGGAAATATATATACTATATATAACTATACTTTTAGTAATTTATTATAGGTATTTAGCTTAGAAGAAGTAGTAAACTACTAAGTAAGTAAGTAAAATATAATATAGCGTATATATATTATATATACTAATCACCTATAGTGTAGTATATGCTTTATATATATAATAGTAATATAAGGGAATTATTATACTTATACTACTTAAAAAAGTGGTATTTAATAGAGGAAATATAATTAGCGTAAATAGAGGGGATATATATATAATATATAATTATACTTTAGTAATTTATTATAAGTATTTACTAGAAAAAGAAGTAAACTACTAAGTAATTAGAAAGATAATATATTACATATAGTTTGCATAGGCCTAGCATATACTAACTATATATAAAGTTTTCTTTACATAAAGAAGTCTTTTTACTATAAGTCTAATAACACTTAAAACATATTATAACCTTATAATTACTATATCCTTTATATCTTTTATTAAAAATATATTATAAACTTATAATTACTATATCCTTTATATCTTTTATTATTATACTAACTTAAGCATAATCATAGGCTATCCTAACTATACCTAATATTATTTAGCGCTAGGGAAGTAATACTAATAAGGTATATACTTTGTTTATATATATTATATATACTTAGTATATTACTAAATATTTTATAGGATAATCCTAAAGAACTAAAGTTAATTTATGATTTTTTTAATATACCTTAGGTAAGTATATTTTATAAATATAACGTAATATATACTTACTCTATAGAGTCTATAATTAATGCTACTAGAATTATAATTATAAAGAGTAGTAGAAGTATAATTAATATGTAGTATATTATTAATTACCTTACCCTACCTAGCTACCCTAAGGCTTACATAGATAGTATCCTTTATATAATCCTAGCACTTAATTATAATATTAAGATTATAGGTAAGAATAATATAAAGAAAATTATTTAAAAGTAAGCAAGTATTATAAGTATATATATTTATTTATTATTCCTAACTTAAGCTAAGCATATACTAGATCTAATTCTATCTTACTTACTCTAGGAAGATAAATAAGACTACCCCGAAGCTACTATTAGTATATAATATATATTTAACGTCTATATATTAGTTTACTAATTTACCTAGGAGCTATTTCCTAATAACATAATAAGAGAGCTAATTTTAGCGTATAACTTATATATATATAGGGATTAAGATTTGCCCTAACATTAAACTAACGCTTATTAAGTATAGTAAGTAGTAAAATAAGGAATTTAATCTAAAGCTTATTAGTAATATAAGAACTACATATACTAGCTATCTAAAAACTACAGATATTAATAATAAACTAAAGAAAAAGACAGAGAGGTAAGTTATATATAGTTACTATATATATTACCTACTAATAACCTATAATAGTGCTTATACTACTTATCTCTTAATTTAGGAGGGGCTAGACTATCCGCCATGTTAGCTAGTTACAAATAGTAATAAGGATTAGGGGCTGATTTATTACAAAGACTAGCAAATAGCTTAGATTAGTTATTAAGATGTAAGTAATTAGCTTTATATATAAGGCTTCTATACTTATCTTATATAGGAGTTCTTTATTAGGTGCCCCTAAGGCCTTAATAATAGATTACACACGAAATATTAAGTTAATAAGCATTCTTTAGATATTATATATCTTGAACATATAGTGATGTATAGTACTAGTCCCCCTAAGATAAGTAATAAATAGCGCTACTTATTTTAGGATATTTCCTAGTTAAAGTAAAAGCAATATAGTCTGTATATATACCACATATATAGTAGCTATATACTAATAAAATATAGTCTTTTATTACACACACTAAGCAAACCTTAGGAGCCATAAATGCAAGGTTAAATACGACTTTTTTATTCCTTTTAATATTAAAAGTTCCCTTTTCTTATACTTACTATACGTAAAACATATGCTTACATACCCCTACCTCTAAAAAGTATTCTATAGGACATTAAAGAGGCATTATCTTTAGCTATTAAACAATATTATAATCTTTTATTATTAATAACTCATATATATATAACTACTATATAATATCTAGCTTATATTTTTAACTAATTATTATATAGGGAGGTTATATTTAAGTCCTATACTTTCCTTATTCCTATAATATTATAAGGCGAATTCCCTAAGGCAAATTCATTTAGCCCTTAATTATAAGGATAAGGTATAAGGCTTAATCCTTTAATCCTAGCTTCTATAATACCTAGCAGGGTTATAGCTTATAGGTAAGTTTATACTAAGAGTATATTTGCTATATGCTAACCAGATATAAGCATAAAGCGTAAATAGCACTTTAATTAACTTTAGGACCTAGATAAACAGTGGATTCGTAAGATATATATATAGGGACTAAATGATTACTTTATTATTTTATACCTATAGGAATAGGTAAAAGCTTTTATAAAAGTATAATACCTTTAAATTAACCTCTTCTTCTAGTAAATTAAGGGAATAGCTAATATTCTTATATATTCCTTATATAATAAGGAGAAGTTAAGTATATATATACTATTCCTTTTAATGTATAAAGCTAATATATCTTAGTGTAAGAAATATATATATATGTTATTATAACTTAGTTAATAGCAAAAAGCTATAAAGAGGTATATATAAATAATAGAGTCTATATATATGCGTGTTATAACTAATCTATTATAGATCTTTTCTGCTCTATTTAAGTAGTTAAGTACGATTAGTAGGTGTGCTATTAGATAGCACTATATAGAATATATAAACACTAATATAATAAGTGTAATCTAAGCTATTACCTGTGATATAGATACTAAGTAAGCAAGAGGTATATATAAGTTTTACAAATACTATATATATACTAATAATAAATAGGTCTTAGAGACTACTTACACAAGTAGTATTTAAATTTTACTTAGTAGGAATATTTAGAGCATCTATTAATCTTCTACTATGTTTATATTAAGCGCAATTAGCGGAAGTCTAACTAAGATATACCTAATAAGAAATTTATTATGCCTCTTCTTAATACATTATCTTAAGAGGAATATAAGGAGCATATTATATGCTTATGTGATATATATCTAAACTATGAGAAGTGGTTTAATACTAAGCTTACCCCTTAGATAATAGCTAGACTAGTGCTAGCTATATCTAAAGTAAAACCTAAATAGAGGATATATATAGTAAAGAACACTAATATAGAGGAAAGTGGTTATTAGGAAGATTATATATCTACTAGAATATAAGTATTTCTTTTAGTAGTAATTCTTAAGTATAACTCTAATACTCCTTCTATAAAGCATATACTAATAATATACTAGTCTTAAGAGAGCGATAGTTAAGAAATACCTAAAGGCGTAAATTAGGGCTAATAAGGGTGTTAATCCTACCTAGAGAGATTATTCTTATAAGAGTTATATAAGTAATACACTTATTAGGAAGGAGAAAACTCACTAAAGATAAGCTCTAAGAAGGGAAGAAGATACTAGTTTTCCTTAGAATCCTTAGAACCCCTATAATTCGCTTACACCTAGTAGAAATAGATTTACTATATATCCCCTAAGTACCCTACCTACTGCGTAATATATGTAATAAAGCTTAAGCCCTTTCCTAACGCCAATTCCTATTTAACTTCCACTTTTACACTAAGAATAAGAGTAACTTAAATAATATAAGCCTTATATAGAAGACAATAGGGAAGTAAACAATAAGAGTAATAGTAATATTATTTTTATTAGCTCTTGCCTGCGCATACTAATAGTCTCCTGCCTATACATGCTTATAGTTAAGGAGGAGGAGAATAAAATAGTAAGTTTATATTAGTCTCATATTAATATTATATACTAACTCTTTTTAGGCTTACTTTAACTTTACCTTAGACTTCCCCTCTAACATAAGCAATAACAATGCTTAATCCCATAAGTAATAAAAATTAGCTACGTATAGTAGTAATATAGGAAGCTTAACTAATAAAGCTATATAATATATACAAAAAGAGAAAATAAAGCTTGAAAATAACTTAAGGCTTAATAAGGCAGAGATTAGAGCTATTATTATAAAGGAATGTAATAAACTATATAAGGTATGTGTTGGATGCACCAAGGTCCTGCGCAGGTAATAAATCCCGTATAAATTCGAAGTTAATAATAGATAGTTAGCTAGCTAGGAAAGAGAGAGAAGAGAGGGAAAGTCTAGATGCTAGAAAAGTAGGCGAAATCCGTATATAGGGCATAAAAGGGGGTGGCGAATTAATGCAGCTAATCACATCGCGTGTATTGCGCTAGACCTATAATTAGTCTAGTCTTTAGCCATGATTAAACTAATAAAAATCTAAAGGAATTAACACTAGTAATCTCTCTTTTTCCTTTGTGGCTAAAGAGTTTAAAAACATAGTAAAAATTAGATTAAAGGAAAGTGTACACTAGTGGATCCCTTAATAGGAATCCGCTACTCTAATTAGCTGTTATAGTATTGGTTAATTAGATTAATCTATTATTCCTTGCCTAAGCTCCTATCCCTTAATATTATAGGTCTCTTTACCTATCCTTTAATATGAATTATTAATTCGTTTAAATTAATTAAAGAGGAAAGTAATAAATTTAGTAATGCTTTTGTTATCACATCCGCTGGATTATCGTTGCCATTAATCTACCTAACTTCGTAGATCTCATGCCTTTTGTATAATTAATAAAGGGCTATAATATTAATTATTAGTCTCTTCTCCTTTATAGTTCCTAGCTTTATAAGATATTTATATAATAAAAAAGAATTAGTATAGAGAATCGTAGGAATTTAAGGCATCTTTAATTAATCCATGATCTAATGTAGAGTCGTGGAAATTGCATAGGTAATGTCTGTGCCTTAAACTATGCTATATAACTCAGAGGTAAGCATGCTATAAGTAACTCTCTTACTCTTTGTTAAGCTATATGTGATAATATTACCTTTTATAATAAAGGTATTATTGTCTTGCATTATCTCGTTGCTAATTATAATTACGTATCTGATTTATAAGCTTAGATCCTTGTTATTAGCAAGCGATTTATTTACGAACACAAAGAGCTTTGCCTCTTTAAGAACTAAAGGGATATATTATAGTCTGTGTTATTAATTCTTAATCTGCTATTTAAGGTATTTGTTAAGATATATAATATCTTCTGTAAAGGGCTCTTAGTGTTAAGCTATAATTAAAAGGTTATATAAAGCCTCTAGTTAATATATAGTTATAATATAGCTTCCTTATGCTTATTGCTTTATGTAATCTTACTTTGCTATTAGGGATTAAGGATTAACTTCCTTAATCTTCTAACTCTAACCTTTCTAGGTTAAGATTAGTAAATTATTAGTGTTCTAGGTTAAGATATAGCTATTAAAGATAAGGGGATTCTTAGTGGTTAATTATTGCTTTTCTTTGGCTATAAAGTTAGCCTTCTAGAGCTCTTTCTCTTCTTTTTAGAAGAAGTTATTATTACTTAGGCCTAATATATTATTAGTTTGCATTCTAATGATGCTAAAGAGGTTCTTATTATTTAGGGCTATGATTAATAAGCAGGGATTATAGGTTAAGGTTATTATATTAAGGTTATCCCTATGGTAACGGAAGTACGTTGCTTACTAGTAGGTTCTAGCCTTTGTAATCCCGTAAAGAGGTCTGATTAATTTAATTATAGTCCCTTCTAGAAAGAGATATGTAATTTACTTTGGTAATCTTATAATAATTAGCCTTATTAGCATTATGTGTAATTAAGTGTAGGCTTACGTAATATCGCGAATCTAAAGGTAAATACCTCTTTTTCTTAATAATAAAGCGATAGCTATAATAAGTCATTAGCTTGCTTGTTATATTGTTAGCAATTACGTTAGGATGAATTCCTTTCCTTTGTCATTATAGCCTTATATAACAAGGCGGGATTTCTTGTATGGTAATTCCGTTCCTTTGCCTTTGATCTCTCTAACTATACAAGAATCGAAGATTCTATAACCTCTATGCTTCGCTAGGTTAAACTTAATAAATTTAAATATATTATAAGCTTATAAAGCGTTAATCTTAGCTTAATTAGATTACTTAAAGGGTTTTCCTAGGGTTATAATCCTTCCTTCTTAGCGGAGCTAAAGGGTAAGGTTTTAATTAGCCTCTTCCTTTGCTATAAGAAATGCTATGCTTAGCATCCCTCTAGTTATAATCTCTTAAATAAAGGCCTTCTCTTAATCTTTATTTATAAGTATATAGAGCTAAACTAGGCTAATATCCTTCTTAAGGCTATAAGGTCTTCTTTTCCTTACTTTTATTCCTTTAGGGCATGGTAATAAGTCTTTAACTTAATAGCTTCCCCTTAAGGCCTTTTAGGCTTTATAAGCCTCTTTATTAGACTCTCCTATACTTATAAATTACACTATAAGGGCCTTTCTTAGTCTCCCTTACTTTCTCTTAGCTAGTATCTATAGCTCTTTACTATCTTCTATTAGAGAATCTCTTTTATTAGTAGTAATTAGTTATATAGTTACTTCTTCCTTTATATTACTAGGCTTTATCTCTTACTACTCTAGCGTATTATAGGGCTTTATCTCCTGCTACTCTAGTCCCTTTATAATACACGGGTTTTTATAATAAGGCTTTACTACTATAAAGTAAAACTTTACTAGGCTATAGGGCATATTAATAGTATAGGTCTCTCTATTAGTAGTAAGTAGCTTGTATAGGCTATACTAGCTACCTTTCTCTCTTTATACATGTATATTAGCTTATAAGGGTAGCTAATATATAGGCGCTATATTAGGGCTGTTTTAGGCTCTAAGGGTATTATAAACCTACTATAAAGCTAGAAGATATTAGACTTTGTTAGTAGCTTTACAAATTACCTTAGCACGTTAAATAATAGAGATGCTTAGTAGTAACTTATTTATTATTCGCAGGTAGCTCTAAAGACTAGTATAGTTAGGATAATACTATTTAGGCCTGCAGAGTTATTAATCACCTTAACAGCTATTTAGAGATATTGCTCTAGCGTAAGCTCTGTTCTAATCGAGTCTATAATAATATTATAGGCTTAGCGTAAAGGTCCGTAATATCTCTTAACCTTTCTAATGCTATTATAGGCTTTAATTAACATTAATCAAGTATAATACCTAAATTTAGCGGAAGTAAAGTTATTACTAGCATTGTGAATAATTCAATCTAGAGGTCTGAGATAAGTATTAATCTAATATTCACGGATTATATCCTAGATGTCTTAAGCCTTCTGCTTCTTTAAATTAAGAAATCAGGCTACTTAGAACAAGGTTGCTAAATTAATAATATAAAGCACTAGTTAGCTATTGATTTACACAATATTAACAATGATCTTGTAGTTAAATTTGTAGTTATCTTTGATTATAAACTTGAATTAACTAGGGGCCTTTCTATGTATTTAGTAATAGTGGCAGACTTTGGTTAATTCCTTAATTACCTAGCGTTTAACTTTATAACTAGCTTAGTAAAGGATCTTTACAAGTCATTAAACGGAAGGGTAACTAAGTTAATGATATAATTAACGGATATCTCCTTCTAAAAGGTGGAAGGCAACTATTTCTCTTGCTTCTAGTAACTACTAAGGATAGCCCTATTATTATACAATGGGTATAGTCTTATTGCCTTAGATAAGTATATTAGTAAGGTTATTAATCTTAACTTATATTTTATCTATATTAGTGATTAAGAAGAGGAATAGGGTGGCTATATTAAGGACATAGAATTCAAGCTCTCTAAGTTCCATAGGCACATAAAGGATTCCTCTTATAACTACTAATCTAGTGCTAAATGTAATAATTTAGGGTTTATAAGGGGTTACCTTTAATAAAGGCATTAATCTTAATAGAGCCTTTACTTATGCCTCTCCTATAGTTAACTTTCCTATAGCGCTAGTGTTAGGCATAATCCCTCTAAAGACCTCTTTAGAATAGCGTTCTTTAGAGATATAGTAAATTAAGCCTTTATCACACTCTTATAGCTTATAAAGCCCTTGTTTAAGGAATACGTGTTAAAAAGCTTAATTATATAAGGTCACTAGGACATTAACGTTAGCGGCGTTATGGTTAGTCTGTAATCCGGAGTAGAAGAATTATATAATACTTAGGTGTGCTATTAATAGTAGCTCCTTTATATTATTATTATTATCTTTAGCTTCTATGTAAGCTAAAAGATATGCTTTCTAATTCTAACCTAAGCCTTTATTAGGCTTATTATTATCCTACCCTTTATAGGAGGCAAGGAATACCTAGAATCTCTTCTCTAAAGGAGGTATATAATGTGTTTTACTAGCCTACTAGTAGTCCTTTTCCTTTTAACATTCTTTAGCGGAGTAATTAGAGAACTAGTAGCTACTCTTACCATATATAAAGCAGCGCTTAGTGCTTAGTCTAGGGCTCTGTCCATAATAACTTCCTCTGCTACGGGGGGATAATCACTATCTATACTAATAATTAGTAAATATAGCCTCTAGAGGGTCTCCTTATTAGTACTAAAGGTATTAGGAGGACTTCTTATTTAATTCCGTAATAGTAATTACCTTATAAAGGTCTCTAGTAAGACTTTTAAAGCCTGCGGAGTGCATATATTTTACTATCTAATATTTAGGCATACTAGCTATAGTATTTAAGGCTTGCTTATAGAGTTTAGTATTTACTATCTTAGTAAGGTATAGGCCTCTATGAATCTTCTTAAGGGCTAATAACATAATCTTAAGGCACTTAAGCTTGCTTTTGTTAGGGTTTTTCTTAATTATACTCTTTAGCATTATGCTACTCTACTTATAGTAATAGAATTACTAGTTGCTTTCTGTCTTAAAGCGCTAATAGATGCGAGCAATTATCTCTTCATAGGAATAGTTATTCCTAAAGAGGTAATTAAGGTAGTATTTGTTAAAATATATTGTTAAAAATATATAAGGCTTTGTAATCCTAGGTTCAGTCGGATCGGTCCACTCTTTTGATTTGAATAGGTTATGAGCCCAGCTCTATCACTATAGATTCCTTTTAGGTCACTTTGTGTACGATTACAGAAGACTTCCCTTCTATAAAAAAGGAAGGACCTGCGAGAAAGAAGTTTTTTCCCTTCTATAAAAAGGAATCAATTGTGGCTACAGAAGACTTCCCTTCTATAAAAAAGGAAGGATCCGCGAGATAGAAGCTTTTTCCCTTCTATAAAAAGGAATAAATTTCAAATACAGAAGACTTCTCTTCTATAAAAAAGGAAGGACCCGCGAGATAGAAGCTTTTCCCTTCTATAAAAAGGAAAATGGATACTAAAGGAAAGGGAAAGGGACCTGTTATCCCTGACCCTAGTGCGCAAGAGGTTCTAAATAACCAGCTAAAAGAGCAGGCTATTAAGCAACAAGCAACTATAGACTAGTTATTAGAGAAGCTAGAAAGCCTATCTATAACTGTAAATAGTCGTATGGAGGGTGTGGAATCTGATAAGCCCGCTAGTTAGCAGCAAGATCAGCAGCCTGTTCAAGAAAATCAAGCTGAATCTAGCTCTGTACAAGCAACCTTTAATAATTCAATTATTAAGGAATTTAATAAGAGGGTTTATAGTTTTCCAGAGACTGCTAGGCTTAAAGGAGCTAAAAATTTCGAACAATGGAAACAAGCCCTAACTATCCAATTTAGAGCTTTAGGCATGCCTAAATTTCTAGATAATCCGGAGAGTTCTAGGGTGCTAGGGGATCCAGATCAAGCTATTATCCTTATGTTACTAAGGGATAGTTGTACAGAAGGACCCTAAGCCGCTATAACTTGGCAAAAATCACCTGAAGAAGCCTATAATTTACTTGTAAGGCAATATTCACATAGCGTTAAAATCCAGAGGGGGTCCCTATATTCAGAATTTCATAACCTGAATTTCCAAGAGTTTAAGGGGACTCTAGAGTCCTTTAATGCAGTCTTTAATAATCTACTAGCTAGATTATCGATTTCAGGGGTCCTGATTGCTCCGATAGATCAGGTTAATCAATATCTTCAATCCCTAAAATTAACCTTCCCTCAGTGGGCTAAGAGGCAACGATTCAGCATGCGTACGAATAGAGCTATAGGGGCTCCCCTAGATGCCCTAAATCTTTAATTCTTAATAGCAGACCTTCTAGCAGAACAGAGGGATAAATCATCTACGGTATCCAAAGCCCTGAATTATAGGGCTAAAAACCTTGAAAAGGGTGCCAAAGAAAAAGAAAAGGCCCCTAAGGATTAGAAGAAGAAAGGAGGCTCTAAAGAAAATAAGGGCTCTTCTAATTCTAATTCTTCTTCTAATAAGAAGAAGAAAAAGAAGCAAAAAGGTCAAAAATCAGATAAAAAGGATAATAAAGAGACCTCTGGAGAGGGATCTTTTATGCTAGGAAATTACAACCTTTCTAACGGTGCTCTTAAACCGTACAAGAAGCCTAGCTTTCATAAGACTAGTTACAAGAGCTCTAGTGATAGTAGCTCTAATTCTAGCTCTAGTGAATCGGATAATGAAAATCAAGAAATTAAAACCTTAAATGGTTTTAATTATTACAGCAAAGACATAAAAAAGGCCCTATTATATAATACAGGTTTGACTGTACATATTATTAATTCTAGGCCGTCTTTAGGGATTATACCCCCTATAAAAAGAGGGAATCTAACCCTATTATAATTGGTGGTGGCCCTATTTACGCTAAGGGTCACGGTAGTGCTGTTTTTGAGGTCCTATATCAGAAAAATCCAGCTAAATATAGGACCTTAGTGCTTAAAGATACGCTATATTTTCCTTAGCTTGATGTTAATATAGTTAGTGGACTTACGCACTATATATCTGGTGGTTGCCTTATAAAAAACCTACTTTATCTTAAAGATAGGTCTCTTATTGCAACCTTAGATATAGAAAAACATAGTTTTTTCTTCCACGTTAAAAACCAATTTACGCCTAAGTTATCTAAAGGGCCCTGTAATAATTCGCATTATATCCGACCTTTTACCTACGCCGCTTTTAAGGGTCATAGCTATCCGATTAGCTACCCTATAGAGGTTCAAATTCCCTCTAAAAAGCCGGATTAGGCTTCTGATTTAGACGAAATCGACGAAAATGATAATAATATTAAAGAAATCGTACGGGATGATTTAGGGGAATTAGTCCCTTCTTCTTCGCCTATAGCCCCAGGTTGGGTCCCTTATAAATCTAAGGAAATAGATTTAGGGGTGTTAGAGGGCCCTAGTGGAGGAAAAGGGTCCCTAATACCTCTCCAAGAGGCCTGTGGTTCTCAAGGGGCCCAGCAGGGGACTAGTGAAGAGGGCCCTAGTCTAGATCCTAATTCAGACCCTAAGGATCTTCAATATCAACGGTTGTTAGAACTAGCTGGCCTATGGCATGTACGATTAGGGCACCTAGGTCTTCCTTTGCTAAAGAAAACTAGCCTTATAACTAAAGGAATCCCTGATTTTTCTAAAATTAAGGATAAGGATTTTAGATATATTGCTTGTGATCAATCCAAGGCAGTTAGAAGACCCAGGAAATTAGCTATCCCTGACCCCCCAAGAGCTCTAGATCGAATAGAGGGGGATACGCTAAAAATCAGCCCCACGCCGTACAATAAGCAGTTAATTTGCTTATTTCTAGTTGATCGAAAGACTAGATATAAGTGGGTTATCTTATTACCTAATAAGGAAGGCCCAACTGTTTATAAGGCTATTAAAGGCTTCTTCAGAGGGCTTAAAAATCAACTAGGTCAATATCCTAGGCACCTTCACTTCAATGGGGGCTAGGAAATCGATTCTAGTTGTCAAGCTTGGTTAAATTCTAAAGGGATCAAATTTACAACTTCTAGTCCCTATATCTATGAGCAAAATGGATTAGCAGAACGTTCAATTCGTACTATTCTAGATCGATTAAGGGCTACTATCCAGTGGGCAAAATTACCGTTATTTTTATAGTGTTTTGTATTACCTACAGTTGTTAACCTAGTTAATATAACTGCTAATACCACTAAGGATGAAAGCCCTGAACAGCTGCTATCTAGGGAGCTAAATCAGCCTTATACAACTGATATTAGCAGTATTAGAGCTATAGGATCTCACTGTGAGATTCTAATCCCCCTGGAAAAACAACCTAAAGCCTAGAAGTTAGCAGCTAGGATTATCCCTGGAAGACTTTTAGCTACACTAGGTTCTAACACCTACCTAGTGTACATCCCCTCTAAAAGGCTAGTTACAAAGACTAGCTTTATTAAGATTATAGAACCTATAGGCCCTGTTTCTAAAGGCTTACCTAGGATTTCTATAGGGGATAACCCTTTAGAGGGGGAAAATAATCTAGAAAATGAAAATCAACAATATCTAGACCAAGGTTCAAAGGATTATCCTATAGACAACATAGGTATCCCTGTAGGTCAAGAAAAAACACCTATAGGCCCCGAAGAACCCCCTAAAGGCTTAATTCCAGCGGATCCCATACAAGCGCAGCCTATAACTTAACTAGGAAATCAGGTTTCGACTTCAGACCTCGATTTTGACAAAATTATCGATTTCGACCCTAATATCGACCCTATGGATGTTAATATTAGTTCCCCTTCTTCTCTAGATTTCATAAAAGAAATCTGCTTTAAGGTACAGGAGAAGCTAAAGGAAAAGAATCCTATTAGCCCCGAGCCTAAGACCTAGAAGCAGGCTATATCTAGCCCTGAAAGGGATAAATGGATAGAAGCCACGTACAAGGAATACGAACAGCTTCTAAAGGCTGGTACTTTTAAATTTATAGGGAAAGATCAAATCCCTAAGGGCCAAAAAGTACTAAAGAATAGGCTTGTTTATAAGCTTAAAAAGGATAAAGAAAATAATCCTTTAAAATATAAGGCTCGACTCGTTGCTAAGGGATTTATGCAAATCGAAGGCCTAGATTACCTAGAGACCTTCGCTGCCACAAGCATTCCCCCTAGCTGGAGGATTTTACTAGCCCTAGCGGCTTGGAATAACTAGGAAATCGAATAAATTGATTTTATAGGAGCTTTTCTTAATAGTAAGCTACAACAACAGATTTATATGGTTATTCCAGAAGGGTTTATTGAATTCCTTGAGGCAAATCCTAAACTAGCTAAATTAGCTAGAAGTTTTGGCTGGAAACCTTCTAAAGATTAAGTAATTTTATTATAGAAGTCTTTATACGGCCTAAAACAAAGCTTAAGGGAATGGCAATAAGCGCTAATATTAGTGCTTAAATCCCTAGGATTTAACCCTTTAATATCTAACCTAGCTATCTTCTTCAATCCTTCAACCAAAACCTTCGTCATTACGTACGTTAATGACTGTCTTCTAATTGGACCGGATTTATCTTATATCCAAAGGCTTAAAAAGGAACTTCATAAAGTCTATCTAATAGAAGATAGGGGGCCTGCTGAATTCTTCTTAGGGGTTTAAATCGTACGAGATAGGCCTAATAGAATACTGAAAATTCATCAATCTCAGTATATATTAGAAGCCTTAAAACGATTTAATATGCTAGATAGTAAGCCTATTAGCATACCTCTTCAGCCAGGCGTTTTAGCTACGCAGACAACTAAAGAAATTCAATTGCTAGTATAAGCCTAACCTCCAATAGGGCACCTGGATATACAATTCCAGGGGGAGTGTTAAAATATATTGTTAAAAATATATAAGGCTTTGTAATCCTAGGTTCAGTCGGATCGGTCCACTCTTTTGATTTCAACAGTATTGCTTAGCATTACCTATTAACATAATAGGGAAAGCCTTCTAATAATACGTTTAAGGAAGGTTAATTCTATTACACTTATTTTTAAAGAGCGTGATCTTTGGCATTAAGAAGTTATATAGCTTTCTACTATAGCGGTCGCTATCCTTATATATCTTTGTAAGCTCTAAGATCTTCTTTGTGATCTAATCTTTAGAGGGGAATTGCTATAAAGGCATAATTTGTTATGAATGACGGTCCACTAGTTATTTCTAATAATAATTATCTAGATAGAGCTATTAATATAATAGGGATTGTTACAGGGGTTCTTATAAGGGTTTAAGCAATCTCTAGGGCTAGGGAAGGTTAATTTCTAGGGTAGGTTATTAGGGCTATTAATGTTAAGGTTCTAGGGGTTTAGAAAATTATAGTCTTTCTTGTAATCTTTCCTATGACTAAAGGGGCATTAAGGTTTAATAAAGCACTTCCTTAAGTAATACTAGGATTAAATATCCTAGGCCTTGCCTAATAAGGACGCTGTAATCTTGTAAAGAATTGCGTAATTCTCTAATAATATCCTTAGATGCCCTTTTAAAGGTGTCTTTAGACTAGCCTTTAAAGTCTTCTTAGAATAATTCCTATAGGTTATTATCTCTCTAACCTTAATGTTCACTAAGGTTAATAAATCTTGTAATCTAGTTATTAAGCTTAAGCTACGTAGTAGTGTCTAGATCTAGCTTAATAAATTCTTTCTAGTTATATAAGAATTCATAAGTAAGCTATTAAAGGCATAGGGGTAATTCATACCTTTAAGGTCTCTTAGGAGTAATAATTAGAGCCTTACTATTACTAGTAGCCCTTTCTCTTATAGAAGGTCTAGATTCCTCTGCTATTTTTAACTATAAAAGGAATGTTACTAATTTATTGTTTTTATTACTAATTAAGCTCCTATATTTGCTTATTACTATTATAAGGTTTTTCTTTTGCATTTTAGGAGTATTATCGCTCTAATGAAATTAGAAGATTATGAAAATAGGAAAAACGGAAGAAAAAGTAGTAGAAGTAGTAAAAGTAGTAATAAGAACAAAGCAATAAGAATAAATTACTAGAGATAAAGAAAGCAATAGAAGTTCTAAAAGTAACTAGAAAATGATAGGAAAAGTAATAAGGGAATAACAGGAATTACTACTTCCTGTTTTTTATGAAAAGGAGGGAAGGAGGTAATCTCTTTTTCCTACTAATAAGCACAGGGCGAATAGCACTAATAATAAAGGGGGCAAAAAAAAACAAGCAGTAGATTCTTATAGGGAGAGATTAAAGGTCTGTTAGATAAAGGGAATATTTATAGAGAAGTTATAGATATATTAGCTAGCTTAGCTAAGGTTATTTAATGTTAGGTTTGAAATAAATGCCTCGCAGCGATAGATTTGGTTATTTAGTTAGTTTTCTTATAATAGATGATAAAATCGATAATTAATAATAATATCCTAGATAGATATAATAAAGTTATATCCCTAAGCCTAAGGGTTAATAGATTAATTCCTTAGAAGCCTAATAAGCTTGTAACTAGGATTCTAGTCTCTTCCTTTAGCATACTTATATAGTTATACCTCTTTACTATAATAACTATTATAGTATAATAAGGGGTAGTAGTAGTAGTGTTTATAAAAATGTCTCTTCTTGTAATACCTAGCTTATTTGTAGTTGTGAAGTTAACTACTAATTAGTGTTAGATACACTAAGGTCCTACGTAGGTAATAAATCCTATATAAATTCAAAGTTAATGATAGATAGTTAGCTAGCTAGGAAAGAGAGAGAAGAGAGGGAAAGTCTAGATGCTAGAAAAGTGGGCGAAATCCGTATGTGGGGCATAAAAGGGGGTGGCAAATTAATGTAGCCAATCGCATTGCGTGCATCGCGCCAGACCCACAATTGGTCCAGTCTTTGGCCACGATTGAACCGATGAAGATCCGAAGGAATTAACAGTATGTATATAGTTATAATAGCTATAACAGTATGCTAATAATATAAAGAATCTTAAATAAATAATAGAAGAGAGAGGAATAGGTATATAGAAGGGCTACCTTATAGTTTAACTAGTGTAATATATAGCACACTATATACCTTGCTTTACCTTCTATATTCTAGTACTCTTCCACACCTTCTATAAAGTTAGCTCTTGTAATATAAAAGCTTTCTCTTAGGACGTAGAAGATAGAGTACTCTAAGTATGTCCTTAGCAAATGTGTTAGGTATATGTTTAATATATATTATACCTCTTAGTTATTAGTAGGCTAAGAGCTGTTGTCTATAGAACTCTCACTTTAACTATATATACATAGATAATTATTACCCTTATGTAATAATTGTAGATTTTATTATTTCCTAGTAATATAACTAGCCTAGTGAAATAAAGAGCTATATTTAAGCTTAAACGCGCTATCTTATTCCCTATTAGGTATTATGTATTAGTTATGCCTAATATATAGTGTACTTATAACTTACGTAAGAAGCTTGAGTTTATTTATAAACTTCTATAGTAAGAATATCTCAGGGCCTAATTTACAAACGAATTAATAGGTATACATATGTGGTATATATTTAGGTAATATACCTAGGCTTATAAAGATATCATGCATTGCGCTAGCTATTAGATAATACCTAGTAGTGGATTGCACTATTAGGAATATAAGTATATGCTATATATATTGCGTATATATAGTGTATACTTTTCACTTATAATCTTCTCTTTAATCTTAATATTCGCTCTGCTAGGTAGCTATACTCTCCTCTTATAATACTAGTGAATATAGTAATAAATCTAGTTATATATACTTATTAATAGCTATATATATTACTTATATAGGGACACTTACGCTAGTATTATCTAAAAAGCTCCTGCCACACATTTTCCTACTATTATTAATAATAATATCGCACCTAAGAGCGGGTTAGCCTCTGTATATGCTATATATATACTATGGATATACCTTACACATAGGTATTAATTTATGAAAGAGGAAGTGGCTCTAAAGAAATTAGAATTAGCCTATAATAATAGCCTAATTTAGAGAGGTTTACTACTTTAAGCATAGAGTTATTAATAAAATCAGTTACTTAGACTGCTATCTTTATATATATATTATAAGTAAGGGGAATAAGAGAATAAGATATGGTATATGTTACATATATATTAGTTTAATTTTTTAGTGCCTTATAACTAAATAAAATACACTAAACTAACTATAAGTATATATACTATATATAGTGTATATGTAGTGCATATGTATAAATTATATATTATCTGCCTTTCTTTATATTATAATATTTTGCTTTTACTATATATAGTTATATATTACGTGTATATGTATAGTATAGTTAAATATACTTAACTTTAGTTAATTTCTATTAAAAACTAATCTAGCCTTTTACTTAGCATAATATATATAGCATATATGTCCTTATTAAAAAACATACTATGTAGAAACTATATAGAACTAATTAGAGTAAATCCATATATGCTAGCCATATGTAAAGTAAGAGGAATTTAATTAGTTTCCTAATTCTTAGCTACCTTAGTGGCTATGTTTTAGGCCTCTCTCTTAGCCTTTTTTTTCTTAGCCTTTAGCTTCCTAGTGTGCGTGGCCTTTTATGTAGGAGTAACTATATTATTATTAGCCTTATTGTTGGATGCACCAAGGTCCTGCGCAGGTAATAAATCCCGTATAAATTCGAAGTCAATGATAGATAGTTTTCTAGCTAGGAAAGAGAGAGAAGGGAGGGAAAGTCTAGATGCTAGAAAAGTGGGCGAAATCCGTATGTAAGGCATAAAAGGGGGTGGCGAATTAATACAGCTAATCATATTACGTGCATCGCGCCAGACCTACAATTAGTCTAGTCTTTAGCCATGATTAAACTAATAAAGATCCGAAGGAATTAACACTAGCAATCTCTCTTTTTCCTTTATAGCTAAAGAGCTTAAAAATGTAATAAAAATCAGATTAAAGGAAAGTATATATAAGTGAATCCCTTAATAGGAATCCGCTGCTCTAATTAGCTATCGCGGCATTAGTTAATTAAATTAATCCATTATTCCTTGCCTAAGCTCCTGTTTCCTAATATCATAGGTCTCTTTACCTATCCTTTAACACGAATCATTAATTCATTTAAATTAATCAAAGAGGAAAGTAATGAATTTGGCAATGCTTTTGTTATTATATCTGCCAGATTATTATTACTATTAATTCACCTAACTTCGTAGATCTTATGCCTTTTGTATAATTAACAAAGAGCTATAATATTAATTATTAGTCTCTTCTTCTTTATAGTTCCTAGCTTCATAAGATATTTATGTAATAAAAAAGAATTAGTATAAAGAATCGTAGGAATTTAAGGTATCTTTAATTAATCTGTGATCTAATATAGAGTTATGGAAATCACGTAGGCAATATCTACGCCTTAAACCATACTATATAACTTAGAGGTAAGCGCGCTATAAGTAACTCTCTTGCTCTTTATTAAGCTATATATAATAATATTGCCTTTTATAATAAAGGTATTATTGTCTTGCATTATCTCGTTGCTAATTATAATTACGTATCTAATCTGTGAGCTTAAATCCTTATTATTAGCAAGCAATCTATCTATAAACACGAAGAGCTTTACCTCTTTAAGAACTAAAGGAATATATTATAGTCCGCGTTATTAATTCTTAATCTGCTATTTAAGGCGTTTATTAAGGCATGCGATATCTTCCCTAGAGGGTTTTTAGTATTAAGCTATAATTAAAAGGTTGTATAAAGCCTCCGGTTAACATATAGTTACGATGTAGCTTCCTTACGCTTATTACTCTATATAATCTTGCTTTACTATTAAGGATTAAGGATTAACTTCCTTAATCTTCTAACTCTAACCTTTCTAGGTTAAGATTAGCGAATTATTAGTGTTCTAGGTTAAGATATAGCTATTAAAGATAAGGGGGTTCTTGGTGGTTAATCATTGCTTTTCTTTAGCTATGAAATTAGCTTTCTAGAGCTCTTTCTCTTCTTTTTAAAAGAAGTTATTATTGCTTAGGCCTAATGTATTGTTGGTTTGTATTCTAATAATACTAAAGAGATTCTTATTATTCAGGGCTGTGATTAATAAGCAGGGATTGTAGGTTAAAGTTATTATATTAAGGTTATCCCTATGGTAACGGAAGTACATTACCTACTAGTAGGTTCTAGCCTCTGTAATTCTGTAAAGAGGTCTAATTATTTAATTACAGTCCCTTCTAGAAAGAGATATGTAATTTACTTTGGTAATCTCATGATAATTAGCCTTGTTAGCACTGTGTGTAATTGAGTGTAAGCTTATGTGATATTACGAATCTAAAGGTAAATGCCTCTTTTTCTTAATAATAGAGCGATAGCTATGATTAGTTGTTAGCTTGCTTGTTATATTGTCGGCAATTACGTCAGGATGAATTCCTTTCCTTTATTATTATAGCCTTGTATAATAAGATAAGATTTCTTATATAGTAAATCCGTTCCTTTGCCTTTAATCTCTCTAACTATATAAGAATTGAAGATTCTATAACCTCTGTGCTTCGCTAGGTTAAACTTAACGAATTTAAACATATTATAAGCTTATAGAGCGTTAATCTTAGCTTAATTAGACTACTTAAAGGGTTTTCCTAGGGTTATAATCCTTCCTTCTTAGCGGAGCTAAAGGGTAAGGTTCTAATTAGCCTCTTCCTTTACTATAAGGAATACTATGCTTAGCATCTCTCTAGTTATAATCTCTTAAATAAAGGCCTTCTCTTAATCTTTATTTATAAGTATATAGAGCTAAACTAGGCTAATGTCCTTCTTAGGGCTATAAGGTCTTCTTTTCCTTACTTTTGTTCCTTTAGGGTGTAGTAATAAGTCTTTAACTTAATAGCTTTCTCTTAGGGCCTTTTAGGCTTTATAAGCCTCTTTATTAGACTCTCCTACACTTATGAATTACACTATAAGGGCCTTTCTTAGTCTCCCTTGCTTTCTCTTAGCTAGTATCTGCTACTCTTTACTATTTTCTATTAGAGAATCTCTTTTATTAGTAATAGTTAGTTATATAGTTGCTTCTTCCTTTATATTACTAGGCTTTATCTCCTATTACTCTAGTATATTATAGGGCTTTATCTCCTGCTACTCTAGTCCCTTTGTAATATATAGGTCTTTATAATAGGGCTTTATTACTATAGAGTAAAACTTTACTAGGCTATAGGGTATATTAATAGTATAAGTCTCTCTATTAGTAGTAAGTAGCTTATATAGGCTATGCTAGCTACCTTTCTCTCTCTATACGTGTATATTAGCCTACAGGGGTAGCTAATATATAGGTACTATATTAGGGCCGTTCTAGGCTCTAAGGGTATTACAGACTTGCTATAAAGCTAGAAGATATTAGACTTTATCTGTTACCTTATAAATTACCTTAGTATATTAAATAATAAAGACGCTTAGTAGTAACTTATCTATTATCTATGGGTAGCCTCTAAAGACTAGTATAGTTAAGATAATACTATTTAGGCCTATAGAGTTATTAATAGCCTTGACAGCTATTTAGAGGTGTTACTCTAGCGTGAGATCTGTTCTAATTAAGTCTATAATAATATTATAGGCTTAGCGTAGAGGTCTGTGGTATCTCTTAACCTTTCTAATACTATTATAGGCTTTGATTAGCATCTTACTGGTTTTAATTAATATTAATTAAGCATAATATCTAAACTTAGCGAAAGTGAAGTTATTACTAGTATTATAGATAATCTAATCTAGAGGTCCGAGATAAGTATTAATCTAATATTCGCGGATTGCATCCTAGATATCTTAAGCCTTCTACTTCTTTGGATTAAGGAATTAGGCTACCTAGAATAATATTACTAAATTAATAATGTGAAGCACTAGTTAGCTATTGATTTGTATAATATTAATAATAATCTTGTAGTTAAATTCGTGGTTATCTTTGATTATAAACTTAAATTAACTAGGGGCCTTTCTATGCATTTAGTAATAGTAGCAGACTTTAGTTAATTCCTTAATTACCTAGCGCTTAACTTTGTAACTAGCTTAGTAAAGGATCTTTGTGAGTTATTAAACGGAAGGATAACTAAGTTAATAATATAATTAACGGATATCTCCTTCTAAAAGGTAGAAGGCGACTATTTCCTTTGCTTCTAGTAATTACTAAGGATATCCCTATTGTCACATAATAGGTATAGTCTTGTTACCTTAGATAAGCATGTTAGCAAGGTTATTAATCTTGACTTATATCTTATCTATATTGGTAATTAAGAAGAGAAAGGGGGTAGCTATATTAAGGATATAAAATTCAAGCTCTCTAAGTTCTATAGGTATATAAAGGATTCCTCTTATAACTACTAATCTAGCGCTAAATATGATAATTTAGGGTTCGCAAGGGGTTACCTTTAATAAAGGCATTAATCTTAATAAAGCCTTTACTTATATCTCTCCTATAGTTAACTTTCCTATAGTGCTAGTGTTAGGCATAATCCCTCTAAAGACCTCTTTAGAATAGCGTTCTTTAGAGATATAGTAAATTAAGCCTTTATTACACTCTTATGGCTTATAAAGCTCCTACCTAAGGAATATGTGTTAGAAGGCTTGATTATTTAGGGTTATAAGGATATTAATATTAGTGGCATTATAGTTAGTCTGTAATCCAGAGTAGAAGAATTATGTAATACTTAGGTGTGCTATTAATAGTAGCTTCTCTATATTATTATTATTATCTTTAGCTTCTATGTAAGCTAAAAGATATAATTCCTAATTCTAACCTAAGCCTTTATTAGGCTTATTATTATCCTACCCTTTATAGGAGGTAAGGAATACCTAGAATCTCTTCTCTAAAGGGGGTATATAATATGTTTTACTAGCCTACTAGTAGTCCTTTTCCTTTTAATATTCTTTGGCGGAGTAATTTAAAGACTAGTAGCTACTCTTATTATATATAAAGTAGCGCTTAGTGCTTAGCCTAGGGCTTTGCCTATAATAGCTTCCTTTACCATAGGGGGATAATCACTATTCGTACTAATAATTAGTGAATATAGCCTCTGGAGGGTCTCCTTATTAGTACTAAAGGTATTAGGAGGACTTCCTATTTAATTCTATAATAGTAATTACCTTATAAAGGTCTCTAGTAAGACTCTTAAAGCCTATGGAGTGTATATATTCTACTATCTAACATTTAGGCATACTAGCTATAGTGTTTAAGGCCTGCTTATAGAGTTTAGTATTTACTATCTTAGTAAGGTATAGGCCTTTGTAAATCTTCTTAAGGGTTAATAATATAATCTTAAGGCACTTAAGCTTGCTTTTATTAGGGTTTCTCTTAATTATGCTCTTTAGTATTATACTACTTTATTTATAGTAATAGAATTACTAGTTACTTTCTGTCTTAAAGTATTAACAGACGCAAGTAATTATCTCTTTATAGGAATAGTTATTCCTCAAGAGGTAATTAAGGTAGTATTACTTAGTATTACTTATTAATATAATAGGGAAAGCCTTCTAATAATATGTTTAAGGAAGGTTAATTCTATTACACTTGTTTTTAAAGAGTGTAATCTTTAGCATTAAGAAGTTATATAGCTTTCCACTATAGTAGTTACTATCCTTATACATCTTTGTAAGCTCTAAGATCTTCTTTATAATCTAATCTTTAGAGGGGAATTGCTATAAAGGCACAATTTGTTATAAATAATAGTCCACTAGTCGTTCTTAATAATAATTATCTAGATAGAGCTATTAATATAATAGGGATTATTATAGGGGTTCTTATAAGGGTTTAAGTAATCTCTAGGGTTAGGGAAGGTTAATTTCTAGGGTAGGTTATTAGGGCTATTAATATTAAGGCTCTAGGGGTTTAGAAGATTATAGTTATTCTTATAATCTTTCCTATGACTAAAGGGGTATTAAGGTTTAATAAAGCACTTCCTTAAGTAATACTAGGATTAAATATCCTAGCCCTTGCCTAATAAGGACGCTATAATCTTGTAAAGAATTGCGTAATTCTCTAATAACATCCTTAGATGCCCTTTTAAAGGTGTCTTTAGACTAGCCTTTGAAGTCTTCTTAGAATAATTCCTATAGGTTATTATCTCTCTATCCTTAATGTTTACTAAGGTTAATAAATCTTGTAATCTAGTTATTAAGCTTAAGCTACGTAGTAGTCTTTGGATTTAGCTTAATAGATTCTTTCTAGTTATATAAGAATTCGTAAGTAAGCTATTAAAGGCATAGGGGTAATTTATACCTTTAAGGTCTCTTAGGGGTGATAATTAGAGCCTTACTATTACTAGTAGCCCTTCCTTTTATGAAAGGTCTAGATTCCTCTGCTATTTTTAACTATAAAAGGAATGTTACTAATTTATTGGTTTTACTACTAATTAAGCTCCTGTGTTTACCTGTTGCTATTATAAGGTTCTTCTTTTGTATTTTAGGAGCATTATTACTTTAATAAAATTAGAAGATTATAAAAATAGGAAAAACAGAAGAAAAAGTAGCGGAAGTAGTAAAAGTAATAATAAGAATAAAGCAATAAGAACAAATTACTAGAGATAAAGAAAGTAATAGAAGTTCTAAAAGTAACTAGAAAATAATAGAAAAAGTAATAAGGGAATAATAGGAATTACTACTTCCTGTTTTTTATAAAAAGGAGGGAAGGAGGTAATCTCTCTCTCTTACTAATAAGCATAGGGCGAATAGCACTAATAATAAAGGGGGTAAAAAATAAGCTATAGATGCTTATATAAATAGATTAAAGGTCTGTTAGATAAAGGGAATATTTATAGAGAAGTTATAGATATGTTAGCTAGCTTAGCTAAGGTTGTTTAACGTCAGGTTTGAAATAAATACCTCGCGGTAATAGATTCAGTTAGTTAGTTAGTTTTCTTGTAATAGATAATAAAATTAATAATTAATAATAATATCCTAGATAGATATAACAAAGTTATATCCCTAAGCCTAAGTGTTGCGACAACCGGGTCAACATCGGGTTGACCACTAGGAAAGTGGAGCACGTGCGGCAACGCCGCACTGTGATTGGCCGCACCCGTACGCGAGGCACACACGTAACTCGCGTCCCCCTTTTCTTGTGGCCACACAACGCTATAGATAGCTTTAATCCTTAGACCTTATTATATTATTAAACCTAACCTTATGTTACACTAGTGCATACCAATCCCTTAGTGTAACTAACACTGATTAGTGGTTAAAAAACCATAGATAAGCAAGGAATTACTTAAGAAGAGACCTTCCTTTAGCTACCTAAGGAAGTGTGCTAAAGGAAGATAGACTCTAGATACTAGATGTTAGGCTTCCTAGGGATTTAACTTTTTTTATTAGTAAGTCTCTGACTATTAATAGAAGAATTAATCCTATTGTCTATTACAAGAAAACTAATTAACTAACTAAGAGTTTATAGCTATGTATAACTGCTTAAACCAGAGATTAAAAAACCCCTTAACTCTACTAGTTAAAAATCCCTTAGCCTCACTAGCTAGAGACTATTAACGATGGCACCCCTAAGTAATAAACAAGCTTTATCCTAGACTACTAAAGAAAAGCAACCTGCCTAATTAAGACCTAATAAAGTAAGCCTACCTCTATGACTTTAAAAATATACCTTAGTTATTACTACTAACTAGGAGAGCTTAAGAGAACTAGATCCTTAGACTACTAAGGAATAGGAGCTTAATAACCATCTTGCTTAGATAATTAATGTCTATAAGAGTGGTTAATACAAAGATCTTACTCTTTAGGAGATCTTCTGTAATAACCTTAATAGCTAGACAAAAGAAACACTTAATTAAGCTTCATAACCTTTAGTGCGCGAATTATAAGACTGCCTACGTAAGAATGGCGTCTATATTGTTCGAAATTAAAGCAGTAAGATTATTAAATTGTTAATTCAAGTCCTTAAAGAAGAAATAATATTATAGTAGCCTGAAAATAAAATCATAAAGCAAATCGCCATAGGCAAATTCCTCTCTTTAAATAATCCCACCCTTAAAAGCCCTCTAATTATAAGCCCTTTAATTCACACTACCCCTATTAATTACCCTTCAGTATACAACCCTCCTATATACAATCCCCTGATTAATAACCCTCATAATCCCACTTTAAATAACCCTCTAGCTATATAACCACCTCTAAGAAGAAACACACCTTAACCCCTAACAAATCCGATAATTCCGCTGATTATCCCGGAACAACTAATTTAACAAATAACCCTAGCTATGCAAACAGTGATAATCCTATCTGAAGATTAAATTATAAGAAAGATCTTAGAACTTACGAAAAGCTATAAGGATAATAACCATTATAGCAGGAAGATATATAACTTCCTTACACCAAAAGTTAACTTATTCTAGAACAAATATAACAGACTAAATCTCCTATAGGAATATATATATAAGGCTCTTCCTATTATGCTTTTAGGTAATGCTAAACAGTATTACCTTAATTATCTAGCAAACAAAGGCTTTATATATAAACAAATGGTTAATAACGTTCGTTAGCGATTTAAGACAGAAAGCAACCAGCAGTTCTATTGCTAAGAATAGAATAGTACAACGCTTAGGAATATTATTGCTACTAATCTAGATAAATCTAAGCTAGATTATCTTGAGATTCTGCTCACAACCCTTAAACGTGTCTATAAAGAACTCTTTCCCCTATTAATAGTTAATACAAAACTCTATTATCAGACCCTAAGCGTAATTTCTAGTGTTCTAGAATGCAGGTAAGCTGAATATAATTATTTACCTGGCTTTAAAGGACTTGCTAGAGACCTCCGCAAATCAATCTCTATTGCCAAAGCTAACAAATTAGCTGCCTAATTTAATTAAAGCACTGTTAGTACTACTAATATTAACAAATCAGAGGTGATGTTCATAGACTGCCGTTACAATTAACCGTATAATTAATAAGGTTAAGGCAGAGGCTATGGTTACTATAACTAAGGCTATAACTACAGTAGATACTATGTTTATAATAAGAATAGATGCTAGTTAATAAACTATCTAGAGAAAGACTAAAAAGAGGCAAAAGAATATTAGTGAAAGAATAAGAGACACTAATTACTACTAATAGAGAAAAAGTATTAGGTATTTCTTGTGGCCTATAAAGGCTAAGCATCTAAAGAAGCTAATAACCTTGCTAATGGAGCATAGGAATTAGCCGAAACCTTTATTAAATCTAACGATAATGAAGACAAGGATAACAATGCTAAAGAGACCTTTACATTAAAGTTTAACTAGCTAAGTATCACACAATTCTTTACATTAGGACTTCAACTAGATAATAGCGACGTTATTAATATCCTAAGAGATAAATCATTTAAGCACACATACCTTAAGTATAATCCCTTTAATAATGTAAAAACCTCTTATGTTTTAGAGGAACATTACTCTAAAGAAGTTTTCTAAGGGATAATACCTAACACAGGAGCCTCAGGTGTTTTAATAGCTAGAATTAGATAAGTACGAGCTTTGCTAAGATTGATGCTATCGCTAAAGATTAAACTAACTCTAGAGAAGATAATCGAATTTAGTGCTAGAAACGCGATCATAAGGGGAGTGGTTAATGTACTAATGGAGCTAGGCGATATCCCTTTCTATGTAATTAATATATATATGCCTTTCTTATTTTCTTTAGATAATATAGATAGGTTATGTGTTAAGGTAGACAACCTCGCGAATATATTAATCTAAGATAATAAGATAGTCCCTGTTATTAGGAAATGGGGATATCTTTAGTGGACTCTAGAAGCTAGAGAAATAGTAGCTTTCTATCTATTAGAAACAGAACTCCGTTAATTACATTAACAATTCGGTCACCTATTAGTTAAACGGCTTATGAAGATACTGAACTAAGCTAGCTATAATATTGAAGCAAAGGCTATCAAACAATTAACTGAAATTTGCTACTATTATCAAATAAACGGAAAGGCCCCAGGTAGATTCAAGTTCATAATTAAAGATAACTATAAGTTTAACTACAAGATTATAGTTAATATTGTTTAGATTAATAGACAACCTATTCTTTATATTATTAATTCTATAACCTTATTTCAAGCAGCCCGGTTCCTTAATCTAAATAAGCAGAAGGCACGTGACATTTAGAACGCCCTACGTAAATACTAGATTAATACTTACCTTAGTCTACTAGAATAGATTATCTATGATGCTAGAAAGAACTTTGTATTAGCAGAATTTAAGCATTATACACGATTATTATCAATCAAGATTAATAAAGTTCCAGTTAAGGCCCACAATAGTATTAGAAAAGTTAAACGCTATTACGAACTATTACAGCAAGCCTATATAATTATTACAGACTCTATAGGTTAAGATCTCACGCCTAAGCAATGACTTTAGATGGCTGTGAAAGCTATAAATAACTTAGCAGGCCCTAATAGTCTTATCCCTATAATTCTTATCTTTAGTACATATCTATAAATAACTAATAAGTTACCGCTAAGTATATTTGTTATTTAACAAGCTAAAGCAATCCGTAAAGCCACTAATAAAGTCTAATAACTTCTAGTAAAGCAATAGGTTCATAATGCTCTAAGAACCCAAAATAGCCTAGATACGCTACTAACATACTAACTTCCGCTACAGTCAGATGTACGTATCTAGAGAGAGAAAGATAGATAGCATAGCCCTTATAAGCTTCTTACTACTAATAGAGAAACCTATACCCTTTAAATGCCCTATAGACTAATAAGATTCTGATTAATAGTTGTCAAACCATACTATTATAACCTATACTATACTAAAGAACTTCACGAGTTAATGTCTAGAGGCGAAAACTAAGCTATAGATATAGATAAGACCCTAATAATTAAAGAGATTATCCTAGAAGCTTTAGAAATAAATAAGGAACTCCTATAGCCTAAGAGAAAGCGTAGAAGACTATAAAAGAAGCTTATAGTTTAATTTAATCTTATAGGAACAAAATACATAGTAACTACATACTTAGTAAACAAAGACTAAGAAGAGGTATTAATAAAGGAACTTATAGCTAATAGTAAGTTAAGCGTAGTATTTATTATAGTAAAGGAAAAAGCTAATTAGGATCTAGCCCTTTAATTATATTAAGAAGGAAAGATTATAACCCTAGGCAAGCCCTTTAAGCTATTAGATTAGATTAAGATTAATGCTTTACAAGCCCGTAATATGTTTAGATTCACGCTATTCGATCCTACTAAGCACGGTAATAAAAGACTCTTTAAATCTTATATAGTAAGAGAAATCAAAGGTAAGGGAATAGCTATGCTGTATAAGAAGTCATAACTTATAATTTAAGGGATAAATAATAAAGGGAAGGAATTCATCCTAACCCAATCCCTAATAATCCAAAGATTAAGCTAACAATTAATTATCGCGATCACACTATCGCTTAGATCCAGAGGAATCATCCTATGGATTCGAGATATTACGTAAGCTTACGTGTAATTAAAAACGCAACTTACAAGATTAATTATTGCTATATTACCCAAGCAAATAGCATATCTATTCCCTAAAGGAACCGTTATAGAAGTTATTAAACCTTTATATAGAATTACAGAAGCTAGAACCTACTAGTTCATAACCTACTTCTGCTATCACAAAGAAATACTTAAGATAATGACCTTGTCCTACAACCTATACTTACTAATCATGGAAGAGAATAACAATAACCTCTTTAAAGTAGTTAGCATGTAGACTAATAATACGCTAGGCCTTAGTAACTAGGATTTCTATAACCTTAAAGAGAAGGAACTATAGAAGGCGAATTTCTTAGCAAAGCTAAAGCAGAAGCTATTAGCTAAGAATCCCCTTATCTTTAATAGTTATATCCTTACCTAGAACGCTAACAATTTAATAGAACTACGTTAGAAAGGCTAGAGCAAGAAGATTAGGCAGATCGACCTATAATCGCTAACTGTAAAACAAGATTACGTTAAATAACGAGCATGAGGAAGTTATATTATAACTATCTGTTAACCTAAAGCCCTTTACGACCTCTTAATCGCAGCATAACATTAAGATCCGACTCCTAATAATATAACTTGATTAAACAAGCGACTTAACTAGTAGATCTAACATTAAGACCAAGGCCTATATTACATCCCTCTAGACCTTAAGAATATGAAGTTATTCGTGTTCGTAGATAGATCCCTTGCTAATAATAAAGATCTAAGTTCCTAGATAGGATACGTAATTATTATTGGCAATAAAGAGGCAAAAGATAACACATTCACCTTAAAAGGCAATATTATTACGTACAGCTTAACAAAGAGCAAGTATGTGACCTATAGCGCCCTTACTTCTAAACTATACTTAATAGTACAAGGTGCTAATATAGCCTATGTAATCACCACGACTCTTAACATAATCACGAACTAATTAAAGATTAACCGCATCCCTATGATTATCTATACGAATTCTTTTTTATTATATAAGTGTCTTATAAAGCTAGGCTCTATAAAGGAGAAGCGCTTTATAATTAACATCATAGCACTTTAGTAATTATATAAGCAATAAGAGATCTATAAAGTATAATAGATTAACGGTAATAATAACCTTGCTAATATAATAACAAAGACATCCCTAAACAAGAGCCTCAAGACCTTCATTAACTTAAACAAAGCTATAATTTAAGTTAAAGGCTAGGTAAAGAGACTAGAGACTAGATAAGATTAATAAGAGTCCGGTCCGACCATGGCTAAGCTAATAAGAAGCCCTTATTTTATTTCCCTGTATTTACTTGTGTTTATTTCGAACGATCCTGATTTTTATTACGTTTTTCAAGCTTTTGGAGCTCCTAATTAAGCCCGCTTTCTAATCCGCGAATTAAGTGATTTTCTTTGTATTACATTATTAACTAATGGGGAGTCCGAATTCAACATCGGACCCACTTATCCTTACATAGGCTTATTTCATTTATATACCTGCTAATTCCCTCTTTTAGTATTAGATCTATCCTGCCCCACTTTCTTCCTAAAAAGAGAAGTTGCTAGTGTTATAACAACTAGGTTAACATTAGGTTAACCACTAGGAAAGTGGAGCACGTGTGGCAACGCTACACTGTGATTAGCCACACCTGTACGCAAGGCATACACGTGACTCGCGTCCCCCTTTTCTTGTGGCCACACAACGCTGTAAATAGCTTTAATCCTTAGACCTTATTATATTATTGAACCTGACCCTACGTTACACTAGTGCATACCAATCCCTTGGTGTAACCAACACTAAGGGTTAATAGATTAATTCCTTAGAAGCCTAACAAGCCCGCAACTAGGATTCTAGTCTCTTCCTTTAGTATACTTATATAGTTATGCCTCTCTACCATAATAACCGTTATGGTATAACAAGGGGTAATGGTAGTAGTGTCTATAGAAATGTCTCTTCTTATAATACCTAGCTCATCTATAATTGTGAAGTTAACTACTAATTAGTGTTAGATACACTAAGGTCCTGCGTAGGTAATAAATCCTGTATAAATTTAAAGTTAATAATAGATAGTTTTCTAGCTAGGAAAGAGGGAGAAGGGAGGGAAAGTCTAGATGCTAGAAAAGTAGGCGAAATCTATATATAGGGCATAAAAGGGGGTGGCGAATTGATGTAGCCAATCATATCGCGTGCATCGCGCCGGACCCACAATTAGTCCGGTCTTTGGCCACGATTGAACCGATGAAGATCCGAAGGAATTAACACTTATATATATTAGATATATTAAGGTTACTTATGCTTATTCTCTAGTAGTCCTTAGAATAATATTAGTAATATATATTACCTATAAGGCTACTATATAAACTTACTAGTGGAGTTAGTCTAGCTATTACTTAGACTAGGAGTGGTTTATAGAGAATTCTTATTAGTGTTATTATACTACTAAAAGATATAAGTATATGGTTACTATATGTATAGTATTAGTAGGATATACCTTGCGCTTCTTTCTAATACCTATCTTATCTCTATCTCTAATATTAAAGTACTTTACTTATAAATAGTTAATACTTCTAAAATATATAAAAAAGGTTATAATATATATAGAATAATAAAACTACTAGCCCTAGTATATAGTAAATTACTTATTATTTACACTATAATATTAGTTAGTATATGTATTAAATATATCTTATAGATATTATATAATATACGCCTTTTAGTTAAAAAACTTAGTAAAAATAAAGGTAAGGTCTTAAGACCCTAAGGAACTAGGTCTTAGTTTAGTATATATACTATATATAGGCTTAATATATACTTACCTAAATAGCTCTTTAATAAATAGTATATTATGCCACTTATAGTAGAGAATTATTTAGATAAGTTCACTAATATTAAATTAGCACTAGCTATATATATATACTATATATATATACTAGCGCCCTATAAAAATCTTATCCTTATTTACCTAGGAATAAGAGTTAGTATTAACTATGAACAATTAGTATATATTCTATAATAGCTATATATATTAGAAATATATATACCTTTAATACTATGTTTCTTCTCTAAATAATAGTGTATTTAAAAAAGAGTAAGAATATGCCTAATATATACATATAATATATAATATACTTAACCTAATCTGCCTTTAGGAATAGTATAACTATATAAATAGCTATTTACCTTTTTAACGCTATAGCTACATATTTTTAATATAATATATATATATATAATAAGAGGGAATATATATAGTAGCACTAAACTTTAAGAGATTAAAGCTAGTTACTTATAAAATATTAGTATTATAACATATATAGCTAGAATATTATACTTATAACCACTAAGCTTACGTATAGCTACTAGAACTATAATATATTAGTAAATACATAATATATATCCTATATATATTAGCTTACCTTTAGATAGATCTTTTATATATTTAACTTATTTACTTACTCTTTATAAGTTATTATATTTATTTACTATATATAAAGCATATACTACAAATATAGCTAGTATCCTTATTCTTATATATATCCTTAGTATTAGTTTTAGCGTTCCTAAGCTTAATACTAGAAGGGAGGCCTATATATATATATATATAATTAGCATAGGATATCTAAATAGGACTTATATGTTTATTACCTTTACCCTTAGGTGCCTAATAATAGTGTGGTATTTTTAATATCTAATAAATATATCTCTAGATATAATTAGCATATACTATGTATATATATAAATCTAGATATTACTTACTATTAGAATAAGCGTGGAAATTGGTTTTTTTTTATTATAACTATATAAAGTAGTTAGTAAATTAAGATATTTAATAGATATAATAACTATATATAAAGCAAGAAGATTATAGGGTTAAATACTAAGTGTAAAAAGGTAGTAGTAATAATAAAAGGGGAAGAAAAGAAGGAAAGAGCCTATAGCGGCAGGTATAGTGCATATGCGAGGCAGGCGCACGTAACCTTGAAAAAATTAATTAGCTAATAATTACACCTTATGATAGCATATGCGACGTATATGCGACCTACGCATGGGTGACCGACCCCGAAGAAAATTGATTAGCTAATAATTACACTTTACAATAACATATGCAAAGCATATGCAAGATAGTGTATATAAAATTAAAAAATCACATAAGTAAGAATTCGCACTTTATAAGTGTATATATAAGGCATATATAAAAAAAAAAATTACTTAAGTAAAAATTCGCACTATACTCTCGTATATACAAGGCATATGCAAGGTATATGCTATTCTGCTAGTCGCAAGGCTCCACCCTGGATACGAGATCAACTTTGTTGCAGCCGAGATTTACTGTGTGCCCGACAATTCTCCACCCGAGCCAAGCCAGCGCATTCTCCAGAGTCAGAACGTAATACTTGTCACTCACGTATTTTTGGAACTGGACCATCCCCTTCCTCATCCCAGGCCGTCATCGTATCCCAATATGTCGCTCGTCGGTGGTTTAAAAGGCGACATGCCTCACCAAGTCCGTTCCCTGGTACGTACTGCTAAGCTTTGACAAGCTCAATTTCCCGGTCCGCAAAAGCAAGAATTAATCGGTTGCTTTTGGCGGGAGACGACTGCGACGCCCACTAGAGTGCTCAAAACTCGCCATGGACACTTGCGCCTGCTCACTAGAGGTGGATCAGGATTGGAAACGTGAGGCTAATCTGCAATCACGCACAGTATCGTCAGTTATTACGGCAAGGCGAGCAGTTTACGGCCTACAACTTTCGCGAATACGCCAAGCGAAGAACTAGAGATGCATTTCGAGATAACAAGTCGATCTCAGATCAGCGTCAGATCCAGGAACTCATCCAAAAGGGGCTAAAGGAGCTCCAGGTGCTGAAAGTATGCGGACCACGCGCCTGACACTTACCGCGCTATGCACGAATTGCGGCTGATCAAATTGGTTTTCCTCTAGCGCCAAACCGTCATCGGTCAGTTTTACACAATGGACAGATTAGTCGTGGAGGGAGGTATATCGGTATGCAACCACCATCATTTGCACACGATCCAGCGGGACGAGATATTGACACATATGATAGGGAAGGGACAACTCTAGCAATGGAGAGGTAGTCCGACAAAAGGAGCAAGGGTAAGTTATGACTGTTTGTGCAAGCAGTCAAGTCATAGTTTCTAGCGTCTCTAATGCTCATGCAGATGGGACTAACTGCATCATGGCTCGGCTGTTCCACAGGGGCCCATGAAGCATTGCATAGTAGGGCGGACAACGAGTGTACATTGACTAATGCAAAAGATCCCTCGGTCTAAGCGCATGGCTCGACTCTAGGTCGGAGCAAACAAAATTTCTTTGGGTTGTTAGACAAGAGAGGGTGGAAATGAGAAGCGTATCTCGCAATTTCGTGGATAACATCGACTTGGGGGTGTCACGTGGCCTAGACGTTAGGTAAATCGTAGTGAGGATGCCGGCGTCAATCCCACATGCGAAGTCGTCACAACTTAGGGTTCTTTATAACAACATATAGCTCCACGCGCTTCTACTACGCAACTCCACAAAACAAAGATCCGGCCATGTGCTGTGTTCACAGGAGTTTTTCAAATCCCCAGCGATGCATTCATTGTTGTTTCGTTCACCCGCATGCAGCTGCTGTGTGTGTGTGTCTGAGCCAGGTATGATTATGTCAGCAGGCCTTAGCCTTGCCATTGGCCTCGTCGCGATCCGTAGGCCTCATCTCGGATTCAACAACCGCATCAGACGTGCCCCCCACTCAGCCAGCCCATTATAGTCTTCAATGACGGCAATCCATGCATCAGGGCAAAAATAAATACACGTCGCGCATATATTTCAAGAAGAACCAGACCTTGCAGGAGCTGCTGTGAGGCAGTTCGGGTCGACGTGCACAAGGCAAGGTGCAATGGCTCCGGGAGTTCGTACCACTCACCATTTCCACACTTAACCATAGCTAACGCGGCATCTTTCTCGACAGACAAGACGAGCCAATCGCAGTGGCTACGCTGAGCATGATGACTTTGAAGGTTTGCGAGACTCTGTGGTTTCAAACAACTACGGCTACTGACGGATGGAACAGGCCTGCCTGTGCGACAATGGCGACAAGACTGGGTAAATGTTGCGCCTCCGCAACCTCAAGAACAGGTTCAACAGAACGACATCTGGGCAATCGAGCTCATTCACGGGATGCCAAAAGACTTGGCCCTATTGGCGCCTCACAGCCAAGAACTTCTCCGAGCTGCTCGGTCTGGACGACTATATAAGCGACCTGCTCCGGCCGAGGAGGAAGAGGCTGACACCGAGGCCGCCCAAGTAACAGAGAAGGCGGAGAAGAAGGACGAGGAAAACGCCGTCCAAGGATTTTCAATCAAGTTGTGGAGGCAAATTTCAAGAAACAATGAAGGACCGGGACTGTCTCACCTCGCGAAACGACGGAAAGGCACCGTGACCATCTCAAGCAAAACCATCGAAGAGAAGACGGCGGGACCGACGGTCACGAGGGCAACTGTGCGAAAAATAGATGCAGCCGGCAATCCATACACAGAAGAAGTGACGTTGGCGGATGGCCAGCAAGTTGTCGGTGAGATCATTTCCACGCGAGTGGAAGCTGCCCCCGCTGCGGTCGCGGAAGGCTTCGTTGCTCCCGCACCACCCCAAAGAAGACGGCCGCCGCCACCAAAGAGAAAGTCCAAGGCTGGTCCTGGGCGTGGAAAGAAGAAGATCAAGAACCCTCCGCCCGGCGAGGGTCTGGCGGCTGGGGTGACACCAGCTGCTAACGGGGTGGGAGCCGTCAACGCGGAACGTCTTTGGGAGCATGTGAGAGTCCTCGTTATCGACTTTGTATTGCCAAGCACCGATGCTGATATTTGCAGGGCACCTTACCAGAGGGTACCCGGACCCCTAACCCGGATAGCGGAATGGCCGATGGTGACGGTGACGGTGACGGTGACGATGACGAAGACGATGACGACGGTGAGGACGGCGACGACGGCGACGACGGGGATGACGATGATCAAGAGGAAGGAGATCAGCAGGGCGATGATGCTGATGACGCCAAATATCAGGACGAGGAAATGACGGACGCCATGGATGAGCCGAAGCCCCCCACCCCTAGCAAGCCAGTTTTCCACGCCATGGATGGCATCGCGACACTGCCCGACGTAGCACCTCCGAATCCTCTCACACTGGCACCTTCCCTCGTTAGCCTCGCCGCCAACTCGCCCAAGAACGAGGGCAGTCCGCTCAAAAATGTCATGCTTCAGGCGCAGTCGCCCACGGAATCTCACGCGCCACCAGTTATACCGACGAACGCTGCCGAGGTTGCTCCGGTTCCTGCAGCTGTCCCTGTCGAATTACCTGCTCTAGAGACAGTAATCAGCAAAGTGATGGAGCCTCAACCACCAGAGACCGAGTCCATGGTCGCCGAGCCGCCAACTACGTTTGCAGGTGATGAGGGACAAGTAAGGGCTGACATGGACATCACCATGTCCAAGGCGGTCCCTAGAAAAGCCGACGAAGCGCCTGTAGAGGACCCGCAAGGTGAGGCGTCGTACAAGGGCCCATCTCCTTATAATGCGAACCCGTTCCCAGATATGCCCTCGAGGGACGAGGCTTTATTGCCACCACCTCCAGAACAAGTGGGCAACATTTCAAGCCCCAGGCCGTACGACGGACCAGACAGGGTCTCCGATGTCGGCGACAAGAGCAGACATGGCCAGATGATTGACTCTGGCATGGTGGCCGAGCGACCGCCTCTGAATGTTCCCGACTCAGTCATGACAGAAGACACAATAAATCCCGAGGATTCGGCGTCAGCTCGATGTCAAATGACGGGATCAGGGGCTCCGTCCGAGGTCGGCACTGCGTCGGCTGAGGAGACGAGGGACTCGGCAGTGGCAAGAGTAGGACCAGTGGCAGAGGCGTCTAGTGAGTCTTTCCCCCCCGAGGCAGCTTGCCCGATGGAAGAAAGCGAAACAGAGATGACCGCACCCGCCGGACCCCTCCGCGCCAAGATATCTGACGAAATGAGGCGAGATTCCCCAGTTGCGCCTGCGTCAGTATTGGGTGATAACCCTCAAGCCCCCGAGACCAGGGCATCCCCGCAAACGCTTGGACAAGAGTCGGTTGCTGAGCCAAAAGAGCCGACCCCATCCGAGGCTGTTCGGGATGAGCATTCCCCGGCACTCAAAAGAGCTGTTCAGGACAGCCCACGCCTAGATACGCCCGAGCAGACGAACCCAGTGACTGTGCTAGAGCCCAAGCCCTACGAAAATGTCGAAGCTGAACCGGTACCAGAAGTGCAAGATGTGCAGGAGCCTGCAAGTACAACAAGAGAGGAGAAATCGAGGAGAGGATACGGGGAAGAACAGAGTCAAGAGCCAGTGGGAGAGCGAGAGCAAGAATCGCAGGACGAGCACAGAAACGAACCGATGAAGGAAGCCAAGCCGGCGGCGGCGGCGATGGAACCAGAACCGTTCCCAGTCGCAAAGCCAGCACCGATTCACCTCCCAGAAGAAGCACCGTCGGCGAGCTATGCAGTACCAGTCCCAGAAGCAGCTCCTGCTCCAGCTCCTCCTCTTATCTCGCCGCCCATTCTGCCCCCCATTGCTGATATAGCGTCCGAGATTCGTCTCGCAGATGGAGCAGAAGGAAGGAGGGAAGACCCGCCAGCCGGTGCGTAGAACGCACGGTGGCTGACAACGCATCATTACGACAAAGGGATTCAAGGCGTTTGCTCGTGGGGCAAGGTTTGTCATGGGCAGCAAGTCAAAGGCGGGACGGGATGAGAGAGGGCCACGGATGGAAAATGGTGGAAGACGTATTCATACCAATATTCTCTGTCATAGTATTGTACAACATGGCGCTTGTAATTGCTATAGCTTATCCATGGTCTGTTGTGTCTGCCGTCTAGCCTTGTATGTTGTATGTCCCTGTCCCCCCCCAATCGACTTTCTCAGTCCAGTTCCAGATCCTCAAACAACTTGCCCCCAACGCGGCCATTCTCCCTATCCCCAACAGCGTCTGCCTCGGCCTTCGCAACCCGCCCATTCATCCACAACCCCCTCGAACGAGCATTGCTCAGCCCGAGGAGGCCCGCGCTCGTCAAGAGCAGCGCCATGAGAACCATGGCCCCCGCCTGTGTCTGTGTCTGGTTCCCGCTAAAGGCCGCGACCAGATACACGATCAACTTGGCCGCCGAGGGCGGCGAGCCACGAGGAGCCGCCGGTGATGATGGTGCGCTGGGCGACGGTGTTGAGGTCCGCGAGGGCGAGGAGGCCTGCTGCGGAGAAGGGAGAGGGCGGGGACGGGCGTCGAGGACCATGACGATACGAAGGGCTTGGTTTGTGGGAAACTTTCGGCCATTGGAAGGGAAGGGGGGGGTCGGTTCTTGGTTGGTTTGTGGCATGGGGTGATTCTTGCTGCGGGGAGGTGAGGTTTACATGGCGGATGAGAAGTCGGGGGGGTTTTGCAGGAAATCAAGTTTTTGTATGGATGGATGCAGCAAGTTGCATGTTGTGGTCACGATGAAAACTCACGACGGCAGAGCGTGGACGGTGGGAATGATGCAACATTTTAACGGGTGCATGTCAGGCACGCGGTTGGTGGTCGGGCTCACATGGTTGGTGCAGGTGGTGTGCAGGTGGTGGGCGTGAGGCAGATGGACCGGAGCGTGTGACTTTTGACTTGTAGCTGGCGGGCTTCGAATCGTCATGCCATCGGTTCCTTTGACAATGTAGAGGCAAATTTAGAGAAAAAAAATTTGCATTGGCTTCTTTATTTCTTGCCCTCATCCTATACACAGCATTACGCTGGCCGCCCATTTTCTGTACACCATTTCTTACTACAAAAATGCTTCCCATCTTCTATTAATTTGTTTTCTCCGGACCTGGCACGAACTTGTTAGGTCAATTTGCGGCAGACACGGACAGCAGCAGCACACTCACCATGGGGGCTAGGAACATGACGCCGGCAAAGAGGGCAAGGACCGTGCCAACCAGCGTCACCTTGTTGAAGCCCTTGCCCAAAATGTCAAACAGACCGCTGGGAGTCGAGCGGGTGCCGAACACATCCACGCCGTAGGCGAAGAGCAAACTGGTGCTCTCGATCACGGCCGGCGTGGCCATGATTTCTTCCACGCCAATCACATCCAGTTCGTGGGAGATGATGGCCCGGCCATCAATCTCCAGCTGCGGCGCATACTTCATCAGCGACTCGGCTTCCATTTCAGCTGCTGTCGGTTCTCTGTCAACGGGTCGACGAGGGTCGATCATGTGTCTGGGTAGGGCGAGGATGCCGTGACTTTCGGGGAGGTAGGCCAGCAGCTGGCGACTGGTGATGCCCTGAAGGGTCTTCGTCGTCGTCAGCTTTTGCAGCGGCTGCGAAAGCACTATGGCCTGTGAGGTAACCCATGGCAGGGGCACACCAGAAGGGGTGTCGACCGGGTTCAACGAAGAAAACTTTTCTTCATCGCCAAGAGGACCGCGATCATTGGGCTCGGGAGACTCGAACAGATCGGACGTGACAAGCTGGTATCCTTTGATGGTACGGTTTGTGCCGTCGTTGGTCATGTAGTCGCCAAAGAAGGTGCATGCGTACCAATTCTCCGCCATGGCACACGACAGACTTTTCGTTGCGTCGACCCCATTGTAAGATTGAGAGGACAGCACCTGGCCAGAGATGGTGTCAACCAGCTGGACTGAGAGCTTGCTCGTGGCCTCCTCTGCAATCGCGACGACTGCGGTATTTGGGTTCAGATACTTGTAGGCGACTTTGCGGTCACCGAGGACGCGCCCGATGGATGCAATGGGGTTGTGGTCTGGCAGAGTGGCGACCTCGACGATTTTTTCGCCCTTGCCGACTTGAAGATGCCACATTTCCGTTCGTGAGACCTTGCCGTCTGTGGAAGACAATTTGATACCTCTCAAGGCCTGATCCCCTTCTCGAATGACGATGGTGTCTTCGGGAAGAGTTACATTAGAAATGTTGGTGACCGGAGACCCGTCAGCGCCCAACGCGAGGAGCCACTTGCTGGATTCGTCGCCGACAACGGCAGTACTGGCAATCCTGGTGAAGGACTCATCCTGATGATGCTCGACAACCTGGCCTGTAGTTGCGCGAATGACAGCGCGCTCGCCATTGGGTCCAGCAACGGACACAAGGCCTTCGCTGTCTTTGGCCACAATTCCCTTGATGGAGAGACTCTCGCCAGGTTGTGGCTGGAATACAGCCTTGGACCACAGTACTTTCCCGTGATGGCCGGTGTCCAGACCGTAGAAGCGACCACGACGAGTGGCGAGAACAACAATCTTGTTGAATCCAAACGCATCCCGATGCAAAGCCTCCTTGTTTCTGGAGGACAAGTCGGCACCAAAGATGGAATCAAGAATACGCTGCGGGAGACGAGCGAGATACGCCGGCAGGTACTGCAGGTCCGCAATGTGGCGGTTGACACGGTGCATGTATGCTGCAACAGGGTTGGCATGGGCTTCCTCGGCCAAAACTTCAGCAAGTCTCTCAACCTCGGGAATGTCGGCCCATACAGCAGCCACGGCGCCAGACAACCCTTCGTGTCTAGTCCAGTCAATCTTCCCATTCCGAATCAAGACCCAGTCATCGCCGTTGATCAAAGCAGCGGAGCGAACGGCAAACTCCTTGCCGCCGGCCTTCTTGACGACTTCGGAGACTGATTGGATAGCGTGGCCATCTTCCTTGGGGTTATACGGCCATCGGGCCAGGACACCATGAGACTCGGACGAGACGACAGTGACCTCTTCGCGCGTGATCCGGGTGAAGTAGACATTGGCGGCCTCTGAGCTGGTAGAGAATGCGCCATTGCCAGCCAAGTGTGGGAGGTCGTATGCTTTGGAAACTTGTCCGGTCTTGAGATCGGTGTGGTAAACTTGACCCTTGTGGCCGGTTTTGGTGCCGATGTGGACCAGGAAGTGCGGCAGAGACTGCGTCAAATGAGGGGCGTGAACACGGACAGAGACAGTATCAGCAGGCAGGGTGATGTCTTGCTTCGTTCTGGTGCCGAGAACATTGATGCTCAGCTTGGACAATCCGAGACTGGCCCAGGCAGCAATAGGCGCTGCCGAGTTTGCGCCGACGAACATGACATCCTCGGCGCCGTGGATATCACCTCTGTTGCCGAGAGACCAGTGATCAACTCGACCCCCCGTGGCGGTGTCCAGAGACGTTACCTTGAGGTTGTAAGAGCCTGGTGACCCATGCAAGCTGACAACATAAACATTGGCAATGTTGGTTGAAACCTGGACCGGTGCGTCTTTGCTCGTTTCGCGGAATTCCCAGACGACATTGCCCAGCGCTCCATGTAATCGTCGTAGAACCGTAACGCCGTCCTCGTCGAACAATGCGAGGACATCCTTCCTCGAGCTTTCGGTCAGTTCGATGATTTCGATGTCTTTGACATGCCCCTTGAACTCCTGATGCCAGATGTTCCTGCCTGTGAGGGCATTCCATGCTTGAACCTTGGAGCCGTAACCTGAAACAACCCAGTTCTCGCCCTCGGGGGCTCTCAGGTGACCGCCGCCGTTTGCAATGCCATCACTGACTTGTTGGCGCCATACGACGTTGCCGTTGCTGGGGTTGATGGCGCCGACTACACCCACATCCCCGAGTGTGTAGAGCAAGCTGGCCTTGTCTTCCTTGCGCGGACGATGAAAGAAGGTGGTTTCCTGTTGGGGCAAGCCGACGAGCGAGTAGTGGAAATCGATGTCGCCAACCTCGTCTTTGAAGACGGCAGCTACGAGAGACGACAGGCCCAGCAGCAGGGCGGATTGGAGAGTGCGCCGCATGTCAAGGTATTCCGAGCTTGGGCGGCGACGTCGTGCTTGAAGCTTCGAGGCTGGGTCTTGAGCTGGGGGTCTCGAGGTACGGGGGTACTTACTTGTTGGCGGCACGCAGCTACATGTAATATATTCCACAACGGGAAGCTGCTCTGCTGACTCATCCATCTTGTTTGCCTTGAATATGGATTCTACATGTACACAACATGCCGACTTTGATGGCGCAATCTAAATACTGCGACGAATGAAATATTTCATGCGACTTGTCATCCTTTGCTGCGCTCGAGCTAGAGGGCCGAGAGACATTAAGTGACCGATCGCCACACCAGCTTGAGTTCCTTGAGAGTTCTTGGCGAGTCCTGAACCCCTCCGCCCAAGGTCCTCTTCACAATATACTTTGCCACACCGGCTCCTTTGTCAGCTCGCTCGGTCGTAGCATCCGATACGTAGTTGACCACCACAGAGACTCCGTTCCGAGCAAGCGTCATGGCGATATACCAGATTGAATGCCCTTCTCGCGACTAGAACCAGTCACGATGGCCATCTTTCCCTCGGGAGCCAAGAGTGTCGATGGCCAAGGGGTCTGGTTCAATTTGTGCAAGGGTTTGCAACCTTTTGCTTCCCCCTTTAAAGAAAGAAGTGTGCAGGATTATGGTGTAAATGGGGGCGAAGAAGGCTGGGAATGACTAGACCAGAAAAAGCCAAGGAAGAAGGCCGGCTTTAGGCTGACGGTAGTAGTACTCCTCGGACGTGGAATGAATACGTGTCAATGGGTCGTACCCAAGGCCACTTACTGGCGACGACTGCGTTTGAACAGGGTCGTCAGGTCGGCAATGAGTTCTGGACGGAAGAGCCTGCAGCCCCTCCCTATTGGACCATGAGAGGCTGAGCGCGGTGAATGAATGAATCAACGTTGGGCGAACGCAGAGCGAGGAGGCTGAAATCTCACCCATGCGAACAACCACGTGGTTATCGTCGCCAGTGTCTGCCTGCCCGTTATTCGCGACGTCGTGGTTCCAGTCTCACTCCTTGATCGGTAGCAAATCGCACATCGAAATATGCCGCCCGGATATGCAAAACGCGGAGATGTCGCAGCGTCCATATGTCGAGTCAAGGACTTCTTCCGCAAGAAGCGAGGGGCGGAAGAGACTAATTCGCACGGTGCACATGGCATACGGGAGCTTTTGAAACAGGATCGCGATGCTCTTCTACGGGATTTCGAGAGGATCCTGGACAACAAGAGAACTTTGAAGGGCTTGGTATCGCCCAGCGAGCTGCATGTCGCAAGCCCGTATCGGTCTGTCGCGACACAGACCGAGGTCCGTCCGATCACCCCAGGAATCGAGGAAGAAGCGCGACAGATACCTACCTACACCTCTTCCTCGACACAAGTCATGATGGAAATGGAGACAGTCGATGAGACAGAACCTAGTATATCCGCAGACGCTGCTTCGTTGCGTCACTCTTCAAGGGGTGCTGGCCCGACATCGGACGCGTCAGGAGAATTGTGTGATGAGGAGCACGAACCCGAACAAGTCGTCCAGAATGAATCAACATCAGGCCATGATACTTTTTCTTTTTGTGTCCCTGTCCGCGAAACGAAAAGAAGACAGGCGCCGTCGGCCTCGGACACACGGAGTGATCCGTCACTTCTAACGGTCAAGGCCCCCGAGAGTCGCGCAGAGCCGTACATTTTTGGCACCTCGGGGACAGCAAGGTTGATTCAGAAGGAAACCAGGCCACGTCCCCGGATCCATCTTCGGTCACAGGTCCCCGAGAGTCACCCAGAGCCGCGTATTCTTGGGGGCTCAGGGACAGCGAGGTTGATTCAGAAGGAAGTCAGCCCACGTCCCCGGATCTATCCTTAGCCACAGGCCCCTGAGAGTCCCCCAGAGCCGCATATTCTTAGATTCTTAAGACCTCAGGGACAGCGAGGTTGATTTAGAAGGAAATCAGCCCACTTTCCCGAGAAAAGAGAAGAACGATCCGCCCTCGGTCAGAATTCTACCCAGAGTACTGGGACTGCACACGGGCTTAATTTGAAAGGTGGAGATGGGAAGAATGTTAGCCAAAGCTGATCCATGCCGTGTTTTGGACGTTTGGCGATTATTCCAGGAAATTCGAGCTTGAGAAGAGAAGCTGGAGGGAAGGTGACGGGGCATGATGATGGGGACTCTGCTTCGCTGCTTTGTCCTCTTTTAAGAAATCAAGTGGCAGCGATACCATCCTTGAGTCTACATGTAATCGCCTCTTCACCTTTAGCCTCAGTCGTCCCCTCAAAACATCTTTTAATCTCCGATATCTACGAGTTGCGAAGAGTTTGAGACAACGTCTAGTGTGGACGCGGAAGTGCTACTGGTTTCATTATAGCTGCAAGCTTAGGACTATTAAGATATGGATTGCCTATTGCATCTTGGAGAGATCAATCTACATGCTTGATAACGATCCAGGAAATATAAAATGTGTTGGTGGATGGAATGGCTCGACACCTTCAACTTCGAGCGGCGTGCTCACCTGCCCTCGTACACCACGCCCCCTGCAATAGCCGATGCACCTCCTCCGTATTCGCGATCAAGGACCGTGACAGATGCGCCCTTCTCAGCGGTCACACAATGGCGTGCGTCGTTTTGTCCATCCCGAATTGAATGCCTTTCCACTTTTCTATTGCAACCCATATCTTACTATTTTTTTCAACGTCACGCATGTCAACAACTTTATTTTCTTTCACTAGACGATGTACAAGCAGGAAAAAAAACCCTCTCCGAATGAAGGATGCGGTGTACGAATTACATTTCCAAGAAGCGTCCGAGAGTGATGTATGGTTCTGGTTCGAGGATAGGATAAAATGAAACGCAAAAATGGTGTTACCAAGACTGGGGTTCGAACCCAGGCATCTCTCGATAGTGCAGGATAAGCGATGACTTAGCTTAAATGCACCGCCTTAGACCACTCGGCCATCTTGGTTTGAGCAATGATGTCTCCAAAATGTTACTATGATGAATTCCTCTCACTCACAGCGTTGCGGGGTCCTCATCTAATAAACTGCTCCTTTCTAGAAATCGTCCACCTCATCGGACCTTTGCAGATTGTTCCGCTGGGTTCGCGCTGAGCGTGCCCACCGTATTTCTCAGTCTTTCCTGAGACTCCTGAAACCACCTGGTCATCATATTTTATTCGCGAGCGTGGCGTGGCGGTGCCGCTTTTGTGGGAACGGGAACGACGTGTCATTCAGTTTACGTCAAAAGTGGAAAGTGGACGTCAACTTATTACCCCTTGCCCCTTCCCCTTGCCAGCGATGCAAGGTACACCTAGCACCTGTACGGACAAACTGCATGGTGACGTGACGCAAGTGATGGCCCCAAAGCTTTGCATCCTCCTCGTTGTAGACTTGTGACTTGCACAGCTCCAAGTTCAACGACACCGAGTTGTCGAAAAGTCCCCGTCAACATGGCCACGGCCACCGCGCGCTTCAAGTTCCTGGCAATAGCCATTGCCTTCCACCTCGTCTACATCTACTCCGTCTTCGACGTGTACTTTGTGAGCCCCATCGTCACGGGAATGCCGCTCGTCCCCGTCGACCACCCGCCAGGATCCAAAGCTCCAGCCGATCGGCTCGTCCTCTTTGTCGGTATGGCTGACCGTGACTGACGACGGCTCGTGAACTGCTCCCCTACAAACCCTGCACACGTCTCATTTGCTAATGCAAACCTCTTGCTGGAAATCAGGCGATGGATTGCGCGCCGACAAGGCCTTCGGGGCTTTCCCCGAGCCGTACCCCAAGACCGACCACGATCTGACTCCGCGCCATCTAGCGCCGTTTTTGCGCTCGCGCGTCCTGCAGCACGGCACTTTTGGTGTTTCTCACACCAGAGTGCCTACCGAGTCCAGGCCCGGTCATGTGGCGCTCATCGCTGGCCTGTACGAAGATGTGTCGGCTGTCGCAACGGGGTGGAAGCTGAACCCCGTCAACTTTGACAGTGTCTTCAACAGGAGCAGGCATACTTGGAGCTGGGGCAGTCCTGATATCTTGCCCATGTTCGACAAGGGCGCTACGCCTGGCCGCATCGATGCCTACTGCTACGATGCTGACTTTGAGGATTACTCGCAGGACGCGATTCAGTTGGATCTCTGGGTGTTCGACCATGTCAAGGACTTCTTTGCCGCTGCTGCGCAGAACAAGACGCTCGATGCTGCCCTGAGACAGGACAAGGTGGTCTTCTTCCTCCATCTCCTGGGCATCGACACAACCGGGCATTTCTTCCGGCCTTACTCAAAGGAGTACCTGCGCAATATCCAGGTCGTTGACGAGGGCGTAAAGGAGATCTCTGAGCTGTTTGACCAATTTTACGGCGACCAACGCACGGCATTCGTCTTCACGGCCGATCACGGCATGGGCGACTGGGGGAGCCACGGAGACGGACACCCAGATAATACGAGGACCCCCCTCATCGCATGGGGCTCAGGCATCGCCAAGCCCGTCGTGTATCCCGAGTCCATCGCCCCCGGCCACGACGAGTACTCGTCCTCCTGGAACCTGAACGGCATAGAGAGGCACGATGTCTCGCAGGCAGATATAGCTGCGCTGATGGCGCACCTGGTCGGCGTCGAGTTCCCGGCCAACTCTGTCGGGGAGCTGCCCCTGTCCTATCTGGATGCGGGCATCCGCGAGAAAGCAGAGGCGCTGCTTCTCAACGCCCGGGAGATTCTCGAGATGTACAACGTCAAGGAGCACATCAAGAAGGCATCGCAGCTGCGTTACGCGCCCTACCAACCGCTCAGCGCAGCGGGTCATACACCTCGTGAGAGGACGCAGGCTATACGGGCGTTGATCGACGAGCAGCGCTTCCAGGAAGCCATTGACCAAACAGGCATGTTGATCAAAATCGCGCTCCAGGGCCTCCGGTATCTTCAGACGTACGATTGGCTCTTCCTGCGGGCTCTCATCACGGCTGGGTACCTCGGCTGGATCGCATTCGCACTGACTACCGTCGTTGATCTCCACGTTCTGCAGGGCACGACACAGCCCAGCCGTTCCGTAGGTGCCACGACATTCTTCTCAGCTGTCTTGGCTGCCTTTTACGCGTCCTTTATCGTGTCCGGCTCGCCCCTGACATACTACGCATACGCCTTCTTCCCCGTCGTCTTCTGGAAGGAAGTGTTCGCACGGAAGGACATCTTGACGAAAGGAAAGCAAGCTATTTTCGGACATGTCCGATCGCGGAGAAATGTTTTGTCCTTGGTCGCGGGGTCCATTACGTATCTGGGAGTAGTCGAATCCCTGGTAAGACAATTTCGTGGTGCAGACACGCTTGTCTCGCGGCTGCTAACTCCCTCCCCTCCAGGCACTCGGGTACATACATCGCGAAGTACTAACGGTGCTTTTCTGCATCGGCGCTTTCTACCCGCTCGCTCTTGGCACAGCATTTGTAAAGAAATTCGTCGTCCTCACGGCGACCTGGTTTGTTTCGTGTGTGGCAATGAGCATATTCACTCTCCTGCCTGCTACGCGGGTGGAGAACCTCACTTTGATGTACGTGCGTCCTCCAAATTCAATGAGCCGAAGTACTCACTCACTCGCCATCGCAGTGTCATCGGCGGATTGTCCATCGTCGCCATCGGAACGCTATACCTGATCCTCGGCAACAACACGGTCGCCGACAGCCCCAGCGCCTGTCGCGAGCTGAACAACACATCGAGGTTCTTGATCGGCACACAGGTGAGCACAAGCCTCTCCTATACATTCAGCCATTGACGCCCTCTCACCTGAAACACAGAGTCTTCTCGTCCTGCTCGCAATCATCGTCACGCGCTCCAGCGCCCTATCGCTTCAGTCGAAAGCCGGTCTACCCCGCGGCAACCAAGTAGCCGGATGGGCCATACTGATCATCTCCCTGATGATGCCGCTGGCCCATCAGCTCCGACCAAGCAGCCACTACTTCCACCGACTAATGGTGATATTCCTCACCTTTGCACCCACCTTTGTGATTCTCACCACATCATACGAGACCATCTTCTACGTCGCGTACTGCGCAACGCTACTCACATGGGTCCGGATGGAGCATTACAGCCAGGCCTTCTCGACCAGCACCGCAGCCGGGAAGGGAACCAACGGGTCGACGCCTCCGCCGTTCCGCCCATTAAGACTATCTGACGCGCGGGTAGCTCTCTTTTTCTTCGTCCTCCTGCAATCCGCCTTCTTCAGCATCGGAAACATCGCCTCCATCTCGTCATTCAGTCTGGAGAGCGTCTGCCGCCTCATCCCCGTGTTTAACCCATTCTCCCAAGGCGCGCTACTCATTCTCAAGCTGATGATACCGTTTGCCTTGCTGTCCGCCAATCTTGGGGTTCTCAACATGCGATTGGGCGTGGCACCGTCGGCTCTGTTCATGGTTGCCATGGCCATGAGCGACTTGCTGACGCTGTATTTCTTCTGGGTCGTGAGAGATGAAGGCTCTTGGTTGGAGATTGGATCAACCATTACCCATTTTGCGATAGCAAACTTGCTATGCGTGTTTGTTGCGGGCTTAGAAGGCGTAAGTGCCATGTTCATCTCCGGGATCGAAGCATGAAAGAATTAGAATACGGAGCACAAAGGCCAGGCCAACAGGGCAACAGGGCAACTTGTTGCGGCCACCGCGGCGTATAGGCCACTACTTGCTATAGGAAATCAGCAGGCGGGGCCTATTATAATTTACACAACTTGGCTCGGCTTAGAGGAATGCCTAGACTTTAATTCGATGTATTTAACGTGCTGGATAAGAGAAGAAGTAATTATGCCAGTCTCAAGCCTATTTCCGACTGGTCTCTTATAGCTTCCAAAACCGTGTCGACCCGAGTCGACTCGTAAAACGCATCGTTGTAACACGCACTGAGAACCATTTGATCCCTTCACGTCCACAGATAAACCTGGAAATCACCCGTCGTCATGGTGGAGCTAACACAAGACTTGCCGAGCTCCCACTCGCCACAACGAGAGTCCAGGATACGTTCGTTATACTTATGACACAGCTTCGGACGTTTCGTTCCTACCCGTTGATGTTTATTCACGCTGCGACGAAGCAGATCGCAAACGCCTCCGTCGTGATCTCTCCACCATGAACAGAAACTAGTGCCCATCAGGCAGTTCACCAAGAGGCCAGCGTCCATCTTTCGTAAGCCGGGCGAGTGCTTCGAGGGGCTCAAGGTGATCGACATAGAAGTCGGAATCCACGCCCGAAACCAGACCGCTAGTATCGCCGGAGTCAAAAAGACGTCCGCGAAGCTTTGCATCTCAAATGTAATCGATGGGCGATGCCTTCAGTATATCAGCGGCATGGTCCCGAGCAAAGTCCATCGAGACGTCGGGAAATGGGATAGCTTGAAAGCTAGTCAGCAAAGAGTTCGCTAGAGAGTTCTAGCACATACCTCCAATTGCCTTCGCAAGGGCTTTGCACGCTGCTGGATGGGAACTCATAATCCCGAATACATCGTCGTCCACACCAATCAAGCTCGAAAGGAGAACGGTTGCAAGCCTTTGTTCACGGTAGTCGCTGTGGACTACCAATTGGGTGACCCAGCAGACTTGACGACCCGCATGCTGCCAGCGACAAGCGAAAACATTCCCTGCCAGGACACCATTGATGGTTACAGTGACGTAAGCGCCGGCCGACCCTTCAGGAAGACATTGTTCTCGGAGGCGGGCTGCGCTCATCTTCACTCGGCTTCCTTTTGAGATTTTAGCAAAGTACAGGTAAGATTAGACGTAAGAATGATTCACCTGGTTTGCCATATCCCTTGTCACCCCAAACTCCGTAGTTCTCACTGAAGAGTTTCGCTGCGGCCTTCAACATGTCCTCCGTGACCTGTTCGCCTGGGAAGGTACTGACAACCTTTGCCATCGTGATTGTAGATATTTTCTTTCGTTTTCGACGAGGCTCTTCTACTTCGTAAAAGTGGACGTCGATGCAGTCAGAGAATCACAAGGATGATGGAGTTTTTGAAACCATTGTTGGGCGAATGTTCTCGGTTTTATGGGAGTTGATGGTGAGGTGATTATCTGGAGTGGCTCTTTCCCTAACTGAGGGAACCCTAACTGAGGGAAGTGGCCGCCCTATATAGCTCCACATACAACTTGTGCCATGAATGTCGGTGCAAAGTTTGCACTGGCTCGTGGATCACCCGATTCATCCCCCTAGTATATACTAGAGATTCCTCAGAAACTCTCGCCATGGCCGGACCTTCCACAAGGCTCCTGTCGACGCGCTAGCGTGAACAGCTTTGGATTCGGCGGCACTAATCGTGCCACGCCCCACTTTCGCTCGCCTCTCGCAGCTCGCTCGGGAACACAAGAGAGTCATTCGGGAGGCGGGCGTCAACGAGCTGGACTACGCGAAGCAAGCGTCGCTCTTCACCATTGCCGTGCTCAGCAACACGGTCCCAACCTTGTGCTGGACCAATCTGGGAGCTCTTCTCTCGGCCAAAGGTCCTCGACCAGGTCAGGAAAGAGGTAGAGATGGACGCGCAGTGCAGTAGCGCTCGGGGGAAACTCGCGACTTCACCCTCGACGTGGCAGCCCTCAAGGCCAAGTGCCCCGTTCTCCTGTCCGTGTTCCAGGAGACCTAGCGCGCGCGTCATGTGAATGCCGGCTTCAGAACAGTCATGGCCGACACGGTCCTGGACGGCCGGTTACCTCCTGAAGGCTGGCAACTTTCTGCTGCAGATGTCGGGACACCCCATCGACAGCATTACTGCTCTCTGGGGCCCGGATGCGGCAGAGTTCGATCCCTATCGTTTCGTGTCCTCGTCGTCATTGAACTACAGTGACTTGTCTACATTGGCCTTTGTCCATGGCTGTCCAGAAACAAGCAACCAGTGAGGGGAGATCCTGCATCTATAATGATAGCGCCTCTTGTGGCATTATCCGTCATCCTTCATACAGGGAGGGCTCTGCTCGCTGTCCTTCCTTCATCTATTTCCATTTTGAGATCCAGCACTAGTTCTGGCATTGCCGCAAATACGTCCTTATGCCAACCGAAATAATGCGGATGTGCGAATGCTGTCGTTCTCTTTCGCGATCCTATATCATAATCTGCTGGTCATGATGGAGGCCCGTTGATGGAAGGGCCGCCCAGTTGCAATCATCAATGCTTGTTCAGCGGGCTAATTTCACGAATGAGTGAAGATAAGAAGGTTGGTCAGATTGATTTGCATTCCAGCTGATGGGACCTTCTTCTCCATGGCACAATGTCAAGCGATAGATAGGAGGCTTGGACAAGATAAACGCAGCAGCGACAGGAGAGTACTAGAGGAACTGAGAAAACTTCCCAAAAACAATGAACAGCGACTGTGTGGTTAATCTGTGACGAGCCAAGCCCACTTCTCACCATCTCCGAAAACCTGCATTAAACCAGGCATGCTTGTCCTTATGGCCCTTGTGAGCTCTGAGTTCACATTGGATTGTACACCTAATGTGTCACTGTTGGAGCCCAGTCAACGAGCCCCCCATCAATCCGTGCCGCTCACTCGATCTGTTTTTCGCATCCAATACGATTCAATAGCTCTTTCCGATCAAGGTGACTAGGAAAGCTGACGCTGCTGCTGCTGCTATTGGTCTTGATGACGCCGGTGCGGCGCTCCCGCGCTTTCCAATCGATACCCTCCGCGTCGCACTCCTCCATGTATTCGGGTTGCGCAGGTCCATGGTCGTTCTCTTGCTTTTCGATTTCCTCCTCGTCTGTATTCTCTGCTTCACTATTGCTTCGGACATCTTCGGCTCGCTTTCCCCGCAGCATTCGTACCAAAATCTGCACAATCATCATAAACCACACAACCATCATCGCCTGTAGAAAAACAAGAAACGATAGAAATGCGTACATGATATTGTTGTTGAAGCAAATGGTTCCTGTAGGATTAAAGAATGGTTCCCATAAATGCGACCAGCCGTGCTTAGGAATAGGCAATGGACCTTCAAGCTTGGCAGCCGAGCCGCGGTAACATGCTGGTGGTATCATACGGGGGACGTCAAAGAAAACACTCCAACAGGTCATGACGTATAGGACATGTCGCGCAATGACCCAGGAGATGATAAATCCTCCAAATACTATGTCGCAAATCGTGGCAAAGCCGAGATACTTGAGACATTTTGCAAGCTTTCAGCTCGCCATGAACAAGTTAGCGAGGTCAAAGAAGAGAGAAGTCAAAGGCGAAAAAAAAGTTTGAAATAGCCCCACTGATTGACTGCGTCTCGGCAATGAGGAAACATATAAGAGCGCACAAAGAGTTTCAAGTTGTATCAACGACTTACAGGCAGAAATAGATCAATCACATCCATCAAGATGAGAATTAGATTGACAGCCCGGGTTTGATGATACGCATACGAGCCCGCCAGCAAGGCAACGGTAACGAAGTGGTGTGTCAACATTTGCCAATGGTCTTTTCTGCGCTCTTCGACATTAATGACTAGGAATTGCTGGATCCAAAAAGACCACTGTCCGAGAATGTAAGCTTTCATCAAGCCATCTATCTCTCGCTGCGGCCAATCAGTCCACAGCTCCTTCATGTTCAGGAAGTATTGAGAGTTGGAATATAAATGCTTGCAATTCACACCGTGTTAGCCACACCCTGTGCAAGAATCCATGAAGCGGGAAACCAAACGCACCATTCCTACGGGCCAGAACACGTTGTAGTACATCAACATCCAGCCTTGTTCGGCAAATCTGGTTCTGTCTTTTGCCTTTGAAACGCCCCAGTGCGAGGCCAAAGGTGCTAGCACATGGTCCATCACGCCAGCGCGAAGACCTGTCAAAACGACTATGCAAAATATCATGAAGTAGAAATCGTCGAAGCCGGCGGCATACTTGGTTGTCTTGGTATCGTAGTAAGACAAAGTAAAGAACTTGGACGTGTACGGCCGTGCGGCAGGTATGCATCCATGTGAGAGGAACAAAAGCGCAATCAAATTGAAAGAGCAACCTGGTTTCCTTAGCCAAAGAGGAACCATCACGACGTTCATGGTGATCAACAGGAAAATGAAAGGAGAAGTATGCAGTATGGAGGACAAGATGTCCATGGTCGCTGGGACGCAAAAGGGACGTCCGTACCAATTTGGTTCTCCAGTAACCACCGAGCGAGACTCTGTGACAACGTCTGGCCTTTGCGCAGCCCGAGTTTTTTTGGATGCGCCATTTTCTTGGTCATTTCCAACGATTTAACCGGTCGCCGTCTAGCAGCTGTCGTTGGATGAGTAAACTGAGCGGGTGTCTTTACGTCGTCGGTACCTTCTCCTCCCGCATCGATGGTGAGATCCGAAATTTGCTGCAGGTTATGGAAGTCAACGGATCTGACGACTACTTATCGGAGCAGTGGCGGTCAAAGAAGCCGTTGCAATGGGGCGGACAGGACAGTTTCATCGTGACCAGCTCTGGTGAGGAAGAGGAAATTGAAAGCCGCAAAAGTGGACACCTCGGACTTCGGACCCTGCTCAGTCTGGATCGCCAATTGAAATGCAGTGAGTCAAAAGCAGGGGAAGCAGGGGAAGCAGGGGGGGCAGAAGAGAAGGTGAAGAAGAATTGCTGTCTGGGAATTCCATGATCTAGCCGAGGGGAAGAGGAAGCGACTGTACATATAAGCTACAAAGCTCTCCAAAAAGACCTGAACAACAGAGGGTCTAATATCGGACGAGTAAATCTAAGTCTGCAAACGAAGAGGGGATGACAAAAGAGTGATGCCTCAGATTTGAGGCAGCAATATCCTCAACACCTTACTTACCCTTGCCTACCTCTTCTATCCCATGCCCATTATTATTATGATTATTGTACGGACTACACACATGTACTTATGTACTCCGTACAGTACTAACAGGACAGGTAATATCTCCAGGCTGCTTATTGATACCTGTCATTAGGCGCGCGTCTCCGCGCTGCCGGTCCAAAATGCAACATCACACGACAACCTTGGGGTGATGCACCTCGTTGGGCGGCAAAATCAACCCCAAGCGGACTCAACAAGATGAACACGGAGCATAGCACTCACGACGGCGGGATTGTCTTTCAGACATGTAAACTGCTATTTCTATCGCTCTGATGGGATACAGTACAGACCTTCTCTCGTCATGATGCAGATCCAATACGAACAACCACCTCTTGTTCCCGAATGGGCTCATGCTTCAACATCTCCAGCCCCTCAATGATGCCGTCCCGCTTGCCTGGTATTTCACGAGGAGGATGGCACCGGAGCTGCCCATCGTCCAGAAGCGTCTGTACCTCGCGGCGCCAGCGTGTGGCTAGTTGCAAATTGGCCGCATCGGCCTCGCGGTGATAAACGCCACGGATCTCGTCTTCTTCGCCCCATAGGGCATAAGCCAACGGCATGTCAACCTTGACTGCCTTGCGAGCTCGCCATTCCGGACGAGCATAATCAAGGCTAGCATACCGGGGCCCCGCTCTTGCCAGTGCTCTGAAGCAGCAGCGCACAGAGTCAGGACTGGTGGTGCAGTCTATTGCATTCTTCAATGAGCCTTTGGTTTCCTCTCGAATTATGTCTTCGCACGATGGAGATGTACAAGGGACGACAGTGGAAGCACCAAAGCTTTTCACGAGAGCCGAGGAAGTGGTTGAAGCAGTGGCAATGATTTGGTAACCAGACCTGCAAGATGGAGGTTGTTAGAGCTGGAGGTGGGCAGCCATGTATTGTTGCGACGGAAAATGTTTGCACATGTACTCATTTGCTCAGAATCTGGCATGCCATTGTGCCCGTGGCCGTGGCGCCACCATATACAAGCACTGGTATACGACTCCCGTCTGCCCTCAGTTGAGCAGGTGCTGATGGACGCCCTGCGAGCTTCAGACAATCCTCCATAGCAAGCGCAACCGTTGCCCATCCGACGCCGCCCAGCGCTGCGGCTTCGACGTCGCTCCACACAGCAGGCACTCGCAACAGCACGCGAGAATCTGCTACGAGATACTCCATGAAAGCGCCATTATCTGGGTTCGCGGGGTTGCATCCATGCACTGGGCCACAGAGGCGCGTACCAGGAGGGCATTCGTCGGCCAAGGGCCGAGCCTCAACGACGGTGCCTGCGATATCGCACCCCAACATCGCGCCAGGAGTAGGATGATAAGCTGGTATACGGTAATCTGTTGGGTTCAAGGCCACTGCTAAGACTCGTATCAAGACATCGAAGGGCTCAGTCGCCACCGGCATCGGGTGTGTCGTGGAAATCACGGGTCGATTGCCCTCATCATGAGGTTGTGCAAGGCAGGTCTGCATTTGCACCTTTTCCGAGTAAGTACTTGTAAGATACTTCTCCGTAGTGGGAGTAGTTGAGGCTTCGAGGAACTCCATTCTAAACAAGCCTCCTTGATAATAGTATGGCAACTGTCAATCTTTTTTAATCATCATTTTCGCCAGCCAAAGTGCTTCGCCGGGGTAAAAGTCGCCGAGTCGGGATCGAATGTTGACCGGGATCGGAGGCTTGGGACCGCTACTGGTTTCTCTATCCATGAACTGTCCGAATTGGCTTGGCAGCTGCGAACATGGGTTTCACTCACGAACATTGAGTTCTTCCGGGCATCATACAGGGAAAAGTCAAGCAGAACGTCTCTGCAGGCTATATGGGAGAAGTACAGCTTCGGGATAACATTCACCGCTGCTCATGGGGTACGTCTCTATTCGGCATCATTCTTCATGCGCGCCTTACGGAAATTCCATCACGAGTCGTTCATTCAACGTTTTATTCTATTCCTTTCGCCTGCATTCTGATTTACCCAAGTCACGTAGAAACCAAAGCGTCAGAAAGTATAGCTCTCAACATTCCAGCATGGACTCGTTTCTCCAATCTTTCAACGTAACGGCGAATGTGACCGGTGCTGCGGTCGAGTATCTTGGTTCTCATGACGTATGCGGCAATTGGTCCTGGACCAAGTTGACCGTATCAGCTGTACTGGCGACGTATATATTTGATATTGGCACAAAGATCTATCGTGACTTTCGCCTTCGGGCCCATTGGCTCTTCGGCTAAGCTCATCCCATTTATGGCACCACTCGGTCAGGCTTGCTCAGCCGCATCGTTGCGACAAGTCATGGCCATAGTTGACTACCATTCCAACATGCGGTGCGCACATATCAGGCCTTGACGTGGGGATTTCCCTGTATCGGTTCTTCACCAACACGTACTTTGACTTGGTTTCGGCATGGCTGGGCGTGTCGCCTGGTCGAATCGTAGAAATGCGCATGTTTGTTCAAGGGCTCATCCTTACTGACGAGCCGGCCAACATCAAGGCCATCATGTCCACCGAGGTCAGTCATACAACAGTCTTGCCCTCAAATTTGCCATGGGCTCCAGGTGGCTGACTTTGATAAATGCAGTGGTTTAGTTCTGAGAAAGGAGAGGTAACACGACGCATTTGGGCCAACTTGATTGGTCAAAGGCAAATTAGAAAGCATAAAATGGATCAAACATCAACCAGAAGGGAAAGAGGAGGAGGGGAGGCAGCATAGGAATACCGACGCGCGTATTAGTCGACGGGGAACACTGGCACAAAGCAAAGGCATTACTTCGTCCACATGTGAGCGCAAAGGAGGTCCTTCATTCTTTGCTATCTTTCTAACGGGGGACTCGGATTGGCCATGCTCGGTCAGATGATCTTTTAAGAACTGAGCGCCATGTCAGGAGGCTGTTTGAGCGATTCAACAGTAAACAGCCACTGGAAGTTTACGATTGGATTGATAGGTTCCAACTTGATGTGACGACAGACATTTTTCTTTGGGGAGTCGGCGGATTTCATCATCTGAGCCGCCGTTTCGAGCTGCGATGGACGTGCTTCTTCCCATAAATACGGCTCGCATGCTATTCGGGTAGGCACCGAGATCAGACTGGTGTAGTGCGCTGCGACTGACCACGGCTGTGTTAGATTGAGGGCCTTCTATATGCCTGACACCCTGTTGGCGCCGAAAGCTTTGCAAGTTTTGAAAGAATACACCGACTCGCTTACTGACCGAGCCTACGCAAGAGATTTGTCGAAGAAGAAGCCCCAAGAGTATAATATGCTAGACGACCTAGTCAGCCAGAGGAAAAGCTATCATGTATGAGGAACCCACCAGTTATTGCTTACATGGGCGGTGAGAACGTCGTGTGATTGGATCCTCACAAGCTGCAGGACATCAAAGAAGCTCTCATGTCTGTCATGCTAGGTGGCATGGTCAGTTGTAGTGACTTGGCTGTACACGGGATGATGTGGGCTAATTTCGACCCAGCATGCAGCATCCATCTTCCATTCTGATTACCTTGGCCATTTTCCTGATGGGAAAGCATCCACAAGTCATGAAGAAAATACAGGCAGAAGTAGCCAAGGTGTAGGTCAAAGTCTAATCAACAACTGCTGGCCAACGTGGAGGAGCTGGAGGAATATACTCGGGATGCTGAGCATATCGATTGGAACCAGGAAACCATGATCATGGCTGATCTGTTCCCCAAGGAAGTCTTACCTGGTCCCCCAGCGAATCTCCCTTCCGTGCCCCCTCGAGTTGTCGTGCTCACAGGGGCCACGGGGTTCCTGGGCCGCCATCTCGTATTACGAGCCTTGTTAGACGAAGAACATGTGGACAAGGTCGTCTGCATTGCAGTCAGAAACCGTTCCTTTGACGACACTTATCCAATGGAACTCAAGTCCAAACTCGAGTTCTAGCCTCAACTCGGGCTGGACGATGCGGCCGTGAGTCAGATATTTGGCGTGGCGGATGCGGTCATACACAATGGAGCGGACGTGCCGCATCTCAAGACACATGCGTCTCTGCGCAAGGCAAACTTCGTCTCAACTCAAGAGCTGGTCAAGATGTGTCTTTCGCGCAACGTTCCACTACACTACATCTCAACAACAGGGGTCTCGATGTATACCTCATCGGAAACTATGGCGCCAGTTTCTGTCCGTCACTCACACCCTCTCCCATGGACGGTCATTTCGGATACATCGCGTCCAAGTGGGCCAGCGAGGGACTGAAATTGCCGCAGCTGGTCCTTGGTGGGCATGGGGGGCCGCTGTTTCCCAACCAATCGTGACAAGTATGTTTGTTTCGCCTGTATGTATGTAGCTTTCACGGACGAGCAACAGGGGTTGGCATCAAGCTTTTGCATCCATCATCAAACGTCAATTTGAGCCCAATATGGGTCGATGATAATAACATCATCCTGACCGCCGGTCAACCCCAAGACTTGCCCTTCGTCCAGTACCGAGATAATTATGCCACTCCCTCACGCGCTTTAAATCTCAGCATTAGCGGCCCCTTTTTCCATAAGGTGAAGAGCCGTTGCTTCTGGTGCCAGTCATCCTGTCCCTCCATGACGTCGTAGTCAAATCTATACAAAACCCGGCTGATGATGACTCGAAGCTCATTCAGCGCTAGGTTTTTCCCGATGCAATCGCGCGGCCCGGTGCTGAATGGTTTGAACACGGCTTGGTTGTCGTTTTTGAAACGTTCGTCATAGAAGGGATGAGATGCCGGCAACCATCGTTCAGGTATGAACGAGTTTGGCTCTTTGAAATGCTTGGGGTTGCGGAAAGTGGCCCACTGATATGTAGTCACACGCGTCTAGGGAGGGCAAAGAAGAAGAGAAAAAAAAAAACATGGATGTTAGCCGATCCTCTTTGCGGAAGAATGGAAAAGGAGAGAGAGGTTCATGTCAACTTGCCCCCTGCGGTATGTAAATGCCTTCGATAAAGGCACCGGGCGACACTCGCGCTGGTGTTTCCGCAGCGGGCGGGAAGATTCTCAGAATCTCGTTGATGGTAGCCACGAGATACTCCAAATGGGTACAAGTCTGGAAGCTTATTTCCTTCTCGGAGCCGAAAGAGCTTCGAATCTCGTCCGTCAAGCGCTTGTACGCCTCTGGGAGGTTTGACAAATAGAACCAAAGACCGCACAGAGCTGAGGCAGTCGTCTCGCTCCCCGCCAGGATGATGGTAGGTGAGCTCTCCAAGACTTCTTCCGCTTCCATGCCAATCTCTCCATCTCGCGTCTTCCGCAGCATGTACGTCATGAAGTCCTTTCGCCCGGCGGGTCCTTCTTCTCCGAGCTTCATGCGCGCGCGCGCGCGTTCCTTGCTCCGAATGCGAGCCGCGTGCTGTTTGACGCCGACTTCGTCACTGAAGCAGGATAAGATGGTGCGAATTCTAGGGTAGTTCGCGTACAGTCTCCGGCGGGAAAATTGCTCGATCGAGTCGAAAATCAACGTGATCAGAGGATGGACGGTGTTGTTCTCCAGGCTGGAGAAGGACTGGGACAAGGTGAGATCCCCTATGATGTCGAATGTACAAGCATTCATCCACTTGACGGCGTCGACCACCTCGCCGTTCTCGGCAGGTGTCTGCAGGCGATCTAGTAGCAGGTCGATGTATTTCTGGACGATGCCCTCTTGTTGCGCCAGAGAGGCGTCGCTGAATGCATGGTTCAGCTGCCTGCGTTGACGGCGGTGGATGTCTTGAGGCGCGAAAAGCAGGCTGTGGGCCTTGGCGGCAAATATCAGAGGCAGTTTCTGGAATTCCGCTTCATTTGCCTTGCGCCGGCTGAATACTTGGGGCCAGGCAATCTCGCCGTCGAGCATGATGTGGTTGGGACCAACCCGAATCATGGGGCCATATTTCTGGATCAGGCCTGGTGTCTTCCTGAAAAACACCCCCCGGTAATAGTTTTCAAGCAAGAAGGGGAAGTATGAGACGGAGTATTTCATGGGTCCGGGCACCTCGGCCAGCGGATGGAACCAGATGCGGTAAACGGTTTGGGCGAGAACACATGTAGCGACCTTCAGAGGGGGGAGAGGGGGAGGTTTTGTACCAACTCAGCTCAGCATCAGGTTAGGATTTGAAAACAGCTTGACGCATGGCAACCTACGATTGAGGCAGCAAAGCTCAGGATCAGCAGCATCTGTGCGTTGTCTAGTCGAAGGTCAGCCAAGCGACTTGCTGGACCGAGGACATCGGGAAATGATGGCATGATGAATCGTGACGCCAGAGAGGGAGTCAAACTATGGTGATTTAGAGATGAGGAAGGAGGACGGTCCGTCTTTGGGACGTTGCCGGGAGATTTGTGGCAGCGGACATGGCGCATATATGTATGGTTCTGCTCGTTCTGCTGGTTGATTTCACTCTCTCTCTCTCTCCACGGATCAAGAGCTTCCGAGCCAGTATCGACCCTGTCCCCCCCCCCCTCCTCTTCTTGGTCGAACGATCGACGCTCTACATTATTCCATGGTTGACTCTCGCCATCCAATTATGGGGACGGGAGACTCGGGTCCCCCGTCTACCGTCTGTCTACCGTGTCGCGAGGTTGTGGACTGTGTCAGTCTGTGTGTGTGTCATGAAGATCAAGGCTAAAACAAGTCTTGCCACTGCATAACATGTATGCAGGGTAGTATTCGGTGAGGATGCAAAAATGAACACATGACCAATGTCTCCTTACATGTATATCTCTTTGATGCCCATAAGGCTACACTTGCGTACCGACCCATTTTTCTAAGCTAGCAAAAGGGGGTGACCTAATGTGACCTTTTAGTAACATAGCTAATGTAATATAGCTATTAAATAGGTGATATTACTCTCTATAACTTAGATGTTTTCTTATACTTATATTACTATATAAATTAGTATAGACTAAAAAGTACCGCAAATAGCGATGTTTTTATTGGCTAATGATATTGTAGACTTAAGCTGTGAGCTTAGGTTAAGTCTAGCTCCGGGAAGGCTCTAGGAAGTATGCGTACTCTATGCGAATAGGTTAGGGCTTTGCGTAGAGTACATATAAACTACATATAAGAGGCTATATATCTAGATACTATATAACTACTAGTAAAGTTTCCCTTTCCCTCTATAAGAATAATATTCTTATTTTAAATACTTATATATAGTAGCCCTAAGCAGAGCATTGCACTACAATTGATTTGTAGTGTATTTTGATTTTAACAAATAATATATATCTAATCTTAAAAAATATGTATAGATATAAAACCTCTTTTTTTAAATACATAACTAAAAAACTACAATGTAGTTATATATTAAAATGGGTCAAAAAGTGGGTCGCTGGCCTATAAATAAGAAAAACTACATTTTACTACATTTTAGCACTACAAATACACTACAAATGTAGTGTTTCTAGTTTACGGCTAAACGACCCACTTTTAGACCCACTTTAATGCATAGTATTTTTCCTTGGATTTATCTCTATAAGATTATGTGATTTATAGGGTAATATCTTTAATAATAAGCTAGATATTAAATTAAACATAAAAACTACAAAACACACTACACTAACTACAAACAATGCTCTGGCCCTAAGGCTAGAAGCTATATTATATAAAAAAAAGAGAAGCTAGAAGCTAGAAGCTATAATACTAAAGGGAAAAGGGGTTATATATTTATAGCCTTATAATTCCTAGCTAATTAATAAGTAATATTATAGGTTACGTGTAGGGCGCGCGCGTAGCCTAAGCTTTTACTAGGTAATTACGGCTACGACGCGTGATTGATATCACCTTTATTCTAACAAATACAGCCCCTGAATTATTTTACAAATCTACATGATAGGGGTGATTAAGCCAATGAGACATTAGGCAGGCAACAGGGGCTAGGATAACAAGTACCTTAATTTCCTTACAACTTACATTAGAAATAATGTATCTTTAAGTGGCGCTTAATACCTTGCATATTTTCCCTGTAGCTCTCTAAAATAATCGATTGCTCTTGCCGTTGCACAAGTGACGCATTACGGATCCGTACACATTAGTCACATTACACGTTACTACATAAGTGTGCGCACTGTGCAGGGTGCAGTGACCACGCATACATATCATCTCAGGTGGGGCAGACGGCAGACGGCAGACCTGGCAGAGTTACATGTGCTCGTCCCGTGCTGGATCAAAAAGCGCTCAACGTTGCATGGCTTGGAACTACGGACGCCATTCGGATTCGACGTCTCATCGCATCCTGGTTGCGCGGGTCGGAGATCGAGCATGTCGACCAATTACAGGGAAACTCGGTGCACCACGGCTTTATGCGGGAGAAGCGCTCTCCGGCTCATTTCCGCGCTGCCGTGGCCCGATTCCTCGATTGCCCCACCTGCCACCCCCGGTTGCCCCCGCCCGGTTGCCCCCGCCCGGTTGCCCCCCACCAAAGCTCATCCATCGGTTTGCAGCGGCGGCGGCGGCGGCAGAAGTGAAGGAAAGAGCTTCCGACGAGAAGGAAAGAGCTTCCGACGATTGATGCTGTTGCGCCCACTTCAATTTTTCCTTTGCCTTATCGTGAACCTCCTTTTTGCCCTCGGACACGATATACCATTCCTCACTAGACAGACAACGAAATTGTCGCCCTTCACCTGCCGAACATGTCTTGGCTTGCCATCTCGCCAGACTCGCACTTCTCAATCGCCAACATCCCCTTTGGCATCATCACTACCTCGTCCGATGCGACCAAGCGCCCCGCCATTGCCATCGGCGACTATGCTCTAGACCTCAAGGCATTCGCAAGCGCAGGGGGGTTCGAACACTCTCCCGAGATCCAGAAGCATGCGACGGTCTGGTCCAAAGAATCTCTCAACGCCTTCGCCGCGCTAGGCCGACCCTTTCATCGCCTAGTTCGCGAATACTTGCAGTCTGTTTTCGGCGCTGATACCAGAATCCCCCAGGTCCTCAAGAACAACGAGCAGCTCAAGCAGGCCGCACTGTTCAAGAGGGCCGAGATTCGCAACCACATGCCTCTCGTCGTTGGCGACTACACAGATTTTTACGCCGGCAAGAACCACGCCTACAATATTGGAGTTTTGTTCCGTGGTCCTGCCAATGCTCTACAGCCCAACTACACTCATCTCCCCGTCGCCTATCACGGCCGCGCCAGTAGTGTCGTTGTTTCTGGCACCCCCATCCGCCGACCTTGGGGCCAGATTCTCAAGGATCCCAAGGCTGAGCCCAAGGTCCCCGTCCTCTCCCCCTGTGAGAAGCTTGACCTCGAGTTGGAGATGGGCATGTTCATCTGTCGTGAGAACCAGCTTGGCAACCCTATCCCAATTGCCGAAGCGGACGACTACGTCTTCGGCTATGTTCTCATGAATGATTGGAGTGCCAGAGATATCCAGGCCTGGGAGTATGTCCCTCTGGGTCCTTTCACTGCCAAAAACCTGGGTACGACTGTCAGTGCCTGGGTCGTGTTGGCTGATGCCCTCGAAGGGTCAAAGACTGCTGGTATCGCCAATGACAACACTTTGCTGCCCTACCTCGAGGAGAAGACGAAGGAGAACTGCCTCGATATTCATCTCGAAGTTGACTTGACCAGTAAGTGCCATGGAGGAATAAGCACAGAGGCGTGCAATTCGCCGCAACTATTTTGTGGCCCCACCACTTACTTGACATGCGTAGCTTCCAACGGCGACAAAACCACCATCTCGAAATCCAATTCGAAACACCTCCTTTGGTCTTGGCCCCAGATGATTGCCCACCACACCATTACTGGGTGCAACTTGCGTCCCGGTGACTTGTTGGGCTCGGGCACCATCACTGGTGACACGCCCGGCTCTGAAGGCAGCATTCTCGAACAGACGCAGGGTGGAAAGAAGGCAATCCAGCTGCGGGGCGGCGAGGAGCGCATGTTCCTGCGAGATGGCGACACGCTGACCATTCGGGGTTGGGCTGGGCGAGAGGGTGCTTTGATCGGGTTCGGCGAGGTGACTGGCACCATCCAGCCTGCTTTGCCTCTGTTCTAGAATATTTTGGTGCGCGGGGAAACGAAGGGAAGTGGGACTTGTTCAAACAGAGAAGGAAGAATGCCGGCAAGAAAAGCAATGCAGACTGATTATTGACGATGTAGACTTGGTATTATTTTCGAAGATTATCAGGGCAATCGGACTGTCTGAAATAATGCGCCTTCTGCACAGCTGGGTGCTCATTCAGGTTCGCAACCACGTTGGAAACATGGGGGAAAAGTGAAATGTCGACGCCAAACCGCTGCGCATTCCAAACGGCAGGCATCAAGCAGGCATCTGCCATGGTGAGGCCATCACCCACGGAATACCTGCCGGCGGAGCTCTTGACAACCGCCTCATAAGCCGTCAGTCCGTCCGTCATCAACTCCTTGTTCCACTGCTCGGCAACGCCACCGAGCGCTCTCACGCGCTTCATGATTCTCAAATTGGTGACGGGCTGCATGTCGGCGGCGACAATCTCACACAAGACGCGCACCAGAGCTCGGGCCTTGGGATCGCTCGCCGGTGGCAGTGACGGGACCTCGGGGTGCACCTCCTCCAGATACTCGAGCGCAGCTATGGACTGGCCAATCTTGAAGCCCGCGTCGTCTGATGCCGATGCCGTGCGCGACACGAGAAGGGGGACAGACGCGGATGGGTTGAGAGCCCTATGCTCGTCCGAGAGGTGTTCATCGTTGAGCAGATTGACGGGGACGTGCTCGTAGGCAATGTTCTTGAGGTCGAGGATGATACGTAGGCGGGCGGAACAGGAGGAGCGGTAGTAGGCGTAGAGAGTGTAGTCGGGCATATTCTCAATGATGTTCTGATTTCCTGGTTGATCGGATTGACCACCCTCCCCCCCCCGATACGCTTTTTATTTCTATTTGTAGGTCATGTTGAATCTCGCGAGGAAGGAAAGGTTGGGAGGCAGTTTGCTCCGGCATGTCACGTGCCGTTACGCATGCTGCGAGGCAGGCTTGAGCAAAGCCGTGGCGGAGCCGAGAGCGGAAATGCTTCCGAGCCGCAGAAGCTTTGGTAGGGGTCACAGTAGATCTCGGCTCTAACAAAGTTTGTCTTGTATCCAGGGTGCGGAGTCTTTGACTAGTCACATGTAGTATGGAATGAATATCCGACCCGACCCGACCGACCGACCGGCTGACTGACGGACTTGACGCGACGGTATCATTATGTAACGCAAAACGCAGGCAAAGCTCCGCTTTCCCTAATGAGACGAACTTTGCTAGGGCCAAGATTTACTGTGTGCCCAGCTTCGCTTGTGTTCCACATGTACAACATACACAGAGGGGGGCTTTTTTTTCTTTTTCTTTCTTCTCAAAATTTCCACAAGAAGTCGAGATCGGGATGGACGCCAGCGCAGAGGTGGGACGGGGGCGCCCTCGCTAGTTCTAGAACCTCGAACAAGTGCAATGTGGATTCCTCGGACCATTGTGCCGGATCGTCCTATTATTCGGAAGTTCACGAAGTGTTTATCCAGTATGACTCGTGAGCAGGGGCTACATGAATGAATTTACGCGGGGCGGCCATTAGCTCTACATATGTAAGCGGCCATGTTAGTGACTGGAGGTATCTACGCTAGGTGAGAGATAACACGGACTATAGTCAGTCTCGTATATATAACACAAGGTACTATGCACCACTTGCATAGTGCCATCCTCGGCCACGGAAAGATCTGTCATTGGCCTGCTGCCTCTAGTTCTGCACCTCGTGTAGAAACAAACAGGGATTAGACTGTACATAGCTGTTGGAGCAAGTATACATGTGATATCTTGCGCGGCTTCGATCCGACCGTAGCTGCGATCGCGACACGCGTAGCGAACAACGTAGCCTCTTATCATGTGTGCCCACAATCCCACCCCCCTCTTCTATGTATATTCTTCTCTCCCTTTCTTAAATAGACCCGGCCGAGGTCGAATCATCCGTAGATGAATACATGCCGTGTTCCCAATCCAAGCCTCATCCTTGTGTTCCCAATCCAAGCCTCATCCCTGTGTTCCCAACAATAACTCATAGTCGCGTAATGGACTGACTGATCCAAGTCCACTTTCAAACCTTGGCATACTATACACATACCGAGTTGGACTATGGACATGTCCGCTGACGCTCTGCTGGACCCTAGATTTGAAGCTGCCATGGGCGCGGTCAATGTTGCACCCACAAGGGGATAATTGTCCCTGCCGCGCGATAGTCTCACTGCTTAACCAGCCAAGAGAGTCCACGCCTAGCTAGTTATTTTCCAAGACTTCCATAATTTTACAGTATGTTTCAGCACTATATAAGTAAGTCCCTTGCCTATAGTAAAGGTACTCAGGTATTTAAGCTATAGTCTATACCCTCTTGTAGGGCCAGACAACTTAATAGATGCCTTCATATTAAACCCTAGCTACATGGTCCAAGAGTCAGCGAGGCTCGTGGCAGAAAAATGCCCGCCACTCTACACGTTGCTTTGTGGGTTTCCTTGATATCTATCTCCTCGGTGCCATACCAACTCTTGTCGGGAGCACGAGTCATGTCGAAGGAGCTAGACTCAGAAAACCTTCCGTCTATTATCATCACGACGCTATAGCTTGCCCTGATTCTCCTCTGTTATATGTACGTATAGAAAAAGAAAAGAGTATATAAACCATGGCATAAGTCCAACTACCATCTTGGTGCTCAAAAACATCCATATTTTTTTCCTCGCACATTGCATCAATACCAGTTCGACATTCTACCCCCCCATCATGAAGTCAATCAATTCGCTTCTTCTCCCACTGGCTGTTCTGGGCATGAACATGGGCTCGGAAGCGCATCCCAGCGGCCTCTCACAAAACAGCTCGGATACGCACGTCACGGCCGGCACTCTCGACAAGCGTGATGCCGGGGGCTTCAGAAACACATGCAAGTACATCAGGCTAGCCGGTGGTAATCCGAGAATGCTCCATGCGGAATGTCAGAGAATCGATGGCACATGGCGCGATACATACGTTGACCTCAACACCTGCCTTACGAATAGAAAAGGCGTGTTGAAATGGGGGTGAGTTATCCCACTAGATGGATTCCCTTTTTTTTTTTTCTGAAACTTATTCTTTTTCAAGGAGTGGTTTCTCAGAGACTTGTAACTCGTGCCAGCTCATACATCCGGATTATCAATGCCACTGCAAAGATCTGGCAGGCTTTTTTAAAAAAACTTATTATAATCTTGGTCAGTCTCCCATGGAAATATTTGAGTATCTCCCCCCCGCACCCCCCCCAGATGCTAATCCGGAGTTTACGGTAATAGACGAAATTGTCGAAAATGCCAACGGCAAGCTGACTTGTCAGCCGAAGCTGTCAGATATGCTTTTGCGCAAGTTGGGTTACTAGGGTCCGAGGAGGGCAGAGACCATCTTTGCCGTCGGTGCCGAGGTCACGCAATTAGCCGCGAAGGAAAGGTATCGCGAGGAAGGATGCCTAAGATGTGAGGCTGCTACATCCAACATGAAATGCTAGATATTGACTCGAGGGCTGTGAGATGAGGCATCCATCGCAGTGCGTAGATCTCGGAACCTTCATAGCACGTAATCACTGAAGATGTTGGCATTCACCGTCAGATCCCAGGAATTTTTGTGACCTGCTTTTTTTTTTTCTTCCCCGTGAACGAATTCGGAGCATGTGTTTCGTTTGGTAGGATATTACTTCACTTTTTTTGTGCGCTAAAATGTTGACGTCATTACAACTCCTGGCACTACGTACGTGAACGAACCGCTGAATCATCCACGCTAAGCGGCATCACACATCCTCGTGGCCTTTCTCAACTCCAGGCTGTTGCTTGCCAATGTATTCGGATTTCTTCAACATGTTCCACTTGTCTTCTTCCGAGTCGAGATGGCGGAAACAGAACCAGAATGCGACACCACCAACAGCAGCAATGCAGGCGATGACGGTGTAGTTCCATACCAGGAGAGGGTCGTCGGACAGGGGGGTGAATGCCTGGCCGATGGCGGACGAGACGGCGCTCATGAACAGGTTGATGCTCATCACTAGGGACTTCATGTTCTCGGGAGCCTTGGAGAAGGCATACTCGTATGAAGTGACGTTGGCGAAGATTTCGGCGACACCAATCAGGATGTACGGCAAGCTCTGGGCCCAGACATTGATGGGCGCAGGGTCACACTTCTTGCCGTTGGCGTACCAGCCACAGGGGCTCTTCTCGTAAATGTAGTATTGCATGACGGCGGATGCCACCATGGACAGGGCAGCGATGAGGAAACCGCACGTCATTCGCTTGATGGGGGTGAAGGCGACTCCCATCTTGCGAAGGCCAGGGTAGAGCAAGTGATCAATGATGGGAATCATGACGACAATGGAAATGGGGTTCAAGTTCTGAAGAACATCGTTGGGGACGCCGTTTCGCTGCATCGTGCTGGCCTGGGTGGTCAAGTTGGCCGTCATCTGGTTATACGACAAGAAGAAGATGGGCAGGAACAGGAAGACCTTGCAGGCCATGAGACCGCGGCGGACTTCGTCTACCCAGGCGTCGTCATAAGTCATCCAGCCAGGGCGCTGCTCGACGGGAACCCGGGAGGGCTTGGCAACTTCCCAGGTGAATCCCTTGACACCTGAGCGCTTGCGGGCGAACCAGGCCATTTTGAGGAACTTGGAGAGGACGGAACCAGTGGGGGGCTTGAGCTTGTACTTGTTCTTCTGCGACCAGAGGACAACGGGTGCGAGCAGGAACAGGGCAGTGGGAATCAGGAATGCGAGCCAGAAGCCGACGAATTTCTCAACATATACCATGCCGATCTGGCCGGTGAGGGAGCCAATGTTGATGCAAAGGTAGAAGTACAGAAAGATTCGGGTGTTGGTCACGGCGGGGTCGACAATGACGCGCTCGCCGTTGCGAACTTGGATGCGCGGGAGAACATCTTCGTTCTGTTCGGCAAGCAATGGAGAGACATTGGCCTTGAAGAAACCAGTGCCGACGCAAAGACAGAGCAGGCCGATGATGAAGGCCGCAAAGGACGACTTGTTGTGTACAATGACTGCTGGCGCCGAGGCCGCGACCAAAACAGCGTGAGCAATGGTGGAGATGCCGATGGCAAGATGGAGAGTCCAGAAACGACCCATGCGAGCGTCAGCAACCCAGGCACTGTAGTACTCGGTAGAATGCAGCAAATGACTGTTAGCAGGAGAGTCTACCACGGGGAACCCCAAAGGAAGAAAATACATAGAATAGTAGTCTAGCCAAGCAGGAAATGCACAGCTTACCCGACAAGAGGCATCATGTAAGCAAAGAACTGGTTAAACAGGCTGATGCCCTGCGCAGCCTTGGGGCCCATACCCAAAGCGCCAGGGCTACCGTCTGGATCAGGGTCGGCACCAGTGGTAGATCCTGCTGGCAGAGGGTGATTGACGAAATTCGTGTACAAGACAGCCGAGCCGTAGTATGAGAAACGCTCGCAAAGCTCGACAAAGGCAATTGTCCACATGGCCCACATGATCTTTCCAGAAACACGGCGCAGGGTCCTCATCTCCTCGTCGGTGGGTTTGCCCTCGTAGTCATTGTCATGGTCATGGTCATGGTCATGGTCATGGTCATGGTCATCAAGCATCTTCCCATCATGGTTCTGCAAGGACGCCTCGCGGGCATGGACGTCCATTGAGCCCTTGGAAGGGTTCACGGCGCGGCCGCGGGTCTCGGGATCAGCCAAGCCCGACCAGGCAATGGCGTCGTTGTCAAGATTGACAGTGGTGGTCATTGTGAAATGCAGTTGTCGTCGGTGGTGGACAATGAAGCGAGGACGGAGCCTTCATGTTTCTTCAGGAATCGGGGATGCGGCCAGATTTAAACAACAAAGTAATCCGCACAACCAACCACGCTTCTGCATGGCCTGCGGTCCAAACGTGCTGGGGAACGCGCTGGGGAACGTGCTGAGGAAACGGGACAGATCCGGGGAACGACAACGACTTAACGACGGCATCCATTGTGCCGCGCTGCTCGAACAGCCAAAAAATGCGCCAAGATTGGCCAAGACATTCAAAAGATCCCATTCCCCGTTTGTGGCGGTTCTGGCCTCGAAGCTGATTCATCAACTTGCAAGTGTGGGCGGGGCCTTGGTTCAACATCCACAACATCCACAACATCCACGCCTCGTATCGTGCAGGGCCGATTACGCCCAGCGTCGCTCAGCAATAAAATCGCCCCAATATAAATCAAGATGGGTAATTCGTGATTCGTGCATCCTAGGATAATGGCGTCAGCCTCGTTTCTGTTCCTTCTCGCCTCGCGGGGCATGCATAGTTGCGACGGAGCATGGGCATGGGCATGGGCACACACGCAATCAGTCTATCGTGTTTGTTGGAAAAGTGCCGCGACGAACTCACTGATAAGTTAGTAAAAATCGACAACCTCGGAGAATCCACGTCGTTTCCTGACGCGCATGGTCTCGGATCAGTCTTGGCACGCGTCTCTTCTAGGAATAAATCGTACTTTGACGCCTGAGAGCATCAAGAGGAAGTACGCCTCCTTGTCTGCATCGTCCGGGACGGAAACCTCCACGTCAAAGTTGGCAAAAAGGGTGGCAATAATCTTGAACACCATCACCTCGGCCAAGTTCCGTCCTGGGCAACTCCTTGAACCGCCGCCCCAATTGAGACTGTACTTCTCCATCATGCGAACAGATCTGGGTAATCTGGGTACAGTCTCGGCTCCCGTCTCGATCTCGGCGCATAGCCAACGACGGGGCTCGTATGAATCTGGCTTTGCGCCAAAAATCTCCTCTTTACGATGCAACGCGATGGGATTGCATCCAACAGTTGTGTTGGGAGGTACATTGAATCCATGTAAATGCAAACCCGTGCGTGGTGTCTTGCGTGGAAGCGACATGGCTACCACGGGGTGAAGTCGCATAGCTTCGCGAATGGCAGCCTTTGTATAAGGCAGTCGGTTACTGCCTGCGTATGCAGATGCACCTTTTGTCCTTCGCACTTCATCGGTGACCGTTTGTCGGACGTTACTGTGAGATCCGATCATAGCCACGGCCGCCGTCAAGGTTGATGCCATGGTTTCATGGCCAGCGCCGAAGTTGGTAACAGCCATCTTGCGAAGGTAGTTGTCGTTGAATTCGGGCTTTTCCTTATGCAGCTGAATCAGATCGCCAAAAATGTCCATGCGGTTGTCCTTGTGTGAGTTCGGCCTGAGCAAGGCTCTGATGCGACGTACCACCAGCCTATTCACATGCTGTTGCATGTTAGCTGAGTAGCTTTTGCATGCCGCCATTTGTGCTCAGCGCGGATATACTTACTGGGGAAAAGGATCTGAACTCTTTCGGAGTTTTGTAAGTGACCCCCCAACAGTATGCGAATAGTCTTCCCAGATGTGGCCACCATTGTTCCAACTTTTTCATGGTTGGGAACACCCCGAACAGGCTCTTTCTTCGCCAGCCTTGATAACTGTGTTCCAATGTTCCCCAGTCGGTGCCATCGCGAAACATCCCTGGAGACCATGACAGCACAGCTGCGCCCAGGCACTCTACCGTAATGATATGCATCCACTCCTTGAGGTCGACTTCTTGACCATCAAGCTCTGCGAGTCGTTTTATCGCGACCTTGAGCGTCGAGCTAATGGCCTCCTCATGCTTCAACATATTCGCAGCACTGTAGACTCTGCCTATCAAGCGCCTCTGTAGGCGGTATCGCTTCATACTGCGCTCTGATAACAGATCCAACGTGTCTGTAAAGTGTGTCTTGAGCCGCCAGTCGACGTGCGGCCTGCTCAAAGCTGTGGCCACTGATTTTCAACCTTAGCTTCTCCGTGTCGTTGTTGTCTCGGCAACAGCAAACTTACGATAGAAATCTGACTTCTCGAATCCTTTACCAGTGCCTGGAAAATCTCGCCCCATGTCAGCTTCATTCTCGTCCACAAATGCCCGGGCACCGGTGTGCGTACAGTAAATCTGATCGAATGCTTGCGGAGTGTTGAACCACACCTCATTCGGGCCAACTCGTACAACGTCACCGTACTTCTTGTGCAATTCCAGCCCTAGCTTCGCCAATCTTCCTTGAACTATGTTCTTCGCATACCAAAAGTCGGACATGGCAGCTAGTTTGGGGCCGGGGACCTGGGCCAGTGGGTGGAAAGTGATGCGATACAGCGCTACAGTCATGGCAAGCACAAGTAGTGCTAAGCAGCTGAAGCGCAGCGTGGCAAGTAGAATATGGCCCAAGTCAATGGCATTCGCCATGGTGGGATTGAACAACAGCATCAAGGCAGCGGTTTCGCCCATATGGCGAGCAAGCCTTGCCGAATTTCCCTCCAACTAACCGAGCGATGGGCCATACATTGACGTGAGATGCCTTGAGCGTTCGAGACCCGACGGAAGATATACTCGCCACAAGACGAGGCGGCCATGGTCGTTTGGTGCCGCAATTGTGATGTAGACTCTGTCCATGCGTGTGCATCCATGTGTGTGTGTACACTGTGCAAGTTGTCGAAGACGAAAAATTCACGGCCCAACCTTGCTGGAGTGCCTAGGGTAGCTAGAGTGGGGCTCGGTAAACAAAGGGTCTCAGACACACAACGCTGTCCCGCGATAGTTACGTCCTATTCTTGTCTCGAAGACTCTTGTATTCTCAAACCGAGGAAATGTTAAAGCAAATCAAACGACCTGCTTATACGATGTCTTCATCACTTGCGACTAGCACTCCAATTAGAGCTCCTCTGCATCGATTCAATCGGTGGCGGAACCGGAGCCGTGGTCCTCCACGCTTTGCAATTTCTTCCTTTCCTCCCGCGCTTTTGCCTTTGCCCTCCACCTCATACCGAATTTGAGTAGCACGAGCAAGGGAACTAAACCTATGAAATACAGGCCTCCGACAAGTGTAAATGCGGGACCAGCCCCCATAGCATCGATCACAGGGATAATGGCAGCACTGGCACCAGCACCGACAAGACAGCGAGTTAGGTTGTTGGCAGCGGTCGCGGTACCGGCCTTTCCAGGGTTGAAGTCGACGAGCAAAATGTTGGCAGCGTTGTTGAACCCAATCATACCGACACCTAGCATGAAACTCAACAAGCACGGCACAGCGACGTGGGTGACTGCATGCATTGCCCATCCCCAACCGATCAGACTCGTTCCAGCGAGGCCAAGCAACGGAAGCCCGATTTCGAGACGGGCTCGTTCCAGAGGAAACTCTGAGAGATCTTGTTGTCGCCTGCGATCATAAGGAACGCCAGATCTGATGCAATGACGCTTGAAGTTGTAGTTGATGAAGGGGCCGACAATCAATGCAGCGCCGATAGACCCAACGGCCAAGGGCAGGTACATCAAGCCAACTTGGACTTCATTGTAGCCGTATTTATCCGCGAACAGGGTTGGCATCGCCGTCGAGATGCAGTAAAAGCCAGCAAAAACAAGGCTGCTGGTCCAGAGCAACAGACCGTTCACTCTCTCAAAAAGGAGAAACAGTGATTCGAGAACATTTGGCGCCTGAAACTTGAACTTGTTCTGCTTGCTTGCCGAGCTCGCGCCTGTTGCCACTTTCTCGAGTGTGTTCCCGCGCCGGAGCTTTCTCCTCCGCCGACGCTGCACAATCTGCCAGACAGACCTGTACAGAGGGGGCGGAGCGACGGAGCCATCGTCGACTATCCGACGACACGTCTCCGGGAAAAATAAGATGATGAACACTAACGCCACGCCAGAAGATATAGCGAGGAACCAGAATATAGATCTCCAACCAAGATATTGCGAAAGAACTCCGCCAATGATGGGTCCAAGCGATGGAGCAAAAACTGTTGGAACAACGGTGAGCCCAATGTACTGCCCCCTCTCAGCTGACGTCACGACGTCTGCAACGACGGCCGTACAAAGGGCGACGGTGCTACTTGATCCAGCGGACTGGAGACATCTCAGACCAAGAAGAGCACCGTAACTCGGAGCTGAAGCAAGCCCGATGTTGGCTGCGATGTAGACGACGAAGCATCCGACGTACGCCGGTCGACGGCCCCCACTGTCGGCTAGTGAGCCTATAAACATGGGAGTTATGCCTTGAAAGATCATATAAGTCGTTATTGTCAAATTCATCTGCGTATCAGTCACCTGAAGATCTTTTGACAGCTGCGTCAATGCTGGCAAGTATATCTGAGCGGTGAGAGGTGAGAAGATTGCCGTGCAGGCAGCCCCAAGGACGACACTTCGTTTTTGCCATGATGTCAAGACTGAGTACGGTGCGGCGTTGTTTTCTCCCGAGCGTGAAGGCGACTGTTCAATGTCCGTGTGACTGTGCTCATTTGATGATGGCAACGCACCCTGTTGGCCGTTTTCAAGCGATTTCAGATTCGCCTGCTTCATGGCCACCAGTTTCCAGGTCGATTTTCAGACCAGGCATCAGGGTGTTATTGAAATTATTCGATCGAAGCCAAAAAGACAAAAATACCTCTGGGAGGGAGCCTTTTTGTCTGAGATCCAGACGATGCGCCACCCCTGCCGTTGTCGGGGAATTGTCCCAATTTTCGGGCATACAGTCCACCCCCTGTTTGATTTTACACAACTACAAGCCCCACGCGGGGCGGCTACTATCAGCTCTTAGTGGCTGCTGCTAGTGGAGCTGTTAGGGGTGCTATAGGTTATGTACGCTAGTAAGAGGTACTTAATAGCCCTAGGAAATTTCACCTATAATAAGGTACTTCCTACCCCACTTAGTGCTACGCTAGGCCACGGCTTGATATGTCATTGGCCTGCTACCCCTAGTCATGTACTCGTGTAAAATCAAACAGGGGGTGGACTGTATAAGGGGGGGCATGGCACGGGTCGGACATAACGGCCGGCAGAACGGCGAGTCTGGTGCCGGATCGGCGCCGGATCGGTGCCGACGTCGGCCAAAAACTTGTTGACGGAACATTTGAGGTTGAGCCTCAGTTATATTCAGACTGGTTTAAGTACTAACGGTATTATAAACTTACCTCTTAGCTAGATAATAGTAAACCTTATTAGACATCCCTGCTGGTTGTGCAGTATGACATGGGGAGCCTGCTGACAACTGTCAGATCTTGAACAGGGGCCTGATGTAATGGGAACGGCACACTCAATCAACTGTTAAAAGCAACAGACCAGCGACTTGTTGCCCGATCAAGTCAGAAGAGCGGTTCGCTATCAATCAAACAATTTTTTTTTAATTTTATTCTATAATATGCGCTGAGCCAATCTTGCTATCTGCGTGTGTGATGGAATCAGTACCTGGGTAAGGTAAAGTACGGATTATTACTGGTTCTAGCAAAAAGATGTCACTTGGCAAATGAACAGCGGGCCCAGAGATATTCCGCTTCCGCCTGCACCCCTGAGCCAGGTACAAGCCACGTACCTTGGTACCATTCTATGTATTTTCGGCGGACCCAGAGGAGCTACATGAGGACACGATCTTCACGAGCTGCAACTTGCGCGCTGCACAAAATCAAGGCTGCTATCATGGTGAGCGACCCCGCATCGTACTTCATATGTAACAAGACTAATTACCATATCGACAGAACGTCCAGTATAACTCTGCCCTGCGGCAGAGCAAATCGATTCGCAGCGAACTCGAGACGCTCAACTCCAAAGGCGCCCCCTCCGCCGGTGACATTGGCAACGTGTCGGCGTCGCTGTCGTCATTCTCCAAGACGATCGACGAATACAACCAACTTGCACGACAAGAAATCGTTCCAAAGAAGCAAGGCGAAGCCTTTGAGCGGGTCAAGCGATTCCGGGAAGACCTGTCCGATTTCCGATCCCAGATCGATGGCCTGAAGAAAGCTCGAGACGACGCACATCACCAGAACAACAGAGCAGAATTGCTCGGCAGAAGACCTTACAATGCCACTCCCGAAAATCCATACGCAAACACTCCGACCAGCACCAACTCTGCCTTCCAGCCTCGGCAATCGTCACAAACGAGCGGCCACTTGACAACCGGGTCCGCAGACGAAATGCGAGAGGCGCATGCTTTCAGAGAGCAGAACTTCTTTGCCAACACTCACTCGGCCCTGGATGAATATATCGCCAGGGGGCAGGCTGTTCTGGGCGACTTGGGACAGCAACGGGAAATGCTCAAGAACACGCAAAAGAGACTGTACAGCGTTGGCACCACCCTGGGCATCAGCGGAGATACCATACGAATGGTGGAAAGGCGGGCTCGACAAGACAAGTGGCTGTTCTCGGGAGGAGTCGTCGTGTTCTTCTCATTTTGTTGGTTAGTGCTGCACTACCTACGATGAACAGTTGCGTCTTAGGCTGCGGGTATGCTGTACTTGGGAAAAGAACATTGAGCATGGCGTCTTTGGGGTATACGGGTTCAGCACATTGCAGATTTATCTTCTTCTTACGGGGGGAGCTTTTTAACTTTTCAGTTGCAACTTTTTTCTTTTTCTTTTTTCCCGGAAATTCTCCATTTCCTCTTTGATTGAATCCGTCGGCTTCGCCCATTCTAAACCTCGTCCTCCCCATCAACAGGACGGAGAGCTATGGTGAAAAGCACGTCCTTTGTGGTATGGATCTCGACACATCTAGTACGAGGCAACAGGTGATTACTGGTGCTTAGCTTTCCTCCAATCTTGGACTCCCAATCAGACACATCCCATTCCAGGCCTCTGGTGGTAATGCGGCTTGGCTCTTGAAGCGGGATGATTCCAACGTGTTTCCCAAACACAGCATCCTCGCCGTCTTCGTTGACGTGAATCTTGTGTGTTCCGGATTTCAGCAAAAAAGTCAGACTTGACCCGGACAGCAGGTATATTCGGCCAGTGGCGTAATCAGGCTCTGATTGAAAGAGATAAAGGTGGTGCAGCTGACTCAGGCCCTGATCAACCCGGCCGCCGATGCCGCCGAGCGCGACAATATCCATGGCACCGAGCTGTGACTTGCGAATCCAGTTGATGGCTTTCCCGAAGTCGGCGGATTCCTGGTCAGTGTCGTGAATGACCAGCGCGGGCGTGGGTTGTGACGAGTAGAAGTCCCTCACGGAGGGAGAAAGGGAGTCCAAGTCACCAATGATGGCTTGCAGATTCGACTGAACAATGTTAAACCTCCCTGAGTCAACGGCATATACCTCGAGTTCTGGGGCACTGATGCACTGACAAATTTTCCTCGGAACGAAGACAGCTCATGCAGTCGGTTGGCGCCGCCATCGGCAGCAACTCTCAGTTTCGCTAAATAACAACAACAAACCCTGGTCAGCACGCAATGTAGATCTGATGACAATTGAGCTGCAAAATGTGATGGGTTTCCCCCTCCCCCCGCCGCAGGCAGATCTGTCGTCGTTTACCATTCTTCCACAGTCTGCGCAAGGTGGCTCCATTTTTCAGAGGCTGGTTAAGGACCAATAACGCGAATTCCTGGGAATTATCATGATCCTCTAGCAGCTTGGCGGGGTGCCACTCAAATTCCTTGGTGGACATGTTACGTCCTGGGTCCCGGAAAGTTTGCAAGTTTCCGTCGATGTTTTCTGGCGCCGAGAGGGGAACGAGAGGAAGGCGGTCTGATGCCCGGGGTGGGAGAATCGAACAATGGGACCAGACAGACAACAACTTTCAGGGCGAGAGGGTGTGATTCATCAATCTTCAAGGTTGGCAATTTCTCAAGCATATGTAGGCGCGTGCACCGACTACCAGGATCAAAAGTTTCGCACAGTAGTGGGACCTTGGGATGGCACAATGCACACAAAAAAAGTTTCGAGTTATATATATTAACACGTGGCAGCTGCATTATTCCAAAACGCTTGTTGTGTTGTCATGCGGCATGCCCCCCCCGCTCTATTAGAGGCTTCACAATCTCTTCGGATAACCGGATAACCGGATAAACACCGGTGTAGTGGTTGGTGCCTTTTGCTGAACCTTACCGCCCCCCCGGTTCCGTGAAGTCATCGGGAACGCTGACCAATCAATGCAGACAGACACTTTTTTTCCCTGGTGGAATATTTATTTTCCAAGTCAATGAATGCAATTTTGCTCGCGCAGCATCACAACCCGGTTCGCAACATCGTTGGAAGATTCCTGTTTCCGTCTCGGCAGGGCCACAGCATGTATCGCGCAACCTTGCGAAGCGCGTCGCGACAGACTCTGGGAGCCCTGGGTTACTCCCGGTCTGCACCTCGACGGCTCGCTTCCACGTCCACGTCCCCCGCCGATCGGCCACGATCATGGAAGAGTCTCGCGCTGAGATGGGGCCTGGCCATTGGCGCCTCCGTCACCTACTACTACAACATAGGCTCCGTGTTCGCAGAGGAGACAGAACAAGGTACTTCCAGATATCCGCCCGCCCGACCGCGTCACCACAAAAGGTTTTCCAGCAAACACCCCAGCTAACCAGCGCCGAAAATGGCTCCAAAGCACCCCGACCAACATCCGCTCCGTTGACTTTCGCAGAATCTGATCTGCCCACCGTCGAGTCTGTCGTCGAGAAAAAGAGGCAGCAGCTGGGTGACAGATCCGAAGAGCAGCCCGAATCATCCCAAGTCCAGCCGACCGAATCCACGACCCCTGAGACCGGCACCGACGCGCAGACCACTACAGCTTCTGCTTCCCCAGAGGCGCCGCTGGAGGAGGAGGCGGAGACGGAAGGCGGCCAAGAGGGCGCGTTCAATCCCGAAACCGGCGAAATCAATTGGGACTGCCCATGTCTTGGCGGAATGGCCCACGGTCCTTGTGGCGAGGACTTCAAGACGGCATTCAGCTGCTTCGTCTTCTCCAACGCGGAGCCCAAGGGCATGGACTGCATCGATAAGTTCCAGTATGCCAAGGCCTTTTTTTCAAAAGTGCTCACGCACCACGGCACGTCACGCTGACACACACACCATCACAGGGGCATGCAGGAATGCTTTAGGCGATACCCGGATATCTACGGCGCCGAACTCACAGATGATGAGGGCGGTGAAGACGGAGCACCTGGGGGAGACGGAGCTTCTCGCGAGGAAGGTGCTTCAAGCTCTTCTTCTTCAAGAATTGACCCACCTGAGACGGAAGAGTCGAAAAGTGCTCGGCCAGTGGCCGACAATGGTGTACCAAAGCAGTGGGAGGACGCCACCGACGCGGACAGCAAGGACGCACAAAAGGAACAGCCAGGAAAGCTGGAAAGCAAGGAATAGAGCATGCCCATTTTAACATGCATCTATCGCATGGGTGGCCATCATGTATTATTGGGGACCCCTGCTCCATGTAGAATTTGGCATGGTGACCATGCTTGTACAACATCACACTGCACGAGACGGATATGCATAGGTGGAAGGCGATGGAACATGAACGGCAAAGTATCAAGCTACACTACACACCATTGAGCACCATATGTAATATTTGTCTCCACTCGGAACGGCATCTCATCTCATGGCGCATGAATCGGAACGTGACAGGGCCAGGCGTCATGACGCATGGACAATCGCTGACTGCAGATTTCAGTAGCAAAAACATGATGCTGAATTGTAACATTTTACATTAGACTCAAAAAATTGCAAAAATAAAAATAAAAAAATGCATCACATCAATACCGTTACAACCAACGCCGTAAAAAAAAAAAAAAAAAGAGGAAGAGTGCGATATGGCATCGCCATCCCAACCCTCACAATCTAAGAGCCACCCTTGTTGCCCTTGACCAGATATCGTCCAAGGACAGCCTCCACGGCACCAACGCCAGCCAGAATACCAAACCCTACACCAGCCTTCTTCCAGTCGAGGTTGCCCCTCTCGTACAGGCCCCATGCCTTGTATCCCAGGTAGGAGCTGACGCCGATGACGGCGGCGAGATTGGTCAAGGCCAGGGCACCAGCACTGCCATCCGACAGGCTGGCGAACTGCTGGGTGATCCAAGAGTCGGCGTTGCGCGCCTTCTTCGCGGCATGCTTCTTGGCATGTTGGGCCTTGACCTTGGCGGCCTCGGCCTCGCGCTCCAGCCGCTCAGCTTGCGTGTCCGTCTGGACATGCTGCTCGAGAAAGTCGGACGGCACGGTGCGCACGCTGGGGACGTCAACGTCGATGAGGGAGGCAGTGGATGCGGACTCGTTGTTGACGAGCTCCACGGGCTGAGGAGCAGCGGCCTGCGCGTTTCAGGTGTCAGTCATTCGGCCCCAGCGGCTACATGACGAGTCACGTCCCGCGGCGAAGATAGTATCTATCAGGGGGGTAGGAGGAAAAGGGGGTGGAATGTTGCGCGACGCGATGCGATGCGCTTCACTCACCTCCTCGGGAGTCTGCTTGGGACCGCTGGCGGCTACTTCGGCGTAAGACACTGTGACGCGGGCAGGCAATGAGCTTTCCAGGTTCTTGTAAAATGCCATGGCCACGTGAGGGAAAAGCTGACTTACTGATTGATTGGGGTCTCGGGGCTGAGAGGGAATCCGGATAAATTGCAGGGCTTTGTTGTAGAGATTTGCGTTGCCGTGCCTGGGACTGGACAAGGAAAGAAGGTGTGTTGAAGGGAAGTTGTGACTGCCCATTTCATGTGACGCGGCGGTCCGGGCAACGCCTCCAGCCCCGTCAATGGATGGATGGATGACGTACTTGGCGAACCTCAGTGAGAGCCACGACCCACCCACCAGCCGGTCAACGGCTGGTCGCCATGGAAGTCATCGACTGAACTATTACCGCCAGTCGGCACCGCTCCGTTTCCGATTCTTTCCCAGGTTCGATTACTCGGACCTGTGGATGCCAAGGCAAGAATACGCTGTCGAGGCGTCAAATCATGCTCAACCTTTTTATCCATTTCCTCGACTGGTATCTTGTCACTTTGCATGAAGCGATGCGGGGCAAGATGCGACGAGCAAGTGAATGCATTTCTTAAGAAATGAAAAAAGGAAGAAGAAAAAAATTACTCCTAACCATGACAAAAGCTTGATCCCTCCCTGAATTCAGGTCCAACTCCCCAGACCAACGCCGTGCCAACGGGTATCACGATTTCAGAGCCGCTCGCCTACCCTTCTTAAAACCGGGGCACCAGCTCCATGCGAAGATTATTTGTCTCGTGTATCATGCATTTACTTTTCCAGGGAATGAACCTTGTTGCCAAAGTCTTCTAATGATGTGGGGTATCATGGCGATTTTCGAAATTCTTCGTCGAGTCTCATTACCCAGTGCTGCCTCATGCGCCAGGACATTTTGCAATACATCAACGCCTTGCTCTCATCGACCAAGACGTTTTCTGCTATCTTGATCTGCAAATCCATATCTGCGTCTGCGAAGTCTCCGAAGAACTGCTCCAGAGCCATTTCACACCATCTTGAGCCGATGGAGGACTGCACGACGTCACAGATAGGCTTCTCCGGCGGCGGCTGCGAAGGACTCCGGGTCCATCTTGTCGTCGCGGGCGGAGCACCACTTGGTGATTCACATGTAGATGCATCCGTATTCGGAAGCAGATTGTTTGACGATGCGGGACCTACAGCCACTGAATCGTCCGCGAGGGAGGTCCGTTGCCTCTTGCCTGGTGACGCGGCCAATAGCAGGGTTCTGCCATGATGGGCTGAAGAGGGCGGCGGCGGCGGCGGCGGCGTTGTGCCGAACAGGCCGTCGCTTTGGGCTATTGGAAGCGCCCGCTTCTTTGCTTGATTTGCCGGCTCATCTGGAGGAGTCAAGGCGGATGGTTGTGTAGTCGCCGTTCGAGGAGGAAGGGCGGCCGACGTCGACGTCTGGCTCGAAGATGATTCCGCTGGCCCAGGGCTGTCCTGGCTGGTGGGACCATTTGAAGGTTCAGACTGTAGATGCAAGACACCGGTTCCTGGCATCTCAGACTCGTCACCCGGCTGTCCATCGGTTCTCCTACGCGGTTTCATGATCCTTTTTGGCGCACCTCCCGACCCGATAACGTCGGGGTACAGGATCTCCATGTATTCTTCATGATCAAACGGTCGACCCCGGAGGGCTTTCGAAAGAGGCTCTTTCTGTCCACCTGTCATGTCAGTTTTCTCTTGCTCTATTTTGCCTCGTCTTGAGTTATCCTGACTACGCCATCGGCACAAGACACACCCACCTCTATGTGCGCCCTCCAAGCGTCTTCCGTGGCAGTCACTGTTTTCAACACTGAATTATATGCAAAGTCTGGGTCCTCGCGAAGACCACGCCAAAGGCGGAATCGCTTCCGCGCATTGTCGCTCTTGTTGATGAGGTGGCTCTTTGCAGGATATGCACCATGGCAGTCCTGGAGGACTTGCGCAGCGCGCTCCCAAGCCTCAGCTTTGAAACTGTTATTTTCTCGCAAACCGAGTTGGACGCTGTCACAGAGGCTGCGGAAGAAAGTCGTCTCGTATGCGGGTGTCCAGCTGAAACGTGGAGCGCGGCGGTCACGATCGACACGGGAAGACCCTTGCCCGTCGGGGCCGAGCATGTCGATGTCGTCTTCAGACATGGTGCGTGGAGGTCCGAGACGGTGCAAATTTCGATACTGCAACCCTTGCGCTTGCGACAGGGCCGGCGATCAGGTACCACGGCGCGCTGCATCAACGCGGCGGCGGCCTGCAAGCTTTGGGGTGCGATGCAGATGGGTAATTTGGTTAAGAGGACTGGTCAACAGTAATTCGCAAAGCAAGCATAAAGCGGTCCATCGGACCCTGGGGAAGGGACGTCGGAGCGCGGGCATCGCCTGCCGAATACGGCAGCCTGTTGTGCAGCCACTAAGCCAGTACCCTGGTACGCGTGAGCCAGTCTTGCGAAAAGATTATAATTTTCAATAGTATCATTGGAAACCAATGGTTCAACCAATGATACGGGCGGATGGTTTAGTGGTATAATACTCCCTTAGCATGACCACGCATGGTTTCAGGCATGGGAGTGGTCCGGGGTTCGATTCCCCGTCTGTCCAGTGTAGGTGGTTCGAGTTCACCATTGTACCCTTTTTTTTTGCCCTCGGGAGGCAAAGTCTGTAACTTTTGTTAGGAGTTATGTCCACGATTGCGAACAGCCTGTGTAAATAAAACAACAAGTGGCTGTAGACCACATCATAGGGGGAAGCCGTGTATATTGGTTATATCAATAGCCATAAAATTCTTTGCCATCTAGCCATCATGTTGCTTTGCTAGCATCATTACGCCAGTTGATACAAGTCGAAACACCCGAGCGAGTCGGTGCCTTTGAACGAACCTGGTACACAGATCGAGTTGCATCCAAGGAGATGATATCCTGGCGGGAATAGGATGAATAGGATGGCCATCGCCCCCTTGCATCCGGGGGTGCCATGAGGCGAGAAGCCAATCACGGCGTGCCTGCGCGCCTGCCTTGCCGGACCCTCTCATCTTCCTTCCTTTCTTTTTTTCAGCTGATCTGTCCAGTCGGCGGTCAGGAGCGCGCCAAGTCGGCAATGTGTGGCTGGTGATGCTCATCCCGTGGCAAGGTGGTTTCAGCCGGGGGACATGTGAAGGAAAAAAAAGAAGAAAAAGAAGAAGAAGGAGGACGTGTTCATGCGAGGGTCCGTGCAACGACTTTTGCAAGAGTCATTGGCGACTGGGGCAATGAGCCTGGCATTTCTGGATCCCCCGTCGAGTCACGACCGAGTCATGTTCGCAACGGGCCGGAACATGGGATGCATGCATTTCCATCGCCACAGATTAGCGAGCTCGTTGGCGAAAAAGAGGATCCGAGACACGGACGGGGATGGCCGGGTCGCTGACGGGCTCTATGTAATCCGTATTTCATTCATCATGCACGAGCACCCGGTTCCAGTTCCACTGGGGTACCGAGAGGAAGTTGCAGTTTGCAAATTCCCTTCATGTAATGTGTTGCAAGCCCCGGCGTGCGACAATGCGTGCGCTTCACGTCACGTTCCATGGGCTGGCTCCGTGACACCCAGAACAATCAGCACCACGGGGGTCTCTGCATCTCCGGGAATCCATCCGTCATCTTATTCTTGGGGAATCCATCCATCATCTTGGGGAATCCCATCATCTGGGGATCCACGTGCCGACCGGCCCAATGCAACCTCGACCCCCCCCCCCCCCTGCCACTTTTCTCCGAACCAAGCATTGGCAAGTTGCTCCGTAAGTCGTCGTCGGCCAAAGACGAGATGCGCCGTGCCACAGCAACAGCGCAGCACATGACTGAGGGAACACGTTCCCCGTCGAGCCAGACAGGATTCCACGCTCTTCCCCCCCAGCCAAGTCCCGTGTTATTTCGCGACTCGACCGCCATATACAGCACCGCACTCCGGCACCAGACGCACAACGCGCCCCATTGAAGTGAAGTGGCCCGGAGGGACGACCCAGGCCTTTGTATACCGAAACAGAAAAAATAGGCGACAAGGAGTTGGTCCATGGCAAGATGTTGCGCCGGGCTGCGCTAGCACTCTTTCAGTATCAGAGTCCCATCGCATCTTGTCGAGATAGATCCCCCAAGTTCCCCAAGCCAAAGGGGTTTGGCACAAGTGAGAGAGAAGGCCACCCGAGCACGTGTCCCCATGGCCTCTTGATTCGGCCCTTCCATCAAGAAGGCGCACGGAGTTTCTGCGCCTGAGCAATTCGATCAAGTAGGACCATTCGACATTTTCATCATGCGGTGCAAAAAATATTGCAAGGCTTGCACCAATCATGCTGTCTTGTATGAATCGTCTTCCCGTAGGATGCCCCCCCCACGTTTCCATGAGCTAGGCCCAATGTGCCTTTTCTGCCCGGATGGGACGTTTCCAGGATGGGCAACTTGTCGTGGTCACTTGGGATGAGATTAGGGTCCCCTTGTCTCGTAGTCCTTGCCATTTTGATCTGGAGACATCCTCCCCCCCCCCAAGTGTCTTCTTTGAAAGTGAAGAGCGCGGAGCAAGGAGGTATAATAACTTGACCATGTTCCCACCTCTCGCGCTGAAACTGTTTCCGTGAATGGGGTGGGAGGGCAAAGCAAAGAACGTTTCGCTTCTTCTTCTTCTTCTTCTTCTGTGTAAGTGTGTTTGTGGCAGCAGAATACTTTGCCGCTGTGTGTCATATACACGATTCGTTCTTGTTGTATATATATATCACCACCCCTTGATTGTTTCTTCGGCACACAAGATGATCAACCACCACCGACTACTGGCCGGTGTGCTGGCTCTCGCTGCCTCGGCGAGCGCGTGGGGTGCCCCCGGCTACGCGGGATTCAACCTCAGATGGCAGGAGACGTTTGGCGGCGCGGGAGGCAGCGCCCCGAACACGGGCAACTGGAACCTGATCGACGGATACCTCGACGTCAACGACGAGTGGCAGACGTACACGGCCAGCGCGCGCAACGTGCAGCTCAGCGGGGGCAACACGCTGCAGATTGTGCCGTGGAGGGACGCGTCGGCGCGGAGGGGGTGGACGTCGGGCCGGCTGGAGAGCAAGTACGTCCTGACGCCCGACGCCGGCAGGGTCACGAGGGTCGAGGCCTCTCTCCGGACCGGCTCCAACGCCCAGGCCGGCAAGCAGGGCGTCTGGCCGGCCTGGTGGATGCTCGGCGACTCGATCCGGCACGGCAGGGGCTGGCCGGCGTGTGGCGAGCTCGACGTCATGGAGCAGGTCAACGGGCAGCCGGCCGGGCACGGCACGGCCCACTGCCAGCAGTACCCCGGCGGCGTCTGCGACGAGCCCGGCGGCATCGGGAGCACCGTCGCCGTCGCCAACGACAACAACTTCCACGTCTGGCGCCTCGAGTTCGACCGCCGCCCCGGGGACTGGGCCCGCCAGTCCATCACCTGGTTCGTCGACGGCCGCCAGTTCCACCGCATCACCGGCTCGCGCATCGCCGACCGCGCCACCTGGCTCTCTCTGTGCCAGAGCCCCATGTACTTCATCCTCAACGTCGCCGTGGGCGGCAATTGGGTACGTTTTCTCTCTCTCTGGGGGAAGGAATTCCTTCCAAAAAGTAATCGTGCCAGAGTTCTGACTCCGAATCTCCTAGCCGGGCGCCCCCAATGGCGCAACCCAGGACGGCTACGGCGCCATGATGGAAGTCGCATACGTCGCCCATTACACCACCGCCTGACTTGTCAAAGTCGACTCGACCAATGTTCATTTCCTTTCCATGGCCATGATTCCCACCACTTGCCCACCACTTGCCCACCACTCTCGACTATTTATACTGCGTCGCCGCTCGGCATCTTATTCTTCTCTGTACACATAGTATTCCCCAGTCGCTTCCTCCGGCTGCTCGTACATAGGGCCTGCTCTCGCTACACTACATATGCAGCACTGTACATACAAATTCTCGAGCCGTTGTTCTTAATAAACCCTCCTTCGTCAAACAAGTCTCCCGTCATGATGTTTGTTGCATAATGTTTTTATTCATCCACGACTTCCTTGCTCCAGCTGCTCAATCTTCCGTTCAGCCTCCCGTCTGTTCTTCTCCTGCAAATCATATACTTTCTGCAGCTCCTCCACCATGAATGGTTTCAACGCAGACAACTTGCCTGCTCGATAGTCGTACACGGCCAAGTCCTCGAAGCATCGTGCCGCCACGCGTCTGTGCATCTCGGAGTAGATGACGGCGTCGAGGAATATGCTGGTGCAGCTGCCGGTTGGTCGCTGAGAGAGTCTATGTATGACTGTGATCTTGTCGGGATATGTGACGGGCTGGCCGAGTGCGCAGTGTAAGCTTTCAACGAGCTTCCTGGAAACAAGGAGGGGGGTTGGCAGAAGGGAGCAAGCAAGCAGACTGACGAGTTTGAAATCAGTCTTGATGCTCTTCAGGATGAGACCAATGCCACGGGGTCGCACCATGTCGAGCCACTGCTGGCGCTCTTCCGGTGGTGCGTACGGCGCAAACGACGTAACCCAGTTGACACGCCCGGATTCAGCGTATCGGTTGTACATGATGTTGTTGACGTGACCTTTACTTGGCATTCATGAGTATAAATGCTGGAAAAGAGAACTCGCCAGTTCCAAAATGCTGTTTTTTTCTTGCTTACCCTGTTTACCCGCCTGAGCTTAGTGCACGGCAATTTTCCTCTTTTTTTTTTCTTTCTTCCAACAGTGAAGCGGGCTGTGCAACACAAGGAGGACTCACCATGCTATCCTGTATTCACCACATATCAGATGGCGCGTCCAAAGTCAGCAGGCATCTCGGCTTCGTGCTCGTCCTCATCTCTCCTCCGGGAAACGTTACCATGTCGCCCCAGGCCACGCCAAACTTGTCGAGGCCCCTCCACCGCTCTTCGGTGAGGAAGCCCTCCCTGCCAGCCGACAGCGCGAGCCAGTGACTGTCCAGGTAGTCGGACGTCTTCCTCAACCTCTCGGCATCTTCTCCCCGGGCATTGGCGCCCAGGGCCTTGATGCGGCTCTGTAGATCCGAGAGCCACCGCGGATTCAGAGCAAGTGCCGACCCGGAAGCGCTCCTCCCTGCGCTCCCTGCGGTGCTCGAACTGGACTTCCGCGCCGGCGTCCGCAATGCGTGCCGGGCTGTGCTGCTGCAAGCACGAGGGTTGACCAGGCGCTGCATTGCATGCATCGCGGTCGGCATGTCTTACGGCAACGGGTACGGATTAGATTGCTAACGATGGATTGATGAATGGAACCTGGATGAGGCTGCTGGGACCTTCCTTGTCTGCGGATTGTCTGGGTTGCTTACGTACAGCATAAGTGCTCACTGCTTACGTACATACGTCAACAAGTTTTGTTTTGTGGGCAAGAACCGAACCGAACCGGGGCCGATAAAGTCGAGGAAGTCGACGACGCCGTGGCAGTCCTTTTCTCGCATTCTCAGAAGCGCTGCTTTCCCGCAAAAGGCCCGGACTCGTACTCCCCCGGCCTTGGCGTCGGCGAGAAGGAACCGACTTGGCATGAACGGACAAGGCAATGTCAGGACTCAGGAATGAGGGGGCCAGAGACATGGCAATTTACGTGAGTGTCATGGGAAAGACACCACGGCACTTGGCACATGGCAATCAAGGATGCGACATATCTTGGAGGGAAGGTCAGGGGTAACAGGTGACATGTCGGACAGGTTGCTTGCCACGCAGCGCCCCATCGCACGGTTCCCTCGGCGACCACCATCGCACCATCACCTTTGCCACAGTTTGTCGACATGTTCGATGTTGTAAATCTGGACATGGAGGCGTGGTATCATTTTTGCGTTAAACTCACATGTCCTAATTATGAAATAAGAAAGAAAAACACTGATGCAAATGAACAAGTTGTATCCCCCCCCCCAAAAAAAAAACCCCCCCCCAAATTATTTTCTAGAGTTGCATCATGTGGACTCTTGTCCCAGCCCTTCTTATTTCTTTGTCGCCAAGTTGGCAACACTCGGTCGGCGACTGGCCGAAGGGGTACCTCGAGGAGTTCCTCTTGGGGTGACGCGGCTTTCACCAAAGAAGCGGTGCTGTTGGCTGTATCGTCGCTCGTTGGTAGGGCGTCCCGGCACTCCTGAAGCGGAAGCAGCGGATCCTGCGCAATTTGTTTGGTCAGTTTCATTCGTCCCTTGATACAAGTGCACGAGTTGGCGCGGCAGGAGAAAAAAAAAAAAAGTGCTTGCTTACCTCGGCGTTCGCCAGCATCGTATGCGTTGCTGCCACGGCGACCTTCTTGTATCTGCTCTTGACGGGCATCGGCCAGCCTCTGAGCAAATGGCGACCTCTTTCGTAGTTCGGGCCCCTTCCAGTAGATGACGTACACGGCAATGACAAGAACGAACGAGATGCAGAAAAGAATGGTGCTGGCATATTCCAGGTTTCTTCCGCTCGATTTACCAATGTTCTCGAAGAACGGCACGGCAGGCACGGTGAGGACACCAGCCAAAAAGTCTCGGGCCCAGCCGTTACCACCAGTGGCTGAAGCAGAGTACGGACCGTAGGCGCAAATCATGTAGTCGATTGTGGCCATGTAAATGGCGTAATTGGCGATGCCGACAATGGCGACGAATATCATCGACCCGATCCAATGAATCGGGGGACCTGAAATGGTCCATGCGAACCCAATCAGGCCGATTGGCAAGCACGGTGCCGTGTAGAGCAGGAACCAGAGGCGAGATTCATACTGCGCTCGCTCGTCGGTAGGTTTGTCAGCTCGCTCTTTGATGTTGCGGCGGATGGCGGGAATGAACATCAACCAGGCAATGACGTATCCGACGCCGATGGCAATGAATGCCAATCCGACCTGCACTGTTGTGAAGCCCCATTTTCCATGGTATACCAGCCCGAAAGACTGGATGAACATGAAGATCAGCGCGTCGGAGAAACCAGACAACAGGGACAAGACCAGGACGATGGGCTCGGTAATGAACATTCGGAAGGGTCGAACCCAGGTAGTGAGAATCTCCTTGGCAGAGAAGCGGTCGCTGAAGGGGACGAGCTCATCGGGACCCCAGATGTTCTGGCCCGTCTCCTTTCTGCGCTTCTTGGCAATGCGGTTCATCATGATGGTGGTACGGGTCTCGGGAACAGTGAGTGCGTGGATGATCTGCACGACTCCACCAAGAATAAGCTGAACCCAAATAGACCATCTACAAGAGAACGCGCGTGGTGGTTAGCATTGGATATTTAGTCGTGCGCAAAAAAATAGAAAAACAAAAATAAAAGCACGCTTCACTCACCTCCAGTCCAGATATTGTTCAGTGAAACCGCCCACGATGGGACCGAGGACAGATCCTCCGACAGAAGAAAAGACAACATAAGCGACGGCGTACTGCTGCGTGTCGGCTTCCCACATATCGGCAATCATTCCCAGCGTGACTGAGCCACCAGCCGACGACAAACCACCCAGTGCTCGTCCGACCATGACGGTGGCAAAGTTGGGCGCTAGTGCGACGGGCAATTGCCAGATGTTGACGAGGAACAGTGAGAGCTGGAGAACCGGCCAGCGGCCGAACTCTTCTGACCAGGGAGCCCACAGCTCGCAACCAAACGCGTAGAGAACCAGGAAGATCATGGCACCACATCGAGCAGCCTGGTCGCTCACACCAAACTCCTCGGTCATGCCAGGGATGGCATTGGAATACAGCGAGGTGTTGAAGTTCATCGACACCTGAACCCAGAAGATGACGGTGAGGATATACCATTTCTTTCCGTTCGGGTAGCTGTATCCCAGCTCGTTGTAGCAGTCGTCCTCGGTGATTTCGTACTTGTCGTACGTGCCAATCTTTTCCAAATTAGCACCCTTGTGGTTGGTGTCTGTGGGAGAGTTGGCGTCATCGCCAGAGCCTGCGGTGCCAGCAGTTTGAGCTCCGTTGTTAGGCCCAGCAGATTCCGACCTCTTGAGCTTCTCGTTGGCGAGCTCAAGATCCCGTTGGTTGATGACCTGCGGAGGGTCTTCCGAAAAGTGTGTTTGAGGCATGTTGACTTCTTTGTCTGCCTTGAATTCGTGTTGTGCTTTCCCCCCTTGGTACCACGCAAGACGGGATACCTCTTTGAGCTGGATGCAGATCACGGCACAAATGGGTAGCAGAGACGAATGGTAAAAGGTGGGAGATGATAAGAGGGGGAAGAAGACAAGGGGGAAAAGGGGGGGAAATAACGAGAGTTAAGTGGGCGGCAGAGGCTTAAAAGCAAACTCGACACGGAGAGCCTTTGTGTATAAGCCGTACGAGCTTATAGTTTCCGGCTGGCAACCTGACAACAACTTTCCGCGCGAAAAAAAAAAAAGAGGATGCGGCGGACCCACCGGGGTAAATCATTGAGTTCACACCAAGCCTCCTCCATCCACCCCAGTTTCCTGTTCGCGCCCGAGGTCTTATTTTTTATTTGACCAGACATTGTCGGTTGGGTCTGCGGGGTGTCGGGTGTGTCGTTACAGAGATGGCAGCAGAAAGGAATTCTTCTGTGCAGGTAGCCTGGGCAACAATTCGAATTGTTGTCTCGCTTGCGCTGCTGGTCTCATCTGAGACAATTCCGTTCGAACCCTTTTTCTTGTTCTTTTTGTCTTTTCGTATGTTTCCATTGGGTCTAGCGGGGCGTGCCCTGGCTTGGCCTGGCTTGGCCTGGCTTGGCTTGGCTTGGCCGGGCTCTTGTAATAATGTCTGAGATGGTTGGCATTTCCGGCTCAGCATGCCCCTACATACATAATACTGCCAGATTGAAGTATGCAGCGTTCCTTTTTCTCCCGTCGGAAAGTCGATTTGATTAAGAATGCGACAAGGGATGGCTCTCTCTGGACGCTGTGTGGACGCTGTGCGGACGCTGTCTGGACTCTGGCGTCTTTCTTGCCCTTCCGTGACCCAAATACAAGTACATGCAAGGGTGGAGGAGTCCGGCCTCGACTTGATGCTCGCCAAGTTGGGGTCACCGCCGCCCGTCCGAGGTTGTCGGCGTCGGCCATGACATCGATGTCCGGATCGCGGCATTTCGTCTGCGATGCGCTAGCCTGCTCTGCCTCTTCCTCTGCCTCGCTTCTTGGCTCTTTGCCCTGCGACGCGCCTGCCGGTTCCACTACTTGCCAAGGGGTAGGCCGCTAATTAGATTCGACTTTTCCGCGCCGTGCTGGGAAAAAGGCTTCTGCCTGGCATAGATGGAGCCTTCTTCATGGAGCCTTCCATGACGCAGTTGTGGAGCTTGCCTGCTTATTGCGGAGAAAAAGTGCCGTCACGTGCAGGTCTAGCCAAGGCTAACCTCAACTTTGTTGGGATTTGAGTGATGGCAACCACAACAAGCTGAAAAAAAAAAAGAGTACACAAGTACTCGTACTGCAATGTAGTACCACCCCGGATAGTGCTAAACTTTGAATTCGTTAGCACTTGCCCAAAAGATATAAGAGTGTCCAGAACAGCGGAGTAGCTGGTCAGTCAGTCCAAGTCGATATCCATCATGGCAGGGGCAAGTCGCAAGACAGAATCGCACCACGAAATGTCCTTTAATCGGTCTTTTTTCGTCACGCCCCAGACGGCCAGAGACGGCCAGACAATCAGACAATCGCGTGATCCAACGGTCGGTCGATCGCTCTGGTGTGACTGTGTCCAGACGGTACCCGCTCTTTTCCAAGTTTGACACGACCCTTGATCCATGTCCATGTGCACCATTGATCGCCGCTTACTTGTGGTTGATCGCGATGAGTCTTGTTGCTTTTTTCTTGACTCGGGATTCGGGACTCAGGACTCAGTGCCGACAGCTGTTGGGCCACCACCGATTGTCCGTCAGCAGCGAATGTCGTCATACGCTGGCTGTCGCGTGAGGCTGGTGGACAGAGCCCAACTCCTCTCTCACCTTTGACGGCGTCCGATGACGCACGAGTGCAGGAAAACGTTGCAAGTTTGGTTTCGACTCGAATGCGGAGATGCGGGGATGCGGGTATTCGGTCGAGCTGTAGTACACATCGGTGCATTTTAGTATTCAACAGCATCACCATCAGCACCATCAGCACCATCAGACGTGGCAGGGTTATGGTGAGGGTGAGGGTGAGTGGTTCGAACAAAAAGCCAGCGAAATTGTTGGATTGAAAAAAATCCTGAATGGCCGGATATGTGGGTCCGCCCACCTGCCCTTGCTGGGTTTCCCCTTTGCTTGTGAACGAACTTGGTATTAATTAATGAGATGTAGCAATTTAATCACACAATGACTCGTCTCTGATAAGGTTTTGAGATTAACACTACGCCAAAGATGCCTTGTTTCATGGCCCTATAGGTGGATTAGAGGTCTCTATGCCCTAAGAGCACAAGCCCATGTAGGGAAGTGAGACTGGGCGGGAAACCCGCGGTCTTGTGTAAAGGTGCGGTTGACGTGTCATGATCAACGCGACCTCGTCTTTCTTTGTCTTAGTCATTCTCAAGATGCGGGAACCGCCGCTGCCTCCGCTTCTCAGCGCTCGGGTGACTAAAATGACGGTGAAGAGGAAGGTTTATTTGGTGGTCTTGTCGCCATCGGGCCAGAATACCAGACTCAATCTGTCGGAGCCCCACGACTCCGCTGATGCATTTTCTGACGATCGGTGTCACAGTCGGGGTTTCCAGGTTGCGCGACAAATCTGCTGATGTCGTTCTATAAGAAATGAGGAACTGGACGTACAAAGGGTCCCTGCAGCAAATAGGTTCGCAGGCCATAATTCACCTTGGCATATTGGAAAAGAACACGGTTTGCGTTTGGATGTCCAAGTATGTAAAATAAAAAATTAACATTATTCTGAGATTAAAAGTATTGAGTTGTCGCCGAAACGGATTCAGTCTATATCTATATCGTTGGAGCTCGAGCGTTCCTGCGTCTAGCCCCCGCCAGAGCCTGAGCCACTGGAGCCACCCCCTGAACCGGAGCCACTGGAACCGCCGCCGGAGCCTGAGCCGCTGGAACCTCCGCCCGAGCCAGAGCCACTGGAACCGCCGCCCGAGCCAGAGCCACTGGAACCTCCGCCGGAGCCTGAGCCACTGGAACCGCCTCCCGAGCCGCCTCCAGAACCGCCGCCTGAGCCAGAACCACTGGAACCGCCGCCGGAGCCTGAGCCACTGGAACCGCCTCCCGAGCCGCCTCCAGAACCACCGCCTGAGCCACCGCCTGAGCCGCCGCCTGATCCTCCGCCACTACCGCCTCCAGAGCCGCCTCCAGAGCCGCCTCCAGAGCCTGAGCCACTGGAACCGCCTCCCGAGCCTGAGCCGGATGAACCTCCTTCCGAGCCTCCGCCAGACCCTCCAAACACAGAACTTTTGACGCAGCTAGTGAAGCTATCTCCAGACTCGGGGTTGTCAGCGCACTTCTTGACGTTGTCGTCCGCGAATGGCCCCAAATCCGAGATACATTTGACCGCGCTTGCTTTCAGCTCGGCCTTGCTCATACCGTTGAGATTCGTGCAAGATGACGGCAGCCCAGTTATGCAGACGTCTTTCGCTGATCCCAAGAGGCAAGAAAAGACGTCCGCTCCCTTCGAGCTCCCCACTATCTTGCTCGGGTCAAGGCACGTCTCGATCTTGTTGATCTTGTACTCTTTCAGGGCAATCTTGCATTGGACAAGCTTGGGGATGATTTCCAGCCCGTTGCTTTGCTTGATGGATTCACACTCTTGGGGAAGCTTGGACAGACACTTCTTCGGCGGGCTGGAATCACAGCTGTCGCCGCCGCCGCCGCCGTTCTTCTTGGGCAAGCCGATGGAGCTGAAGAGGCAGCTGATGATATCATCGCCCGAGGTCGATTTGTTGTTCAAGCACTGAAGCGCGCCGTTCACGGCGAATGGTCCCAGAGCCAGTTTACATTTGGCAATCTTGGCAACTAAGTCCGCGCCGCTTGCCCCTGAGAGATCCTTGCAGGCGTTTGGTAGGTCGGAAAGGCACTGGCCCTTGACGGCATTCTTTAAGCAGCTGACAACGTTGTCGCCCTTCGTCGCTGGATTGATGCCAGCCGTCACGGTACACTTGGCAACGTCCCCAATCGCGAATGGCCCAAGTTCGGCCGAACAGGCCGGGATCGCGGTAATGAGGCCCAGACCGTTGGTGCCGCTCAGCTTTGTGCAAGACGGAGGCAGGTCAGTGGCGCAGACCGATGTGGTAGGGGCCGAGGAGCATGTTGACGACGGCTTTGTGCTAGTGGGCGTGGTGGATGTGGGATTGTTAGTTGTCGCCGGGCTGGACGTTGGCGCAATAGTCGACGTCTTTGCTGAAGTCGACGTGAGAGCAGACGAACTGGGCTGCGAGCTAGAGCTGGGAGCGGGCTGCGAAGTGGAAGCTGGCTGCGAGCTGGGAGCTGGCTGCGAACTGGGAGCTGGCTGAGAGCTAGAGCTAGGAGCTAGCTGCGAACTGGGAGCTGGCTGCGAGCTAGAAGCTGGCTGCGAGCTAGAAGCTGGCTGCGAGCTAGAAGCTGGCTGAGAGCTGGGAGCTGGCTGCGAGCTGGGAGCTGGCTGAGAGCTGGGAGCTGGCTGCGAGCTGGGAGCTGGCTGTGAAGTGGGAGCTGGCTGCGAGCTAGAAGCTGGCTGAGAGCTGGGAGCTGGCTGCGAGCTAGAAGCTGGCTGAGAGCTGGGAGCTGGCTGCGAAGTGGGAGCTGGCTGCGAAGTGGGAGCTGGATTGGAAGTTGGGCCAGATGACTCGGGGCCTGATGATGCCGGGCTAGATGATGCCGGACCAGATGACGCCGGGCCAGATGAGGCTGGTTGAGTAGTAGGCGCCGGGCCAGATGACTCGGGGCCTGATGATGCCGGTCCTGATGATACTGGCTGAGTAGTAGGCGCCGGGCCAGATGACTCGGGGCCTGATGATGCCGGGCTAGATGATGCTGGCTGAGTAGTAGGCGCCGGGCCAGATGACTCAGGGCCAGATGATGCCGGTCCTGATGATACTGGCTGGGTAGGTGCTGGGCCAGATGACTCGGGGCCAGATGATGCCGGGCTAGATGATGCTGGCTGGGTAGGTGCTGGACCAGACGACTCGGGGCCAGATGATGCCGGTCCTGACGATACTGGCTGAGTAGGCGCTGGACCAGATGACCCAGGACCAGATAGTGCCGGGCTAGATGATGCTGGCTGGGTAGGTGCTGGACCAGACGACTCGGGGCTAGATGATGCCGGTCCTGACGATGCTGGCTGGGTAGTAGGTGCCGGCCCTGATGATACTGGACCAGACGACTCGGGGCCAGATGGTGCCGGTCCTGATGATGCTGGCTGGCTAGTAGGTGCTGGACCAGACGACCCAGGACCAGATGGTGCCGGGCTAGATGATACTGGCTGAGTAGGTGCTGGGCCTGATGACTCGGGGCCAGATGGTGCCGGTCCTGACGATGCTGGCTGGGTAGTAGGTGCCGGCCCTGATGATACTGGACCAGACGACTCGGGGCCAGATGGTGCCGGTCCTGATGATGCTGGCTGGGTAGTAGGTGCTGGACCAGACGACTCAGGACCAGATGGTGCCGGGCTAGATGATGCTGGCTGAGTAGGCGCTGGACCAGACGACTCAGGGCCAGATGGTGCTGGACCTGAAGATGCGGGCTGGGTAGTAGGTGCTGGACCAGACGACTCAGGACCAGATGGTGCTGGACCTGTAGATGCGGGCTGGGTACTAGGTGCCGGCCCTGATGATACTGGACCAGACGACTCGGGGCCAGATGATGCAGGTTGAGTAACGGGCGAGGACTCTGAGCTGACTGGCTTTGAGGATTCCGGGCCTGACGGTGCTGGACCTGATGACGACGCTGGGGCAGATGGGCCTGGAGTAAGACTTGATGCTGGCACAGAGGGTACTGGACTGGACGACACGGCACCCGATGAGACTTGGCTCGTACTTGGTGACTCTGTGCTCTGCGAGTTGGGCGGACTGGTACTGCTGTCACTTGGTCCTGGAACGCTGGTCTGCGAGTTGGGAGGGCTGGCAGTATCAGATGGCCCCGGAGGACCACCATTGGTACTGCTCGGTCCCGGTCCCGGTCCCGGTCCACCGTTGGTCTGCGAGTTGGGAGGGCTGGCAGTATCAGATGGCCCCGAAGGACCACCATTGGTACTGCTCGGTCCCGGTCCCGGTCCCGGTCCACCATTGGTCTGCGAGTTGGGAGGGCTGGCAGTATCAGATGGCCCCGAAGGACCACCATTGGTACTGCTCGGTCCCGGTCCCGGTCCCGGTCCCGGTCCACCATTGGTCTGCGAGTTGGGAGGGCTGGCAGTATCAGATGGCCCCGGAGGACCTGCATTGGTACTGCTCGGTCCCGGGCCCGGTCCCGGTCCACCATTGGTCTGCGAATTGGGAGGGCTGACGTTGGTATTACTTGGCCCGGGCCCGTTGGTCTGCGAATTGGGAGGACCTGCAGTGTCGGACGGGCCCGGCGGTGGCTGGGATTGGGTCTTTGTGATCAACGGAGGATTCCCGTTTGAATCCGTTGCCCTTCCGCGGCAAGTTACGCTGATAACAAGACATTAGCAAAGCCACAAGAACCCAAGCATCCATGGTAGTCGGGGGGGGGTGAGTATCTCGCCAACCTACCTCGCAATTGTTGAGGTATAAGTATGTGTGATTGTAGTCACGGTCTGGACCCAGCCCGGCCTCGTGATGTGAATGGTATGGCCATCACAGATGATCAGGTCCGTAGGCTGGGGACAGTGGGTTGTGAGGGAGACGGGGACTTCTGCCACGATCTTGACTGGCTGAAGATTCAGAGTGGCCAATCCCTTCTTGGCTGCGCCGTCGGGCATGGGCTTCGCGTCTGCCAGCCCATAGTTCAAGGCAAGCAAGGCGGATACCACAAGAGGATAAGACACTGTCATGTTCACCGTTGGCTAGCCACCGAATGAGCGGCTGTGAAACCCAACTTGGAGAGATGCAGCGCGGAACGAGCGTGAACTGATCAATGAGAAGTGAAAACACCCGGATAGAAAGGGGCAGCAGTATGTGGTTGGTTGGAATAAAGCAGGCGATACTGCCAGGAGATTCAGTATTCTTATATACGCCCATGTGGACTGGACATCTCGGTCGACGTCAGCGTCAAGGAGCAAGGGGAGTGCGAGAATGCACGTTGCGTCCCGCCACCGAAGCCATCGAAGCCATCGAAGCCATCGAAGCCATCGAAGCCATCAAGGCCACCGAGATAACCTTTGAGGACCCAGCCTTGGTTGGTCTTGGTTGGTCTGGGTCTGCGAACAACGATTTGCATGGAAGAAACAAGGGGAGCTTTCCCAAGATCCAAGGCCGGAAATGGACAATGAAGATGCGGACGAACTCCCATGCAGCCAAGTCCACCTCCACTCTCGTCGTGCCTCGCTCGGCGCCAACACAAATGCAGCATCCCGTGTTGCTGTACCAAGCACCTGAAAACAAACATGGAAATTGTGAGCGAAACGACCGTGCTCATCTCGGAGAGCATGACATGTTCCGGATTTCATGACGCCGTCCGGGTTCGGCCAGGAAGGCGCCTTTGCATTCGGGGCACCAAGTGAAGCTCATGTGGAGTCTAGTCGTCTTGGTCTAGTCGTCTAGTCTCGGACCTGCCAAGCTTGCTTGCTTGCGCTCGGGATTGCACTGGGGATCGCACTTGGACTAGCGTGCAAACCGGATTGGCGCCAACGTGCGCTTTAATCCGCTCTTCATTCATGCCGAATAATTAACCTTTACCGGCGCGCTGGGACTGGCTGAAAACGGCCATTCACTTCATTCACTTCATTCACTTACACGAATCCAGAACACCCCCGATCGTGGGTCAAGGACAACACGCCGGGAACAATACTGATGCCGATCGAGTTATGCTCTTTCCGTCCATTCTCTTGTTTTCACACTGACTACAGAGTGCTCATGGTCTTATTCCGGTCATTTTGAGTTTCTACCGACAAGTTCTAGCCGTCCTCTCACTTAGTATTAGAAGGCATGGTGCCCCATCGTACGGGTCTGCATCACTAATTTTCTTCATTCACTCCGTCAAAGAACGCGGCCGGTGCGTCTTCTTTCGTTTTCTCAACTTTTTTGCATTCTCTTCACAACACTTGTCATGCGTCACTCGACTGCGGTGGTGGTGGCTTTGCCACTACTTGCGAACACTGGCGTCTTGGCCGCTGAAGACGAATGCTACGCAACAGCAACGGCAACAAACATCCTGCCCGAGATAACATCCAAAATCACAGCACCTACAATTACTTGGGATCAAAGTTGGGGTTACACATGTGTTATACCCACTGGAATTCCCGGAGGTGGCGGAAATAATCCCGGCGGCAACCCGGGCTCTCCCGGCAGCCCAGGCTCTCCCGGCAGTCCAGGTTCTCCCGGCAGCCCAGGTTCTCCTGGTACTCCCGGCAGCCCAGGCTCTCCAGGTTCTCCCGGCAGCCCAGGTTCTCCCGGCAGCCCAGGCTCTCCCGGCAGCCCAGGCTCTCCAGGTTCTCCGGGCAGCCCAGGTTCTCCCGGTACTCCAGGTTCTCCTGGTACTCCCGGCAACCCGGGCTCTCCTGGCAATCCAGGCTCTCCTGGTACTCCAGGTTCTCCTGGTACTCCCAGCAACCCAGGCTCTCCAGGTTCTCCGGGTAGCCCAGGTTCTCCCGGTACTCCAGGTTCTCCTGGTACTCCCGGCAACCCGGGCTCTCCTGGCAATCCAGGCTCTCCCGGTACTCCAGGTTCTCCTGGTACTCCCGGCAACCCAGGCTCTCCTGGTACTCCAGGTTCTCCTAGTACTCCTAGTACTCCTGGCAACCCGGGCTCTCCGGGCAGCCCAGGCTCTCCCGGCACTCCAGGTTCTCCTGGTACTCCTGGTACTCCTGGCAATCCGGGCTCTCCTGGCAACCCAGGTTCTCCCGGTACTCCAGGCTCTCCCGGCAACCCAGGCTCGCCTGGTACTCCAGGTTCGCCTGGAGGCAACGGCGGCAACCCAGACTGCTCTGGCTCTTCTGGTGGGAATCCAGGCTCTCCCGGCAATTCTGGAGGTAACCCGGGCTCTCCTGGGAACCCAGGCTCTCCAAGCAACCCGGGCTGTCCCGCTACTCCAGGTTCTCCTGGGGGCAACGGCGGCAACCCAGACTCTCCTAGCAATCCTGGCTGTCCCACTTCTCCAGGTTCTCCTGGGGGCAACGGCGGCAACCCAGACTCTTCTAGTAACCCAGGCTGTCCCGCTACTCCAGGCTCTCCTGGAGACAACGGCAGCAATCCTGGAGGCAATCCAGGCTCTCCCGGCAACCCAGGCTCTCCCGGCAACCCAGGTACTCCTGGAGGCAACGGCAATAATCCTGGAGGCAACCCAGGTTCTCCCGGCAACCCAGGTACTCCTGGAGGCAACCCAGGTACTCCTGGAGGCAACCCAGGTACTCCTGGAGGCAACGGCAGCAATCCTGGAGGTAATCCAGGCTCTCCCGGCAACCCAGGTACTCCTGGAGGCAACGGCAGCAATTCTGGAGGCAATCCAGGCTCTCCCGGCACTCCAGGTACTCCTGGAGGCAACGGCAGCAATCCTGGAGGTAATCCAGGCTCTCCCGGCAACCCAGGTACTCCTGGAGGCAACGGCAGCAATTCTGGAGGCAATCCAGGCTCTCCCGGCACTCCAGGTACTCCTGGAGGCAACGGCAACAATCCTGGAGGCAATTCAGGCTCTCCCGGCACTCCAGGTACTCCTGGAGGCAACGGCAACAATCCTGGAGGCAATTCAGGCTCTCCCGGCACTCCAGGTACTCCTGGAGGCAACGGCAGCAATTCTGGAGGCAATCCAGGCTCTCCCGGCACTCCAGGTTCTCCTGGAAGCAACGACGGCAATCCCGGCGGCAACCCAGGCTCCCCCGGCGGCAGCCCCGGTTCTCCTGGAGGAAATGGAGTCAATCCTGGAGGAAACTCAGGAGGCAACCCTGGAGACAAAGGCGGCCCAGGTGGTACTCCAGGCACTGGCTCTGGAGGTAACCCAGGCAGCGGTCCCGGCGGTAATCCGGGCACTGGCCCTGGAGGAAATCCCGGAGGTCCTTCCGGCAGCAACGGCGGCGGATCTCCCGGTGAAGGCTCAGGACAAAACCCCGGCAGCAACGGAGGGAATAGTGGGAACCCCGGGGGCAACAGCGGCTCCGGTGGTAACCCAGGAGCAATTGGAGGGGGCAGTGGGAACGGTTCCGGTTCCGGTTCCGGTTCAAATCCAGGAGGCAACGGGAACGGCTCAGGCGCAGGCGCAGGCTCATGTCCAAGCACGAACGGGAGCAGTGGAAGCAACGAATCTGGCAGCGGGCCAGGGACCGGTTCCGGAAGCGGAAGCAATGGCATGGGTGGAGGAAGCAACGACGAGCCTGGGAGTGGGAGTGGAAACGGCAATGGAAGTGAAAACAGCAATGGAAGCGGAAACGGCAACGGAAGCGGAAACGGCAATGGAAGCGGAAGTGCCAGTGGTAGTGGAAGCGGAAGTGGCAACGGCGGCAGCGACGGCAACGGCAACGGCAATGGCGGCAGCAGCGACGGCAACGGCAACGGCAGCGGCGGCAGCAACGGCGGCAGCAACGGCGGCAGCAACGGCGGCAGCAACGGCAACGGGAGCGGTGGTGCGAACGGAGGCAACGGTATCGTATCAGGCTCTGCAAATGCGACAGCCACTGGTGCCGTCACGGCCGCTGCATCGTCGGCGAAGTCAAGAGTTATGCTCGTCTCAAGTCTGGTGGCGGCTGTGCGGGTGTCTTCTTTGTTCTATAGACTCTAAGATTGCAAATAGTTCTCTGGGTGGTATGAAAATAATGTCTACTGTAATTTGATAGAATAGTTGTCAACCATGGTCAACCATCGATTAACTAGTCCTTCCTGGTTCGAATTGTGAAATGGAAGCATCAACCTCTCATAGTCCGGCCCACGTTTTCGTGACCTCTTTGCCTCGGAGTTTGTCTTTACTCTGTACGGGGTACGGGTTACTCAGGTAGATGCTGACATGGAAGTCACCCGGTGTAAAGGCATGTCGTTAGCGGCTCGAACAATCCAGTCTTGTATTCTAAAACATGAACATGGAAAACAATGGGTTACGGGGAAAGGCAATGGAGGACCGAAATCTCTTACTCCGTGCAGGACATGGCCCCATCTGTCTCACTTGTGCAGATCTCACTCGCATGCTGTGTCAGTCACAGCAAATAGTCTCCCAACAGTCTCCACGATACACATCTCGGCTCTCACGGCCACCGTTCCACATTTGGACTGGCGTGTTTGGTGACAGCTTCAACTAGCGTTAAGCCTTGCCGCTATGTTGACGGACCGACTCTGGAGCTATGTTTTGAGGAACGCACCCATGAAATATCGTCTGATCCCACTGTAGATTGGCGAATTCCAAGCCCGAGGCCCCATTGTGTCCCTCAACACAAAATTAGTCTCGGTAAGCGGTCTCGGTGAGCGATTTGGGACCGAAGGCACTACCACTTTGTCCACTTGGCCCATGTGACCATGTCTCATCGAGATCGCTGCGAAAACAATTACAGCACGGTTCTGGGCTCTCGATAGTGGAAAGACTCTGCGAGGCCCGGCGACGTCGTTCAGAGAAACAATTCCCGCAGCTCTACGTGCTTGAGTCACACCATGCGGCAGGCAAGAGTGAGTCGACAAGTCGTGCGCTGTGCGCTGTGCGCCGTGGTCACGCGGAGGGAAATGGTTTTGCTTGGCAGAGGCGGGCGGGAAGGAACAGACGACGTGCAGTGTCCGTGTTTTTGCGTGTTCTTGCGTGTTCTTGCAACGACGACTTTCAACAGCTTCCAACGGCTTCCAACGGCTTCCAACAGATACTTTGGCGGCTCTCTGGTCCGGCTGTCGGCCACAGCATGGCAACCCGACAGCTCGACCAGTCCCTCAAGGGTTCTCTATGCCATCTCTATGCCACGACAGGAAAGTCAATCTTCTCGGTTGTGCTCGTCAATTCGCATGCATGCTGTTCATTGTGACCAGGCAGTTATCGTTATGCTACCTACGTCAGAGGCTGTCCTCGTCCAACTAGCATCAACTAGTCCAGCCAGCATAACAGCAGATTGGTCCGCCCGATCCGGAATGCCAAGCGGTCTACCGCTTCAGGCTGGCATCTGGGATAGAGAGGAATTGCGCGCGCACGGGTGCAAGCTTCTTTAGACCTGTCAGATTAACATGGCAACCATTCTCGCGAAAATGGCTGACGTCCGACGTACGCATCATCATTTGAGAACTGAAATACACGTTCCGCCCGCCTCGTCTTCACCCTCAACACTTTGGCCGTGGTCAATTTACTGAAAACAACCACTTGGGACAGTTGGATTTGTGTATCTCTCTGCCGCTGGGTCACCCTCATCGACAAGACAAGCGCAAGTTTGCCGGGCGAAGAGAAAAAGGATGCTCTCCAAATTCAAGTCCATTCAGCACCTGTTGTTGGCTGCCACGACCCTCACAGCAATTGTCAATGGCGAGGAGCATGAAGTAGGTCCCAGGCTAGGTGCCGTGGCCTCCGAGAGCAGCATATGCAGCAGAATTGGTACACGACTCTTGGAAGATGGGGGGAACGCCGTGGACGCCATCGTCGGCACCGTCTTCTGCGTGGGCACCGTAGCCATGTATCATTCTGGCATCGGTGGTGGCGGCTTCATGCTGCTGAGAGCGGCCAACGGATCCTACGAGTTTGTTGACTTTCGCGAGACGGCACCGGCTGCGGCGTTTGAAGACATGTACAAGGGCAATGCCAATGCCAGTATGTACGGAGGCTTGGCCAGGTAGGATTTTTCTGCGGGAGTCCATACGAAAACGACCCGGCACGCGACATGTGTTGAAGATGATGTCTGGCGCTAACAATTTGTTATTGTTGGTTTCGCAACACCAGCGCGGTGCCAGGCGAGCTCCGAGCCACAGAGTACATTCACAAGAACTATGGAAAGCTCAAATGGGCCGATACCATTGCGCCTTCCATCAAACTTGCTCGATGGGGGTTCCCAGTGACTGAGGATTTGGTCAGGTATGTGACTCGAGCTCAAGTCCGCTCAAGGCCATCACTCCTCCTCGTATGACGGGTTGCTGAAAATTTTCATCGTGTTTATCGTTCGCCAGGTACATGGATTCAGTCTCACCGAACAAATTCCTTACTGAAGATCCCTCATGGGCGATAGACTTTGCGCCACACGGGCGTCGTGTGAGACTGGGTGAGACAATGACCCGCAAGCGATTTGCAAACACACTTGAGACGATTGCAACTGAAGGCGCCGATGCTTTCTACACTGGCGCCATGGCCAAAGCGACGATTGCCGCGCTAAAGAACGCCAATGGAACCATGACCCTGGATGACCTCAAGAATTACACCATCGCTCATCGGCAACCCATCGACATTCAGTATCGAGGCTACAAGCTGACTAGCACGAATGCGCCATCCAGCGGCAGCGTTGCACTCAGCGCTCTGAACACGCTCAACGGATATGACGAGTTCCAAGAGCCAAGCCGTTCCAACTCATCTACGCAGCTGATGGTGGAAGCCATCAAGTGGGCGTATAGCCAGCGGGCAGAACTCGCCGATCCGTCATTTGTCTCGGGAATGGACGCCTATACCAAGAGCATGATATCGCCAGAGACGGGTGCGGAGATACGCTCCAAGATCTCTGGCGAAACAACTTTCAACCTGTCTTACTATGACCCCAAGGGTCTCGAATCTCTGGAAACGCCCGGAACTTCCCACATGGTTTCCGCCGATGCATCAGGATTATCCGTCTCCATGACCACCACTGTAAACCTGCTCTTCGGCTCCCACCTCATGGTTCCAGAAACCGGCATCATTATGAACAATCAGATGAACGACTTTAGCATCCCCGGTGAATCTAACGCATTTGGGTACATTCCGAGTGAGGTCAACTTTGTCAAGGCTGGGAAGCGGCCCTTGTCGTCCATTTCGCCTATAATTGCAGAGACGCCCGACGGAAAGCTTTTCTTCTCCATTGGCTGCGCGGGCGGCAGCCGCATCACCACGGCCAATATACAAAATGCCATCCACCTCATTGACGGCAACATGACTGTTGCTGAAGCAATCAAAGAGCCCAGACTGCATGACCAGTTGGTGCCGACGACTGTGGCGTTTGAGTATGCGTACAGCAATGACACGGTCTCATACTTGAAGTCGCTGCATCATAATGCTACTTGGGTGGCACCAGGCCAGAGCACGGCTCAAGGATTGCGGTGGTTGTCCAACGGGACGTTTGAGGCTGCTGGAGAGCCGAGACAGAGAAACTCCGGTGGTTTTGCAGTCTAGTGTACGAGTAATCCCCACGTCCCTCTTTTCTTCTTGATTCGATACTTTTGTCGTTTATATATAGCAAAGACGGCATGATGAGTGTTTACATCAGCTGGAGTAGAAAAGTAAAGGTCCATTGTCATACTCTCTCTCTCTCTCTCTATATATATATATATACGGAGAGCTATATAGCAAATGACCATGCAAACAATTTTCCAGCTAAATTCTCAGGTCGTCTGTTGCAGGGACTGCTACAACGATCACTGGTGAGAAATGAGTTTTCCGGAGCGCAGTCAGTCAAGTGCTTGCTTCGACCGGTTCATGGAGGTCATCTGGCCAAGGATACATACAGTCCCGGCTTCTTCCCTTGCCCAAGAGCAAGGAGGCTTCGCCTGTCTATAGGCCTTTTTTTTTTCTTCTTACATTTCCTTCCGTAGACTCTTCACCATTCTCATCAGATACGGATAAGACGAGAGGGGCAGACTGCGACGGCGCGATTTTGTCATGGCCTCGGTGTGGGCTGGGCAACGAGCTTGTTGGGCTTCATGACGGTGGCCATGGCTCTGATTCCGTGTTGTTTCCGGTGGAAGCAAATATTGCAAGTGATGTCGTCGTTGAACCCGCCATTGCCAAGTCTGGGCCAGGTGCACGTCCAGCTGTACATAAGCGGCTGCCAGCGGCTGTCAGCGGCTGTCATTGGCTGTCATTGGCCACGTCACGGAGAGTCGGCGGACCACGGCGGCGGGCAGCCAGGGCAGCCCAGGGGCCTCAGTGGGGTGGATTACGGTGGGTTCCAGGCTTCCAAGCAATGTCGGGGGCAAATTCGAAAAGTACAGATCGCAACTCGGCCCGACCGAAAACTGCTTCTGTTTCCTGTCCCGTCGAATCGCTTCTTCATCTCTTGACGGCTGGCTCCCTTTTTTCCCCGATGACAACGGCCACGCAGCCTGGCCCTTCGCTTCCAACTCCTACACTAATTGCTGCTGCTGCGCTGCATCTGTGTTTCATTCTTCCAATAGACCGTTCGTCTTCGTCTCAGGCCTGAACGAGCTTCGTGCGTCGTCGCCCCTCCTTCCCGGTTCGCGCGAGACTGCGACGCTCTCAACGTCGTCATCTGCACCATGGCGCCCTTGGTCGACAATCCTCAGATCAAGGAGGCCGAGCTGCTACGGCCGCTGCCCTTCTACTTCCATGCCTACGTCTGGCCGTTTGCCATCGTCTGGCCCATCTTCCTGCGATACTACCTTACTCCCGACCTCTACGAGAAGTACATCGGCGCCCCAGAATGGACCTTTGTCTGGTGTGGTACCATCATTACATTGCAGTCGCTCGTCTGGCTAAGCACCCATTGGAGTGTTGCTCTTGATGCGCGCTTCAGGGCAGCCAAGGTGAAATCTGTTGATGAGGCCCAGCTGATCAAAGTACTCCCTATTGCAAACGCTGGTTCTGGCGAAATTTGCAAGATTGTGCGCGACAAGGTTAGCCATCGTCCATATTCGCAGTCTCTCCTCTTCAAATTGACTGACATGAACTCGCAACCTCCAACAACAGACCGGGGGTAAGGTCAACACATCCTTTCTCTTCCAGAAGCGCCGATTTCTCTACAGCTCGGAAACCAAGTCTTTCACTGCCCTTCGATATGACATTGATGTTGAGCCCAAGCCCACCATCGGTCACTTCCAGTCCTCAAGGGGCCTGGAAAAGCAGTCTGAAATCACCCGAATCGAGCAACACTACGGTGCCAATACTTTCGATATCCCCGTTCCCACCTTTACCGAGCTTTTCAAAGAGCATGCCGTTGCGCCCTTCTTCGTTTTCCAGATCTTCTGTGTCGGGCTTTGGCTTCTCGACGAATACTGGTATTATTCGCTCTTCACACTCTTCATGTTGGTCGCCTTCGAAAGCACCGTTGTTTGGCAACGTCAGCGCACACTCACCGAATTCCGTGGCATGAGCATCAAGCCTTACGATATCTGGGTTTTTCGCCTCGGCAAATGGACCGAGATCCAGACAGACCGCCTTCTCCCTGGCGACCTGGTATCTGCTGCACGAACCAAGGAAGACAGCGGCGTGGCGTGCGACATGCTTTTGGTCGAGGGAACCGCAATTGTCAATGAAGCCATGCTTTCCGGGGAGAGCACTCCTCTTCTCAAGGACTCCATTCAATTGCGTCCCTCGGATGCTGTGCTCGACACCGAAGGTCTCGACAAGAATGCTTTCCTATGGGGCGGTACCAAGGTTCTTCAGATCACCCACGGTAATCCAGAGCAGGAAAAGCCCAAGTTGCTATCGGGTGTGCCCCCTCCCCCTGATAACGGAGCCATGGCCATTGTGACAAAGACTGGATTCGAGACCTCTCAGGGAAGTCTTGTTCGCACCATGATCTACTCTACCGAGCGCGTCTCGGCAAACAACTTCGAGGCCCTTCTCTTCATCCTATTCCTCCTCATCTTCGCAGTTGCTGCTTCGTGGTATGTTTGGGATGAGGGAGTCCGCAGGGATCGCAAGCGCTCCAAGCTTCTTCTTGACTGTATCTTGATTGTCACTAGTGTCGTCCCGCCAGAATTGCCCATGGAGCTGAGTCTTGCCGTCAATACCAGTTTGGCCGCGCTCTCCAAACTAGCCATCTTTTGCACTGAGCCATTCAGAATTCCTTATGGTGGTCGCATTGATATTGCTTGTTTCGACAAGACCGGCACTCTCACTGGCGAGGACTTGGTTGTCGAGGGAATTGCTGGGCTCGGTCTGGCCGATTCGGATACCAACGATAAAAAGGAAGCTGACGGAGCTCACTCCACCATGGTTCCGGTCACCGAGGCTGGTATTGAGACTCAGCTTGTTTTGGCCACTGCTCATGCGTTGGTGAAGCTGGATGAAGGCGAGATTGTCGGTGACCCAATGGAAAAGGCTACTCTCACTTCACTCGGTTGGGGACTCGGTCGCAATGATATCTTGGCCAGCAAGAACAAGAACAACGGCACGCAGGGTTCCGTTCAAATCAAGCGTCGTTTCCAGTTTTCTTCGGCTCTCAAGCGTCAAAGCTCTGTTGCCATGGTAAATGGAATCTCGAAAACCGGAAAGAAAGTCCGAGGTACTTTTGTCGGCGTCAAGGGTGCCCCCGAGACGATAATGAAGATGCTTGTTGATGTCCCAGCTGATTACGAGGAGACATTCAAGTACTTCACGCGCAAGGGATCTCGTGTTCTGGCTCTGGCTTACAAGCAGCTGACTGTCGACTCTGAACTTGGCTCCGGCAAAATCAATGATCTGAAACGTGAGAAGGTCGAGGCCGACCTCACTTTTGCTGGCTTTCTGGTTCTCCACTGCCCTCTGAAGGACGATGCCAAGGAGGCCGTTCAAATGTTGAATGAGAGCAGTCATCGTGTAGTTATGATCACCGGTGACAATCCTCTCACTGCCGTTCATGTTGCTCGCGAGGTTGAAATTGTTGACCGAGACGTTTTGATTCTGGATGCCCCTGAGGATAACGTTGGTGGGAAGAAGCTCATATGGAAGAGTGTGGATGACAAGATCAGCATCTCTGTCGATCCCACTAAGCCTATCGACTCTCAAATTCTGAAGACCAAAGATCTCTGCGTCACCGGGTACGCCCTCGCTCAATTCAAAGATCAAGCTGGTTGGAACTCGTTGCTGCGTCATACTTGGGTGTATGCTCGAGTTTCCCCCAAGCAGAAAGAGGATATTCTGTTGGGCCTCAAAGACATGGGCTACTACACCCTCATGGCAGGTGACGGCACAAACGACGTCGGCGCTCTCAAGCAGGCTCATATTGGTGTGGCCTTGCTCAACGGTACCAAGGAAGACCTGAGTCGCATTGCTGAACACGCCAGAAACACCAAGATGAAGGAAGTGTACCAAAAGCAATGTGATCTGATGAAGCGATTCAACCAGCCATCCCCCCCTGTCCCTGTCATGATTGCCCATCTGTACCCTCCTGGCCCCACGAACCCTAACTACATGAAGGCCGCTGAACGCGAGGCTAAAAACAAAAACATGACAACGGAAGAATACATCAAGGCACAGGGCCACCCCACTGAGACTATCGTATCACCCGGCGCTCAGAGTCTTGTCGATTCCGGAAACAAACGACAAGCTGAAGCTCAGAAGAAAGCCGCAGGCCTTGCTGACAAGCTCGCGAATGGAATGCTCGAGGCCGAGCTCGGCGACGACGAACCTCCGACTCTGAAGTTGGGTGATGCCTCCGTCGCCGCTCCCTTCACATCCAAGCTTCGAGATGTGATTGCCATCCCCAACATCATTCGCCAAGGTCGTTGTACTCTCGTCGCTACCATTCAGATGTACAAGATTCTCGCATTGAACTGCTTGATCAGCGCCTACTCCCTGTCTGTCTTATACCTCGAAGGCATCAAGTTTGGTGACACTCAGTACACCATCAGCGGTATGCTCATGTCTGTCTGCTTCCTCAGCATTTCCCGCGCCAAGGTTGTGGAAGGCTTGAGCAAGGAACGACCCCAGCCAAACATTTTCAACATTTACATCATTGGCTCTATTCTCGGACAGTTTGCCGTTCACATTGTCACGCTCATCTACATCGCCCGCCTTTGTGAGAAGATTGAACCGTACGTGCATCCCTGAGCCATTCTTGGCATATCCTTTCTTTCGATGAACCATTCATTATTGACATGTCTCTTCTTCTTTTCTTTTTCTTTTTTTTTTCTAGCCGATCTGGTCTCGTCGACCTAGAAGCCGAATTCGAGCCCTCGCTCCTCAACTCAGCCATCTACCTTCTCCAACTCATCCAACAGGTCTCCACCTTCGCCATCAACTACCAAGGCCGACCGTTCCGCGAATCGCTCTCCGAGAACAAGGCCATGTTCTATGGCATCGTCGGCGTCTCCGGACTCGCCTTTGTCTGCGCCCTCGAGCTCGTTCCCGAAATCAACGAGGGCATGAAACTAGTCAAGTTCACCGAGGAATTCAAGATGAAGATGGCAGTATGCATGGCCCTCGACTACATGGTCTGCTTCGTCATCGAAAAGGGTCTCAAGGCCGCCTTCAGCGACTACCAAGCTCGTGACATTGCGGAGCGTCGACCCGACCAGCTCGAAAGGGAGAATGCTCGTAAGAAGATCGAGGCAGAGAAGAAGGCTGCAGAGGATGAGCAAAAGAGACTGGACAAGGTGGCCGAGTTTGAGCGCCAGGTGGCCGAGAGAAGACGAAAGCTCGAGGAATGGCGATCTGGTCGTCGGGCGCAGTAGGAGAGTTTGCATTTATTTCTTGGGGGCGTGCCCATTCGCACTGCTTGCGCACTTTGCTGTGCAATAGATATGCCAAGGTAAATGGTTTTTTTTTTCGTAAATCTCTTCTCCACGACCGGTAGAAAAGGGGATGCAGCCCTTGTGCGGCCACGGAAAAGAAAAGAAAAAAGGGAGACGTCTCTATAGACAAGAGGTAGAAGGTGTCGAGGTATTGAACAAGGGCCGACCCCGTGAGGAAGTTGTCTGTCTGTCTTCTGCCCACGGGACACAGGCACAGAAGCATGTAACATACGGTATACTTAATAATTCTCCTTTACACTCGGGGGAATCAGGAGATGCACGTATAGCATTTAATCGGCGAAAGAAAAGCAGTCAATTGTCATGACGGAACATTTAAACGTTTTTCCCGGTCTTGTCAGTAAACATATTTAATCGACGACAGAAAAGCATCGTCAATTGTCGTGACGGAATATTTAAACGTTTTTCCCGGTCTTGTCAGTAAACATCTACAGGCATCACTAGATACGTTGGCTAATAGTAGGTTACTTTTAATTTACAGGAGACTCAATTAAATTAGTCTATGGCTTTTTGAGAAAACGTGAAAAGTTATCTCGTGGTTCCCCTTTTCTTAGTGTAGCCACTTTTGGGCATCACGCAGTCAAGGATGGTATTGAGTAACTCTTTCACACCAAGTCCCCCGAGTCCGCCTTTTGTCGTCATTTTGTACATCGTGCGCCTCGTCTAGCCAAAACTGCTTTTTTTGGCACTAGGTAATAGACAAGGCATGTGGCCTACGGGTGTGCATTTATTTGCCGGGGTTCTGGGCAACGAAAGCAACACCCTTCTCAATGTTCTTCTTGAGATCGCCCAGGCAGGCCTCGAGGAGCTTCTTCTCGTTGGCGTCGATCTTGCCGACGGGCAGGATCTTCTCGACACCGTTGGGGCCAAGCTCAACCTGGCTGGAGAAGAATTCAATGCCCTGGTCCTTGTACAGAGGGGAGTCGACGAAAGTAGGCTCGACAATGCCTTTCTCGCCAGCAGCAGCACGGAGGAGAGAGTCAGCCATGCGGGCACCAGCCATGGCCATGGAAAGAGTGGCGGAACCGGCTCCGTCCTTGGCCTTGACGACCTCGTCACCGCCAAACTGGACTCGGTTGACAAGCTCGGCGTTGGAGCTCAGGTCGGGGTGTCTGCTCTGGCTGAAGAGAGGGACGATGGTGACACCGGAGTGTCCACCGACGACGGTGATCTTCTCGTCCTCGGGGTCAGTCTTCTTAATCTCAGAAACGAAGCGGCTGGCGCGGACAACGTCCAGGGTGGTGACGCCAAAGAGGGTCTTGGGGTTGTAGACACCACGGGCCTTGAAGACCTCGGCACAGATGGGAACGGTCGAGTTCACGGGGTTTGAAATGATGAGGAGCTTGGCCTCGGGCGCCGACTCAGCAACGGCCTTGGCGAGATCGCGGACGATTGAGGCGTTGGTGTTGAACAGGTCGTCACGGGTCATGCCGGGCTTTCGGGGGACACCGGCAGGGATGAGGACGATGTCGGCGCCCTTGACGCAAGAAGCGAGGCCACTGGCAGTGGGCTCATGGCCAGTGACAGTGGACTTGGTGTTGATATGAGACAAATCCGCGGCGACACCTATTTGTGGAGGAGATTCTCGGTTAGCCCGGTGTCCGAAGCAGTGGCATGGACGAATGGGACCTTGGTGTATGAGGATGGGAAAATTGGCATAGCTAGCATGTAGCTGGAAATGGGAAATGGAGCGACAGTTGAAGAGTCGCGCAACGTACCAGGTCCGCCACGGATATCGTACAGTGCAAGCTCGGTAACTTTGGAATTAAGCTTCATGAGCAAAGAGAGAGGCTGGCCAATGCCGCCGGCGGCACCCAGGACAGCAACCTTGGAAAGCTATGGACGGAGAGGTCGTGTTAGCAAGGCTTGGTCGGACGCGGACAACGACGTTGTTGACCTGTCAATTGACCAATGTGAACTTACGTCACGGGCTGAGGCGGAAAAGGCCCTGCGCGAGATTCTAGAGGCCAACATGATGACTTGTGATTTATGTGAGCGGAGAGTCGCGATGCCGCAAGGAAGAAGCAATAGACGGACAGGATGGAGATGGTTTCGGTTGCGAAGACGACGGGGGAAAAATCCCAGGACCACTGAGCGGGTGGAACAGGAAGGAAGCAGATGTGTGCCTGTCCCCAATCGGGTATAGCTCGGCATTTCTCGGGTGCATGGCAAACATGTTGCCGGGGAGAGATCGTGCTCGTGCGGGAAAATCAAGGATTCATGCCGGGTCGTCTAGTCTAGTACACTGAGATTTAGATTCTCCAGCTTTTCGTGCCATAAAGCTGGCCCCCCATGTTGCTATTTCAATGCCGCTTTGTCTGTCTGAGCAGCAGAATCGTAGAAACCATTTCCCGCGTAGGTCAAGCGACCCAGCACACGAATACCTGTATCCACTCACCTGGCTCGAAGAAAGACCGAGGTAATAATTCCAAAGAGTACGACATAAGAAAGAGTAAACACCTCATTTTCAAACATTACACCACAGCTTGATGATCAATTCGCATTTCATGTTGAAAAGTGTCGAGGTCGGTCTGACTCACCGACTCTAGGGTAGCTGTGCTTGTCAAAATCATGCTTGCCCACTGCAACTCAGTGCCCCGCCAATGGTATTCACTCATGACGGACGTACTCCGTAGATGCAACATCGAATGATGGAAACGACCAAGCCTCTACATCGCTCTTACGCTTGCTGATTTCCCACAGCGACATGTCTCTTGCCCAGCTCTCCCAGCTGCTCCCGCTTCCGGAGGCGGACCTTCAGCAAATCCTACAGTACGCCTCGACACTTTCAAAATCGGAAGCTGCCGAGCATTTCAACAACTTTCTTGGCGATTCACCTTTAGCAGTAGACTTCATCGCGTCTTTCAACTCACACAGAAAAGCGCCATCTGGTCCACAGCCTCCGTCTCCAGCTGTTGAAAATCCAGCGTCAACCTCAGATGCCATCGGCGCGGTGCCCAAGCCAAAGCGCGGCCCGAAGAAGAAGAAAGCAGAGATCCACGTACCGCAAGCCAGAAAGCTGGAAGTGTTTGCTGGGCCAGCCAGCAAGGCTTACAGCAAGAAAGACCAGGACTCTGAATACATACCGCAACGTGCCAGTACACCGAGCAGCAACCATGCATCCAGATCAGCGACGCCGCCTGTCCAGCAACCTCAACCGAAGCAGCATGCATCTGCTGCTGGCTTCTTGATATCGGACCTACCGTCCAAGGCCAAGGCCAAGTCAAATCAGGCCTCAAGGGCGTCAACACCAAAGCCGGCCGCGAGCAACGGCGCAAAGGTATCGATAGCCGGAGGAACACCCATGGCTGGCCAGTCTACGGCTCTTGCAGATTTAGACGCCGCCATCCGAGCGCTGGAAATCACAACAAATCCCTCGTTGGAGAGCGGGAAGAGAAAGAAGTGCAATTGCGTTGCAACTAGACATCCACTCCAAGGAGCAGCGCCAAACTGTCTGTCCTGCGGCAAGGTGATTTGCATGAAAGAAGGACTAGGGCCTTGCACTTTCTGCGGCTCGCGCCTACTGAGCTCCGAAGAGGTCCAAGTCATGGTTCGAGAGTTGAAGGATGAGCGAGGCCGGGAGAAGATGGCAGTCAACGCATCACAACACCGCAGAGCCGAGGTTGCCAAGAAGCCGGCCCCATTCTCACAACCCCAAGGCGGCGCGGACAAGTCTGACAGCGGGCCACTCGCCGAGGCGGCCGCCAAGGCTCGAGAACATCGCGACAAGCTGCTGAAATTCCAAGCCCAGAATGCGAAGCGTACTACAGTACGCGATGAAGCCGCAGATTTTGACGCCAGTGGTGCAATGACTGGTTCAGGAAGCATGTGGGCCAGCCCCGAGGAGCGTGCAAAGGAACTCAAGCGTCAGCAGAAGCTCATGCGTGAGATGGAATGGAATGCGCAACCGGACTACGAGAAGCGACGACAAGTTGTCAGCATTGATCTTGTGGGCGGCCGAGTTGTTAGAAAAATGGCTGCCATGGAAAGACCAGCTACGCCCGAAGACGAAATCGACAGCGACGCGGACCAAGAAGAACTCGGGGAAACTTCAGGTAACGCGAGTGAGCCATTTCGCGAGGGAGGGGGAGCTTTCAGCAGCAATCCATTGCTGGGCTCCCTCATGCGACCTGTCTTCGAAGCCAAAGGCAAGGACAAGGACATGAGTGGTGTTAGGGATCGGGAAGAACGAAGAAAGGGCTGGAGACGAGTACAAGATGATTTGGACGACAACGAGGACGTAATTCTTGATGGTGGTGTTTATGGCCATGTGAAGAATACAGAGACGGGGCGGCACACTCTACTGGGATGAACGAAGCCGCCACCGACCGTGGGCAAAAGGTTCAAAATCCTGCAGAGAAACTATACAAGGGATCTCACAGCGAACTCCAAGCAATCTTCAAGTCATGGCCAGCCAGTAATAGGTCGTGATGATATTGATCAAGCTGTCCTTGGTAGCAGCCAAGATGTCTACATAAGTGAGTCCGGGTCTACCACACCTGTTGGCAGTCACGTGATGACGCGTTCTGTTGGCCACGTCGTCCTTGAGTGGGGCGGGGCACAATCTGCACAAAGCCTCGAGAAGAATGAGAAACAGAACCCTGCACGGGTGACTGCCTCACCATGCTGATGATGAGTGCTTCCCTCCCCGCCTCTGCTCATCCGTATGGGAACGTATGGAAACGGTTATCGGCAGACGCGATTGCACATACCCGCGTAGTTTGGATGGACGGAGGCTGCTGAATACGGAGTACGGAGAGGACCCTGGAACCCGACCCCCTGGAGCTGGCACACAACACATAATGTAATAGCGGCAGGCGCCGCCAATTTCCAGTGCGCCGCGACCCACATATTCCATCTTCCACCACTGCGGACCGTACTCCGTAGTAGCCCCCGTATGTACATACATACATACATATACGTATTACGGAGCAGTCGGTACGGATTACATGTAGCTTACGCTAGCGCGCAATGCCCACAAGTTCGCGAATCAGCGCGCCGCCCGAGGCTTGGCACCCGAGTGAGTCCGTCGCGACCAGACCGCGTAACCAACCATGCAGGAGTTGCAGGAAGGCCCGTCCCCAAATTTGAAAGAGTCAGCAGGCCTCGCCGCTTGTCTGCGGTCTGCACTGCATTGCCCACGTCTGCATGTCCACGTCTGCGTGCCTGCGTGCAAAGTGCACAGGCTCCCACTCTCTGCTCTTCATCATCGATTCATCGACAACTCGCCCAAGCCTCGCCCAAGCCTCGCCCAAGCGGACCGAAGCAGCCCGTCGCAGCCCGTCGCAGCATCATCGGCGAGCCCCCTTCCCTCGGGCGCTCATTCTTGCGACGACAATCCGAAGCTGCCTGCCCCTGCACCACCCGCCAACGTACGTCACGGCTCGATGTTGGCACCGTGGTGATATCCCAGCCTTTTCGCCGATAGCAAGGAGCTCGTCGTCGGAGTCGGAGTCGGAGTCGGAGTCGGTGTCGGCCGTGGTCGTTCGCGTTGCGCATTGCGTTTGAGCGCGACGCAATCACTTGTTCGTTGGATCAACAACGTCATCGTCGCGCGACGGGACGCGAGGGACTTGTACGACTCCCTCTTCGGACACAACACGTACATATAACCCAGTCGAACCTAGTTGGAGTGGCAGCACCATCAGGAGAACATGGATCAAGAGACCGGCACCAGCTCCTCCCAGAGCCAGAGCCAGAGCCAGAGCCAGAGCCAGAGCCAGAGCCAGAGCCAGAGCCAGAGCCAGAGCCAGAGCCAGAGCCAGAGCCAGAGCCAGCGTCCATCCATATGCAATTCGCAAACGTCTCACATAACATCCACCACAGACCAGGTCGTCACGCCGCCAGCCAGTGATGCCAGCGGCGGCATGGACTGCCCCAGCACGGCTGATGCAGCCGCCATGTTGAAACAGAGATACACCTCTGCGAGACTTATACCAGCAACTTCTGACGCTGCCTCTCGCGATAGCCAACTGCATCATCTATCTGCAGTTGCCGCTGCTCAGGACAGGCTCCATCTCGATCCCTGTGGCTTTCCCAGGAAGAGAATGGCTGATGGAGAGGTCAAGGACCGTCGCATCGGGAGCATGAGTCCGGTGAAAGGACATTCCCGAACGACGAGTGCCGTCAGCGTTGCTTCAACGACGGGAAGCAGCACTATTAGTGAGGTATGCCAAGAACCCGCTGCATCTCCTTCAATCCACTTCTCCCACAACACACCTCATCAAGACATGATCGCTCACATGATAAAACAGCTTTCCGCCGAACTGAGAACACGACTGTCATACGCCATGGTCAAGGTGAACCATGGCTGGCAAGGCCGATCTTTGGATGAGGTTGAGGGTTTAGCATCGCAAGCTGCTTCTCCAACCTCAAGTACATCTACGGTTCATCGTAAAAACGGATCATTGGCCAGTCCGCGACTACCTATCGGCGCACCGTCGTCACAGGTGTGCTTTGTCGACGAACCAACCATACTGAGACGGAACTCCAAGTCTCCCCCATCATCATCATCATCATCATTCTCCAACAAGCCTGTACTTGCTCCCCCTGCCACCATTCAGCCGTCTCTACCAATGTCAGCGCCCAGGTTAAACCCACGACGCAATTCGAACATTCGTTTCACGCCAACGATGCTGTCTCACTCCCGTTCCGCCTCCTCATCAGCATACTCTACTCCCATCAGCAATGGGTATCCTCGAACCCAGAGCAACCCGAGCAACCCGAGCAACCAGAGCAACGTGGAGCCCATTGTACACTCACCGCACAAGAATATGCGGGAACAAGACGCCATTGAGACGTTGCTATTCATGAGCAGCCCCGGGAACTCGGCCAACCTGAAACACTCGTTCTCACCATCAGGTTCACCGGGACCACAAGCCAGCGAATTCCCTCCTCGAAGCGTCGGGGACCGGCATGCGCTTCCCTCGTCCGGATCACGGCGGGGCTTGCCGTCAAACAGGCCGCCTTTGCCAGCCAAAAAGACTGGACTCGACAAGTCGCCCGGAATGCCACCGCCACACTCACCAATGGATGTCGACTCTCCCCAACAGCAGCGATATCATACGCCGAATCGAGCAACAGCCAAACGGCACGCCCCGGGCCATCGTAGAAGCGCGTTATCGCTGCCGAGCGGCCTCGGCCTCGGCCACGGTACGAGCAGGAAAATCTTGCGGGACGAAGACATTGAGCGCATGCTGGATCGTGCAGGCGCCGAGCTGGGAGATAGCTCCGACGACGAAGAAATTCAATTGCCTCCAGCCGGACGGAACGGCCTGGCACGTGTCATGGGCGCCTAGCGCTTCCTTGTTGCAGTTTTTGTTTCTGTTTGTGGGGGACGGACGCCACTCTGACCAACCAAGGTTGGCTGCATGAGCGTCAAAAGACTAGCGACAAGGCGACCTGGGAAAGATTTTACGACCTGCTCCAGGTCAGTCGAGTCGGGGGAAGCATTTCATCACAATCTCATCATGGCATGTTCCTGATCTCATCTTGTCTTGACTTTTTTGCCAATCGCAACACATTTATCGATCCAAGGCGATTATGATGGGAGGAAACTTGTGGACCGGCAAGATGGGTAGGTAGTTGTTATGGTGCTGAGGGTCTCGGGGGGTTTTTTTTCTCCTTTTTTTTTTTCAAAACGGATCGTTCCAAGAGCATCATGTTCATTTCTCTGGGAGTTTTTACAACGGTAACTGCATTGTGCATTGACGGAATTTCGTCATGCAAGTATGAAGACAGACGTATCTTGGGATGGGATGAAAACGTAGTCCTTGTTGATAAACGAAGAGACGTCATCAAACTCTATGTATCCCTGACACGACGATAGTATATCGGAAACAGTCCGGCCATGCGCGCAATGATGTCATAGTGAAAACCCATCCTGATATCATGAAACCTGTTTCGTACTTGGCCCCCCTGCCCAACCCTATAGTCGATGAATGTGGAAACTACAAAAATTTACAAATAATAATAATAATAATAAACTCCAATGCTCGTCTCGTCTCGTGGTGTCTCGTCTTGAAAATCAACTTCTACCCCATCTCGTCAAGACACCCTTCTCGATGAGGAGGCTTGAAGTACTCGGATAGTCGTCGTCCCAGGGTCCTAGGCTGCCTCCTGGCCGGCAGCGGCGCAACAGTATCCTCGCCCGCGCCCGCGCCCGCGCCCTCACCACGGCCCCGGCCCCGGCCCCGGCTGCTGCTCCTCGACCCGGTGGAGTAGTACGCGCTGTCTCGAAGGGCGGCCGTGCCCCCCACGGCCGTGCTGCCGTTTAACTGGCACCACGCGCGGCCCGTCTCCTGCCTTCTCGGGGGGGCCATTCTCGCGCGAGCTGCGCGCTCGTTGACCTCTGCCTGGGCCAGAAACGCGGCGTAGTCGGTTGACGGGGCGTCGCTCCGAGAAGGAGGAGGAGGAGCAGCGGCGGCGTCGGCCTGGTAATACGACGCCGCCTTGGGAGAGCGAGAGTGGGTGTAGTTGGAGTTGGAGATGGAGGTGGTGGTGGCGGTGGCGGTTGTGGTTGTGGTTGTGGTGGTGTGGCATTTTTTGCGGCCGCTGCTCCCCGAACCGTCCTCGTCCTCGTCCTCGTCCCTCTCCTCGATCCGGATCGGCGACCGCGGCGAGACGGTGCGGGCAAAACTGGCGGCGGCGTGGGTGGGCACGTAGAATGTTCGCGGGCGGGCTTTTTCCTCGACGGTTGGCAGCGGCTCTGCAGTCACGAATTTGCAGCCCAGGAGGCGTTGCGTAAATGACGTTTTGCGGCGGAGCCGAGGTTGCGGCTTTTCTTGTTCCTGCGGCGATGATGCTGCCGCCGCCGCTGCCGCCGCTGCCGCCGGGCGTGCAGGCCGCGTCCTCCAAGATCGATGATGCATGGCCGTGGCCGTGTGAGACAAATGGGGGAGACGGAGGGGGGGGATGGGATTTATTTGCTCTTATTTGTCGTGTAGATTGGAGAAAAGGTAAGGAAGGAGTGGGGGCAAAAAAAAAACCTCCCCTCCCTCTCTCCCTCTCTCCCTCCCCCCAAAAAAAAACAGGCAGTTGAGAAGAGGAATATTAATTAAGTTTCTTTAGTGACAAGGGAAAAGCCGTTTTGTGTTCAGGCTCCAATGCCGATGTGATACCCTCCCTGGCTGCTGCAACGGGACCTGTGCAGTGTAGCACAGAATAACGGGGGATCTTGGTTCGGATGGCAACACTTTGCAGCGCGGGTAAATGAAAAAATGGTAAATCGAGGAGCGTTTCAGGAAGCGACGGCGAATACGAAGCAAGGATCTGGGATTCCTCGGTGATTTGTTGGTTTACGGATTGCATGAGGCTTTAATGTACGGGCCGTAAAGTTGAGGAAACAAGTCCGTATTATAGCAAGTAGGGAATAGGAACCTGGCTGGCACATACCTATATAAGCAGCCTGATAAGATGGTGTCCAACAAACCATGGGGATCCATCCAATAAATCCGTGCGCATTACTCCGTACATTCACCCGATTCAGGGCCTCTGCTGACGACTTGTTCTGTTCTCACTCTGGATGGGGAGGAGGCTTCAGCCGCCATGGCCGAGATAACTTTGGAAAGTGTCCGCGCGTGTACCGAGTGTCGAGTATGAATCTGCTACCGTATTACCGGTACGTACTGGGTACGGAACATTCGCATCTATGTACATGCGGATTATGGTCTGCCGCTGTCCCCGTTTTCTTGCGTCGCGGCGCGTTCCGGGTCCACACACTCCCGGAGAAGCTGGGAAGCCGGGAAGCTAGCATTCGGGAAGCTAGGAAGGAAGCGAAATCAGCCTCTTGGACAAGGTTGTTGTCAACTTATTGACGGGCATCTGGGCTGATGGTGTTGGCAGAATGGCCGATAGCCTGTCACCCTGCCTGCGTGTCGCCACAAGAAGGATAGGATGTGACGGCACTTGGGCCCTTTCATTCCAATTATCCGGAACAAGGCGCTCTGCTGAATATGTTTCTCCACATAAACCGCATTATTTCTTCATCCGCGGTGGTCCATGCATACATTCGATATGCTGGTCGCGCCGCGTTTGTCGTGTGAATGCGCGGCTCAAATTGGCCGTGTGTTGCACCTGTTTCGGTGAGGCCTCGACGAAGGCAAAAGAAAAGATTGTTAGAGACGGGTAATACGGAGTGCTCCGTACGGACTGATATACCTACCTCTGAAACGTCCGTAGTCCGTACTTACTTTTGTCTTTGGGCGTTGCACTGCATCTCCCAAGCGTAGCATGCCGGAACTGGAACCACGTTGTCGGGAATAACTGGGGCCTGGGGTCGAAGCCTTTTCAGCTCAATCTCGGAAATAAATTGAGAGGTGAATTGAAACAGAAGCAACTAAATGTAAACAATCCCTACATACGCGCGGCTGCTGAAAACCGTCCTTGTCTCTCGAAACGTGGGCGTGAGACCGACCAGGCAAGTGGCGCGAGCAAAGCAATTAATTGGCCGCCTCGTCAGCCTCGTCCGCCTCGTCCGCCTCGTCCGCCACTCTTCTCGAGTCGACGAAGAAGACCTTGGCTTGTGCATTTGGGCTGCCACGCCGTGAGCACAGCTGAAAGCCGCGAGACTAGTCCGTCTGATCCATCTGAGCCATGTTCCGCGTGGTTCGTGTCAGACCAATTCGCACTTGACATGAGCCGTCGGAACCCAGCAGTCGCTGCAGCGCAGTGTCGTCCAACACGGAAGAGGCCATCTACAAGCATCGGCTTGGCACGAAGAATGCTGTGGGCAACTCTTGCGCTGTCCCCATCGTAGCATATGATTAGTAGTACCCTTCGGCTCTTCAACATTGCCGTGAGTGCCTCAGTAAGTTAGTTCACGGCTAGCGCCGAAAATGAGCAATCGCACATGCCAACCCAGCCGGCTACAACGCAAGACAACTTACCTGGCAATGACTTGCCGCGTTGGTCGCTGGGTGCAAAGACATAGATGGCGCACTCCGTCAGCGCGCTACGGACTGAGGCATTCTGGAACCTCTACAAGAGACACCTGCGGCTGAGACTCCGGGTCCAAGTACTTCCTCACAAAGTCAGGCCTAGAGTAGACATTAAAGATTGACTCCTGTCATCGAAAATCATGAGCGAGCAACACACTTCCGACTTGGAGGAAGGGATACAGCGAGGTGGGCGAGGGGGAAAAGGGGAGAAGGGATAACCTTCCCGCGGGTGGCACTAGGTGGAGTGAACATGTTGAGGATATTCACAGCGTCACATTGCAGCCTCAGGCATCAGCCTCACATTGCAGCCTCAGGCATCAGCCTCGTCATCCTCTCCGTTCATGGCGTTTGCTATCGCGTTTTATCGTAGGCTTCATTTGAAGACGTAGATACATCGGATCAATAGATTTGGAGCTTAAAATGAGCTTCCTTTTCCTTGCTAGATTCTGGAATTCCTAGATAGCAATTCTACGTCATCTTCTCTTTCATCGCTCTTCGCCACCAAATCACTCTACAGAAAACATTAGTACACATGTACATGTATGTACCTTCCACTTGGCGCAAATACTCCGGTGGTATCCCTAGCAGCTCCACCTACTAAAGCCACTACGAGCTGATAGTGGCCGCCCTGTGTGGGGCGCGTAGTAATTGTAATATCATCCAGGGTTTAGACTGTGCACTACATACGGATGGATACTTGTGCCCCCTTATTAATCGTCCTCACACCCCGTCCAAATTGCATCCCTCAGCAACTTCCCGGTGTGGCCAAGCACAACCCAGCCTCCTCCGTCCCGTCTGCCCTGAATCTCAGTCGCCCCAAAAAAGACGAGGCGTCCATCAATCCGGGCAAGCTCAAGCTGCGTGCAGACCAAACTCGTCGGTGACATGGTGCCAGGCACAGATAGATGCCCATGGCAAACAATGTAACAACCCGTCCAAACAAAGAACTTGCTGTTCTCCATCCCACCGTGTCAATCAACCAAGTTTATCGTTGCACCACCGAAGATCACTGCTCATAAACCCGGCACGAGCTAATCTCCATTCCAGAGTGATGGCGGGCCCACAAGGGAGAGCGCACAGAGAATTGATCTTTGTCTTGGATGGGAAATGACGGTGTCTTTTTCTCTCGGTAGCACAACAAGGGGCAACCGCGGCCCTATTACTGACTAGTCAAGGGCCAAGGGAGCAATGTTGGCCCTGTTTTCCAAGATTAAGGTTTTCAAGAACAAAAGTTAAAAGGTGGATGGGCCCCTTTCCCACTTCAACCTTCAGCCTCACTCGGATTCTTGTTCCGACGGTTGCGGGGTTTTTGACACTTGGATTCCTAATACCATGGCCCTGAACTTGTTGATGTCGGCTCTGGCCTTTGCCGGCCTCGGCGCATCCGCCGTATGCCTGGAAAAGGCCACAATGCTTCCAGAGGGATGGAAAATGCTTGACGATGCGCCAGACCCTTCGACACCGATGCGAATGTCCGTCGCCCTGCGGCAACCCCATATTCACGGCTTATCATCAAAGATTCTTTCCACATCCTTGCTTGGCGCGGATGACATACTGTCACTTCGACAGCCCGCCCAGCGGGATGTTGACAATGTTATGAAATGGCTGTCTGATAACGACATCACCAATGTTAGAGCTGACCAGGACTGGATACACGCGACGGCGACAGTAGAGCAAGTCGACAAGCTCCTCGATACGAAAATTCGCCGATATGCCTTTGGCGATGGAAAAGCCATTCTCCGAACCACAGAATATAACATCCCGGAGGAGCTCACCTCTGCCATCGATTTCGTTCACCCTGTCGCCAACTTTATGACACCGGAGCACCAAGTCTCCATCGCACCCTCATTGCCCATTCATCGAAGTCTCAATCGTCGAGATGTTGCCTGCAGCCCGGCAACTACACCGGATTGTATCAACAAGCTGTACGGCATCAACTACTCAACGCCTGACGGCAAATCTCCTATTCGATTCGGAATCGCTGGCTTCTTGGATCAATGGGGCAGCTACGCCGACTTGCGCCAGAGTTTTGAGCGATCACGTCCCGACCTCATCAAAGCTGGATACAATTTTACCGTGGAGCTGATCAATGGGGGCGAGAACAAGCAAGATGTCGGTAGCGCTGGAACCGAGGCCAACCTGGATCTCCAATTTGGGATGGCTGTTGGCTTTCCCACAAATGTCATCTACTATTCGACCGGGGGCCGAGGCGAGAAGCTCGACGCCAACGGCAAGCCATTGACTGGTGAGCTCGATGACAATGAGCCATACCTGGATTTTCTCCAGGACCTTGCAAGGAGGCCTTCTGATGAGCTCCCTCACGTCATCTCCCTATCGTACGCAGATGATGAGTTAGCCGTGCCCAAGCCGTATGCCATCAGAGTCTGCAATGAGATTGGCATGCTCACTGCTCGAGGTGTATCTGTCTTGAGCGGTTCTGGTGACGGTGGTGCAAAGGGTGGCAGAGACGCCACTTGCCGCTCGAATGATGGAAGTAACAAAGACATGACGATTTCCACTTTCCCGGCTTCATGCCCATGGGTGACGTCGGTCGGTGCTGTGAACAACGGCGAGGAACCACCCCGAGGTGCTGTGTTTAGTTCAGGCGGATTTTCAAGCTACTTCCCACGACCGGGCTGGCAGAAGGAGGCCGTGGATGAGTACGTCACGGCCCTGAACGGCCACCTCGAGGGCTATTACGACCCAAACATGCGCGCGGTTCCAGACATTTCTGTAATCGGCACTCAGTTCCAGACCGTCGTCAACGGCCGGACCTTGACGCTTCAAGGCACCAGTGCGAGCACACCTGTGCTGGCAGCCATGATTGCTCTCATCAACGATGCCCGGGTTCGTAAAGGCAAGAAAGTCCTCGGCTGGTTGAACGATAAGCTCTACTCCAAAGAAGTACGCAGCATCCTCCAGGACATCACAAAGGGGCAGAGCCTGTCGTGTACATTCTCTGGCGGGCAATCCCCTGGGGGTTGGCCTGCGACGAAGGGTTACGATGCCATAACTGGGGTCGGCGTGCCGAACAACTTCCAGAAGTTTATGGATGTTTTAGTCGATGCATAAGTTTAGTTAATCCAAGGGCATATTGGGCGAGAAGGCGCATCGTGAAGCTGGCAATACGGAGTAGAGACGTTGTAATAGAGCACGGCAGAGCAGCCGCATGATTGTGGCAGTTCACAAGGCATGCCAGAGGACTAATTGGTGAAGGACGCGCATCGCGGGTAGCAACAGCGCTGACTGCTTAGATCTTGAAAATAATTATAAGCGGAGGACTTTGATTGATACGTGTAACTCAGTAAAAGAGCATCAGAGATAAAAAGCATCGTGCGGAGTGAAAGACTTGGGATGGCTGATGGCGGGCGGGAAGCTCCACTGAGAGTGGGGCTCGACCAGTACTAGTCAGCTGCCAACGATGTGCAGGGGAGAGGACTTCACGAACCGCGTTTGCCAGTTGTTGCCAGGTGTTGCCAGTTGTTATTGGGCGCGTCAAGTTTGCCTCTGTGCCTGGTCCAAACTGGCAGCATTTTCTCGCTCTTGATTGACGGCAGAGAATTTGGGCTGGTCTGTCTGCAGATGTTCCTGCGCTCTTTTCTACCTTGTTCTTTTCATTTACTATTTTATTTATCATTTATTTTTCGATTCGGAGAATTGTCCGAATCGGCGTTTAAGTGTACGGCGCGCGCTTCCCGCTCTCCCCGCTCTCCTCTACCCAGAACACGAACAATCGATTCACTTCTCAACGCGCAATTGACCACAAACCGTTCTTGGCACGGATGGTCTCTGGCCTTCAAAGGCTCACACGATGCTCGCCGACTTCTTCTCCATACCCACGAAACAAATTGCTCCCAACTAGGCCCAGAACTGCACGTAATAACCACTGGGCGTGGCGCGAATTCAGACGCGTATGCGTATACTCGCTAGACGCGGCGAAAGTCTCCTTCACACGTCTCAGACGACTTACCACGAGAGAACAAACACAAGGTCAATATCGCGAAACTTGGTGGAATCCTGGTGACGATGCCCACGCAGCATGTTGAGCCGCAAGCGAAAGAGCGCCTCGGAGATGTTGCCAATGCGCTGCTCAAGGCGCGCAAAGTAGTTGTGGTGACGGGTGCAGGCATAAGCACAAACTCTGGTATTCCAGTATGGCATCTGTTTTCTGTTTTCTGTTTTTTTTTTTTTTTGCAATCCTTGACCCTGACTTTGACTGCGGACCGAGGCGCAAACGATGAGCAATGCCGAGCGCCCGGGAACTGACCAGCACAGGACTTTCGATCGGAGAACGGGCTCTACTCGCTTATCCAGGCACAGTTCGATGCCGCGTCTCGACAAGCACGTCAAGTCGACCCGTCTGACAACGAAGAAGGACTTGACGGAACCGCAGTGGCTCCGCGTCCGGTAAAGAGGCGAAAAATGTCTGTGGATGACCTCGAAGACGACGTGAAGGACTCAATCACGGTCAAGATGGAAACAAACAACACCAGGGATATGATCGATGTCCAGTCCATTTCACCGCCGCTCTGCACCGCTTCTGAAGGAGCCACAGCCACAGCTACAGCTGCATCCATAACCATAACCACAACACAGATGGTGGTCGAAACTGGCTTCAGCACACCGAAATCAAAAGTGGCAACCATGTCTGCTGTAGAACCCACCAACTCACCTCTGTCGTCGCCTCCGGGTGAAGACTTCATTGCTCCGCCCTCGGCGTTTCGATACCGCACCCGCAAGAGGCTCACTGACGCGTCTCTTCCGCTTAGCTCATCGCCTCTGTCATCGCCTCCACCTGTTCTCTTTGATCCCTTCATACCCAGTTCTCCATCAGAAGCTAGCTCTAGTAGTACAAGAAGCAGCACTTCACCACCATCAGAGGTTGACGAGGACGACGAAGAGCCGTCGGCGAGTCAATATTCCTCATCCCAAAGCTCCTCTGGAGGCAGAAATGCACTCCCCAACATGAAGGGGAAAGACCTTTTCGACGCCAACATCTGGTCTGATCCAGTTAGGACTTCAGTTTTTTATACGTTTGCAACATCTCTGCGGCAAAAGATCAGGAGCGCTGAACCCACCACCTCACATCGGTTCATTAGTCACCTAAGAGACCGTGGGAAGCTCGTCCGGTGCTACACTCAAAACATCGATCAGATCGAAGAAAAGGTTGGGCTGTCAACTAGATTACAGGACGGGCCAGGCAGCCGAGGCAGATTTTCAAGGCGATCGACAGCCGGCATGAACCAGCTGAGCAAGATGGTTGAGGAGGCCAACCCATGCTCCGACGAACAACAACCCGCGCCGGAGAACCCCAACCAGTCAGACGCCTCTACTGATTCAAGTCAACAGTCGCAGGACATGGGAGCGGATGCAAGTGACGCGCCTGGCACTGATGAACTGCTCTTGCCGAGCGATGAGTCGAAATCAATACCCAAGGTTCTCAAGAAACAGCTTCCACGATCTGGAGTCGAATGCGTATTTTTGCACGGATCACTGCATCTTCTGCGATGTTTTCTCTGCGGTCGAGTGTGCTCTTGGGATGAACACGATCGCGAAACAGAAACGCTGTCTGGGCAGCAACCTGAGTGCCCTCACTGCGTTGGTGCAACGGTAGCCCGTGAGGAGCGTGGAAAACGCGCCTTGGGCGTGGGGAAGCTGCGTCCTGACATTGTTCTGTATGGTGAAGAACATCCGAGTTCGCACTTGATCAGCCCAATCATCACTCATGACCTCGGCCTGTATCCTGACATGCTGCTCATTCTGGGCACGAGTCTGCGGGTGCACGGTCTCAAGGTCATGGTCCGAGAATTCGCCAAAGCCGTCCACAGCAAGGGCGGCATAGTGATTTTCGTCAACTTCACCAAGCCGCCGGAGAGCATCTGGGGAGACATTATTGACTACTGGGTACAATGGGACTGCGACGCCTGGGTGGATGATCTCCAACTCAGAATACCGAAACTTTGGCAGGAGCCAGAGCTGCCAAGGCCCAGGAAGAAGCGGGAGTCCAGCGGAACTTCGGAAGAGAGCACCAAGGAGGAGGAGAAGGAGGACGAGGACGAGGACGAGGAGAAGAAGAAGAAGAAGAAGAAGAAGAAGCCACCGGCTGCTAAGCCTGCGGCTTTGCGTGACACGAAAGTCACTGGAGCCTACTGGACATGCAAAGTTTTAGACGAACTCCATCGCATAACAGGTCACTCGGGAGCAAAAGCCGGGTCGAGCAAACACACCTCTGCTGCTGCTATCCTTTGCGCATCATCCACACCAACCGTGGCGCTGGCAGCTCCGGCAGCCAAGTCGGGGCCGGGAATCCCTGACCCGATAGCTCCCCAGCAGACCACGAGGGCGAAGCGAAAGCGATCGCGCAAGTCAGCCCCTGGAGCACCCGAAAGGGCAGAAAGACCGTCATCGACACTGAATCCTAATCATGGCAGATGGCGCAAAAAGATGGCAGACCCTGCCACACAGAAGACTGCAGCGGCACCTGTACCCATGAGCGCCAGTTCGATTCTCAGCTCGGTCAAAGAAAACCCCCGCATCAGGAAGAGGAAGATGATTGACGGAGAAGAGGTTCCAGCTCCTTCGGCGGGCAAAAGACGCAACAAGCACGAACCGAAACTGCCGCCCATGCGGCTATCCATAACAGACCTCCCGCCCTCGATGCATGGGAAACCATGGGCAATGGAACCAGAGAGCAACAGTCCGCCCTCGGGACCTCTCGGCTCATTGTCACCCAATGTACGAAGTGCGAAAACGCTTGGCAAACCACAAGCTTCTTTCCATCACCACGACCCCATGGTTTGTCTGCTCAAAGAGGCACCTGAATGGGCTTGCACGATGCAAAGTGGCGGAAACAGGCCGCCGGCTCATCAGCATGACATGAGGGATGAGGCGAGCGCGGCCATGACACTGGCGGGACTGAGAAGCAGCACGGTGTTGATGACGAGGTCCGTACCGCCGCATAGACATGGGCAGGGCAACTTGCAGGGCAACTCGGAAGGCGAGTTGACGAGCTGGGGGTCCAGTTGGAGCTGCAACATGTAAAGGTAAGAAGAATCTTTTTTTTGCATATCAACAAGGCCGGTATATTGCTTGGGTTTCAATCGCAGACACGAGACCAAGATGGGCGGTGACAAGGTTATGGGGTTTTTATTTTTACTGGTTTATAATGATGTGTCTTGCGACATGGGACTCTTGGGCGTTTGAGCATCGTTACTGCCATGGCTGAAGACGTACAAGGTTCTAGAAAGAAATGAGCATTGGACGATATCAACATGAATACAAGAGAAGCGAAGGATTGACATGCTAGAGCCGCGCGGCTAGACTCCGCGGCTAGAGTCGGCGCGGGGTATAATAGCACAGTGAGGTGTATATGTATGTGACATGTGACATGTGACACGACCGACATGGGACAGTCGAGCAACCAAGACGTCGATATTATTATTACCCGGCTTCCCAACTTCCCACCTCCCACCTGCCACCTCCCACCTCCCACCTCCCAACCCCCATCCATCATGGCCCCCCAAACCCTGGCAGTGAGGGGCAAACCTGGTGCCGAGCGCAGACCGTTCGGCAGTGAGTGGAAGAAGGAGTTCCTGTTTGATCCGACGTGGCGGAACCTGAATCACGGTATGGGCACCCCCGCGCGGGAGATACACATGACATTCTTTCATTTACTGACGTCCTTGCTTGACGACGACGCAGGTTCGTTCGGCACATACCCGCTGCACATCCGCGACAAGCTGCGCGGCTATCAGGACCAGGCGGAGGCGCGGCCGGACCAGTTCATCCGCTACGACCAGCCGGGACTCCTCGACGATGCCCGCGCGGCGGTGGCCGGGCTGGTCAAGGCGCCGGTCGACACGGTCGTGTTCGTGGGCAACGCGACCGAGGGGGTCAACACGGTGCTACGGAACCTCGAGTGGGCCGAGGACGGCAAGGACGTCATCCTGAGCTTCTCGACCGTGTACGAGGCGTGCGGAAAGGCGGCCGACTACCTGGTCGAGTACTTCGGGGGCCGGGGCGGGCTCGAGCACAGGAGCATCGACATTGCGTACCCGCTCGAGGACGACGAGATCACGGCGGCGTTCCGCGAGGCGGTGCGGCGGGTGCGGGACGACGACGGGAAGCGCGCGAGGGTGACGGTGCTGGACGTGGTGTCGTCCCGGCCGGGCGTCGCGTTCCCCTGGGTCGACGTGGTCGCGGCGTGCCGGGAGCTCGGCGTGCTTTCGCTCGTCGACGGCGCGCAGGGCGTCGGCATGGTTCCCCTGGACCTGGGCGCCGCGGACCCGGACTTCTTCGTCTCCAACTGCCACAAGTGGCTGCACGTCCCGAGGGGATGCGCCGTCCTCTACACGCCCGAGAGGAACCAGGGCCTCCTGCGCACGACGCTGGCCACGAGCCACGGGTACACGCCGAGGAGGAGGGGCGAGGAGGACGACGACGGCGAGGAGACGACGACGAAGACGAAGACGCCGCTGCCGCCGAGTGCCAAGAGCCCGTACGTGAGCAACTTTGAGTTTGTGGGCACGAGGGACAACGCGCCGTACCTGTGCGTAAAGGACGCCATCGCGTGGCGCGAGGACGTCTGCGGCGGCGAGGACAGGGTGCTGGAGTACCTCTGGGCGCTCAACAAGAAGGGCATCCGGGCCGTCGCCGACGCCCTGGGCACCGAGTATCTCGACAACGCAAAGGGCACGCTGACCGACTGCGCCATGGGCAACGTCGCGCTGCCCGTGTGGGCGGGCGGCAGGGGAGCCGGCGCCAAGGAGACGGACGTGGTGGTCCCCGAGGAGCACAGGGACACGGCGCTGCAGTGGATGGGCGAGACGCTGGTCCGGGACTACAGGACCTTCATGTCGCAGTTCATCATGGGGGACCGGTACTGGGTGCGCCTGAGTGCGCAGATCTACCTCGACGAGGGCGACTACGAGGCTGGCGCGGCCATCCTGAAGGAGCTCTGCGAGAGGATCGGGAAGCGGGAATATGTACAAGTCTGAGGAGTCTTTCACGTCGCGGGTAGGAAATCCGTAGTCCGAGTTTCACTGGCCGGGCGGGGGGGGGGGCACGGTTGCCAAGGTGAAACCCACGGAGAGTTTTTTTTTTTTTCGGGAACGTAGCGTTTCCGGGAGCGCATAACATGGTGGCATCACCGAGCAAGAGAGAAGCCCGTTGTTTGAAAAGTATCGAATGGTCCGTCCGCCCCCTCGGTAATAAAATAAACCCCTGTTTCGTGCGCTCGATCCGCCCGTCTCCACCCTCGGGCATTGTCCATGTCAGATCGTTCCTTCCCGACGCCTCTCAGCCAACCGACCCCCGGTTTCACAACGGAGCGCCTCCTTTGTTTTTGAACGACCCGGCCCCCCCCCTGGTGCGGGCGACGACGTCCAACGTCCCATGTAAAAATAAACGCTGGGAATAAAACAGACGCTGTTGCCGCTACCGTCTCCTCGAGGTCCCTGCGTAGTAAATGGAAGACGGACATGAAGAAGAACTGAAATCTGGTCTGGCCCTCTCTCCTTCGGGTCCTGCTTCGTCATAATATTCTTTTTTTTAATAATCATCTGCGCTCTCCTTTATCTATGCCACTTTTCATTTCTCGAGAGCTAATTTTGATAAGCCGCCTCTCCTTCATCTATGCCACTTTTCATTTCTCGAGAGCCAACTTTGACAAGGCGCCTGTCTTTATTTTTCCTCGACTGAGTCGAGTCGCATCTTCTAATCTCATTTCCATCTTTCGCTAGCATCGGCTCACCTGGCGTGAGCCTTTGTACCATTTTAATACCACTATTTCAACTTTTCCCCCCCTCAATTTAATAGTTCCTTGTTCAGATTCTCACCATGCATTCTCAATCATTACTCGTCCTCTTCTGCACACTCTTCTCGCTGGTGTCCTTGTCTGCGGCCGACATTCAGAAACGTTCGTTCGCCGTCGAGAGAGTCAGGAACCCTAGCTTTACCGGACGTAATGGCCCGCGAGCCCTGGTGAAGACGTATAGAAAGTTCAACATGGCGCTGCCGCAAGGCCTGCTGGACGCCATGGCGGCTCAGGAGGCGGCGGCGGCGGCGGCGGTCCAGCAGAAGCGGGACACGACGAGACGCTTCACATACGTTGGCCGGAGCGAAGCCCATCGGAGAGGACTCGTGAGCGACCTATTGACGAGTCTTGGTCTGGAAGTTGGAAATCAGAATGGCGGCAGACAAAATGGTGGCGGCCAGGCTGGGAACGGCAACCGCAATGGAAACAAGGGCGGTCGGAATGGAAACCAAAACGGCAACCTCGGCAGCGGAGGACAGACCGGAAACGGGGGCAATCGGACAGATGTTGCCAACGGCGGCAACCGAAATGGCGGCAGCCGGAATGGCGGCAACAGGAATAATGGCAATGGCAATGCCATCGGCGGCGGCGGCGGCAATGCAAGAAACACCACCGCGCAAGCCCCCCACGGCAACTCGACAAATCAAGTGGGAAGCGTGCCCGCCCTGCCCGAGAAGAACGACGTCGAGTTCATCTCCCCCGTCAAGATTGGCGGACAAACCGTCAACCTCGACTTCGACACGGGCTCTTCCGATCTCTGGGTCTTCAACAAGCAGCTGGCGCCGGCCCTCGCGGCCAACCACAGGATCTTCGATGCCGCCAAGTCGGCCTCGTTCAAGCCCATGCAGGGCGCCACCTTCAGGATCTCGTACGGCGACGGCTCCGGCGCCCAAGGCAACGTCGGCACCGACGTGGTCGACGTCGGCGGCGCGTCCTTTGCCAACCAGGCCGTCGAGCTCGCCACGGCCGTGACCCAGCAGTTTGTCATGGACCAGGGCAGCGACGGCCTCATGGGCCTGGCCTTTTCCCAGATCAACACGGTCAAGCCCCAGAAGCAAAAGACGTTTTTCGAAAACATCAAGGCCGACCTCGCCGAGCCCGTCTTCACGGCCGACCTGAGGAAGAACGCGCCCGGCACCTACTCGTTTGGCACCATCGACAGGACCAAGTTCCAGGGCGAGCTGACCTGGATCCCCGTCAACACGACAAAGGGCTTCTGGCAGTTCAGCAGCGAGAGCTTCGCCGTCAACGGCGGACAGGCGCAGCCCTCGACGTCGGGCGGCCAGGGCATCGCCGACACGGGCACGACGCTCATCCTGGCCGACGCGAAAGCTGTCACGGCCTACTACGCCCAGGTTCAGGGCGCGCAGAACAATCCCCAGGTCGGCGGCTTCACCTTCCCCTGCAACGCCCAGTTGCCCGACTTGGCGCTCGACGTGGGCAACGTCTACATGGCCAAGATTTCCGGAAACGACATCAACTTTGCCCAGGTCGGCGACGGCAGTAAGTGTTTCTTGCAGTTTCCCCCCATTTCGATACAGTTTTGGTGCAAAGACTGACCGCCGTGTTGTATAGCCTGCTTTGGTGGCGTGCAGGCAACGCCCCCGGGGCAAATGGCCATCTATGGCGACATCTTCTTCAAGTCCCAGTTTGTCGTGTTCAACGCAGGCAACAACACTCTGGGCATGGCACCGCATGCATAGATAGATGTACGTGCCGGTGGCGGAGATGAACGGCCTGCTGGCGTGCTGGTAAACCTTGATGAAGGCGAGTGTATATACATGCATGTATAAAACAATTCCTGGTGAATCCTGTCTTGTTTCCTACCCTTTCAAAACATACAAATGAAGCTCGCCCATCGTGGCATCGTGCTGCTAGAATCGGGGCGCAGAGCAGGAATGACGCAAGAGGCGTCTGGAGGGAGTTGAGCAAGTAAGTAGGAAGGCAAACATGAATGATGAGAGATGTGGAGATGTAAGCAGCCATGACTCTCCAGGAAACATGAATGACCAATCAATTGAAACCACATACCTCCCCTTCTTTTTCGTGTGACTCGAGACCAACACAAGCCCATCTAGGAAGTCAAGTGACATCCCTTGCACCTCTTCACTGCCAAAGTGATATATCATATAATAAAAGCCTTTCGTCGCCCACAGAAAACTGAACGTTTCTTTTTTTTCCCCGCCCACCCGGTCCAGGTCCAGGTCCAGGTCCAGGTCCAGGTCCCGGCCACGTAAAAACGACACCAACACGAGAAGTACTCACGACCCGCCGTGGGCAGGAACCAGCTCGCGGGCAAAGTCGGCCTCGGAAGCACCAGCGGTCTCGGAGGAATGGCCACGGCCGTGGGCTACGGTGGCTGGGGCCCGAACGCTGAACCGCAGGGTGCGAATCGTGGTATGAAGTTTCCGCCGCGGCGGCACCTGGAGGCGGAGCAGAAGGAGCAAAAGGAGCAGAAGGCTTCGGGAGCCTAGACGTGGTGGTGTGGCGCTTGGTTTGGTTGTACAATGGCACTTTTTACCTTGTCAAGGCATATCTCCAACATTTGCAATAAGCTCCATTGCCAATATGACACGACAGTTGCCTCTCCTGGTTTCTCTCTCCGAGCATCCAACAGTTCCAATACGGAAAGCCCACCCCGACCCTCCGCCTCCCATGCACTCCAAGGATGGAAACTTTTCTCCACAACATTCATCGCTAATACATCAATCACATCGTACAGGGTATAAAGTCTTCCGGATTTGTAAAGGCAGCCGCCAATGGGAAAAATTCAAGGCCAAGCAAGGCATGCTATCAAGAGACAGGGCCATCAGTTCCACACACTGTGATCGGCTCTGTTATGGAAGCCTCTGGGCCGTGTCGCATCACAGCTGCCGCTTGAGCAAAGAAGGAGTTGGTGCGGATTGTCGCGGCTCGTATCATTGCCCTTGTTGGAATGTGGTCGGTCATGGATATTCTGTTGAGCTTTACCCGGAAATCCTCCAACAGCTTGTGCGCTGCTTCAATGTGTGCTCTGTCACCCGCCATGAGGAAAAGGTACACGAGAAAATTTCCACAGAGGATTAATTGAGATCGAGCATCTGTATTATCAATGAAAATCTTGGTTAGCATGTTACTTCATCTTCTCCATCACAGTAATGAAACAAGAAAGAAGAGGAGAAAGGTGAGCTGTCATCAAAGCAACTTACGGCGTCCCCAAAAGCCTCGGAAATCTCCCATGTTGATGCCGACAAAAAACTCTGTGAATTGGGTAAAGTCTGCGAGAGCGTAGGCGAACCATTGGCGCAGGTTCGAGTTGGGTTGTGATTTGGCCGCCTTGGTGGCAGGATGCATCAGAGCCCGGTAGAGAAGAACCTTGATCGCATAGAACGTCAAATGCAGCGGACCTAGTAGCGCCATGGTTAGGAAAGAAAATGAAACGGACATCATCACCGAGAACAACTCACAGTTGAAGCATGAAACCATAGGATCCCGGTTTCGTGGGACAACCAAGCATGAAGGAATCAGACTTGGCCAATCCTTTAACTTTTCGTGTACATCTGCGAGGCACTCACGTGTCTGCAATCGACCATACGGATCGTGCATCTGAAGATTCACGACTTGGCTGAATGGGCGTGTTGTCAGTGCTTAAACTTCTGCTGCGTTCTCACCGCGCCCCCAAAGACAAGTACAGTAAGCAGGTAGGAGGAACACGCATACGGAAGAAACTTACAAGCTTGAGTCCAGAACAGTTCGTAGGTATCGGGTTATTTTGATGTACTCTAAGAATCTAGCACCTGAAGACACATCAAAATACGCGTTCTGGAGATCGACGAGGTATCGCAAATCGTCAGGAACGTCTTCATCACAGCGGAGATCCTCTATATCGACGGGCGCGGTGTTGAAAGAGGTCGCACTGATGTGAGGAGGGTTTCCAAGGGAGATGGCGGCCCAGCAATCAGTGACGAAAGTCGACCACCACAGTTTCTTCCGCAACTTCTTCTCTACGGGCTCCAAGTTCCAGTCTGTGGGGTTCACGTGAAGGCCAATGAGTTGTGCGCAAGCCGTGGCCTGCGCCGCAAGTGTAAATGTTGAAGGGGCTTCCATGGCATCAATAGAGGGTGGTTGGACGTGGACCAGGAGCAGACATGCCTGGACTACGAACAGGTTCGGGTTCTCAACTTCTCTGCGGAGAGCTATGTGAGCTTGGTCGACGATCTCGTGCTGAGGAAAAGGGTCTCCATTCCGTGTCGCAGGGTCCTCGGTCCAGAAGACAGAGGCTAATGCATACACTGCTCGCGCAAACACGCAGGTATTGACTTCCTATTGCTAGCATACCGGCGGAGAAAGCGAACTTTGGACAAGTATGGCAGGACAGGATGCACGTGCCTGAAGTACAGCCGAACAAGGACGTCTGCGTGAGGCCATACTTTGTCTCAATGGCGTCCGAGGCTTCCTCCTAGACAGGTTGGTGTGTTTCGGGTGTCCCATGGACAAGAACAAAAGTGCTGTGGTAGGTCATCCAAGTCAGTACCACCGCGGTGGATTTGGACGACGTTGGCGTCTACGGTGGATGTTTCACTCAAGATGCCATAGCTAAACCGTCAAGAACAAACGGATCTTGCTCTGCCGTACTGCCTAGGAAGTATGTTGACCGTCCTGGGTTGTCCTCTAGAGTATAGGCTGTGCTGTTTACTGACGATTCGGGAGAGTTCAGAGCCGGCTGAACAATGTCCATACTCATGACGGCCGAGTCGGGCTCTGACTTGATCTGTCTATCCTGGGTGAAGCCATACGATGAGTACCCGGTGGATGTTGGTTCATGACCAAATCGTGAAGAGTATTCGCTGGCCGCAGAAGCAGAGGGTGAAGTGACAGTCCGGGGACTCGATTTTGCCGTGTTGGGACTTCCCAAGCCCTCAGTCTGCTCCCGATCTCTTGATCCACCAGATGTTGCATGGTCATAACTGGAGTGTGACCGGGCCAACGCTGCCTCCCCTGCGGCAGTAGATTGACAAATGATGCCTCTTGTCTTGCAGAACACGCCTAGATGAGAGTCAGCCTTGAGCATATGAGATTTCCGAATGACAAATGGACACGTAAAATGGGTACGTCGACGAGTATAAATCTCATGGCGTTGAGGGAGTTTCCAGGTGGGCAGCCATGTCAAGCAACAACGACTCGAGCATGGTGAGGGCCCAAGGAGAAAGGAGGGGGGCAAGGAGAGGGAGGGAGGGAGGGGAGGGGGGAGGCACGAGATGGAAACTCACATGGAGGCTCAGTCGTGATGATACACGCCGTCTTCCGGCGGCGACAGGCATCGCAAGGACGGCTCTTGCGACTTCTTCTCTCTCTGGGCACACCAAAGGTGCTCTGTATCACAAACTTGCGGGGGCGGCTGTAGCCTCCTGGCTCGCAGGCAGCCTCAGACCGATCAGCCGGGACAGAAACGGGAGTTGGAGCATGAACATGAGGAATATGAGCAGGCACAGGCACAGGCAAAGGCACGGGCACAGGCACAGAACCCGGGGCGATGGACTCGGAGCTGTCGCCATCCATGGCCCGTGACGTACGACAGAGATGCGGCTCGAGACAATGGGCGACACAAGGCGTGTCACTTCGGCCTACTGTCTGGATCGATTCGAAGTGTGTCGGCGCGTCGGCGAACGCATCGGCAAAGCCTGGGGACAGGATGGCCACGGTTGACCGATTGTGCCCATCGAATTGTGCTGGCCATCATCTGGAAGTGGCCCAGGCGGGGGAGGCCGGGACAGCGAAATTTCTGTGGCCGGCCGTTTTCGCATTAGCCTGTTCTCGCTTCCTGCCCCCTCACGCCCTCTGACTGGCTGGATGTGGATGCGCCCCGCAGGTGGCACTGTTGGACAGCTTTGGGCAGGTGGCAGACAGACAAGACGGAGTACATGCTGAAATGGTTAATGGTTGGGCCCGCGCGTGTCCGTCTCCCAAGGGCCAACAAGGAGTTAATACAATATCACTGCACACAGAAACACAGAGTTGCTCAGTGCACACAGTGACACCATGCAAAGCACCATCCATCGCTTCTTCCCCGCCGGCTGAAACTCTCCCTGAGCCAGCCCTGAGCCAGGACCGGCAGCTGGCCATTCATCATCAACCGTGCTGCCCCTATTATCCCGCCTCGCTCCGCCTGCGCAAGCCTTTTTCTTTCCTTCATGTCACCCCGTGACACCGTGTTGCCTACTAATAAACACACACTTTCCAGAGAAGGAAAAAGTTGGCCGAAGCTACAATTTAGCCACAAAGCAGGCAGTTCGAGGGTCCATTTCATGACAATCCGATCGTCGGGACCCATCATGCATTCTCTACATGTATGTAATTCTCCTCTTCTCCACGCTTATTAGCGTGTGAGATCCGTTCCGAGTGCCACAATGTTCACCCGCCGTGGACAAGCGTGACAAGCGTCGATTTCACATTGAGATCAACCCGCTTTGTGTCAGGCTTCCCGCCCGACATATCGAAAGCTTGCAGCGAATGGGATGCAAATGGGATGCAAGTACGTTCATGTCTGTCTTCTTCAAACCTCCAGCCTTGTGAACTCACATAGTCGCAGGACTAGTCGAGGTTGGTCGTGGCGGTTGGCAGGTCCCTAGTCAATAACACAAGATTTGTTGCACATTGTACTGCTGAACTCGGCCAATGGTATGCTGCACGGAACCGCCCTTTTGAAAACGGATGTCACGCTAGGAAAGTAGGAGGGGGGGAAGGTGCGAGGCACCGACCCACCCTCTGGCTCAAAAGCCACACAGAAAAATTTTCATCAGAAGGGTATTGCCCTTTAACACTTAAGGAACCTAGCTACAATTAATAAAAGTTTGTTCTAATTAAATCTGTCTTTTTAGCGACCACGCTAGGAGTTATAATAAAAATAAAAGCTTTCTAAAGCTTTCCTAGAGTTAAGGGTTTGATTATTATTATACTAGGGTGGTACTAATTTATAGTTATTATTATTTACCTCTAATCCTTATTATTATTAAAAGCATAATCCCTATATTCTTTGTTTATTATCCTAGAGTGCTTAGACTAAGGAGAGTTCTAGTAAAACCCTTAGATAGTAGGGGTGTATTCCCTTAAATTAAGTTTTGCTAGATTATTATTACTATAGAGTATTCTAGTAAAGGAAGGTTACTTGCCTTATAGTAGGATAGAAAATAATATAATATCCTAACTTACCTAATTTTTTAAGAAACTTATATTCCTATTAAAGCCTAGTATACCTAGGGGGTCCTAGCTAATAATAATAGATTGTAAGCTACCCTTGTCTTAAGATATTAGGATATTTAATAGATTAATATCTGCGGGTTACTAGCTAAGTTGCTTATATTAGTTATTTAAGACTATTAATAAGAGTAAGGATGTTATTGGTATCTATAGGATACCATTGACCTACGCGTAGGGTTTTCGGGGTGGACTAAAGTGTACGTAATCATTATATATTTTAGTCTACTAAAGTAAGCAAAAGAGGGATTAAATAGAAGCAAAGAGGGTACGCTATTTATCATAGGAAAAGGGGCCTTAATTAGGGTTATTAGCGAAGAGGCCATATGTGCCAACCCTAATCGCGGCGCGGTCGGGCCGGATATGTGGGTCTGCGATGTAACGCGCCTACCTAATTAGAGGCGCGCACCCTTATTAATATTATGCTTATTTTAACACTAGAAACTCTCTCTCTTTTAATATAATTATTAACGTATAATATTAATAAGAGAAGTAAATAGGAATTAAGGAATGAATAAGATTAAATAATTACAAATAACATTAGAAGAAAAGGGTAAGGGGAAGGGGTATAATAAACAACAAAATCTAATCTGTAAGCCTATGTAAGGATAAGTGGGCCTAATTCTTAACACCTTTAATCTCATTAGATTAACACAAACGTTACGATTGCGTAACCTACCCTTCTATCCTAATAGTTGCCTTGTTGCTTGTGATGAACCTCTTAAATGCCTTGTTCGGCGATGCCTTTGTAAATATATTAGTAAGGTTGTTATTCCTATTAATCTATCTAATCTCGCAGATCTCTTGTTGCTTGTATAATTAACAAAGGGCTATAATGTTAATTATAAGACACTTCTCCTTTATGGTACTAAGCTTAATAAGGTATTTATATAAAGAGTATAAATTAGTATAGATAATAATAGGAATTATAGGGAGGTTTAATTGATAGGTAATTAACCTAAGCGTTGTTAAGACCGCGTGAGCTATATTAGTACTAGTAACTATGCTATAGATCTTAGAGGTAAGCATACTTCTTGTGACTCTTTTGCTCTTAGTAGAGCTATAGTGTATAATATTACCTTAGATTGTGAAGGTGCTTTTCTCTTGGACTTTACTAGCTAGGATAAGCATGTAGCTTAGCTAGGAAGTAAGGTCCTAGTTGTTAGTAAATAATCTATCTATAAATATAAAAAGCTTTACCTCTTTAAGATTAAATAGTATAAACCTTAATCCTTAGCTTAGATTATTAATTTACTATTAAATCCATTGGTTTAGGCTCTTTATATCTTGAGGTGATGGCTCTTGGTGTTATGTAGTAATAGAGAGGTTAAAGTAGGCTTTAGGTTAGTAGATTAAGGTAATGTACGTGCCTTAAGCTTGTTGTTTTATGTATGCCTGTTTTGAATTAGTTAGTAGGATTAACTAAAGCTTTCTACTCTAGCCTTTCTGCCTTAGTGTGATTATATTATTTTTAAGAGTAATGATGCTACTATTGAAGGTTAGTGGGTTCCCTGTGAAAAGGATCTGCTTTGGCTTAGTAGTAAAAGAAGTGGCTTTTAATTGATCTTCCTCTTATTAAGAGAACTTGCGGTTGGATAGTCTAATTGTATTATTAGTTTGTATCCCTATATACGCGAAGGTTAGGTTCTCCTTCGTTGTCACGAGCAGGCACGGGTTAAATGTAGAGGTTATTATCTGGAGTATTTCTCTATGGTAACGATAATACGTTACCTACTAGTGGGTGCTAGCTTCTGCAATACCGTATAGAGGCTTGATTACTTGCATTATTATGCCTATGGGGTACAGGTGACGGATTTGGATAGGGATTCGGGCTAGGATCATACGACTAAGAAGCGTTCGTGCTTGCACATAGGCCTGTGATATCGCTCAACCTTACCAATGCTGTGGTGAGCCTCAATGGGGACGTCTTTGATCTCAATCGCCATTGATGACGCAAGCTACTTGAATTTCTTGCCTCTGAAGGTCGTTCTAGCATCCGTAACAATTAAATCCGGGGGGCCTAGATAGATGTCAATCTAGCAAAGACGGAGTGCTTCCCACGTAGTCTTTGTAGAGATATCTTTAATGAATCTAGCTGCATTAAAGGATGTAGCCGTATTAACGACTTGTAGAATAGGGCGGTTACTATTAAGATACATAATGTCTATAATGATTTCGTAATTGTAAGCATATTCATCCTAAAGAGTGAATTTGAACTAATGTGGGCTATCCGCGTGCAATTAGCACTGCTAGTAAACCTTAGTTAGTTTCTTAATAGCTTTAAACTTAATCTTATGCCCTGATTTACATAGCAAATTATAAAGACATTAAACTAAAGGGTGTCTAAAGCGTTAATGTAATTAGCGGAGCTTAATCTCTATGAGATAACTCTAAGTAACACTTTCTTCTTTATTAAGAAGTATCTATATATGCCCCTATTTACACATAATAGGAACCTTAATATTCCCTTGCTATAGAACGTTCTCTAATGTGTGGAAATCAATCTTTAGGCGGGTTATATTATTAAGGCATAAGAGAAAGGGAGTGTTTGTAGGGATTACCTAAAAGAGAATAATTCCGAATGGAGTTAGCACTTTAATTAATCTAAGTGCCTTAATTAGTTCTCTAGGGCCAAATTTAATCTTTATCTTCCTAGCATCTAACTTATTAAGCGTAATAGTTAGTATTACACTTTATAAAGCTAAGAATTAAGGGTGGCCTGCTAATGAACATCCCATAGCACCTATGTTAGCTATAATGCCTTTAAAGGTTCTAGATAAATATTATCCTTTAAGTGTAAATACGCTTAGTGCTTTATCTAGTTCCTAAAGATTAAATGGATCCTTCTTAACTAGAGTATAAGTTATTGCTCTACTAGTAAGAATCTTAGTGGTTACATGGCCGTTGTAGGTGGTTCTATGTGTGAAGAAGCTTATAGGCACTTAGCTATTACTATTTTCTTTACTAAAACCAAGTTCTGTTAGATATTAGTTAATATTGTTATCCTTAGCTAATTCGGGATTATTATTGCCTTTATACTATGTTAGGAACGTATTATATAAAGAAGCTGTTAAGTCTGTGTGAGAGTGATTCTTGAATTGTTAGAATGCCTTCTTCTAGTCCTTGTCTGAGTGTTTGGTTAACTAATAACCTTCTTTACTATATATATAATACTTTTTTAAGCATTAAGGCTTGCTCTTTAATAAAGATTAACTATACTAGGCTTCCTTGCCTTTTCTATTGTACTTATAGTTAGTCTAAAAGTGTTCCTTAGTGCTAGCTTCTGTAGGGAACTGCTACTAATTAATTAAAGCTTTAGATTTGCTAATTAATATCCTTATCTGTTCGCAAAAGCGTTGGAGGTTAATGGGAGGATTAATAATATAGGCCTTATATTCTGGGATTCCTTTGTAGGTATTGAGAATCTAACTGCGGAGGTTTAATTCTAACTAGGATCTATAAGGATTTGCCCTTTAGAGATTTGAAAGCTTTGTTATAAGGTCTTTAAAGCACTTAATCTTTGATTTACTAGGGTTCTCTTAGATAATTATTAGTAGTTGTAATCTTCCCTATAATAGATGGTTCTTTTAATGCGTATTATCTGTCTTAAACTTCTACCTAATCCTACGGATAAGAGTTAGGAGATCTTAGGGATCTCCTTAGCCTAAAAGGTTCTCTAAGAAGTATTATAAAGGTCTTCCTTTTAGTATAAACTTAAAACCATAGCCTAACTATTCTTATGTAATTCCTAGTATCTTATACTTCCTTTAATAGGTTAAGAGCTTAATATTAAGAATATTATACTCCCTAGCGCTATACTTAATACTCTTATTATTATAAAACTTATTAAGATTAAGTAGTTACTTTAATAAGGGTTAGCCTATCTCCTAAGGGGGAATAAGGATAATTAAATCTTATAGAAAAGGTACTATAGTCCTAGATTATAGAGGGGGATTATAGTGCCTTATTATAGGAGGGGAAACAAGGGGGGTCTAGGGTTATAGTTAAGGGCTTATAATAGGGGGATTGCCTCTGCTATTATGCCTTTGCCTTACACTTAGTATGCTTAGGGATTAGTGTAATAAAATCTAGGAACAGAACGGGAGTAATTACGGTGGTTAAGGGGATTAGGGATAATATAAAGCAATTAGTTGCTTTGGTTAATCTCTGAAAGAAGGGATACTAATAGGAAGGAGGTCTTTATAGAAGTCCTTCTCCGCTATTTACCTCTTAAAGGGGGAATACTTCCTAGTAACTTCCTATATTTCTTCTTCTTTCTAATTATAGAATCTATTATAGTTAATAATATCTTTAAGCAAGACTATTATCTTATAGTAACTCTATAGGTCTATGTAGACGCTACTAAAGAAGAGAAAGTCTTAAAGACTCTTTATAGCTTTAGGATTTACTACTTAAAATGTTTCTTATTTCTATTCTCTAAAGTTATTACTAAAGATAGTGGACAGGGTTCGCGGGTATAGGTTCTTATATTCGTAGGTTACTTTCTTAATAAGAATCTAGGCTATAAGTTCTTTAGGGGTGGTGTTTGCTTTGAGATTAAATGATTCCTCGTTCTCTAGTGCTTATTGCGTGATGTATTAGTGTAAATTAAGGGATATGTAGTTAAGGAGGTAAGATATAACTCATAGATTAGCTTCTCTTCTAGTATTCTTAGGGGGGAAGGTGTGTTTATAATTAGAGAGAATGTCTTAGGCTCTAGATCCCTCTAGTTAATCTTAATGTTCTACTATGATATTAGTGGTAAATAGGGGGGTAAGGGAAATAGAGAATTAATAGAAGTCCAAAGGATTATAAGTAAAGCTATTATCTTTGCCTCTTAGTAGGTTTAATTAAATAATTAAGGATAGGTTAGGTTAGTTACTAACTAGGCCTTAATTGTTTAATAAACACGCTTCTAAGGGTTTATTTATATAATGGACGCGCTAATTAAATGAATAAAGATAGGTTAGGTTAGTTACTAACTAGGCCTTAATTAAGTTAATAAGCTTAGATTTAGCATAGAGCTAGTTATAGTTACTTAAGGTAAAAGGAGAGCTAGATTATACTTCTTCCTTAGTATATTTAGTATCTTAGAGTGGCACTTTCTCTTTTATAAGGCAAGTCCTTAATACTAATACCTTTTCTGTAAACCTTGCTAATCTATAGTATCTATAGAGATAACTACTAATTAGTGTTAGTATTTATAGGATACCATTAACCTACGCGTAGGGTTTTCGGGGTGGACTAAAGTGCACGTAATTATTATATATTCTAGTTTACTAAAGCAAGTAAAAGAGGGATTAAATAGAAGCAAAGAGGGTACGCTATTTATCACAGGAAAAGGGGCCTTAATTAGGGTTATTGGCGAAGAGGCCATATGTGCCGACCCCGATCGCGGCGCGGTCGGGCTGGATATGTGGGTCCGCGATGCAACGCGCCCACCCAATCAGAGGCGCGCACCCTTGTTGATATCATGCTTGTTCCAACAGATGTTAACCTAAATATATTTATCTAAGCTATTAATATAGCACTAAGTAGTAAGGCTACTACCTTTGTTAATAGCTCTGAATAATTAAGACTAGTAGTCTTAAAGGTAAAGAGTGGTTTAGCTACTATAAGTAACTTAACTATACTTTAGTAGTCTTTATAAGAATAATACCCTCTAAATGTAATTAATAAAGAAGTTAAAACTAGAATAAATATAAAACTTCGCTAGAGTAAGGGTAAGGCCCTAGTAGTATATTACTCTTAAGTCCTAAATGTTCTCTATTATATAGGAGGAAGGGATAAGCTAATTATCCTAGACTACTTACTTACCTTAATTAAAAGCTATACTCTTTATGATTTTATTTAGAGATTTATTTAAGGGTTATATAATAAACTATTAATATAGGAAGTAATTAGTTAGAATATCCTAGCTGCTAATAGCCTTAGGGAAGTAAGGGAATATATTAAGTAAGTAGCTACTATATTAGAGGTAAAAGTAAATCTTATAAAATTAACTATATGTAATGTAAAGATTATATTAATAGAGGAATTTATTAAGCACTAGAGTAGGTGCTTTATAGATAAAGTTTTATTATAAGCTTATAAGCTTTTACCTAGATGTTATGACTGTGTTTAGGGAGATATAAACGGAGTGAAGGCTAAGGTTCTTGGTCGTAGCTAGAGAGCTACTACTTAGGGGTAGGTGTATAAAGGTCTTAAACTCTAACCTCCTACATCTCTTATAGGCAGTCCTCATCTAAATACCCTACTATATACACATAGCTATCTTATAGCTACTTAGTTATTCGCAAAACCTAAGGCTTATCTAAGGGCTCTAACATATAACTATCCTATCTATAGCCCCTTAGCCTCCGTGCTCCTAATATACTACCCCCCTAATATATAATTATCCTTAATTAAAAAGAGCTACTTAACTAGTGCGTGTATACTACATATAACCTATGGCAATACCTATATTACTAGCTATACTATTAGTGTGTAGCATTATATCCGCTTTAAATAATAAGACAGATGTTACAGGGTCCTAGGTGATCCTTCTTGTAACCTCTAGATTATAAATAGCTACACACTCGCTGCTTTATTACCTCTAATATATATACCTCTATCTAGTAAGTTACTAGCACTAAGTAAATAGGCTACCTATATTGAATTTTATAATTAGGTTAAATAGATAAGGTAATATGCGCTATTTAAAATAAATAACTTCTTATCTAATATTAGGGATGTTATATTAATCTCGCTAGGAGTTTATAGCTAGCATATGTATTTACTAGTAGTAGCTATAACTATAAATATTATGATTCCTAGATTAGCTATATATAGTACGTAAATTACTTAGGGGTCTAGGGCTAATATAAAAGAGGCCTGCTTTCCCTTGCTTTTACATACTTTTCTTCCCTTTATATCCTCCCTTAGTATTATAAGTTACCCCTACCTATAAGCTAGTAGCTTTATAGCTTCTCTTATAGTAGTTACTAATATCCTATAGCATCACTTTATTATCTATATCTACCCTTATCTAAAATGCCTAAATCCTCTTAAACACTAAAAGGTTAGTTACTTATCTTTTACTTATAGGTTTCTTATAGTATATTACTACTAACTTACTAGTAGTTAATAATATCTTTAATATAAGCTACTACTTTACTACTATTACCTCCCTCTAGTAAGAAGAATTCCTTAATATCTCCTTTAAAGTCTCCTAGTAAGAAGCGTATAGCTTTAAAAATCTTAATATAAGTATAATATCTTTGCCCCCTAGCGCTTACCCTACTAACTTATAGCTAGTAGTGCTAGTAAAATAAAGATTCCTTATATTTACTATACGTAGTAAGTTATAATATAAGCTATTATACCTAAAGATAGTAATAGCGTGGAGCCATAATATATTATTAAGGGTAAATCTATCCTAACCTAATATACTAATTCTCTAAGTATAACTTCACTACTATCTTATTATATATTACTCCTAACTTATATAGATAACTTAATAAAATACACCTATTATATATATAATAATAAGGACTGCGCTAGGGTTTATCCTCCCTTTCTTACTACTAATATATATACTAATATACTACTAGTGTCTTACTTAGTTTACCTAGTTATACTATGCGCTCTTTAAGTATATTAACGCTTATAGTAATCCTAAAGATAATTTATACTTTCTTAATAATATATATATCTTTTATTTCTATAACTTAGTTACTACTAATATACTACTAGTGTCTAATACGCATAAAACGCAAACTTTATAATATACTCCTAACTACTAAAAATACTAATAAGTGTAGTTAGGCAAGATAAGCGTAACTTATAGCGGAAGTTACACGTAAGGCTAATGCTAATAAATAAGTTACTATATTACTACTTAATAATACTATTAATCTAGAAGTCTAGATTAATATTTCTAATAGCTTACGTTTTATTATATAAAACCTTCTATTTATATATATTTCTACGCTCTAGTTTATAGCTTTACTAACTCGCTAGTAGCTTACTACTAACATATCCGCGCTTCTTACTTATATTAGGCTACTAGACCTCCCTGGCGAGCTTTGTATATATATATATAAGGAGGGGGATTCCTCTAATAATAAGGATAAATCCTCCGCCCCTATTAGCATAGGTAAGAATACTAGGGGCTAGGCGGGTGATATGTTAATGGAATAATTAGTGTAAAGTAGCTATGAGTTAGGTTTCTAAGAATTTATCTGGATTTTTTTTATATATTACTGCTACTATCTAAACTCTACCGAATATAACTCTATGTCCATGAACTAGCTACTTAGTTACCGCTTATAATCCTTAATAATATCTATTATAATAAAATCTCTTTTCTTTACCTAAGAGTTCTCTAAAGTATTATAGCCTTTCTATTTAACTAGGTATTTCTAATATCTCCTATTATAATAATATAATATAATTCTTTTAACTTCAAACTCCTGCTCATTATCTATAATATTCTCTCATAGCAAGGACGCATCTTCTATGTTAGTTAGATCCCCTATAAATAGTTTAAGATTAGTAATATTAAAAATATTATATAGTTATATACTAGGTGGTAGCTTTAGTTAGTATACTAAACTATAAGTCCTAATTACCTTTTTAATTTTATAAGGGCCTAGGTACTTTATACTTAGCTTCCTACTAGGTTACTATAAGTTAATATTCTTTATAGATAATAAAACATAGTTACCTACTCTAAACTTTATTAGGGTCCGCTTCTTATTATAGTGTTTTATATACTAGGCCTATAAGTTACTTAGAAGCTACTTAATTACTATGTGTCTATCTCTTAGTATAGTAGCACAAGTCTTTACCTAGTTATTTACTACAGGGATATTTATAACCACTTACTATAGTCCCCTAGGGTTATAGCCTTATAGTGCCTTAGCTAGGGTGTAGTTATAAGTTAAATAGATGCTTGTGTTATACGTAAACTATACTATCAAAAGATTATTAGCCTAATTAGTCTAATTAAAGCAAGTAAAGGCTTTTAAATAATACTTTAAAACTTAGTTTAAATATTCTATCTAACTATCTATCTGTAGGTAAAACGTAGTGCTTAGTTACTACTTAGTTATAATAAGATAGCAAAAGGTTATCTAAAACCTACTAGTAAAAGTTAAACCGCGGTCTATAATAATACCTTCTAGGGCGCTATAATCCCTAAAAACGTACTCTAGGAATATAGTAGCTAACCTATTGCTAGTTATCCGCGTTAAAACAGGGATGTAAATACCGTATTTTGTGAAATAGTCTATAATGACTAAGATCGTATTGTAGGTCTGATTTGCGTCTTTTATAGGTGGTAGCCCTATGATAAAATCTATTAATAATTCTTAAAAAGGCCAATTAGGCACTAGCAGCGTAGCTAGCTTGCTATATGGTTTATAGTGCCTTAGCTTTGAAGTCTAATAGCTTACGTAAGTTTATATATGTAACTTGGTGTCTTTCTTTATTATTAGCTAGTAATACTAACTTATAATCTAATAGAGGGTCCTACTAACTCCCTAGTAGCCTGCTACTAGGTTATTATAGGTAAGTAGTAAAATTTCCTTTCTTATACCTACTAGAACAAAAACTCTATTTTAAAACATTAATAGCTTAGAGGGCCTAATAGACTATATTTACAACGCTTCAAGGTTACTACTCTTAAGCAGCTTCCTACAACCTATAGTAAAGTTATTACCTTACTATGCTTAAAATAATATAACTTAAATTAAAGTCTCTAATTCTGCGTACATAGGACACGTATTACATGCGAACTTAGAAAAGGTTTGCTAGACTACCTATATTCTTACTATAATACTACTATAAGTGGCTAGCTTATAGTATGCTTTTAGACTTATAGACAAATTATAGCTAAGTAGTGTTTTAAGGGGGCGCTTACGCTACTTACTAACTACTAACCTAGCTAGACTCCTAACCTATAGGCTTACTAGACTTACGGAAATATTAGAAAACACAGATAAGGCGTGACCTCGCTGCTTATAATAAATGGACCTAGTTAGCATACTACTTATAGGCTTTATAGGACTATTAGGTTCCTTAATAATATAATAAAGTTATATCTTCTTAAAACCCTGGAGGCTTAAATAGCCCTTGTAGCGCTCTTATAATAAACTATTAACTACGCTAAGTAATATAACCTTAGGGCCTATAACTATACTATTATATATATAGCGCCCTTGCTACTTAGTATTTAAAAACTTAGCTAAGAAGTTAGGTAGCTATAAGGACATAGCCTTTACCCTACGCTCCTTACTAATATAATCTGCTTTTCTTAATAAGGCATTAGCGGGGTTTAGCTTACCCGCATGATATTTAATTCTAAAATTAAATAGATAGAGCTTATCTAATGCTATTACTTACCTACTAGATAGCTTTAGCTTTATAGCTAGGTACTTATAATTTAGATAGTCCGTAATGACTGTAATCTAATAAGTTAAATATATAAGGTAATATCTCTAGGCTTAAAACGCCTCTTAGATTACTAATAACTTAGCGTCTAGGGTTAAGTAGCGAAGTTTAATATTAGTTAACTTCCTCGAAAAATACGCTACTAGGTGCTAGCTACCTAGCACTAATATCATAAGTATAGCTCTAATTGCGTAACTAAATATATCTGTCTTTACTCTTAGCAGATAAAGCAGGTTAAAGTGTACTAAGATTAGTGCCTCCTAGAACTTCTTTTAGAGTTCTCTGAACGCTATAAGTTCACTAGGCTCTAGCTTAAACTCTACTAGTTAAACACCCTTTAGATAGTTTATTAGTAGGACTACTACCTTACTATACTATTTTATAAAGCGTTAGTAAAACCCTATAAACCTAAGGAATAATTAAATATTAAACACGCTACTAGGTATTAGCTAGGTCATAATAGCTTTAACCCATAACGGTTCTATCTTAATGCCCTTCTTAGATATAATAAAACCTAGGAACTTTACCTTTATAACTAAAAATTAGCACTTTTTAAGGTTAATATAGAGATTAGCGTCCCAAAGTTGCCCTAGCACTCTTTTAATATGCTCTATGTGTCTTATAGGGTTGCTACTATATATTAGGGTGTTATTAAGGTAAATAATATAAAATTCATTTACAAGCCCCTTGAGAGCATTATTAATATATTCCTAAAAAGTGGCTAGCGTATTTACTAACCCGAATGGCATTACAAGATATTTAAAGTGCCTATAGTAGTAATAAAATACTGTCTTCCACTCATTACCCTTATAGATATATAGCTAGTAGTATGCCTCTTAAAGATTTAGTAATGTGAAAATCTTTACACCTACTAATTAATTAAGGATTTCGGAGATTAGCGGTAAAGGGGCCCTATTTTTAATAGTAATCCTATTAAGGCCCCTATAATTCACATAAAGCCTTAATTTCCCTGATTTTTTCGGAATGAATAAAATTAAGGCTCCTACTAAGCTTATTAATCTTCTAATCTACCCTTTCTCCTACACACTTACTAGGTACTCCCTAAGCACTTCTAGCTCTTTTTTGGCTAGGTTATATATAGGTCCCTAGGGTAGTTATTTTCCCTTTTCTAATTTAATCACATAAGTATAACCACCTAATTCCAGGAGCTTACTAGCTAGCTCCTTTAAAAACATGTTTACAAATTCCACGTACTCTTCTAGAATCTACTACAGGGGTGTGTTACTATCCATCTCTTATGTAAGCGCTACTAATTCTTTACAAAACACTACCTAGAGCGCTATTATACTTCTTAGTTTTTTCTTCTTTAATATATAGGCATATTCTACTACTATTGCTATAACTACACTACAACTTAGGTTATTACTTATTATGTCGCCTATTAGTGAATTTTTATTAGTATTTTCTTCTATTACCTCTAGGTTAACTACCTTAATCTTTAGTAACGCTAGTAATAGTGTAATAGAAGACTACTTTACTACCTTATGAAGTTATTACTTACCTGTGGTAAAAGTAATGCAATCCTAGGTTATTAGAAACCTCTAGAAACCCTACTTCTAGTCTATTACTATAGGTTTATATTCTAGGGTCTAGTCTATCCCTAGGAGTATTCCCTCTCCTATATTAGTAATGTAGTAGCTAACTTTGTAGACCTTTATATAGCCTATACTATCTTTTACCTTAACTAGTTTACGTAGGATTCCTTAGTGTGGGATCTTATCCTTGCTTGTGCTTTCTAGTATTATCTCTGTTTTTTCTACGTTCTTCTAATCTTATTTTAATAATAATTTAGGGTGGATTATTAAATATTCCACGCCTATATTAAATAGCGCTAGCACTACTAACTAGCGGTTATCTTGCCATAAGGACACCTGCATTCTTATTCTCTTATCTATAGGTTTTTTTGTAGCAAGACTATTATCCTAGGCCTAAGCCAAACTAATTAGAATCTTATTTAGGTCTAAGGTTTTATTACTACTATTCTTATACTTCTTAGTAATATGCCTATTACTTTTATAAATTAAGTAGTCTACTACATTATATCTATTTAAACTATATCTAGGACTACCACATTTAAAGCACTTAAATAGTCTCTAGCCTATGCTAGGTTACTATAAGCTTTACTATGAGTTATTTATAGGGGAGCTAGAGTGTTATCTCTTATTACTCCTGCCCTCCTTATCATGGTTTCTATTATGATTACTTAATATAGATATTATTATAACTTTAGCCTTTTTTCCTTAACCCTATAGGTAACTCTAAGACATTAGGAACTCTTAGCTAACTATATACTTCCTTATAGTGTTATTTAAGCTATTTAGAAAAATCACTATTCTTAAGTGTATAGGGATTTAGTTAGGTAATTTCGCTTTTACCTTTATCTAAAGTCTTAGAAAAGATTAAAAAGACTAATTACTCTTCTGCCTAAGATTTAGCAGTGTCCTAGTGGCTTCTAAGCACTATGTATCTTTATCTATTACTCTAGTGTTTAGCTAGGACACGAATCTATCCTAGGTGTAAGCTAAGTAGTTAACTAACCTATTTACTATTATATAACGCATTTACTATTACTTTATATTATTAGCTAAGCAGCTACTAGCATATACTACCTTTATTTTATTATCCTAAAAGGTTCTTAGGTCTAGCTTAAATAGCACGTTTAAATCTGCTAGGTACGCCTATAGATTCTTATAGGTATTACCTTTATACACAAGTACCTTATACTATATCTTAATAAAGCTTTATAGGTACGTGTTTACTACGAACTCGGTGTTAGGCAGGAAGTCTAGGAATAGGGGAATTCTCTACGTGTTTATCTAAGGGGTAATTATAGGTTCTCTGCCTAATCTAGCTAATCACAGGTCTACTTCTATTTCCTTAAGCTACGCTTCTATATCTAAGATCTCCTTTCTTATATAGGTATTTTATAGCTTAGCTTATGCGACCTTATATTACCTCTATAGCTTATCTAGATTATTATTATTACTAGATTTAGTGTTACTACATTAGTTAGGTAGTGTCTACTATACCCTCTTACGTTCTATAGTTAGGGTGTTCTAGTTACTACCTAGGCGCTATAGAGTTAGGGCTTCCTCGCTAGGTAGTATAGGTGTGTTTTAGGTAGATATTCTATAGCTCCTTTGCATTTAAATCTAGCTAATAGTTTATTTTCCCTAAAGGGTTTAAGAGTTTAACTTATTATAACTATGTTTAGGGAGATATAAATAAAGTAAAGGCTAAGGTTTTTAGTTATAGCTAGAGAGCTACTACTTAGGGGTAAGTGCATAAAGGTCTTAAACTCTAACCTCCTATATCTCTTATAGGCAGTTCTTATTTAAATACCCTACTATATACACATGGCTATCTTGTAGCTACTTAGTCATTCGCGGAACCCAAGGCTTATCCGAGGGCTCTAACATGTGACCGTCCTATCCATGGCCCCTTGGCCTCCGTGCTCCTGACACTAGATTTATAGAAGTGTTAGGTAGCTAGAGGAGGGAGTCTACCCTTATTAATACACTAATTACCTAGCTTTAACTAATAATGTTATACCTTAGACTAGGAGAAGTTTATAAAATCCCTAACTCCTAGTAACTTAATAGGTATTAACCTATACCCTTAGTAAACTAAAATTATGCTTTAAATACTTACCCTTAGTATTAGCCTTAGATATAGACTAGATATAATAGTAATACTAGTAATAGAACTTCTAGTAACTATTAGGCTACTAATTAACCTAGGTAAGGGGGAGGTAAAGTAACCTTTATATTACTAGTCTAGACTAGTGCTATTATATTACTTTAATTACTATAGGTAGCACCCTAGAGTTTATAGAATTTAGGCCCCTATAGGTATATATAAGAGCTCTAACCTGCTGCTAAATCTTAGAACTAGTATATTAATAGTATTACCTCTTTACCTTATAGAGGTGTGTGCTTTAAGTGTAGTATTACTAGGTATTATACTACTAACTATACTATAACTAGAAATAATATATTATAGAGATAGGAGTTTGTATAGCTAAAGTTAATAACCCTTTCTCCTAGGAATAATAACTCTTAGGTCCCTAGATAAGTTTATGCTAGGTTAGCTTAGATTTATTTAGGTAGGGATAAGTATAATAAAGTTAAAGTGCCTTAAATTATTAAAGAAGTTCCTACTAGGACTATAGTTAGGGCTTGTTATGTGCTAATTAAACCTAAGGCTATAGAGGATGTTGCTATATTAGTAGGTGACTACTAACTTATTTAGCTTAAAGAGGTATTATTAACTATCCCTCCTTAGTTAGTAGCTATGGTTAATATAAAGAAGCTAGGAGCTAGATAGGCTAACTTAAGAGCTTAAGTAGAAGATACTATAGATAAGGATAAACCCCTTAAACCCCTATTAAAGAGTCTCTAAAAAGTAAACTTAGAGACTTTAGAGTCTATGGCCTAAGGTGCTCTTTAGGTTATAATCAGAGCATTGTTGTATTGTATTGTATTGTATTTTTTGGCCCTTCGATGTATTGTATTGTATTGTATTGCCCTATGTATTGTATTGTGTATTGTATTGTATTAAAAATACAATACAATACAATACAATACATACAATACAATGTATTGTTAGGGAAAAATATAAGTGGGGTATTATATAAATTCATTATATAGTAGATTTTTTAAATAATCTAATTATAGTATTCTTATTTTTATATATAATTTAGTTATTTATTTAAAAATCTATTAAGTTTTAGCTTATTTAGAAAAGTAAGCTTATTTAAAATATATAATATCTTAGTAATATTCTTTTATATCTATTTTAAAAAATGATTTTTTCTTAATATATTAAGGGTCTTTTTATTCTTATATCTATTTTCTATGATTTATTATAATTATTTATTATATAAAAATACATTATAATACAATACAATACAATACATTACAATACATTACAATACAATACAATGTATTATTAAAAAGGTAAGGTAGTATATATACTTATTATATAGTAGATTTTTAATATAATCTAAATAAGATATCCTTAAATTTTTATACTATTTAGGTATTTAGTTATAGAATTATAAAGTTTTAGCTAATTTAGACTATTAAGCTATATATATATATAGGGTAGCTATAAATAGTATTATCTAAACTTAACTTATAGTAATATTTATTCTTTATATTTTAAAGGTTATCCTATCTTTCTAGCTTTTTTATAGGATTTACTATGCATTTTAATATAGTATTTTTGCTTTAAATATAATATTTACCCTAAAGAAATAATTTGTAATTCTAAATAAATAAGATTAAAACTCTAATAAAAATATACTTATATATATAAGGAATTTATTATAAAGAGAAAATTAAAATTTATTTAATACATGCTTCTTTTACTATTAAGCTATTTTATTATAATTATAATAAATTATATTAGCTTTTAACCTTTTTTAAACTAAAAGAAAAGGAAAAAACCTAGGAAAAGCTTATAAAGAAAAGGTAAAATATTATATAAAGAATAATCATAATATATATACTATTTTTTTAATATTAAGTAAATAAATAAATAAGCTTTAAAAGTAAGTTTAACTATTTATACTACTTTTAGCTTACTTACTTAGTTATATAGTGTTTCTTAAAGTGGGTCTAAAAGTGGGTCTTATTAAACACTAAAAACCAAGTATAATCCCTTTTTATAGTTATATAACTTTAGCTAAGAAGAGAAGGATATATAAAAGTGGGTCTAAAAGTGGGTCTTGTTAAACACTAAAAACCAAGTATAATCCCTTTCTATAGTTATATAACTTTAGCTAAGAAGAGGAGGATATATAAAAGTGGGTCTAAAAGTGGGTCCTATTAGTTATACTATAAACATAATAATCTCTTTACTTAGTTATGTAATTTTAGTTAAAAAGAGAGAAATATACTAAAGTAAGTCTTATAGTTATATTAGGACTTACTTTCTATTAGTATAAAATTATAAATAGTATAATATTAAAAACATAAAAAAGAAAGGAATTTTATTTTATTAATATTTTAAAAAACCTTTAAATACTAAATAATTAATAAGTCTAGCTTTTTCTATAGTAATTTACTTATAAATACTTATATTTATATTATATTAATTTATTACTTATTTATTTTTAATTAAACTTTAACACTAATAATATTTTAAGTTATATAAGTAATAGAAGTAATATATATATATAAGCTATTATAAGCTATTATAAGCTATTATAAGCTATTATAAGCTATTATAAGCTATTATAAGCTATTATACTATATATACCTTATAATTAAGGAATTTACTTAAAACTAAAAAAAAAGAAAAAAAATACAAAACAATACAAATAATATATGTATTGTATTGTATTGCAATGCTCTGGTTATAATATTGATTCCAGAAGTAACACTACCTTTAAAGAAGTAGAAAGGGATGCTACTTAGTAATATTCTTAAGGATAAGACCCTTATACCTATACTAGAAGCTGCTTTATTAGTAAGGGAAAAGGTGGTGAAGAGAAATATATAGGTATTAAGTGAGATTTAGGGTTGTAAGGGTCTTAGTCCTATTAACTAGAAAGCACTAGCTAGTTAGATTTTAGTCCTAATATTGCTTATGGACTTGTAGTAAATTAGTCCTAAGATATCTAAATAATTTCAAAAGCTATTCTTATAGGTAATTACCTTAAGGAGGTGATTAGGGAAGAAGGTAGCCTTCTCCCTTAATATAGGCTCTATTTAGGTTACTTTAGGTAATAGTAGGAAGATTCTAGTATCTAATGATTATAACACTAAGCTACTTTGTGAGCACTAGTTGGGTGCTAAACTGTTTGGAATTATAGTTTAGGCTTAAATGGGATTTTAGAAAGAGTAGGTGTTTAACCTTAAGCCTAGGTAAGCTATAGTAGACTAAGGGGCTGAGATTAATATTATATCTTAGGCTTTTGTATTATAGGAAAATATACTAGTTTATAACTTAGGGTCTGTGGGGTTCTAAGGACTATAAATAATTAATGCTAATGGCTAGGAAAACATAGTCACCTACTTTATGTTAATAAAAGTAACCTATTATAGGGTTACTTAATTTATTTAGGCTATTATTATGCCTAATTACTAGCTAAAGAATTAGACTATCTTAATTTTGGGTCTACCCTAGCTCTATAACGTGGGAGCTAAGTTTAACATTAGAAATTCAGAATTAATAATTAGGGTTAAAGAGCATGGAGATAAAGTTATGTCTATTAAAGGGCCCTTAGTGGCTTTGTTAACCTAATAGAAAGTTATGCTTTGCCTAGCTAAGCCTACGATCCTAGAAAAATATATTAGATAGGATAATGTGGATATGTCCCCTGGGCCCTAATAATGCATTATCTAGCTTAGATGATGAGAATGATCCTTAGATAGATTTATGAATAATGCATTATCTAGTAATTTGCTATAACCTAGTTAAGTTAAAAAACTAAATCTAATAGCCTAAAGTAATGCTTTAGAAGATTAGCTCTAAGAACTTCTATTTATTTATTTCTAGGCAAAACCTATAGTGTAGTTCTTAGGCTATGCCCCTTAAATTACCTACCCTATCTTAGTATAGAAGGAATATTAGCTTACTAGCTAACTTAGTCTTTATATATTTTTGTCTAAAGTAAATTTGCTTAAAAATAGGGAGGAGTACTCTATAGGGTAGAGGACTAATAATATTAGAGAGATAACTTAATAGAATAAGAATAATTAGCCTAGACTAATTACGAAAGAGCCTTTATTATTTCTATTTCTAACTTATTAAAGAATATAGAGGAGAGAGACTAACTAGGAGACCCTAATTAAGATAGTGTTAATATGGTTTAAGGGTTATAGTATAACCCTAGGACTACTAGTTCTAAAGCTAATAGTAGAGGAAGTTATGCAAATATTTTATACCTATAAAGACTTAAATACTTTATCTATTGCTAATATTCCTATAATAGATCTCTATGTGTATATACCTTAACTAAAAGAAAATGTAAAACCATAGGCCTAATCCCTAAAGAGGTAGTAGTTAGAGCCTTAAAGGTATTAGTTAAACTAACTAGTAACTAAAGGTATCTAGTCTGGGATGTATAAGTACACTATAGCTGTAAATAGAAAGATGTTAGACTAGTATATAAAACTAGTGCTAGTTCTAAAAGATAAGTTAGACCCTTAGGCTAAGTAATAACTTATAGTTAACTATTCTTATGTTAAGGAGGATATACTAGGAAGTTAGATACCTTTACTAGCTAAGGTTTATAACTAACTTTCAGACCCCTAGGTGAAGTCTTATAGTGTGTTTAATCTAAAGCATGTATACTAGTTAATACCTGTGGCTACTAAGTTAAGATATGTATTTATATTTAATATCCTTAGATTTAGTTAGCTTTAACTATCCAATATGCCTTAAGGGTCTTAATCCGTAGGATACACTATAACTAAGGTAATAAGGATAGCCCTTAGGCCTATCCTATTACCTTACCCTAAGCCCTTATTGTGAGAACAAAGAGATAGCTAGGCAAGAGGTATGGGGGCGTTTATATATTGACTAAAGCTTGCTAGGTCTAAGTGTGTTATACGTGTGAGTTGCTAACTTATAGGTAGTGACTTACTAGTGTTATATGAACCTAGCCCTAGGGTGTAGTGCGCCTACCTAGTGGTGTGCTAGCGCGCTAGTGTTATAAGTAGGGCCTTATAATTACCCCCCTACTTTTAGCTAGGCTCCTAAATAGCTTTTGGTAGGTACTATATAGCTATTTACTAAGTGGTAGCTATACTAAAATAATAATAAATAACATTAGTGTTTAAGTATAAATTCACCTATAACTCCCTATTATATTACTAACTTTTCCCTTTCTTATTTATAGTAAACTTTTCCCTAGATACTATTATATTATTAGTTACTATAACTTTACCTTTACTACTTACCTTATTATTAGAATAGAATTAGACAAGGAAAGCGTTAAGAGTGTTATTATTATAGCTATCCCTAATATCTATTTAAGAGGATATTTCTATATATATTATCTGCGCATAGGTTATGTGGACTTTAAGAAGAATCCTCTAGCTAAGCCTAATATCCCTTAGATTAACTATTAATTCCCTAGTATACTAACTACTATTATTAAAGGGAAGTATTTAAAGCGTTATATCTAGTGTGTTAAACGTGGCAATACTTACAAGATAGTAAGTATATTATATTCTCTACTCTTTTAGTCCCTAATTGCCTATGTCTCTCTAGGCAATACTAACTATGCGAGGGGATTTTCTAGATCTTCTTGCTGCCCTTAATTAGGTAAAAACTTTAATAGATACCCTAAGTGATTAGGACCCTAATAACCCTAATAATTATATGTTTTCTAAGGTAACTTACTACTGTTTTAGCACCTATTGTCTAAACCTTATTTTAGGGTTTAATTACGCTAATATAGCTTATTATGTTTCCTTTAGTTTGACTAGGGCTACTAAGGTCTATTAGGTATATTTTATTACGTGTTCTCTAGACCTTTACTTACTCCCTAGGTAAGCTGCTTTAGCTATGTATAATTAGTATATTATTTTACACTAGTAACTTTTAGTTACTATATATCCTGCCCTTACCTTAGGGATTATAAGTTATTACTCCTCCTTTGCTACTTATTTGCTAACTTTTATAGCTAAATTACACTATATATTATAATTCCTAGAAGAGAAAAATAACTTTATAGCTGTGATATTATGATCTAGGATTTGTGCCCTAGGGGGTAGTAAAGCACTAGTTTTTCTAGGTGATAGAGGTAGTGGTTTAGGAGAATAAGAGCAAGGGCACTAAGTACCTCCTTTATAATAGCGTTATTTTAACGTATAAGGGGGTAACTATAGAAGGGTTTCCTGTGAGACTCCCCTCCTTATAGGTATCTTTTCTTTTATTATTTAGCAAATAGTCTAATAAGGGTTTTAATTAGAGTGTGATAGTAGCTAATAAGGCTAGGCCTTTTTTGTAATTACCTTATCCCTTATTACTTATAACTTAATTATATCTTACTATGCTTTCTGCTTATTTTGCTTTAATAGAAAGCTTAAATTATACGTTAAGCGCCTTCTATGTTTTCTAATGCTACCTATTGATTATATTTACTTAGCTAGCCCTTCTATTTCACTAGGTATTTATTACCTTTATGTGTCTTCCTATAATCCCTAACTTCTTTAACTTTAAACTTATTATTATTATCTTTAAGGTCTAGTATTAGTATATCCTTGTCTAGGGTGTCTTCCTAGCAATTCTATAGCTCTAACAAGCTAATGTGAAATATATTATATAGTTAGCTATACTTATTAGGTAGCGCTAGTTAGTATGCTTATTTACCTATAGCATTAAGTATCTAAAATAGCCTAATAAATCTTAGGTTTAGCTTCTATTTTGCGTCCTTAAGCCTAATATTCTTTGCTAATAGTAGTACTAAGTCTTCTCTTTTTAAGGTTATTAGCTAATATCTCTAGTTATAGTACTTTGCCTACGCTTTAGTAGCCTTTACCTAGTTATATACTAGTTTCTCCCTAACCTTATATAGCTTTTTAACATATATATAAGCTTCTAGGACCTCCCTCTCTATGCTCTTACCCTTAAGAGTAAGGTAAAACTTAGGCAAATAGCCTATAAGAGTGTAGTTAGGGGAGTAGCCTATTGTCCTATTAATAGTATTATTACATATAAATTAGGCTATTAGGAGTAGCTTTAGCTATAGTTATTAGTTCTCTTTAATAAAATATTATAGGTAATGCTTAAGCACCTAATTTATTCTCTCTATCTGCCTATTAGTTTAGGGGTAAAACGCTATTAAAAGCCTCTGCTTTACATATAACTAGTAATATACCTCTGACTAGAATTGGCTTATAAATACTAACCCTCTATTAGATATAATGCCCTCTAGCGCTCTAAATTATAGCTTAATCTCCTTGTAAAATAACTTTACTAATTTAGCTACGTTAATTATAGTCTTTATAGGAAGGAAGACAAAGTACTTAGTAAATTAGTTTATAATTACTAGGATTATATTAGTTTCTTACTTGCCTAGCCACACTAGTAGCAAACCTATAATAAAGTCTATTAAGATCTCTACCTATAGTTGCCTTAGTATTAGTAGTAATTTAAGGCTTCTATAGGGGCAGTGCTATCTTGCTATAACACACTAGTATACTCTATAGCTAGATATATAGTCTAAAATAGCTTTACTTATTACTAGCTACTAATAGTAATATTTTAGTAGCTCTAGAGTATATTTAGTCCTAAAGTAACCTACTAATGGATTATTATAGTGTAGCCGTAGAAGCTCCTATTATAAGATAGGCTCCCGCGGAATAACTACCTAGTCTTTATATATTAGGAGGCCCCTTACGCTATGTGACTATAGACTAGCTTTTCCCCTCCCTTTTACTTAGGAGTTAACCTTACCTCTATGCTTTTATAGATTTAGATCTTAGTCCTATGCTTTCTATAGTAGTTATGCTAATAGTTTATTTGCTACAGATTAGTAGGGATTTAGTAATATAATAGCCCCCTAAATTGCTTATACTATGCTAATATCTTAAATATACGCTACCTTCTCCTTAAAATCACCCTTATTTAGCTAACCTATCACTAGATCTATAGCAGCTAACTAGCCTTTTACCTAGGCTACTCTTGCCTTAGTAGGTTCTAAGACTAGTGTTATGCTATGACTTCTTTAATATATTAGTACTTCTTCTTCTGCTATAAAGACATCTACTATTTTCCTTTAAAGCTCTAGTAGGAGCGCCCTATTTAATATAGGTTTACCCTTATAATTAGACCTTCTTAATAGTGTATTTATAGGGTTGCTCTTCCCTAGTCTATGCTTAATTATAAAATAGAAAGGGTAAAGAAATATATACTATTATGCTTATCTTCTATTTAGCTTTTACTACCTTATAAAGGTCTATAGGTTATAATAGTCTAATAGGACCTCTATAAGTGTCTCTATGCCTTTAATATAATATTACTAGTATTTAAATAACTTTACTATAGTAAGTAGCTCTTAATTAGCTATGCTATAGTTATATTTAGTGTCTATAAACTTCCTTAACTAAAAGGCTACTAGATGCTAATAGCCCTTATTATCTTACTAAGATAGGATTCCTACTATTACGAAAATTAAGGTATTTATCTTAATACGCACTACCTAACTTAGGTTATAGTATTAGAGTAAAGGCACTTACTAAAAGGTATCTTTTAGCTAGTTAAACGCTAACTACTCCTTTTCTCTAAATATAAACCTCCTAGTCTGGATGCTATTTTAACTGCCCTTTATTAACACATAAAGAGGTGCTATAATTCTAGAGTATTTATAGATAAACTATTAGTAGAAGTTATAGAACCTAAGAAATAACTATATATCCTTAAAACTTGTTAGCTCCTTCTATTCTCTAATTATGTTAACCTAGTAAGTATTTATTAATATCTTATTAATAGAGAGAATAAACCCTAGGAATTTTACTAATTCCTTATAGAAAGAGCACTTAGAGAGTTTTGTATATAACTTCGCTAACCTTATGTGTTTAAGGACTTGCTTAATATATTTAGTGTGCTCCTTCTTTATCTTAGAGAAGATTAAGATATTATCTAGATATACTATATAAATAGTGTTAACTAGCCTATGTAGCGCTTTATGAATATAACTTTAGAAAGTAGCTAGGGCATTTATTAACCTAAAAGGTATTATAAAGTACTTATAGTGCCTGTAATGTGTGTGAAAAGCTGTCTTTTATTTATTACCTTCTTTAATGCGAATTTAGTAGTACATGTCCTTAATATTAATCTTAGAAAAGAAATAGGCCCCTTAGTATTAATTAAGGATCTCTGAAATTAGGGGGAGAGTATAGCGATTCTTCTGTGTTACCTTATTAAGTCCTTAATAGTTAATATATAGCTATAGTGTTCTATTTTTCTTTAGTATAAATAGGATAGGTATGCCTGCTAGGCTCTTTAAGGGTCTTATCTAGCCTTTCTTTAGGTTATTATTAATGTATTCCTAGAGCTCCCTAAGTTTGCTTTAGGAGAGAGAATAGATTAGTTTATATAGGGGTGTAGCTCCTAGTATAAGATTAATTACATGGTTAGTTAACTTCTTTAATGGGAGGCTCCCTGCCTTATCTAATATAAACATGTCTTTAAATTTACGTAGTTTCTCTAGGATATCTTTAATAGTTTTATATGCTTTTGCCTTCTCTTTATCTTTAAGAGGGATAAACTTATCTTCTATTATACCTATAATAGTATATATGATTATCTTATTACGCGTTACCTTTGTAAACTTATAGGGAGTTAGTAATAAAAAGGCTACCTTTCTCTTTTTAAACTACTATTCTTATAAGTGTAAGTAAAGATATATATGTTCTTCTATAAGCATATGTATTCTAATTAATATAGGGCTTCCCTCTGCTCTTAGGTCCTTATTAATAGTTATATATAGTAACTTAAGGTCTTTCTCTTTGCCTTATAAATCTTTAATTAAAATAGGTACCTTATAGACACTATATTAGGGGACTATTAGAGCCCCTACTGCCTTTAAGATAGGTATTGTGGCCTTAGCCTAATTAAGCTTATGAGTCTGTGTGAATTAGGCGCTTATAATGTTAATCTTAGCGTAACTATTAAGATCCGCTACTGTTTTAATGTCTTTATGCCTATGAATAGTAACTAGTATGTGGAATTAGTGTCCTACTAGTACCCTAGTGTCTAAGGTAAAGGTAAGGGCTTTTACTTTTGCCTCTAGGAGTTTTCCTAGCCCTCTTACTAGTCTTTCCTTAGCTTATTGTAATTATAAATAATATACTCTGTGCTACTATAATTAAAGCACTATCTTCTTCCTTATAGTCTATTATTATTTAGATAGGTAGCTAGGGTCTTTTCCTTATTCTTATCCTTATCTCTTTAGTCCTTATTTAGCTAATGCCCTTGTAGGGAGTTATGTCTTTAATGTTAAGCTGCCTTATATAGCCCTTTCTCTTCTAAATTATTTAGCTTTTGCTTGTTCTTTAATATTACCTCCTAGAATCGCTAGGCGAGTTATATAACATCTTCTTATATTAGACTAGTGATGTCTACGTGTAGGTTAATATGATCTTATAAGTTAGGAAGTAATTTTATAAAGAATATAAGAGCATAGGTTTTTTCTAGAGCGCGTTCTAGGTGTTTCTCTAGTAAATCTAAGTAAATGCTAAACTTAATAAGACTCTAGCCCTCCTTTTACTTTGTGTTTTCTAGCTGCGTAGCTATTTATATATTATGACTTATAAAGTCTTTAAGTAGCGTAAGGGTCTAGTCTTAGAACTTGTCTTAGTTATTCTTAGGATAATCCTAACTATTAGCTAGTTGTTCTTTAATGTATTAGTCTTATCTAGCCTAATAGTTTATATATATATAGTTAAGTGCGAAGAGAATCTTTTAGTTATCCTAGTAATACTTCTTCTTTGCTCCCTTAAAGGCATAGTTAAGGTTATTAAGCTATATTTTATGCTTCTATAGGTTTATAGGGTGTTAGAGTTCTATAATATTTTAGACCTTAACTTCTTAGCTACTAAGGCTTAAGGATAAACTATCCTTTTAGCCCCTTTTTACTAGTTCTCTATAAGATTATATTAAGTTAGTAAGCTTCTTTTTTTAATCCTGTAGTTCCTTAAGTTACTTAAGCTAGGTAATTTACTCCCTAATTACTACCTCTTTTACTACTATAGTAGAGGGTGTGGCTTTAGATAGGGTTATAGAATGTAGTATATCCCTAGCTATAGTATTACTATTATTTAGCTAGTCCTAAGTAATATATAGTATAGTTCTAGTGAATTAGGTTGTTCTCCCCCTTATATTACTCTTAGGTAGCTAGTGGGGGAAGCTTTAGAATTATAAGAATAAAGAGATAGCTAGGTAAGAGGTATAGGGGCGTTTATATATTAACTAAAGCTTGCTAGGTCTAAGTGTGTTATATGTGTAAGTTACTAACTTATAGGTAGTGACTTGCTAGTGTTACGTGGACCTAGCCCTAGGGCGTGGTGCGCCCGCCTAGTGGTGCGCTGGCGCGCTAGTGTTATGAGTAGGGCCTCACACTTATTAACCTTACCTTAAATACTAGGTAACTTAAACATGCTAACTATATACATAGATGATATTTTCTATAAGTATACCTTATTTAAAGAATAGTGGTTATTTATTAAAGATTAATTATTACCTAGGTTGCTATAGATACTCTTAAAACTAAGTTTTAAGAAAGTATTCTTAGGTATAAAAACTATTATTATAGTTAGTTAGGTTTATGAAATTAGGGGGAAGATGTATATTAAACCTAACTAAGTAGTAAAGCTAAGGGAGTGGCTAACTCCTATAAGCTAATTTAATATCTGATTATTCTTAGGATTCATTAGCCCTTATAGGAGATAAATTAAGAATTACACTAAAATTACCTACCCCCTTAACTAACTAACTAGAGATATAGGTTAGTAATAGGGAGATTCTAAGGCTTTATCCTTTACTATATTAAGGGATAAGGCTACTACTATTCTTAGTATGTATAAGTATATATTTAACTTACTTACTTAGATATACTCTAATACTAGTGGATTTAGAGAAGGGTATGTAGTACTATAAGTCTAGGATAAAGTACCTTATCTTATTTTATATAACTTATTTCTATTTACTAAGACTTAGAGGAATTATAGGACTTATAAATAGGAACTATACATTATTATTAAGTTTTATTATAAGTATAAGTATTTCTTTAAGTTAAAGCTAAAGTTAACTATTTTCACTAACTATAAGCTACTTATTACTTTTATAACTACTACTAGATATAAGGGTATTTATGCTAGATAGGTTATAGAGTTAAGGTTACTAAATATAGAAATCTACTTTATTTCTAGGAAGCGAAATGCTATAGTAGATAGGCTATCTTATACTATCTTTCTATCTAATAATTATGTAAATAACCTAATAGAATTTGGATTATAGGATATAAGCTAAAATTAGTAGATTTAGAAAGATAGAGTTAGTAAGTATAAGGAGATATTAAAGTCCTTAAAGATTACTAAGGATAAGAAAAGGCTTAAAGCCTATAAGGAGGTAAGCTAAAGCGTAAGGTAGCTAGAAGTCTTACTAGGGGCTAAAGTCTTATAGAGAAAGTATTTAAATAAACCTTAGTATACTAAAATAATAATGTTCTTAACTATAGGGTAGTGTGGAGAAGGGAGTTATAACTATTATATAATTTAGTAAATAATAGTAAAAGTGTAGTAATATAAGCTAGAGGATAGGATTCTCTAGTATAAAGGGTAGTATAGTTATTAGTATTACCTAGTGTAAGAAAAGGTAATTACTACACTTTGAGGTGCTTATAATATATTAGGATACTTTAGGGTGGAGTTAACTTAATAAAGACTAACTTAGACTATGTTTTGGCCTAGAATAGGGACTAATATTATGAAGTATATCCTAGGGTGTTTACCCTATGCTTAATACACTACTTAAAAAAGAAAGGCACTAAATTAACTTATACTAGTGAATAAACCTTTCTAAGTAATAGGGATAGACTATATTAGACCTTTCCTAGAGTTAGAATAAAAGTTTAAGCATATATTAGTTATAGTAAACTATTTCTCTTAGTTTATATAGTTATTCCCTTATTATTTAATAGGTGCTATAGAGGTTATAAACTATTTAAGAGCATGGATAATAGGGTTATTACTTGCTTTAGAGGGGTTTTATACTAATCTAGGACTAGTATTTAGGTTAGTAAAACTATTAAGATTTCTAAAGGAGAAGGGAGTAAACCTAATTAATACCCTAAGGTAGTCTTATAAAAGTATTAGGCTAGTGGAAGTTATAAATTAGGTCCTATAAAGCATGCTAAATAAGATAACTACTAATAAGAGAACCTAGGATCTCTAACTTCTAAAGGTATTAGAGGTATTGAATTATTAATATGTTAATTTAATAGGTTATTCCCCTGCGGAGGTTTTGTATGGATTAACCTAATATACAAAATAAGATCTAATAACCCTCTTAACTTTATTAATAATACCTGGATAGTCTGCTGAATTTTAGGAGCGTTTAAACTAGCTATTAGAGGATTTAGTTTAGGGAGATGTGGTAGTGTATTAGATAGGTAGTGTTAAAGAATGCTGTGAGATAGTGTTAATGGATAGAGAGGCTAAGGCTGCTGCCTGAAAGGCCTATTATAAGTAATAAAGAGTGAAGCCTTTTAAACCTAGTAAGATAGTAATAGTAGCCTATGAAGGTAAACCTTTAAAGTTATAGCTATATTAGCAAGGACTGTTTTAAATTAATAGTTAGGTTAGGCAAGCCTTATACTAGCTTGTTAATTTAGATAGATCCTATGTAAGGGGAGATCCTGGGTTAGGTTTCTATAAGGATATATTAAAAGCCTTTATTCCCTAGACTAGCTACTTAAAGATATTATAGGAATAACTATTAATAGGGAGGATGAAATTACGATAATAAGAATGATAAGGGAGTTTAAGGGGGTGATGTAGTATTATTAGTGAAGTTAGAATTATAGTGTTAAAAAAAAAAAAAAGAAAGAGGAGGTAAGAAAGGGGAACTAGGAGATCTAATAGGTATTAGGTGTTAATAGGTAGGAGAAAGTGAATTAAGGGTGAATTTCAGCTAGCTGATGAGTTAGATTGCTATATCCGCCTTATTCTCTCTGATTTTACTATCCCTTACCTCTTCTCCTTTATTTTGCTTAATTACTTTGATTTATACTACTGATTAGAGAAGTTAGGAATAGTAGTTAATCCCTAAAAGAAAAATATATATCTTTACCTAGAATTTATTACACTATTTATCTAACTATTAGAGATTACTAACTACCTAAGTTTTTTATACCTTTTTACTAGGCTCTCTAAGCTAAGTTTCCCCTTACCTATAGTAATTATAGAAGTTATAAACCTTGCTAAGCTATTAGTAAAATAGCTAGAGTTTATAAAGTAGGAAGTGGTAATACTAGCTAGGAAGAATACTAATCCTAAGGAAGTAGTAATAAGGAGGTAGCCTAAGTTTAAGGATTTAGGGTTTAAGGGGGATTTCTCTTACTTACTTACTAACTATCTTTATTAGAGGAGTAGGATGTAAGCGTGGATTAATCCTAGTATTAGGGGAGTATTGCTAGGATTAAAAGAGAACCTTTTAATAATTAAATATAAGGGCGAAGTTCTAGTAGAGATAATGAATGATATAGATAGGGATAACTTATTTTTCACTATAAGTCTTTAGCTAGGAAAATAGTGTTATTTGACGCTAATTAACTAGTCCCTAGGTTTGTATAACCTTACTATAATGTTAATAGTGTAGAGTCCTAGTATAGGGAGTTTGCTACTAGTAAAAACTATTAGAGAAGGGAAAGAAGTAGTAGTTAAAGGGCTAAAATAAGTCTTTATTGGCTATTACACTGATAGCTTATATCCTATAGTAGTCTAGATCTCTAACTAAAATCGGAAAGAAAAATTTGATGTAACTAATGATTTTTTAGTAGGGACTTACTATAACCTAGTTATAGGTTAATGTGTTTCCCCTAGCCTTATTATCCTATACTAAGATATGCTTATTAGCGGAAATATAAGAGCTATTAAGGGTCTAGTGTAATTTATAGCAGGCTAACTCTTAAAGGCTTAAATAACTAAAGAGTTAAAAAAGTTAGGGTTTAGGTGGAAGTCCCTAATAGAGAAGGGGACCTTAACTTTTAAAGCTTTATTAGATTAGTGTAAGCAGATTTGTAAATAGTTAACTATAGGAAGAATAATCATACTACTATACGCTTATAGAAACAAGACTATTGATAGACTAGCTAGCTTATTAAGGGAAAATCCTAGAGTGCTTGAGGATATTACTTAGATGTAATAGCTAGCCCCTTGCTATGATAAGGCCCTAGGATTTTTTTCTGAGTGTATTTCCCCTTATAGCTATGATTGAATTTCTAGACTTTATCTTAAAGATAATAGCGGAATTTATAGAAGTATACCCTTATAATATGTTTTATACTATAGGGTTACTTATGTTCTTTATTATCTAGAATAACCTGATTAATTTACCTACTAGAGGGACTAAGGTGTTTCCTAAGATACCTAGGAGACTAGATAGGAAGGTAATCCTAGATATGAACCTAGTTAGAGTTAAAGAGTTTTGTGTTTATTTTTAATACTAGTTAAGTGTCAGGAGCACGGAGGCCAGGGAGTCGCGGACAGGACGGTCATATAACGGAGCCCTCGGGTAAGCCTTAGCCTGCGCGGATAACTAAGTAGCCGCTAGATAGCTATATGCGCGTAGTAGGGTATTTAGATAAGGACTACCTATAAGAGATATAGAAGGTTAGAGTTTAAGACCTTTATACACCTACCCCTAAGTAGTAGCTCTCTAGCTATAACTAAGAACCTTAGCCTTTACTTTATTTATATCTCCCTAAGTATAGTTATAATAAGTTAAACTCTTAAACCCTTTAGGGAAAATAGACTATTAGCTAGATTTAAATATAAAGGAGCTATAGAATATTTACCTAAAACACACCTACACTACCTAGTAAGGGAGCCCTAACTCTGTAGCGCCTAGGTAGTAACTAGAATACCCTAACTATAGAATATAAGAGAGTATAGTAAATGCTACCTAACTAATATAGTAACGCTAAATCTAGTAATAATAATAATCTAGATAAGCTATAGAGGTAACATAAGGTTACATAAGCTAAGCTATAAAATACCTGTATAAGAAAGGAGATCTTAGATATAGAAGCATAGCTTAAGGAAATAGAAGTGAACCTGTAATTAACTAGTTTAGGTAAAGGACCTATAATTACCTCTTAGATAAATACATAGAGAATTCCCCTATTCCTAGATTTCCTGCCTAACACTAAGTTCGCAGTAAATACATACTTATAAAGCTTTATTAAGATATAGTATAAGGTGCCTGCGTATAAAGGTAACACTTATAAGAATCTATAGGTATACCTAGTAGATTTAAATATGCTATTTAAGCTAGACCTAAGAACCTTTTAGAATAATAAAATAAAGGTAATATATACTAGTAGTTACTTAGCTAATAATATAAAGCAATAGTAAATACGTTATATAATAGTGAATAGGTTAGTTAACTACTTAGCTTACACCTAGGACGGATTTATATCCTAGCTAAACACTAGAGTAATAGATAAAGATGTATAGTGCTTAGAAGCTACTAGGATACTACTAAATCTTAGGTAGAAGAGTAATTAGTCTTTTTAATCTTTCCTAAGACTTTAGATAAAGGTAGAAGTGGAATTACCTAACTAAATCCCTATATGCTTAAGAATAGTGATTTTTCTAAATAGCTTAAATAATACTATAAGAAAGCATATAGTTAGCTAAGAGTTCCTAATATCTTAGAGTTACCTATAGGATTAAGGGAAAAAGGCTAAAGTTATAATAATATTTATATTAAGTAATTATAATAGAAACCATAATAAGAAGGGTAGGAGTAATAAGAGATAATGCTCTAGCTCCCTTATAGATAACTTATAGTAAAGCTTATAGTAACCTAGCATAGGCTGGAGACTATTTAAGTGCTATAAATATAGTAGCCTTAGATATAGTTTAAATAGATATAATATAGTAAACTACTTAATTTATAAAAGTAATAAGCATATTACTAAGAAGCATAAGGATAGTAGTAATAAAACCTTAGACCTAAATAAGATTCTAATTAGTTTAGCTTAGGCCTAGGATAATAGTCTTACTATAGAAAAACCTATAGATAAGAGAATAAGAATACAGGTATCCTTATAGTAAGATAACTACTAGTTAGTAGTGCTAGCGCTGTTTAATATAGGCGCGGAATATTTAATAATCCACCCTAAATTATTATTAAAATAGGATTAGAAGAATATAGAAAAAACAAAGATAATACTAGAAAGCGTAAGCAAGGATAAGATCCTACACTAGGGAATCCTATGTAAACTAGTTAAGGTAAAAGATAGTATAGGCTATATAAAGGTTTACTAAGTTAGCTACTATGTTACTAATATAGGAGAGGGAATACTCCTAGGGATAGACTAGACCCTAGAATATAAACCTATAGTAATAGACTAGAAGCAGGGTTTCTAGAGGTTTCTAATAACCTAGGATTATATTACTTTTACCATAAGTAAGCAATAACTTCGTAAGGTAGCAAAGCAGTCTTCTATTACGCTATTACTAGCGTTACTAAAGATTAAGGTAGTTAACCTAGAGGTAATAGAAGAAAATACTAATAAAAATTTACTAATAGGTAATGTAATAAGCAATAACCTAAGTTATAGCGTAGTTATAGTAATAGTAGTAGAACATACCTATGTATTAAAGAAGAAAAAACTAAGAAGCGTAATAGCGCTCTAGGTAGTGTTTCGTAAAGAATTAGCAGCGCCTATATAAGAGATAGATAGTAATACACCCCTATAGCAGATTCTAGAAGAGTACGTGAAATTTATAAACATATTTTCAAAGGAGCTAGCTAGTAAGCTCCTGGAATTAGGTAGTTACACTTATATAATTAAATTAGAAGAGGGAAAATAACTACCCTAGGGACCTATATATAACCTAGCTAAAAAAGAGCTAGAAGTGCTTAGGAAGTACCTAGTAAGTGTATAGGAGAAAGGGTAGATTAGAAGATTAATAAGCCTAGTAAAAGCCCTAATTTTATTTATTCTAAAAAAATCAGGGAAATTAAGGCTTTATGTGAATTATAGGGGCCTTAATAAGATTACTATTAAAAATAAGGCCCCTTTACTACTAATCTCTAAAATCCTTAATTGATTAGTAGGTGTAAAGATTTTTATATTACTAAATCTTTAAGAGGTATACCACTAGCTACGTATCTATAAGGGTAATGAGTGGAAGACAGTATTCTATTACCGCTATAGGCACTTTGAATATCTTGTAATGCCATTTGGGTTAGTGAATGCGCTAGCCACTTTTTAGGAATATATTAATAATACTCTTAAGGGGCTTGTAGATAAATTCTATATTATTTACCTTAATGACACCCTAATATATAGTAGCGACCCTATAAGACACACAGAGTATATTAAAAGAGTGCTAGGGTGACTTTAGGACGCTAACCTTTATATTAACCTTAAAAAGTGCTAATTTTCAGTTATAAAGGCAAAGTTCCTAGGTTTTATTATATCTAAGAAGGGCATTAAGATAGAACCATTACGGGTTAAAGCTATTATAACCTAGCTAATACCTAGTAGTGTATTTAATATTTAATTATTCCTTAGGTTTATAGGGTTTTACTAATGCTTTATAAAATAGTATAGTAAGGTAGTAGTCCTGCTAATAAACTATCTAAAGGGTGTTTAATTAGTAGAGTTTAAGCTAGAGCCTAGTAAACTTATAGTATTTAGAGAACTCTAAAAGAAGTTCTAGGAGGCACTAATCTTAGTGCACTTTGACTTACTTTATCTACTAAGAGTAGAGACAGACGCATCTAGTTATATAATTAAAGCTATACTTATAATATTAGTGCTAGGTAGCTAGCACCTAGTAGCATATTTTTTAAGGAAGTTAACTAATATTAAACTTCGTTACTTAACCCTAGACGCTAAGTTATTAGTAATCTAAGAGGCGTTTTAAGCCTAGAGATATTACCTTATATATTTAACTTATTAGATTATAGTTATTATAGACTATCTAAATTATAAGTACCTAGCCATAAAGCTAAAGCTATCTAGCAGGCAGGTAATAGCATTAGATAAGCTCTGTCCGTTTAATTTTAGGATTAAATATTATATAAGTAAGCTAAACCCTGCTAATACCCTATTAAGAAAAGCAGATTATATTAGTAAGGAGCGTAGGGCAAAGGCTATGTCCTCGTAGCTACCTAACTTCTTAGCTAAGTTTTTAAATGCTAAGTAGTAAGGGCGCTATGTATGCGATAGTATAGTTACGGGCCCTAAGGTTATATTACTTAGCATAGTTAATAGTTTATTATAAGAACACTATAAGGGCTATTTAAGCCTCTAGGGTTTTAAGAAGATATAACTTCATTATATTATTAAGAAACCTAATAGTCTTATAAAGCCTGTAAGTAGTATGCTAACTAGGTTTGCTTATTATAAGTAGTAAGGTTATGCCTTATCTATGTTTTCTAATGTTTTTATAAGTCTAGCGAGCCTATAGGTTAGGAGTCTAGCTAGGTTAGTAGTTAGCAAGTAGCGTGGGCGCCCCCTTAAAACGCTACTTAGCTATAATTTATCTATAAGTCTAAAAGCACACTATAAGCTAGCTACTTATAGTAGTGTTATAGTAAGAATATAAGTGGTCTAGCAAACCTCTTCTAAGTTTGCACGTAACGCATGTCTTATATACGTAGAATTAGAGACTCTAATTTAAGTTATATTATTTTAAGTATAGTAAGGTAATAACTTTACTATAGGTTATAGGAAGCTACTTAAGAGTAGTAACCTTAAAGCGTTATAGATATAGTCTGTTAGGCCCTCTAAGCTATTGATATTTTAAAATAGAATTTTTGTTCTAGTAGGTATAAGAAAGGAAATTTTACTACTTACCTATAATAACCTAGTAGTAGGCTATTAGGGAGTTAGTAAGACCCTCTATTAGATTATAAGTTAGTATTACTAGCTAATAATAAAGAAAGACACTAAGTTATATATACGAACTTACGTAAGCTATTAGACTTCGAAGCTAAGGCATTATAAACCTTATAGTAAGCTAGCTATGCTGCTAGTGCTTAATTAGCCTTTTTAAGAATTATTAATAGATTTTATCACAGGGCTACTACTTATAAAAGACGCAAATCAGACCTATAATGCGATCTTAGTTATTATGGACTATTTCACAAAATATAGTATCTATATCCCTGTTTTAACACAGATAACTAGTAATAGGTTAGCTACTATATTCCTAGAGTACGTTTTTAGGGATTATAGCGCCCTAGAAGGCATTATTATAGACTATAGTTTGACTTTCACTAGCGGGTTTTAGATAACCTTTTACTATCTTATTATAACTAAGTAGTAACTAAGCATTGCGTTTTACTTGTAAATAGATAGTTAGATAGAATATTTAAACCAAGTTTTAGAGTATTATTTAAGAGCCTTTGCTTGCTTTAATTAGACTAATTAGGCTAATAATCTTTTAATAGTATAGTTTATATATAATATAAGCGTCTATTTAACTTATAACTACACCCTAGCTAAGGCGCTATAAGGCTATAACCCTAGGGGACTATAGTAAGCGGTTACAGATATCCCTATAGTAAACAACTAGGTAAAGACTTATGCTACTACGCTAAGAGATAGATATGTAGTAATTAAGCAGCTTCTAAGTAACTTATAGGCCTAGTATATAAAACACTATAATAAGAAGCGGACCCTAATAAAGTTTAGAGTAGGTAACTATATTTTATTATTTATAAAGAATATTAACTTATAGTAACCTAGTAGGAAGCTAAGTGCGAAGTACCTAGGCCCTTATAAAATTAAAAAGGTAATTAGGACTTATAGTTTAGCGTACTAACTAAAGCTACTACCTAGTATATAACTATATAATATTTTTAATATTACTAATCTTAAACTATTTATAGGGGATTTAACTAATGTAAAAGATATGTCCTTGCTATGAGATAATGTTATAAATAATAAGTAGGAGTTTAAAGTTAAAAGAATTATATTGCATTGTTATAATAGGAGACGTTAGAAATACCTAGTTAAATGGAAGGGCTATAATACTTTAGAAAATTCTTAGGTAAAGAAAAGAGATTTTATTACAATAGATATTATTAAGGATTATAAGCAGCAACTAAGCAGCTAGTTCGCGGATATAGAGGTGTATTTAATAGATTTCAGATAGTAGTAGCAACATATATAAAAAAAAAATCCAGATAATTTCTTAGATAACCTAACTCGTAGCTACTTCACACCGATCACTCTATTAACACGTTACCCGCTAGGCCCTTAGTGATCTCACTAGTAATAATAGGGGCAGAGGATTTATCCTTATTATTAGAAGAATCCCCCTCTCCGTATATATATATATAAAGCTTGCTAGGGAGGTCTAGCGGCCTAATATAAGCAGGAAGCGTGGATGCGTTAGTAGTAAGCTACTAGTAAGTTAGTAAAGCTATAAGCTAGAGTGTAGGAAGTATATATAGATAGAAGATTCTACGTAATAAAACGTAAACTATTAGAAATATTAATCTAGACTTCTAGATTAATAGTATTATTAAGTAGCAATATAATAACTTATTTATTAGTATTAGCCTTACATGTAACTTCCGCTATAAGCTACGCTTACCTCGCCCGCCCACGCTTATTAGCATTTTTAGTGGTTAGGAGCATATTATAAAGTTTACATTTTATGTGTATTAGATACTAGTAGTATATTAGTAGTGACTAAGTTATGGAAATAAGAGATATATATATTATTAAGAAAGTATAGATTATTATTAGGATTACTATAAGCATTAATACACTTAAAGAGCGTATAGTATAACTAGGTAAACTAAGTAGTATACTAGTAGTGTGTTAGTATATGTATTAGTAGTAGGAAAAGGAGGATAAACCCTAGTATAGTCCTTATTATTATGTGTATAATAGGCATATTTTATTAAGTTATCTATATAAGTTAGGAGTAATATATAGTAAGATAGTAGTAAAGTTATACTTAGAGAATTAGTATATTAGGTTAGGATAGATTTACCCTTAATAATATATTATGGCTTCACACTATTACTATCTTTAGGTATAATAGCCTATATTATAACTTACTACGCATAGTAGATGTAGGGAATTTTTATTTTACTAGCACTACTAGCTATAAGTTAGTAGGGTAGGCGCTAGGGGGACCTAGATATTATACTTATATAGAAATTTTAGAAGCTAAATATTTCTTACTAGGAGACTTTAAAGGGGATATTATAGGAGTCTTTAAAATAGAAGGAGGTAGTGGTAGTAAAGTGATTACTTACATTAAAGATATTATTAACTACTAGTAAGTTAGTAGTAATACGCTATAAGAAACTTATAGGTAGAAGGTAAGCTACTAATATTTTAGTATTTAAGAGAATTTAAATGTTTTAGATAAGGATAGATATAGATAATAAAGTAATGCTATAGGATATTAGTAATTACTATAAGAGAAGCTATAAAGCTACTAGCTTATAGGTAGGGGTAACTTATAATGCTAAGGGAGAATGTAAAGGGAAGAAAAGTATATAGAAGTAAGGGGAAGTAAGCCTCTTTTATATTAGCCCTAGACCCCTAAGTAATTTACACGCTATGTGTAGCTAATCTAGGAATTATAATATTTATAGTTATAGCCGCTACTAGTAGATACGCACACTAGCTATAAACTCCTAGTAAGATTAATATAATATCCCTAATATTAGATAAGAAGTTATTTAGTTTAAATAGCGCGCGTTACCCTAACTATTTAACCTAATTACGAAACTTAACACAGGTAGTCTGCTTACTTAGCGCTAATAACTTATTAGATAAAGGCATGTATAGTAGAGGTAATAAAGCAGTAAGTGTGCAGCTATCTATAATCTAGGTATTATAAGGAAGATTACCTAGGGCCTAATGATATTTACCTTATTATTTTAAGCGGATGTAATACCACGCACTAATAGTATAGCTAGTAACATAGATATTACCACGGGTTATACGTAGCAAACACATACTAGCTAAGCAGCTCTTTATAATTAAGGATAATTATATATTAGGGGGGCAGTATGTTAGGAGCATAGAGGCTAGGGAGTTGCGGATAGGACGGTTATATAATAGAGCCCTTAGGTAAGCCTTAGCCTACGTGGATAACTAAGTAGCTACTAGATAGCTATATGCGCGTAGTAGGGTATTTAGATAAGGACTACCTATAAGAGATATAGAAGGTTAGAGTTTAAGACCTTTATATACCTACCCCTAAGTAGCAGCTCTCTAGCTATAACCAAGAACCTTAGCCTTCACTCCGTTTATATCTCCCCGAGCACAGTCGTGACATTAAGGTTATGCTATAACCTTTGACTTTTAAGGTTTTTATACTTATTTTAGAATATACTACTAATAATAGTAAGGGCTTATAAGGTAGTAGGAAATGCTATAAAGATAAAAAATATCCTTAAGGATAATAAAGTTTAACGGGAGCTAAGACTAGTGACCTTAAGGATAAAGAGCTTACCCCTTATATTCTGATTGCCTTTAATCCCTTTATGCCTATAGGATAATATTTATAGAGTGCTATATAGAACACTTAATTCTAGTAGGCTAGTGTAGGAGTAACTATTTATAATAGTGTAAGGCCTTTAGGCCTTAGGCTCCTTTTATTTACTTAGATTACTAACCTCCCTAGTAAAACTAATAGCTTAGTATATGTTAATCCTAAGGAGTTTTCTATAATAATGCTATTTAACTAAAGCTATAATCTAAGAACTTAAAAATAACCTTTTATTTAGTTTTTACTATATAAGTATAGTTTAAATAAGGTTAAAGGATAGGAATGCTTTATATTAACTATAGAGAGTGAATTAGCCTATTATAATAAAGATGCTAGGTATACCTAATATAGCTAGAAAAATTATGACTATAACTAAGGATAATAGAGGATTAGGTAACGCCCCCTTAGATCCCTTAACTAGGAAACTAGCTAATAGAAATAATAGGGAGATAGACTATGCTTAGGGAGATAGGAAAACCCTTAGTAATAATAGGGTAAATAATACTAATAACCCTAAGGGAGGGAACTATAAAGCTAGTAATAAAGATAAAAATTATAAGAATAAGAAAGATAATAATAGTAAAAAAAATAATAGTTATAGAAGAGGTAAAGAGGGTAATAGTAATAAAGATCTAGATGCTAATAATAATAATAATACCTTAGGGAAAAAGCAAAAAAGAACTATAATAGATATTAGGTCTCTAAGGCTATAACCCTTACTAACTAATCTATAACTACTACTAGAGTCTAGTAGGGGATTAGGAATATTCTTTAAGAGTGAACTATTAACTATTATAACTATATTTATCTAGGTTATAAGATTACTTACTAGCAAGCATCCTTATAGTCTTAGAAATATGTTTATATTTAGTAATGTTTATAATATTAGATTAAACCCTATTATACTAAACCTAGCCTCCCCTCTAGTGTATTATATATTTTAAGGTAATTATAATAGTGCTAAAATAACTAAGACCCCTCTTAGTAAGATATTAGGACTAGCTACCTAATAACTATTAATTTAGGACTTAAGGGACCTAATAAGATTAGCTATAGATTATAGGATTACTATTACTCCTAACTTATTTATATTTAATAAGCATAAGCTTATGCTAAAAGGCGTACCTAAGTTATTTAAAGTCTAAAATATAAGCCCTAAGGAATATAATAATATAGTAGCTATAGTTAGGCTTAAAGCTAAGGGCTAGACTACTTCTTAGGAGCTTACCTCTCTTATCTTACTACCTAGAGTTAAGGTATTAGGGAACTAATTTAAACTTCTTCTAAAGAAACCTATTTCTAGTTATATAATAATACTACTAAACCTATAGTTCTTATAGATAAAAGGCTTAAAGGCCTAGCTTCTTAAGAATTAGCAGAGATATAATAAGGGTAAGGTACTAGCTATTAAAGTGCTTATAGGAATTTTATTTATATATTACTTATTATATATTATATTAGTAAAGCTAAAAGGATTAATTAATATATATAAAAATAGTATTAATAATATTAAGACTAGGGGACTAAACCCCGCTAAGTTAAAAGAACTTAGTAACACTTTTACCTATACTTTAGATAAAAAGAAGGAAGAAACCTTAATCTTTAAAGGATATTTTAGATCCTAGATACTTAAGTAAAGTAAGCAAATAGCTAATAGTTACTTAACTCTTTAGGCTAATATCTTAGGAAGCTACTAGTCTAAGGATTCTAACTATACTAAAAGAATTACTAGACTTATATTTAATATTAGTAAAGGGCTCCCTTCCTTATAATATCTAGGGTAAATTAAGGTATTAAAATAATTATAAGATAATTTAAGAGGTTTAGATAAGGTACTAAGGTATAATTATTTATCTATAGAAGTTATAAGGGTCTATAGGGACTTAATTACAGGGTTTTCTAGGGAGTGTAATAGCTTAATAACCCTAGAGGAGATTAAGGTAATAATAGAAGGTCCTATTATAGTTAAGGACTAAAGGGTTAATTAATTACTTTAAGGGATAATTACTTTATTATATTTTCTTTTTTTTTTTCTTCTTTTCTTTTTATATAGTTAGGGTAACTATTTTATACTAGTAGATAAGTAGGAGGGGAGGAAGGTGTGAGGCACTAACCTACCCTCTAGCTTAAAAGCTATATAGAAAATTTTTTATTAGAAAGGTATTACCTTTTAATACTTAAGGAACCTAGCTATAATTAATAAAAGTTTATTCTAATTAAATCCGTCTTTTTAGGAATATAAATAAACTCTATGCTTCCTTAAAATATCTATAATACATTAGCGCTAGGCAGGCCCTTCCTATTCTAGTGTTGTAACATAAACCTTGCTAAGCTACCACCCTTAAGCTCTGCCTATATAATAACGTAATTAATAGCACTAGCATATTTAGAATTACTATAAATAGTATTTGTGTTGGTATCTACAGGATACCATTGACCTACGCGTAGGGTTTTTCGGGGTGGACTAAAGTGCACGTAATTATTGTATATTCTAGTCTATTAAAGCAAGCAAAAGAGGGATTAAATAGAAGCAAAGAGGGTGCGCTATTTATTATAGGAAAAGGGGCCTTAATTAGGGTTATTAGCGAAGAGGCCACATGTGCTAACTCCGATCGCGGCGCGGTTAGGCCAGACATGTAAGTCCGCGATGCAACGCGCTTACCTAATCAGAGGCGCGTACTCTTATTAATATTATGCTTGTTTTAACACTAGAAACTCTCTCTTTTTAACACGATTGTTAACGCATAATATTAATAAGAGAAGTAAATAGGAATTAAGGAATAAATAAGATTAAATAATTACGAATAATTACGAATAATATTATAAGAAAAGGGTAAGGGGAAGGGGTATAATAAACAACAAAATCTAATCTATAAGCCTATATAAGGATAAGTAGGCCTAATTCTTAACACCTTTAATCTCGTTAGATTAACATAAACATTATAATCACGTAACCTACCCTTCTATCCTAATAGTTACCTTATTGCTTGTAATAAACCTCTTAAATGCCTTATTTAGTAATGCCTTTGTAAATGTATTAGTAAGGTTATTATTCCTATTAATCTATCTAATCTTATAGATCTCTTGTCGCTTGTATAATTAACGAAGGGCTATAATATTAATTATAAGACGCTTCTCCTTTGTAGTACTAAGCTTAATAAGGTATTTATATAAAGAGTATGAATTAGTATAGATAATAATAGGAATCATAGGGAGGTTTAATTAATAAGTAATTAACCTAAGTGTTATTAAGACTACGTGAGCTATATTAGTACTAGTAACTATGCTATAAATCTTAGAGGTAAGCACACTTCTTATAACTCTTTTGCTCTTAGTAGAGCTATAGTATATAATGTTACCTTAGATTATAAAGGTGCTTTTCTCTTAGACTTTACTAGCTAGGATAAGCACGTAGCCTAGCTAGGAAGTAAGGTTCTAGTTATTAGTAAATGATTTATCTATAAATGCAAAAAGCTTTGCCTTTTTAAGATTAAATAGTATAAACCTTAATCCTTAGCTTAGATTATTAATTTACTATTAAATCTATTAGTTTAGGCTCTTTATATCTTAAGGTGATGGCTCTTAGTGTTATGCAGTAATAGAGAGGTTAAAGTAGGCTTTAGGTTAGCAGATTAAGGTAATGTACGTGCCTTAAGCTTGTTATTCTATGTATGCTTGTTTTGAATTAGTTAGTAGGATTAACTAAAGCTTTTTACTCTAGCCCTTTTGCCTTAGCGTGATTATATTATTTTTAAGAGTAATAATACTACTATTAAAGGTTAGTAGGTCCCCTATGGAAAGGATTTGCTTTGGCTTAGTAGTGAAAGAAGTGGCTTTTAATTAATCTTCCTCTTATTAAGAGAACTTGTGGTTAGATAGTCTAATTGTATTATTAGTCTATATCCCTATACACGCGAAGGTTAGGTTCTCCTTCGTTGTTACGAGCAGGCATAGGTCGAATATAGAGGTTATTATCTGGAGTATTTCTCTATAGTGATAATAATACGTTACCTACTAGTGGGTGCTAGCTTCTATAATACTATACAGAGGCTTAATTACTTGTATTATTATGCTTATAGGGTATAGGTAATGGATTTAGATAGGGATTCAGGCTAGGATTATACGACTAAGAAGCGTTTGTGCTTGCATATAGGCCTGTGTGATATCGCAAAGCTAGAGGATAAGGCCTAGCAATAATAACGTAGGTGCTATCGCGAGGATTAATCGCTAGCTAGCTTACTAGATTATTAGGGCCTGTGTGAGGATCGCTAGCTTCTCCTTATTGCTATAACCTTAGATCACGAGCCTTAACTTCTTGTATAGATCTGTTGTCTTGCCCTTTACCTTGTTAATAATATAGGAATTAAAAATTTAAACTCTACTATGCTCTCTTTTATTATACTTAATAAATTTAAACATGCCTTATTTGATTAGAAAATTAATCTTAGCTTTAGTGGATAGCTTGAAGGGTTTGCTAGGGGTCTTGATGATTCCTTCCTTATGTAATTGGATTATAAGCTTAAGGTTAGAGCTTTCCTTAGCTAATAGAAAGATATTAGTCTTATCTTTTATTTAATCTGCGTAATTAATATTAGACATAATAATAGGGGGGTTTTTCTAAGGTCTTCTAGGTCCTTACCTTAGGGGATTAGTAGGAGGGGTAGCTATAGGCTATAGGGAGGCGTCTTAGTTGTCTGCGCTCTTAGGAGGTCTCTCTTTATTAGGATCTTTATAAAAAGGCCTAATAGATATTAATCTAAAGGCCTTAGGGCCTTAAGGGAGCTTAAGAGTGTAGGTCTTGCCCTCTATAGCTAATAGCTTATAGGGGCCTGCCTATCCCTTACCTTTGCGCCACATGTGTATAAGCAATCCTAGTAGGAGGCTAATAGTTGCAGAGGTATTGGGACTATTTCTTGTAGCGAGGGTATTACTAACTTTCCGCTAGGCATAAATGCGCTTAACTTCCTTTATTACTAGTTGGATTATAAGGGCTTGCTACGTGATATCTAGTAATGGAGGCGATTCCTTAACTATATGAGGATACGCGCTAAAAATAAGGACTATTAGCATAAGACTATTTAATCCTGTAGTGTCATTCACAGCTTTGACTACCATTTGTAATGCCACAGGCTCTAGCGTTGTTAGGTATTCCTGTTAGATGATATTATAGGCTTTTTGGAGCGGCTTGTAATATTGCTTAACCTTACTAATACTGTGGTAAGCCTTAATAGGGATGTCTTTGATCTTAATTGCTATTAATAACGTAAGCTACTTAAATTCCTTACCTCTAAAGGTCATTCTAGTATCTGTAATAATTAAATCCAGGGGGCCTAGATAGATGTCAATCTAGTAAAGACAGAGTGCTTCCTATATGGTCTTTGCAAAGATATCTTTAATAAATCTAGCTGCATTAAAGGATGTAGCTGTATTAATAACTTATAGAACAAGGTGGTTACTATTAAGATATATAATATCTATAATGATTTTGTAATTATAGGTATATTTATCCTAAAGAGTAAATTTAAACTAATATAGGCTATCCACGTGTAATTAGCACTGCTAGCAAACCTTAGTTAGTTTCTTAATAGCTTTAAACTTAACCTTATGCCTTAATTTACATAGTAAATCATAAAGACATTAAACTAAAGGGTATCCGAAGCGTTAATATAATTAGCGGAGCTTAATCTCTATAAGATAACTCTAAGCAATACTTTCTTCTTTATTAAGAAGTATCTACGCGTGCCCCTATTTGCGCATAATAGGAACCTTAATATTCCCTTGCTATAGAACGTTCTCTAATGTGTAAAAATCAATCTTTAGGTAGGTTATATTATTAAGGCATAAGAGAAAGGGAGTGTTTATAGGGATTACCTAAAAGAGGATAATTCTAAACGGAGTTAGCACTTTAATTAAGCTAAGTGCCTTAATTAGTTCTCTAGGGCTGAATTTAATCTTTATCTTCCTAGTATTTAACTTATTAAGCATGATAGTTAGTATTACACTTTATAGAGCTAAGAATTAAGGGTAGCCTGCTAACAAATATCCTGTAGCACCTATGTTAGCTATAATGCCTTTAAAGGTTTTAGATAAATATTATCCTTTAAGTGTAAATGCGCTTAGTGCCTTATCTAGTTCCTAAAGATTAAATGGATTCTTCTTAACTAAAGCATAAGTTATTGCTTTACTAGTAAGAATCTTGGTGGTTACATAGCTATTATAAGTAGTCCTATGTGTAAAGAAGCTTATAGGCACTTAGCTATTACTATCTTCTTTACTAAAACTAAGTTCTATTAGATATTAGTTAATATTATTATCCTTAGCTAATTCGGGATTATTATTGCCTTTATACTATGTTAGGAACGTATTATATAAAGAAGCTATTAAGTCTATGCGAGAGTAATTCTTAAATTATTAGAATGCCTTCTTCCGGCCTTATCTGAGTGTTTAGTTAACTAATAACCTTCTTTGCCGCATATATAATACTTTTTTAAGCGTTAAGGCTTGCTCTTTAATAAAGATTAACTATACTAGGCTTCCTTGCCTCTTCTATTATACTTATAGTTAGTCTAAAAGTATTCCTTAGTGCTAGCTTCTATAGGGAACTGCTACTAATTAATTAAAGCTTTAGATTCGCTAATTAACATCCTTATCCGTTCGTAAAAGCGTTGGAGGTTAACGGGAGGATTAATAATGCAGGCCCTATATTCTAGGATTCCTTTATAGGCATTTAGAATCTAACTACGGAGGTCTAATTCTAACTAGGATCTATAAGGATTTGCCCTTTAGAGATTCAAAAGCTTTATTATAAGGTCTTTAAAGCACTTAATCTTTAATTTATTAGGGTTCTCTTAGATAATCGTGAGCAGTTGTAATCTTCCCTATAATAGATAGTTCTTTTAATGTATATTATCCGTCTTAAACTTCTACCTAATCCTATGGATAAGAGTTAGGAGATCTTAGGGGTCTCCTTAGCCTAAAAGGTTCTCTAAGAAGTACTATAGAGGTCTTCCTTTTAGTATAAACTTAAAACCATAGCCTAACTATTCTTATGTAATTCCTAGTATCTTACACTTCCTTTAATAGGTTAAGAGCTTAATATTAAGAATATTATACTCCCTAGCGCTATACTTAATACTCTTATTACTATAGAATTTATTAAGATTAAGTAGTTGCTTTAATAAGGGTTAGCCTATCTCCTAAGGGGGAATAAGGATAATTAAATCTTGTAGAAAAGGTGCTATAGTCCTGGATTGCGAAGGGGGATTATAGTGCCTTATTATAGGAGGGGAAATAAGGGGGGTCTAGGGTTATAGTTAAGGGCTTGTAATAGGGGGATTGCCTCTACTATTACGCCTTTGCCTTATACTTAGTATGCTTAGGGATTAGTGTAATAGAATCTAGGAATAAAATAGGAGTAATTATAGTATTTAAGGGGATTAGGGATAATATAAAGTAATTAGTTACTTTAGTTAATCTCTAAAAGAAGGGATACTAATAGGAAGGAGGTCTTTATAGAAGTCCTTCTCTACTATTTGCCTCTTAAAGGGGGAATACTTCCTAGTAACTTCTTGTATTTCTTCTTCTTTCTAATTATAGAATCTATTATAGTTAATAATATCTTTAAGCAAGACTATTATCTTATAGTAACTCTATAGGTCTATGTAAACGCTACTAAAGAAGAGAAAGTCTTAAAGACTCTTTATAGCTTTAGGATTTACTACTTAGAATATTTCTTATTTCTATTCTCTAAAGTTATTACTAAAGATAGTAGATAGGGTTTACGGGTATAGGTTCTTATATTTGTAAGTTGCTTTCTTAATAAGAATCTAGGCTATAAGTTCTTTAGGGGTAGTATTTGCTTTAAAATTAAATAATTCCTTATTCTCTAGTGCTTATTACGTAATATATTAGTGTAAATTAGGGGATATATAGTTAAGGAGGTAAGATATAACTTATAGATTAGCTTCTCTTTTAGTATCCTTAGGGGGGAAGGTATGTTTATAATTAGAGGGAATGTCTTAGGCTCTAGATCCCTCTAGTTAATCTTAATGTTTTACTATGATGTTAGTAGTAGATAGGGGGGTAAGGGAAATAGAGAATTAATAGAAGTCTAAAGGATTATAAGTGAAGCTATTATCTTTGCCCCTTAGTGGGTTTAATTAAATAATTAAGGATAGGTTAGGTTAGTTACTAACTAGGCCTTAATTATTTAATAAACATGCTTCTAAGGGTTTATTTGTGTAATAGATGCGCTAATTAAATAAATAAAGATAGGTTAGGTTAGTTACTAACTAGGCCTTAATTAAGTTAATAAGCTTAGATTTAGCATAGAGCTAGTTATAGTTACTTAAGGTAAAAGGAGAGCTAGAATATACTTCTTTCTTAGCATATTTAGTATCTTAGAGTAGTACTTTCTCTTTTATAAGGTAAGTCCTTAATACTAATACCTCTTCTATAAACCTTGCTAATCTGTGGTATCTATAGAGATAACCACTAATTAGTGTTAGTATCTATAGGATACCATTAACCTATATATAGGGTTTTTCGGGGTGGACTAAAGTGCATGTAATTATTATATATTCTAGTCTATTAAAGCAAGCAAAAGAGGGATTAAATAGAAGCAAAGAGGGTGCGCTATTTATCATAGGAAAAGGGGCCTTAATTAGGGTTATCAGCGAAGAGGCCACATGTGCTGACTCCGATCGCGGCGCGGTCGGGCCGGACATGTGGGTCCGCGATGCAACGCGCCTACCCAATCAGAGGCGCGCACCCTTGTTGATATCATGCTTGTTCCAACAATTTGTTTAGGCAAGAAGAATATAAATAATTACTACTATAAAGTAAAAATACTCTTAGTGAGCACGGAAACATTACGTTAGATAAGCACAAATAGCACGACACAAAGTGTACAATGTGAAGTCTGCCTAACATAAACCTCAAAGGCCCAGGCAAATGTATTTCATTCTGACTGACTGCCGACTAATCCATCATTGTCATCAGTACCAACGTGAGCATGGTTACGGTCAAATCCCATTCAAAGTAAAAGAATGATGGGATGCCGAGGATAACGTCAAGTCCTCATTCTCAACCAGTTGTCACACGTATACTCTAGATCGCATTCTGCTTGGCGCGAAGGTCGAAAACCTTGAGCGCTTCCTCGGCAGCCTTGAGACCGCTAAGGACCATTGCACCGAAGGTCGGACCTGATAGGGGAAAATGTTAGTTGCGTATAATGTCATAGAACGACGATAAATCACCTTACCCATGCGGTTGGCTCCGTCAACCTCGGAGAGCTCCATGCCACCGACAATAAGACCAGGAACAATCTCACGAGTGTTCTTGACAATGGCATCTTCGGCGGTGTTCATGTCGAGTCCGCGCATACCACCGAGCTTTTCAATGCGCTGCATGCTGACGAGACGCTTCACGCAAAACGCACCCATGGGACCATCATGGCCAGTGGTGGAGATGACAAGAGGTGCATTGATGGTGTTGGGGTCCATGCAAGACTGGTCGTCGTGATGCATAGAGACCAAGGTCCAGTTGGTGACAACACCGGAAATGCGGACGCCTTCTTCAGAGGGACGGGTGATCAGATCCTCAACACATGTGGCATTGAACATCTTGATGTTGGGCAGAGAAAGAACCTTGGACAAGATGGTCGAGGTGAACAAGGCGGCGTGCTTGACAACCACATAGTTACCCTCATCCTCGTACGGAACGCCAATTTCTCGGAGGAACGCGTCCGCGGGCTTGCGCATCACCATGGCAGAGAAGAGCTGTCCGCCCAGCCAGGCACCGCCACCAGGAGAAACAGAAGCCTCGATGATGCAAATCTTCAGGTCAGGTCGGTGCTTGCCCAGGACATAGGCTGCACTGAGACCGCAAGACCCTGCGCCAACAATGACAATGTCAGACTCGGCGTAGGTGTCGAGGTCCCGGAAGTATCGACGAGTCATGGCCCGAGAGACTTGACTCTCACGAATGGGAGCAAACTTGAAGCTGTCCCACTGGCCCATCATCTCATCGATCGTCTGCGTCTTGGAACCGCCCGAAACGGCAAACTTGGAGGTTTGAGTCGCGAGCTCGGCAACCTGCCGAGGGGGGGAAATGGCGGCCGGGGGACTCATGATGGATCTACTCAAGTTAGGATGTGAACCGGAATGGTCAGAAAAGGGGGGGTGGCATGATCCTTTCGCTGGTATTATCCAGATCAAGTTCAGGGCCGTATATTCTCAGCCACACCCCGTTACTTCTTTGTCCCTCTGATATTACAACACGAAAGATGTCGGCTGTCGCATCGGAGGGAAACAAGCAAGCGGGATAGGCACCGGCTCATGCAGCAAACATTACCTGAAAATTTGTGATCATATTTGGATATAGTACCACGGAAGGAAGCCATGATTGATGATGAATAACGGGGATCGCGTGTACCGGTTTGGAAATTGGGTATCTGGACTCGTGTTAGATGCATGGTCTCCAACTCTGCTATCGCGGGGAGATGGTTTTGTCACACAAGATGGTGTCTTAAAGTGGTATGGATAGCGATTGCAATGTTTTCGATGCAAGTATAGTGGCAAGACGAGATTGGAGTTCGAGATATGTGCAGTTGTATGAGGGGTTTTATTATCGCTCCTTCATGGGGCCTCATGGCGGGGCTTGAAATGTTCCGACGCAGCACAGCAGCAAACATGTTCTTACAATCGCCCCACCCTGCGCACATCGCAACACGTGTTGCCTCGTGGTTCCTGGTATCTGGTTCCTGGTTTATGGACTCGCCGGCCACTACGCCTCAGCAACCTCTCGAATTGTCTTGACAAACCTCTCGGGATCATGTCCGAAGCGTCCCAGAAACAGTCCGTCCAGACCCGACTTCAACCGCGCATACAAGCCGGGTCCTGCGCTCCCACCGTACACAATCCTCGTGACGCCCTCCCTTGACGTGACACAGCCGAGCTGCCGAATGCCCTCAACCACCCCCAGCACATGCTCTTCACCAGCAGGCTCGCTCGCACCAATTGCCCAGACCGGCTCATACGCAAGCGCGACCTCCGCGGCGGGAGACACGCCCGCCAGAACCGCCTCGACCTGTGCGCGACACTCACCAACCGCCAGGGCGACATCCCCCCTCGTCTGCTCTCCTATACACACCAGGGGGACCATGGCGTTCCTGCTCACCGCAGCAGCCTTTTTCGCCACGACGGCATCGTCCTCGCCAAACAGTCTCCTCCGCTCCGCGTGTCCGACTTCGACAATCCGGACGCCCACTTCGCTGAGCACCGCGGGGCTGACCTCGCCCGTGAACGCGCCGCTGTCTTCCCAGTGGCAATCCTGCGCGCCCAGCCAGACGGGCACCGGGCAGGTCTTGACCCGCTCTGCCGTCTCGGCGAGGGACACAAAGTCGGGAATGATGAAGATGTCGACGTGGGCGAGGGATGAAGGCGCAAGCTTGCCGAGGTGTTCCAGAAAGCCCTCCGTGACTTGGCGGTTGCGAGATAGCGAGAAGTACATCTTTGTAGAGAGGCCGACGAGCCGGCGATTGCGCCGTATTGCTGCCATGCTTGCTGATTCTCCGAATAACAGATGAGTTTTTTTCTTCCTGCTTATTTGTTTTAGCAAATCTTCATTTCATACCGAGGAAAAAAAAAAACCCCCCAGTCTGAAGATTTGCAATTGCACCTGCCTTCCTCTACGCTTTTTTTGCTTGAGAAACCGGAATAGGCTGCTCGAGTTCTCGCTTCCTACATGACCTTTCTCTCCAAGAACAAGAAAACCTCGGACCAGACCGACATTGCGGGCCGGTGGCTTTCCTCTTTGGGAAAACCGGCAGCCCTCGGGAGCAAAAAGAGTGGGATGCCCAAGACTAGACCCCTTTGCATGTCAACTCGGCACTGTTGAGACATCCTTCCTCGGGCATCACTCCGCTGGCTGCTGAAAGAAGAAGCGTCTTGATCTTTATTTGGCGCAGGCAGTCGAGTTACATGTCCGAATTTGATCGGTGCGATTACTGCTATGCCCTGTCTAGGATCGATCTTTTTGTCGGTGCTATTTCTCCCCCTCTTCACATCTGCCTCGGATGTTCCATCATCTTTTTTCCCACTGCTTCTCTAGGTTGATCAATGCCGTTGCCCCCAACACCTGGTTTGTCGTCTTGCACAGTGCTCAACTCACGCCTCTAGGTTCGTAATGTCGTCGACCTTCTTGGCGCTCGCGCTGGTGGTGTCAAACTCGTAGCCCAGCCACTCCCTGGCCAGTCGCCGCGCGAGCTCCAACCCGACGACGCGCTCGCCCATGCACAGTACTTGGGCGTTGTTACTGAGCACGCTACGCTCAACGCTGAAGCTGTCGTGGGCAGTCACGGCACGGATCCCCCTGACCTTGTTGGCCGCAATGGCAACTCCGAGACCTGTTCCGCAGATGAGCAGAGCTCGATCGGCCTTGCCTTCTGCGACGAGACGGGCGGCGGCGGCTGCTCGTAGCGGGTAGGAAGTCTTGTCCGAGGGTTCGTTCGAGCCAACGTCAATGACTTCGGTGACGCGGTCATCGGATTCAAAGTCGCGCTTGATGACGTTCTTGTATGACACTCCGGCTTCCTGGAAATGTTGGTCTCATCAGTACCCGTTTGTTTCCATGGTGATGCCCCAGCACAGAGGACTCACATCGCAGCCCATGACGATTCTCCACGTCGGTGACATTGTAACGAGTAGTGATGATGTGATAATATGAGAAACGTGCCAATACAAGAAATGGGTTGAGAAAAGATTCAGACTGTAGGGAACATGTCCGCATTCTCAGGCAAGACTTTCGCAACCGCCACTTCAACCCCCCTCCCCCCCCTCCCCCCATCCGGCATCGCAGGCTTTTCTCTCATCAGTTTCCCTCTATATATGTAATTCTCCAGTATTATCGGACCAAGTGCGAACATGTGTGCCGTTTGTGCTTGTCAGTCGGTCGACGTAATACGTGGGGGTCTCGATGGCGGGCTTCCCAAAATGGAAAGCCGACCGCCCAGCTCCTGCGGCGAGAGCTCCAAGCTAAGAACGGATTCGATGTCATGAGAACAGCAATGAGGGGCTGAACATGCGGAGCCTTGTAGAAACATACCGGGGACCAAGGACATGTTTGCGGGAGCTTTGCGCATGAGAGGATGAGTTGTGCTACGGCGGGGTTACAGTAAATCTCGGCTGCAACAAAGTTAATCTCGTATCTAGGGTAGAGCCTTACAACCTAAATTAGGTAGGTGGTAAGAAAACATAGCATATATAGGGCATATACTATACATATACTAAGCCCTATAGTGTATTAGTGTAAGAATATATTTATAAAGTAGTATATACCCTATATATACTACTTTCTATAGTATATTAGTATAAAGGCACTTATAATATAGTATATATAATATATATATAGTAGTAAAGTAAGGGAATTATAGTAACTATACTACTAAAAAATTTTATATACTAATAAAATAATAAAAGAGTAGTCTATAATAAGGATAATATAATTACTATAAATATAGGAAATATATATACTATATATAACTATACTTTTAGTAATTTATTATAGGTATCTAGCTTAGAAGAAGTAGTAAACTACTAAGTAAGTAAATAAAATATAATATAGTATATATATAATATATATACTAATTACTTATAGTATAGTATATGCTTTATATATATAATAGTAATATAAGGGAATTATTATACTTATACTACTTAAAAGAGTAGTATTTAATAAAGGAAATATAATTAGCGTAAATAAAGGGGATATATATGTAATATATGATTATACTTTAGTAATTTATTATAGGTATTTACTAGAAAAAGAAGTAAACTACTAAGTAATTAAAAAGATAATATATTATATATAGTTTATATAGGCCTAGTATATGCTAACTATATATAGAGTTTTCTTTATATAAAGAAGTCTTTTTACTATAAGTCTAATAATACTTAAAATATATTATAACCTTATAATTACTATATTCTTTATATCTTTTATTAAAAATATATTATAAACTTATAATTACTATATCCTTTATATCTTTTATTATTATACTAACTTAAGCATAATTATAAGCTATTCTAACTATACCTAATATTATTTAGCGCTAGGGAAGTAATACTAATAAGGTATATACTCTGTTTATATATATTATATATACTTAGTATATTACTAAATACTTTATAGGATAATCCTAAAGAACTAAAGTTAATTTATGATTTTTTTAACATACCTTAGGTAAGTATATTCTATAAATATAATATAATATATACTTACTCTATAGAGTCTATAATTAATACTACTAGAATTATAATTATAAAGAGTAGTAAAAGTATAATTAATATATAGTATATTATTAATTACCTTACCTTACCTAGCTACCCTAAGGCTTATATAAATAGTATTCTTTACATAATCCTAGCACTTAATTATAATATTAAGATTATAGGTAAGAATAATATAAAGAAAATTATTTAAGAGTAAGCAAGTATTATAAGTATATATATTTATTTATTATTCCTAACTTAAGCGAAGTATATACTAGATCTAATTCTATCTTACCTACTTTAGGAAGATAAATAAAACTACCCTAAAGCTACTATTAGTATATAATATATATTTAACATCTATATATTAGTTTACTAATTTACCTAGGAGCTATTTCCTAATAACATAATAAGAGGGCTAATTTTAGCGCATAACTTATATATATATAAGGATTAAGATTTACCCTAATATTAAACTAATGCTTATTAAGTATAGTAAGTAGTAGAATAAGGAATTTGATTTAAAGCTTATTAGTAACATAAAAACTATATATACTAGCTATCTAAAAACTATAAATATTAATAATAAACTAAAGAAAAAGACAAAGAGGTAAGTTATATATAGTTACTATATGTATTACTTACTAATAACCTATAATAGTGCTTATGCTACTTATCTCTTA